>OX638146.1:1176499-2376499 GCA_951805005.1 Othius punctulatus
TGAAAGTTAGCTTCAGGAATACTGAACATATGTCTGTTAGTTAATATGCAATAAATAAATTTTCAGAAATTTCAGTATTGACTAATTCATACTTGTCATTGCATAAAGTTATAGTGTCAATTTTCTCACTTATTTAATACTGAAACTTGGTCAAATTTTCATGAAAGTTAGCTTCAGGAATACTGAACATATGTCTGTTAGTTAATATGCAATAAATAAATTTTCAGAAATTTCAGTATTGACTAATTCATACTTGTCATTGCATAAAGTTATAGTGTCAATTTTCTCACTTATTTAATACTGAAACTTGGTCAAATTTTCATGAAAGTTAGCTTCAGGAATACTGAACATATGTCTGTTAGTTAATATGCAATAAATAAATTTTCAGAAATTTCAGTATTGACTAATTCATACTTGTCATTGCATAAAGTTATAGTGTCAATTTTCTCACTTATTTAATACTGAAACTTGGTCAAATTTTCATGAAAGTTAGCTTCAGGAATACTGAACATATGTCTGTTAGTTAATATGCAATAAATAAATTTTCAGAAATTTCAGTATTGACTAATTCATACTTGTCATTGCATAAAGTTATAGTGTCAATTTTCTCACTTATTTAATACTGAAACTTGGTCAAATTTTCATGAAAGTTAGCTTCAGGAATACTGAACAGATGTCTGTTAGTTAATATGCAATAAATAAATTTTCAGAAATTTCAGTATTGACTAATTCATACTTGTCATTGCATAAAGTTATAGTGTCAATTTTCTCACTTATTTAATACTGAAACTTGGTCAAATTTTCATGAAAGTTAGCTTCAGGAATACTGAACAGATGTCTGTTAGTTAATATGCAATAAATAAATTTTCAGAAATTTCAGTATTGACTAATTCATACTTGTCATTGCATAAAGTTATAGTGTCAATTTTCTCACTTATTTAATACTGAAACTTGGTCAAATTTTCATGAAAGTTAGCTTCAGGAATACTGAACATATGTCTGTTAGTTAATATGCAATAAATAAATTTTCAGAAATTTCAGTATTGACTAATTCATACTTGTCATTGCATAAAGTTAGTGTCAATTTTCTCACTTATTTAATACTGAAACTTGGTCAAATTTTCATGAAAGTTAGCTTCAGGAATACTGAACATATGTCTGTTAGTTAATATGCAATAAATAAATTTTCAGAAATTTCAGTATTGACTAATTCATACTTGTCATTGCATAAAGTTATAGTGTCAATTTTCTCACTTATTTAATACTGAAACTTGGTCAAATTTTCATGAAAGTTAGCTTCAGGAATACTGAACAGATGTCTGTTAGTTAATATGCAATAAATAAATTTTCAGAAATTTCAGTATTGACTAATTCATACTTGTCATTGCATAAAGTTATAGTGTCAATTTTCTCACTTATTTAATACTGAAACTTGGTCAAATTTTCATGAAAGTTAGCTTCAGGAATACTGAACATATGTCTGTTAGTTAATATGCAATAAATAAATTTTCAGAAATTTCAGTATTGACTAATTCATACTTGTCATTGCATAAAGTTATAGTGTCAATTTTCTCACTTATTTAATACTGAAACTTGGTCAAATTTTCATGAAAGTTAGCTTCAGGAATACTGAACAGATGTCTGTTAGTTAATATGCAATAAATAAATTTTCAGAAATTTCAGTATTGACTAATTCATACTTGTCATTGCATAAAGTTATAGTGTCAATTTTCTCACTTATTTAATACTGAAACTTGGTCAAATTTTCATGAAAGTTAGCTTCAGGAATACTGAACATATGTCTGTTAGTTAATATGCAATAAATAAATTTTCAGAAATTTCAGTATTGACTAATTCATACTTGTCATTGCATAAAGTTATAGTGTCAATTTTCTCACTTATTTAATACTGAAACTTGGTCAAATTTTCATGAAAGTTAGCTTCAGGAATACTGAACATATGTCTGTTAGTTAATATGCAATAAATAAATTTTCAGAAATTTCAGTATTGACTAATTCATACTTGTCATTGCATAAAGTTATAGTGTCAATTTTCTCACTTATTTAATACTGAAACTTGGTCAAATTTTCATGAAAGTTAGCTTCAGGAATACTGAACATATGTCTGTTAGTTAATATGCAATAAATAAATTTTCAGAAATTTCAGTATTGACTAATTCATACTTGTCATTGCATAAAGTTATAGTGTCAATTTTCTCACTTATTTAATACTGAAACTTGGTCAAATTTTCATGAAAGTTAGCTTCAGGAATACTGAACAGATGTCTGTTAGTTAATATGCAATAAATAAATTTTCAGAAATTTCAGTATTGACTAATTCATACTTGTCATTGCATAAAGTTATAGTGTCAATTTTCTCACTTATTTAATACTGAAACTTGGTCAAATTTTCATGAAAGTTAGCTTCAGGAATACTGAACAGATGTCTGTTAGTTAATATGCAATAAATAAATTTTCAGAAATTTCAGTATTGACTAATTCATACTTGTCATTGCATAAAGTTATAGTGTCAATTTTCTCACTTATTTAATACTGAAACTTGGTCAAATTTTCATGAAAGTTAGCTTCAGGAATACTGAACATATGTCTGTTAGTTAATATGCAATAAATAAATTTTCAGAAATTTCAGTATTGACTAATTCATACTTGTCATTGCATAAAGTTAGTGTCAATTTTCTCACTTATTTAATACTGAAACTTGGTCAAATTTTCATGAAAGTTAGCTTCAGGAATACTGAACATATGTCTGTTAGTTAATATGCAATAAATAAATTTTCAGAAATTTCAGTATTGACTAATTCATACTTGTCATTGCATAAAGTTATAGTGTCAATTTTCTCACTTATTTAATACTGAAACTTGGTCAAATTTTCATGAAAGTTAGCTTCAGGAATACTGAACAGATGTCTGTTAGTTAATATGCAATAAATAAATTTTCAGAAATTTCAGTATTGACTAATTCATACTTGTCATTGCATAAAGTTATAGTGTCAATTTTCTCACTTATTTAATACTGAAACTTGGTCAAATTTTCATGAAAGTTAGCTTCAGGAATACTGAACATATGTCTGTTAGTTAATATGCAATAAATAAATTTTCAGAAATTTCAGTATTGACTAATTCATACTTGTCATTGCATAAAGTTATAGTGTCAATTTTCTCACTTATTTAATACTGAAACTTGGTCAAATTTTCATGAAAGTTAGCTTCAGGAATACTGAACAGATGTCTGTTAGTTAATATGCAATAAATAAATTTTCAGAAATTTCAGTATTGACTAATTCATACTTGTCATTGCATAAAGTTATAGTGTCAATTTTCTCACTTATTTAATACTGAAACTTGGTCAAATTTTCATGAAAGTTAGCTTCAGGAATACTGAACATATGTCTGTTAGTTAATATGCAATAAATAAATTTTCAGAAATTTCAGTATTGACTAATTCATACTTGTCATTGCATAAAGTTATAGTGTCAATTTTCTCACTTATTTAATACTGAAACTTGGTCAAATTTTCATGAAAGTTAGCTTCAGGAATACTGAACATATGTCTGTTAGTTAATATGCAATAAATAAATTTTCAGAAATTTCAGTATTGACTAATTCATACTTGTCATTGCATAAAGTTATAGTGTCAATTTTCTCACTTATTTAATACTGAAACTTGGTCAAATTTTCATGAAAGTTAGCTTCAGGAATACTGAACATATGTCTGTTAGTTAATATGCAATAAATAAATTTTCAGAAATTTCAGTATTGACTAATTCATACTTGTCATTGCATAAAGTTATAGTGTCAATTTTCTCACTTATTTAATACTGAAACTTGGTCAAATTTTCATGAAAGTTAGCTTCAGGAATACTGAACAGATGTCTGTTAGTTAATATGCAATAAATAAATTTTCAGAAATTTCAGTATTGACTAATTCATACTTGTCATTGCATAAAGTTATAGTGTCAATTTTCTCACTTATTTAATACTGAAACTTGGTCAAATTTTCATGAAAGTTAGCTTCAGGAATACTGAACATATGTCTGTTAGTTAATATGCAATAAATAAATTTTCAGAAATTTCAGTATTGACTAATTCATACTTGTCATTGCATAAAGTTATAGTGTCAATTTTCTCACTTATTTAATACTGAAACTTGGTCAAATTTTCATGAAAGTTAGCTTCAGGAATACTGAACAGATGTCTGTTAGTTAATATGCAATAAATAAATTTTCAGAAATTTCAGTATTGACTAATTCATACTTGTCATTGCATAAAGTTATAGTGTCAATTTTCTCACTTATTTAATACTGAAACTTGGTCAAATTTTCATGAAAGTTAGCTTCAGGAATACTGAACAGATGTCTGTTAGTTAATATGCAATAAATAAATTTTCAGAAATTTCAGTATTGACTAATTCATACTTGTCATTGCATAAAGTTATAGTGTCAATTTTCTCACTTATTTAATACTGAAACTTGGTCAAATTTTCATGAAAGTTAGCTTCAGGAATACTGAACAGATGTCTGTTAGTTAATATGCAATAAATAAATTTTCAGAAATTTCAGTATTGACTAATTCATACTTGTCATTGCATAAAGTTATAGTGTCAATTTTCTCACTTATTTAATACTGAAACTTGGTCAAATTTTCATGAAAGTTAGCTTCAGGAATACTGAACATATGTCTGTTAGTTAATATGCAATAAATAAATTTTCAGAAATTTCAGTATTGACTAATTCATACTTGTCATTGCATAAAGTTATAGTGTCAATTTTCTCACTTATTTAATACTGAAACTTGGTCAAATTTTCATGAAAGTTAGCTTCAGGAATACTGAACAGATGTCTGTTAGTTAATATGCAATAAATAAATTTTCAGAAATTTCAGTATTGACTAATTCATACTTGTCATTGCATAAAGTTATAGTGTCAATTTTCTCACTTATTTAATACTGAAACTTGGTCAAATTTTCATGAAAGTTAGCTTCAGGAATACTGAACATATGTCTGTTAGTTAATATGCAATAAATAAATTTTCAGAAATTTCAGTATTGACTAATTCATACTTGTCATTGCATAAAGTTATAGTGTCAATTTTCTCACTTATTTAATACTGAAACTTGGTCAAATTTTCATGAAAGTTAGCTTCAGGAATACTGAACATATGTCTGTTAGTTAATATGCAATAAATAAATTTTCAGAAATTTCAGTATTGACTAATTCATACTTGTCATTGCATAAAGTTATAGTGTCAATTTTCTCACTTATTTAATACTGAAACTTGGTCAAATTTTCATGAAAGTTAGCTTCAGGAATACTGAACAGATGTCTGTTAGTTAATATGCAATAAATAAATTTTCAGAAATTTCAGTATTGACTAATTCATACTTGTCATTGCATAAAGTTATAGTGTCAATTTTCTCACTTATTTAATACTGAAACTTGGTCAAATTTTCATGAAAGTTAGCTTCAGGAATACTGAACAGATGTCTGTTAGTTAATATGCAATAAATAAATTTTCAGAAATTTCAGTATTGACTAATTCATACTTGTCATTGCATAAAGTTATAGTGTCAATTTTCTCACTTATTTAATACTGAAACTTGGTCAAATTATCAGTAGAATTAGCTTCAGGTATACTGAACAGATATCTATTAATTAAATTAGAAATTTTATTAATTGATAATACATACTGGTCAAATCAGAAAGTTATATTTTCGATTGTTTAACTTATTTAGATCATAATCTTCCTCAAATTTGCAGAAGAATTGTATGCAGGTATACTGTATACAAATCTGGCATAAAATATACAAAATATGAATTAGATACATTTTCAAAAATTTCAGTAATTTATAATTCATGTTGGTCAACTCAGAAAGTTAATAATACGATTTTCTTACTTATTTGGGACACATTCGTAGTATAATTTACAGAGGATTTGTATTCAGGTATACTGTATACAGCTCTGGCATAATATTTTCAAAACATCCAGTAGATAAATTTTCAGAAATTTCAGTGACTGATAACTTATACAGGTCAACTCAGAAAGTTAATAACACAATTTTCTCACTTATTTAAGACATATTTGAGGTATAATTTTCAGAGGATTTGTATTCAAGTATACTGTATACAAGATCTGGCATAAAATTTTCAAAATATCCATCAGATTAATTTTCAGAAATTTCAGTAACTTCAACTGGTTAACTTGGAAACTTGATAACTCAATTTTCTCACTTATATAAGGTTTACTCATGAAATGAGTGGCATGGAATATACAACACATGATTTAATTAAATTTGCAGAAATTTCAGTAATTGCTAATTCATGCTGGTCAAATCAGAAAGTTATATATTCGAGTTTCTCACTTGTATAAAGCATAATCAATCTCAAATTTGCTGAAGAATTGTACAAAACATGAATTAATTAAATTAAAGAAAATCAAGGTAAGAATCACGTTACAATTGTAAAATATCAACAATAATACTGATGGGCACTAGTTTGAATATTTTGCTGTTTTAGTGCTACAAAATTTTAAATGTAGGTGAATCTTCCAAATGATTTGTTTAAAAATATATGCAGATATAACACAATTTTGAGTCTGTTCGAAGTTTATTAATTAATGTATGTATTTTATTTTATACGTGTTACATTTTTTACCACTTAAAATTTTACGGGTTCTTGCAGGCAGCTGGCCAGCATTGTGCTCTCGCCCGGCCCGGCCAAGGCTCTTCCCAAAAAACTGACCTTAGAGTCGCCCGAGCGGAAAGCGGGGCGATGAGAGAACAGAGCAGTCGCCTGTGAATCTTCAACGCACAAACACCTCGCACTTGCTAGGTGAATTATTCACAACGAAATCAATTAACGAAGTTACTAATTAATCATTTACTGTTTCAGAACGATTGCTGCGATGTGTTTCAACATTCCGACTTGCGAAATCCACTGGAAAGTGGAAGTCGCCCCCCCAATCGCCGCCCACGCACCCAATTGAGCCCCCAAATTTTCACAGAAGACAAGAATTCGTCTGGAAGATGTTTAGGTAATTGCAATTGATTTTTTTGCGAAATTTGCGTGGTTTTCTGCACTCTTTTGGTGCATAAAATCACTCTACATTTCCAATTATCATAATTTCACACATCCTTCATGAAAACCTTTTCTAATTACCCCAAAATTGGCTTAAAATCTAATTAAATGAACGCGGAATATTCGAGAAATCGCTATTTTTCCTGTCCAAAGCCGAACTCATTGTACCGCTACACAAAAGATTCGGTTTAGCTAGGCAAAAAAGTGAAAAGTCTCAATTCAATAGCTTTTGAAAACATTCCTCAAATCATTGTTAAACTCATTAAAATAAATCTAATAAAACCTCCTAATGGCGCAACATTACAAATGCAATAAAATGTATTTAATAATAAATTACATTTGTATTGTTTATAAAAATTTGCACTCAAAATCACAAGAACATTAATATGATTAATACCCACTTATCCAACATAATTTCTTATTTTTCATACAAATTTTTAAAACTTTCATTGTTAAAAATTCATTTAAAATTAGTTTCATTACTTGCAAATTTTTTCCAAATTTAATTTAAAAATGCTTCCTAAAAAACAACCAAACGTATGTCACTGTTAAAATAATTTTTATCATTTCAGACCAGCGAATACCTCCGTTGAAATTTGGTAAATGTGAGTCCGTTTATACCTGCGAGGAACAGAAATCGTCTCCGATGGTAACTTCACCGAACCGAAATCGTCGAAGGAACTATAAGGTAGGAATTTTTATATAAGTATCACATTTCGTTATGAATAATGTTTTTGTATTACAAATAACTTGTTCTTTATTAATCAACAAACATTATTCAAAACTGTTAATTACTGTGTTGATATTTGCTGCACATGCATTGAATGCGTTTCCGAATGTTGAATGCTGTATCGAACAATACACCATTCAACATTCGGAAACGCATGAAAATTTATTTTACTGCTCGTTATTTAAATATAACAATAATAATAATTTGCAACATTTTAATAACAAATTAATTTTTACCATCAATTTTGCTGTTGTCTTGAAACATTACATTAATTACGATCTGATATTCAAACGAAAACATAGAAACCTGATTTGTTGAAGTGAATTTTGCATTATTGGTGTTAAAATAATTCTAGCAGTGTGTACGCTGACCGCAACGGTATATAATTCATTAATTCAATTAAAATCCGATTCCTAAATTGAGCCGGGCTTGCACCAGTTATCATGTGGGCAATGACTAAGATCGCATACAAACAGTAATTGTTGGAATCTTCCAATTATAGGTGAGACCAGATTAACTTGGTAGAACCCATCGCAGTTATGTATCTGAATTGATGCGACCAAATATTTTTTCAGGCTTGGCATTACGGACGTACAAATTATGTTACGTATAAATTTGCAAGTATCGATGGTACAAAATATTTTGAGCCATCGATACTAACAAATAACTGCACGGTCGCATCCGTAACGTCCAAATAAACATGTATATTGCTGCTTATTTATTAATTTGCATACCTACAAAATTGCTTTGAACAATAATTATCTAACATAATTTCTAACACTGTGCAGACTTTTAAAATTTGCATTGCTAATAAATTTATTTAAAATTTTTCAATTTGCTTCCAAAAAACAACCATACATATCTCGCTGTTAATATAATTTTTAATATTTCAGAACAACAAATACCTTCGTTGATTGATAAATGGACTGTCTGTTAATGCAACGCAGTACAGACGTGAAATTGTTTACCTGGCGAGAAGCAGCGATCGTCTCCGATGGTGACTTCACCGAAAAACTGTGGCTTCACAGTTTTGCAAATCCTCGAAGGAATTATAAGGTAGGAATTTTTATACTTCACATCTAGTTATGAATAATGTCAAATTTCACAAGTTTTCTGTATTAAAAATAATTTCTTTTCAATTGAATGACATTATTCAAAACTATTAATTAGTCCGTCGATATTTTTCAATTTTCGGTCATAAACTTTATTTATATCCAAATGAAATTTAATCGGAGGCAATATTTAAACAGTTATTTATTTTAATTGTGCATGCATAAATGTTGCAATTGAAACGCTTCAATTTTATTTGTATTCTATTAAGATTGATTAAAAGATTGATTGATAAAGAATAGCATTTATTAATTTTTTGTCATAAACGAGTAACATTAAAACTTTAGCATACACATTGAATCGCATATTTCAGAAACAACTCAAGTCACACATCTAGTTTTGAATTAATTAAATAAATATTAATTAGTCACAAACTAAGATTAATTCTGCTCTCAGTTGGTATTTTCAGAGGGTCCAATACACCTTTTAAATAATAGAATAAGGTTGTTTTTGCGCTTAATCGAAAGAAGTACAACTTTTATGCGCCATTCTATGTATAATTCAACCAAAAGTGGACTTTGCCGTTTCTGACATCAGCGATTCTTGTAATATTTCACTATTTTAATAGGTGTTCATGTTTTAGGAAAGAATAATTGCTTCGTTGAATTGGTAAATGGAACATCATTGAGAGACAAAAGTATATGCAGCCTTCTAGTACTGCCGACACCGCAGAAATCGTCATCGGAGCCAATTTCTCATCAACGATCTTCAAGACTGCCATCGGATTCTAAAGGTAGGCATTTTCATTTCTAATAACCGCAACTAGTTATGAATAATGCTGTGTAATATTTTGTCTCCGAGAAAACTGATTGTATCCAAGTTTAGTTTCAAACATTCATCCAGCAGTCAAGAAATTGGCCTGGAATTACTAATTATTGGTAAATATTTATACCAATACAATAATTTTTGTTCTGCAATTTACAAGCATTATTCATAACTAGAAACATTTGGAGCGTCGATATTTTAATTGTTGGTTCAAAAATCTACCAGTGTCCAAATCAAATTCAATGGACAATAATTGCTTTTGTAGTCATATTAGTAAGCGCGCTTTTAAATGAAACAATATACACGATATCAGACTTCTGATCAGTTTTGTTTTAAATTATTTGCGTAGGTACTTTAAGTAAATATTCCTCTGAGCTCTGAGCTTCATTTTTTCTGCACCAATAATCACCCAATTTCTTAATTTATCTAATCTAACGGTACAGAGACGGACCAGGATTAGAAATAATTATTAATTTAATTGGGTCGCATATCATGTATTTTACTTGGAACACTTACCGTTTTGCTTCACTCAGAGCCTTGGAGGATAGCCTATAGTGTTTAAGATAGTTTGCGTAGGTACTTTAAGTAAATGTTCCTCTCTGTGTGTCCGAGTAATATGCTTGTGCAGTTTGTACAAACTACCCAATTGTTATCTTCAGTTATCTAATCTAAAGGTACAGAGACAGACCAAGATAGAAATAATTGTTTAAAATGATTGGGTACCGCGCCGTGCTTCAGATCATTCATCTCTCCACTAGTTCATTTCAACCGCACTAACGTAACCAATACTTGGGCCCAGCTGGGGCTTGTCCAGCTATCTAACCGGACTGGTGTCTCAAGGGATATCGATTCGGCTGTTTTTACTGATGAAGAGATGATGATTTGCCACTCCTTCTGAAGCGATCGCAAAGAAGTGCCGTTGTTCACAGGGAAGGCAGATATTCTCGTTACGGATTCAACATTTAAAAAAGTGCAAAAGGCGCTAAAGTTGCAAAAGTTGCAAAAGTTACTGCTTTGCTTTACTCGGACACTCACAGGACAGCCTCCTTTCACACAATTTTTGTAGGTCACTATGAAACAATTGATCAACTTTTGAACAAAGTCGTAACCTCATAAAATTTTCATAATTTAAACTTTATTGATCAATTACGAGTATATATTGAAATTTTGAGAAGGCATTCGATTAATTTCTCGGCTATGAAGATGGTAGAATACTAGATTTGTTATCTAGAGATAGCTGGTGCGAATCCAGTTTGGGGAATTAATTTTCTGCGTACGTATTATTTCATTCAATTTTGCGCATTGCTTTCAATTAATATCAATACTCGATACTCTTTGAGTAAACAGTAGAGTTGTGAGAGCTGTCGATACAGAAATTTATTGATTATTAAAGTTAATTCTGCAATCATGAAGATGGATAAAGCTGGATTAAATTCCAGGCGTTGCTGGTTGAAACCCAGCTTGTAGAAATAATGATCTACGATTTAATGAATTTAACTTTCATTTAAAGCGCAAATGATTGCGCTGACAACATGTAAAAATTTACTCCTTTTAATGCCAGAACTCGGCGCTCAGTTTCACTTTAATGTTTTTATTAATCTGTGCTTATTTGTTTGTTTATTTTGTACACTTCAATTAAATAATTTCACATAAAGATTATTATTGGCGTTAACGACATAATTGCACATTTTGTATTCGCACTAATGTGTTTTAGTCAACAGTTCATTTTTATTTGCTTCAAACTTGCTTGGCTGTTGACATTCATACATTTTGTTCTGTTGTGAACCTTAATCACAAGTTATTAATCATTTAGTTGTTATTAAAATTCGTTTGTTAGTTTATTTCATTTTAATTATTATAACAAAGAACCAAATTATACAATTCTTGCATTTATTAATATTATTCACATTAAATATATGACGCCTCTGTCATGTATGTTATTATTTTATATATACATATGCTCCTCTCTGTTTCCGAGTAATATGCTTGCGCAGTTTGTACTACCCAATTGTTATCTTCAGTTATCTAATCTAAAGGTACAGAGACAGACCAAGATAGAAATAATTGTTTAAAATGATTGGGTACCGTGCCGTGCTTCAGATCATTCATCTCTGCACTAGTTCATTTCACCGATATCGATTCGGCTGTTTTTACTGATGAAGAGATGATGATTTGCCAGTCCTTCTGAAGCGATCGCAAAGAGGTGCCGTTGTTCACAGGGAAGGCAGATATTCTCGTTACGGATTCAACATTTCAAAAAGTGCAAAAGTTGCAAAAGTTACTGCTTTGCTTCACTCGGAACCTCACAGCATTGCATAATAATTTGCCCAAATTAATGTTTTATTGTCAAGTTTTTGGGTTTATTGGTTATTAGTCGGTTCATATTAAAAAACATCCATTTAGAGTAGAGTCGATTTTAGATTAGAAGTAGATTTAACTTGCCACGTTAAACTACCCCTCAAAAATGATCTAGTTTTTAGACATGTTTTCAAATGCAACTTATACAATGCAATTATTTTAAATAATCATATTCTTGCCACATGACTAGGTGTCATAAATACAATGAGAAATGCGATTATACATTCGTGATGCATGTCGAATAGACTTTAGGTATTGTGTGAGTGTTGATGTTGAGACTGATTGTTAATTAGGAAAAAGGCGGCCGCCGACTTTAGCGTTGTTTAACACTATAGCAATTTACTTGCTTAATTTGTCTTTCAGAAGACTCCTTGGTGTGTATGCTTGTTGTTATGTATATATGATAGAACCAGTTGCTGGTTTGTAGGTTCTGATATCTTAATGATATCATAGGTGTAGGTACAATTTCGTCTGAAATTGAACCAGTTGCTGGTTTTTAGGTTCTGATATCTTAATGATATCATAGGTGTAGGTACAATTTCGTCTGAAATTGGTTGATGGGGTGGGATTTTCTTAGACGCATGTCTTTGATATTATATTTGATATTAGCTTACTCCTGCGCTTATTATATTCGACCCGTCTAGGAAACAAGTTCATCTTGTTTATGTAACATGTATGTAAACGCATTTCTCATTGATAAATTATTTTCCATAGTGGGAATAAAAGTTGTTGATCAATTTATATGAACCAATTCATTGCCAATAATCTATTCAAATATCAATTAATATGTGCAAGAATTTATAAATCACAGTCATTACGCGTTATATTTTTATAATTTTTTTACTTTTTTAAATTGTTTAGTTTGTATAACAAAACTTGTCTTACTGCAATATTTCAAAGCAGTAATGTGTCACAGTTAATCATATTAGGAACTCGTAATTCGAAATGTTGTAATTGTATTAATAGTACAAATGAATTTTACGAATAATTAATAGACTAATAAATATTCAATAACCAAAAATTCATTTAAATTGAATTGTCATTGACGCTTTTAATTATCTACCAAATCAATGTAAGTAACACATTATTGATTAGACCTAGCTTGCATGTGTTACTTTATCAATAAACATTATAAACAATTAACAAAGCACAGAAATATAATGCATTCATTATTATGCATTCAAAGTTTCAATTTTTCAATTAGTTTTCATGGAGTGTTAATTTTTCCATGTTTTTTGTTTTAATAATATATCTTTCGCCCTAGCCAAGTGTTGGAATGTATTATTAAATTTTTTGTCAAAAAAAAAAACTGTGTTGGTTCAATTTAACACGGAATTAAATCGTGGAAAGCAATTTTTAAATTGCTGTGCCGATGGTTCTCAAAATTCTAAATTGCATTCATTTATTCAATTTAATGATTGAATGAGTTAATAATTATACAGAAAGAGAAGCTGGACAACTAATTCAATATAAACTAGATGTTTTGTTATTATATGAGCCAGTATAATAATGAGATTGATTGTTCTTGTAAGTTTAAATTTAATTTGTCGCTTAATAGACTAGCCACCTGTTAAGCATAGATTCACGCGCTTGTCAATTGTTAATACAGTGAACTTACAGTTTAGATGGGGGGTGCAGTATTCAATATACTAGATTAGATTATAGGATGTATTCATTTTAGTCAACTTGGGGGTAAAGCGCACTTCAAATGTTTTTTTGTTTTATATGTATTTAGCTATAAGTTAGTTAACCACAAATTCTTGTATGTCTTAAGTTTTTTACTGCTTCTCAGTAGTTTCTACCCAATTGTTATCTTCAGTTATCTAATCTAAAGGTACAGAGACGGACCAAGATAGAAATAATTGTTTAAAATGATCGGGTACCGTGCCGTGCTTCAGATCATTCATCTCTCCACTAGTTCATTTCAACCGCACTAACGTAACCAATACTTGGGCCCAGCTGGGGCTTGTCCAGCTATCTAACCGGACTGGTGTCTCAAGGGATATCGATTCGGCTGTTTTTACTGATGAAGAAATGATGATTTGCCACTCCTTCTGAAGCGATCGCAAAGAGGTGCCGTTGTTCACAGGGAAGGCAGATATTCTCGTTACGGATTCAATATTTGAAAAAGTGCAAAAGGCGCAAAAGTGCAAAAGTTGCAAAAGTAACTTTGCTAACGTAATTAGTAAATTACAGACATACCAGTACTTGTGGTCACGCATAAATGAAATTGGACAGAAATCTGAAGTTGTGTATGTTGATTAGTTAGTTGTTTTGGTAGTTGTTAATAATCCTCGTACATACGGTTCACTTTTTGTACACCTCTTTTCTGTTTTCATGATCCATGCAATTGCGAGATGACGGTGAAGAACTTCTGATTGCCACCAACTTTGGAGGAACAAGACACAGGACTGGCTGGTAGCTGCAATGCAGACAGGACTCCACCCTTTCGTGCCGAAGTTGAAGTACATCAATGAACCCGCATCTTGGCAGATGAAGAATTGCAGTCGGATCCTCGAAAGACCTGCAGATATAAACGGTAAGTTATTTTCCTCAAATGTGCAAGCACATAGGAGCTGTCAACCGACTTGGTTCAATTAATGTGTTTATGCATATTGGTCACAATAAGTCTGATAATGACGATATTACAAATATATTTTTTTAATCATTTGTGATTTTGGACGTCAAGTTATATAGGAAAAATAATTTTATTTTACGTTATTATTTCATGATAGCTAAAATCTTCGTCAAGTATTCACAACACTACATAACTTGTTGTTAGTATTAATGCAATATATACAGGGTCCGTCATTTCACCTCCCGTTTTCTATAGCTCAGTTACTAATTGAGTTAGGATTTTGATATTTTGCAGGTCTTACACCTAAACCAATTTGAAAAGACAAGAATTTTAATATCTTTGTTTTATTTTAGGGCTCTTCATATGGAATTGCAACAAACTTACGAAGAACTAGACACCGAACTGGTAATTGCAGTGTAGACGGGACTCGACCCTTTCCTCCCGAAGTTGAAGTACATCAATGTTAACCAACAGCTTACCAGATGGAAAGTTGCAGTTCTATCCAGAAAGAGCTTCGGATATAAAAGGTAAATTATTTGTATTTTCCTCAAATTTGCAATCACACAGGAGCTGTCAACGACTTGGTTGAAAAAATGTTTAAGCAGATTGGTCACAAGAAGGCTAATAATGAGGATGTTACAAATATATTTTTTAATTAGTTATAATTTTGGACGGCAAGTTACAGAGCATTCAAGAAAGCGGTGTCAACTCTTCCAACAACAAAGTTATGACAAGAAATCACATTTTAAAAATTCTGGTTATATTATTTGCTTGTATCCTAAAAAACATTTCTGCAACGCTGCAAAACATATTCGATTTGCAGCTTGAACAGTATCATTTAATAGTATCCAGCATTAAAGTTGACATCACTTTCTTTAACAGTCTGTATCTACGAAAAATTATTATGTCATGACATCTTAAATTTACTTAAAGTTTCACAATATAAAATAACTTGTAGTTAGTATTAATCATTTATGCTATTTTTGCTAATTAAACCATTAATTAATCCATTAATGCAATATGTTTACGGCATTTAGAATTAATTGTAATATATTTATTCACATAAAATTTACTTAAAGTAACACAGCATTAATTTTGTTTAAGAATTCCGGTTTAAACTTGTCCATTATGAATAACATTTTCATTCAGTGATATATTGCATTAAACGAAACAAAATTTATAAATCCTTTTACTATTTGAATGATATTTATTCATTTCGTAGCAGCATGAATTGTATTGTATTTACTCTAGACAAACCGTAACTCTGTATAAATAGTTTAGGCCAGTGGTTTCGAAACTTTTTCCGCTCACAGCGCCCTTTTTGAACTAAGGTTTTTCCAAACCTTCTCTAAGTTATATCATGACTAACTGTAATGGATCTTTTAAATATGTTATTTACTATTATTGAAAGCCAACTCATTGTAAATGATGTCAGTCTGCAAAATACCCGGGTTAATTTTTCTATTAGTTTATTCAACTTAATTATAAACCTTTTGCAATATTCTGCGGCACCCCTGGAAAAACGGCTCTCCAGGGTGCCCCGACGCACACTTTGGGAACCACTGGTTTAGGCAATACCTTGGTATGGTTTATTAATATTTGTTTGATACTAGCAGTGAAAGGATTTATATTCTTAACATTTTCGCAATCTAAAATTTATTGTATTTTTAGCTAATGGGCTTTTGCTGGAACCAGAATATCTGCAGGTGGATGACTACGATGACACTACTTCAACTTCTGATTACGATCCACTCGGATCTTGAACAGCGTGGGAACCTAGATGACTTTGGATGGAAGACATCGGATCAAGAACATCGCTGAGGAGACTTTAGAAAATAGTTTAGCTGTAACCAAGTGATAAACTATTTTAGTATTACATTCATACATTGCATTAAGTGTTCTTGAAATTTCCATGCAATACTAATTAATTAGTTATAGATAAATAGACAATTCTTTGTTTATTACTTGGTTGAAGCTTGAAACTTATCCACACAAACTAATTATATATAGATATAATTCATAATATAGAGATAATAAGAGATAATTCATAATACAGAGATACTTGATTACATGAATTAGATTTTGTGGATAAGTAATTTATTAATAGATTTAAATAATTTTAAGTGTAGGTATCCCCAAACTTGCGTAACCAACGAATTTTGTAATTTGCACTTACGTATTAAGGGTGGAAATTGCCAGAAAACTGCATTTCTCTTCATAACCATACACCTCAAACACACCCTTTGTTTTTATATTCGTTCATAATTTTTTTTTTTTTTTTATAAAGTTGTACTTATTCAATTTACAAATTCGACTAACTTAAAATTCAAGTTATTTAAAAGTTTACAGAACTCGATAGTTACGTAACTTGGGGGCATGCCTGTATGTAGTAATGTTTTGATGACGCAATAATATTTAAAAAATTGATTCCTATCCCGTCCCAAATATAATTTTTATTTATTCAAATGTCAATAACCCTGATGTGATTTTAAGATTCCAAATTTGCTTATCAGATTTTGATTAATGGTTGTCCAACCATATCACTTTTCATGCTTCAGACAATTTCAAAATTGTCTAGTCTTGAATCTTGTTAAATTCCACATTTAGTCAATCGTTTGACCTTACTTTTTAATACGAATTCAATTGTATTTTGCAAGGGTTATTGAGGTTTGAATATTTGATTCGTAATGTGACTTGGTACATATAAATATTTTTTAAGATTCTCCAAGCGCTATTTGTTCCGATTTTAAAATTATTTGCGTAGGTACTTTAAGTAAATGTTCCTCTGTGTTTCCGAGTAATATGCTTGTGCAGTTTGTACAAACTGCCCAATCGTTATCTTCAGTTATCTAATCTAAAGGTACAGAGACTGACCACGATAGAAATAATTGTTTAAAATGATTGGGTACCGTGCCGTGCTTCAGATCATTCATCTCTCCACCAGTTCATTTCACCGCACTAACGTAACCAATACTTGGCCCCAGCTGGGGCTTGTCCAGCTATCTAACCGGACTGGTGTGTCAAGGGATATCGATTCGGCTGTTTTTACTGGTGAAGAGATGATGATTTGCCAGTCCTTCTGAAGCGATCGCAAAGAGGTGCCGTTGTTCACAAGGAAGGCAGATATTCTCGTTACGGATTCAACATTTAAAAAGTGCAAAAGGCGCAAAAGTTACTGCTTTGCTTTACTCGGGCACTCACAGGACAGCCTCCTTTCACACAGTTTGGTATCAGAATAACTGATATTCTCATTACGTATCGCGGAATTTAGTTAAAACCATAATGCTTTGCTTCACTCGGACCCTCCGAGGATAGATTTCAAGTGCTATTGGCTCCGATTTTGAATTTAGTCGAAATATTTTTCATTTCATTCCAGATTGTGATTATACATCTAGTATATATACATAGATATATAATTATTATATGAATTGGCAAAAATACCGCTTTGAGAATCACGATTTAAGGATTTCGAGTTTTAGATTCGGTCCTAATGTTTAGAATTCCTCAGGGTTTTTTTTTAATCAATTTTTTTTACCCAAGTCAATTTTTTGCCCGATTTTTTTTTAAGCCAAGTCAATTTTTTTATCAAATTTAATTTTAAATCTATTTTTTCTTAATCCCAAGCAAATTTTTTATCCATTTTTTTTTTTTAATCAATTTTTTAAATAAATTGTGTAATTTATGAATTATCGGTGGAGTAGTTATTGGTAAGTGCGATTCACTTGTGTTTAAGAGGAGTGCAGAGAGCCTGAACAGCATTTTAAGATTTGTTTCAATATATTGCATTACTATTTAACTACTCCACTGGCTATAGCATTTAACCATTAGTATAGTATAGGTTTAAAGGTGGTAACGGTTTCAAAATTGATTACATTCTTAATCTACTGATTGATTTTTATTTCAATTAAATGATCATTCAGGTCATTATAGCAATAGTAGAAAGTGCCAAAACGTTAACGTTGCATCATTTTGCCTAAATAGTCAGATAGGGATAAAAAGGCGGCCGCCGCTTTTAGCTCTTTTTTAGTTTGGTGTGTGCATTGATTTCTATGATTTGTCTCTGTGTGCTGGTGTTTCGTACGCTTGTGATTCGTATGCTTGTGATATCGTCTGATTTCTGGTGGGAAGGGTTGGGCGTCGTATTTCAATTACGGCATCGGATGCAACGTTAAACTGAAAGCACTTTTTATTATATTTTTATAGAATTAATTGGCTTATCATTTAAAGTTTTATAACTTTTATTGCAATTAAATTGCGAAGATTCAGATTAAATTTTAAATTGCAAGATTAAGAATGAGAATGTTTTTTGAAATCGTAGTACAGTATTCATATGATAGTATTTGTATCGGTATCTAAAGGATTATGTGGCAATCCAGCTTATGATGATATCCTGGCGATGCTGATTTGAGCTTGCGTTAATCCTGGCAATGATGACAACATTCGCCAGCCTTAACTGATGCTGCTTGCGCTAATCCAGGCGATTCCGATTAATCCTGCCATACTGAATACTGACGCTGCCTTGCGCTTGCGTACGTACAAAAACAAACTTTTTGGTTTATTGCAGTATCGTTATCAATTCGGTCAACTACACAAACTACCCTGTGAAGTTTGTGCAGTAGACTATATTGATCACGAATGTGCAATAAAGCAAAAGCGAAGTTTTTGGGTGTACAGCCACGGACTCTCTGAATGACGTGTCCGTCCGTCCGAACAATATTCTATCCTTGTCTACCCCGTGCCCCTACTGTACGGGACCAGACAAGTATAGCAAACTGCTCGGATGGACAAGCGCGTCATTCTTATCGTCCATGGCTGTACAACCTACTGAAAGACTGAAAGCTGGCTGAAAGACTCCATGTGGGGTCCTAGGTCAATAAATATCGTTGCTCTAAAAGGATCGTAGCGCAATAAAGTTCGTACCCGAATATAGACGTAACGCTATAAATATCGTACCCGAATCAAAATTGTAGCCCAATTACATCGTAGTCCAATAAACATCATACCCAAATAAAGATAGCAGCGCAATAAAGGTTGTAACCAAATAAATATAAAATTGTACCCCATAAATATTCTAGCCAAATAAAGATCGTTTAGGTTAGGTTTTCGCACCCGAATATAAATCGTAGTTTTGTTAAGGCAGATTCATAGATTCCTTACATGGCAATGCTACGCTGTGACAATGCTATCGCTGTAGGCATTTTCAACGTGCATTAAACGCTGTTGAAAATGCCCGTAGCGATAGCATTGTTGCGTCGTGTATAAATCAATGATTCGGCCTTTAAGATTGTCCAATAGACATCGTATCTGAATAAAGGTGGTGCAATAAGGGTTGTCACCCAGTAAAGATCGTATACTTATAAACGATCTTTATTTAGCGACAATATTTATGTGTATTTAAGGTTAGGTTGTACCGCACTGAATAAAATTCATTTTCACAAGTATATTAGAACCGCATGTAAGGCTTAGGGTACGATTCAAGCAGTAAGCGGCGCAAGTGACCGACAAAACAAGTGTTTTGTTCATAATTTGAATGCGCGTGCTGGAAAAACTGCTGCTACTACACCGCTGCTCCTAGCCCTTTAATATTCGCGGCCTCCCACCGCTTGCATCGTACCCGAGGCCATCGATAGATCGTCGCGCTATAAATACCTTGCCTAAATAAAGATTGTGTCCCAATTAAATCTTAATCCAATAAACATTATACCCTTTAATCGCACCCTTATAAACATTGTAGCTAAATAAAGATCGTTTATATGTATTTAAGGCTAGGTTGTACCGAACTGAATAAAATTCATTTGCACAGGTATTTTAAGACGGTATGTAAGGCCTTGGGTACAATTCAAGCTTTACACTTGTCGCTCACTGCTGCTCCTAGCCCCCTTTAATATTCACGGCCGCTCATCGCTTGCATCGAACCCGAGGCCATCGATAGATCGTCGCGCCATAAATACCTTGCCTAAATAAAGATTGTAACACAATAAAATCTTAATGCAATAAACATTATACCCTTTAATCGCACCCTTATAAATATTGTAGCTAAATAAAGATCGTTTATATGTATTTGAGGCTAGGTTGTACCGAACTGAATAAAATTCATTTCCACAGGTATTTTAGGACGGTATGTAAGGCCTTGGGTACAATTCAAGCATTACACTTGTTACTCACTGCTGCTCCTAGCCCTTTCATATTCGCGGCCTCTCACCGCTTGCATCGTACCCGAGGCCATCGATGGATATAGTACATCGATAGATCGTCGTGCCATAAATATCTTGCCTAAATAAAGATTGTAACCTAATTAAATCTTACTCCAATAAACATTATACCCTTTAATCGCACCCTTATAAATATTGTAGCTAAATAAAGATCGTTTATATGTATTTGAGGCTAGGTTGTACCGAACTGAATAAAATTCATTTCCCCAGGTATCTTAGGACGGTATCTAAGGCCTTTGGTACAATACAAGCGGCTGCGGTAAGCGACAAACGATCGTTATGTTCACGATTTGAATACAGCATGCTGGAAAAATCTGTACGCTTCACACTTATCGCTCACTGCTGCTTCTAGCCATCAATATTCGCCGCCTCTTACCGCTCGCATCATACCCGAGGCCAAAGGCATCGGAATGCCTGTAATTCTGTAAGAGTGAGCAGTAAACTGCCCTTGTACGTATGCCTTGTCCTGCACTGTTAGAGACGAGGATAGCGGACTGTTCGGTCTTACGAACCGAGACATTCTCATGGCTGTACATCATCGATTAGATAATACTTAAGGTAATAAAGTATATGATTAGGTGTATTGCGGATCAAACAACGTACAACAGTAACAGTTGACTGTCATGCTGTCGGCTAACGTACACTTTACTGCTAACGTTGTTTGATACGCACTACACCAAATTATATACTTTATTACCTTAAGCATAATCTAATCGATGTTAATGTTCTTTGATACGCAATATACCTGAATAAATTATATGTAATAAACAAAGTAAAACTTGTGTAAATAAAGGAGTTTATAAAATATATAGTGTATAACTTAATATGTGTGCGTTTTCTTTTGGGCCCTCGTTAAATGACCAAGTCCCTCTACCCAGTGCCACTAGTTAAATAGAGATACGGGATACTAGAAGTTTTCTAGTTTTCTTTCTACCCGGTGCCTCAACAGGGCATTAACATTTTCGGGCAGTTCTCAGTGGTAAATTTTTACAAGTCCCTTTACCCGGCGCCTCCACTAGATTCCACATTTTCGGGCAGTTATTCCAGGTAAATTTTTACAAGTCCCTTTACCCGGCGCCTCCACTAGAAACATATTCGACTTGTAAAAATTTTGATTGAAAAAAAATTGTAAAAGATTGCCTGTTTTTCGTATATCTTCCACCCCACCCTCCATCGCTGCCGAATCTCATCCCCACTAATTTTTCCAATTTTCCGCCCCCGCATCGCTGCTACCCCCGCTTCCGCCGCTCCCGCTGCTTCCCCACCACCGGGGTTTCCGGCGCTTCCACCGGATCGCTGCCGCTGCCCCCCATCCTGCATCCCGCCGCCAGGCCCCTGCCTGCCGGGCCCCCCGCTGCTACCATCCGCCGCTCCCCGGCGCTGCCACCATCGCAGCCACGGCGCTGCCACCATCGCGCCCCGGCGGCACCCGCCACCGAATCCCTGCCGCACCCCCCGCTCCAGCATCGCTTCCTGCCGCCGCTCCCCCCGGCGCTGCCACCATCGCAGCCCCGGCGGCACCCCTGCCGGTCCGCAACCCGCCGCAATTTTTATTCGGCCGGCTGGATTTGAACCCACGGTTCGCTCCAGCGTCGGGGGCCAACCCACCGCTGGAGCGACCTGCGCTACCGAGCCATGGAAATCCAGCGACCAAAATCTTCATCTCTTCTTACAGATTCGCGATAAGCGCCCGTGAGTGCGAGAAGGTAAGTAGACCCGGCCAATGGGTGCGAGTGAGACGGGACGATTTGCCTCGCGATTACTATAATATTGTATACTATAGTATACAATAGAATATCGGTGGGGGTATCTAGGGGTATAGATGTGGGGGGTGGGCAATATGCACCTGCTAGGTACCACGTACCTAGCAGGTGCCCACCCCCCGCCCAGCTGAGAAGCCTAAAAAACGCGCGTCAGGCGTCAGGCGGGCGGGCGTCGCGACGCCCCCGTGTGCGCCCACACACACACACGCACACGTCATGTGACGCGCGTTTAAGCTTCTCTCCTGGAGCTCGACCGGTAGAAATTTTACTATAAATCCAGTAGGGGTCCGTAGGACCCCTACTGGATTTATAGCAATATAGATATACTATATGTTTATATTACATTATATATACGCGCGCGCGCGCGCGAGGCTAAATTTTGCGGGTATTCGAGCTGTGGGCACCCTGTATATATCGATTTTCGTGGGCTGCAAAATTCTTCACTTTTTGGAACACCCTGTATATCGATTTTTGCGAGGAGCAATTTGATATATACAGGGTGATCCAAAAATATTTCAACGTTTATCGAACACCCTGTATATTGATTTTTGCGAGGAGCAAATCGAAATATACAGGGTGAGTCGAAAATATTTTAAAAGTTTTTGGATCACCCTGTATATTGATGTTTGCGAGGAGCAAATTGAGATTATGTACGCGAATATTTTCGATTTACATTGAGTGGGCACTATGAATAAAAGATCTCTTTGACCTCCTGTGATCCTGGTACGAAATCCTAAAATTATAAAATTGTAGACGAATATTTTCTATTTGCATTGAGTGGGCAGTATATGAATAAAAGATCTCATGCACCTTCTGTGATCCTGGTACAAAATCCGAAAATTATAAATTATGTAGACGAATATTTTCGATTTACATTGAGTGGGCACTATGGATAAAAGATCTCGTTGACCTCCTGTGATCCTGGTACGAAATCCGAAAATTATAAAATTGTAGACGAATATTTTCTATTTGCATTGAGTGGGCAGTATATGAATAAAAGATCTCATGCACCTTCTGTGATCCTGGTACAAAATCTGAAAATTGTAAATTATGTAGACGAATATTTTCGATTTACATTGAGTGGGCACTATGCATAAAAGATCTCTTTGACCTCCTGTGATCCTGGTACGAAATCCGAAAATTATAAAATTGTAGACGAATATTTTCTATTTGCATTGAGTGGGCAGTATATGAATAAAAGATCTCATGCACCTTCTGTGATCCTGGTACAAAATCTGAAAATTATAAATTATGTAGACGAATATTTTCGATTTACATTGAGTGGGCACTATGCATAAAAGATCTCTTTGACCTCCTGTGATCCTGGTACGAAATCCGAAAATTATAAAATTGTAGACGAATATTTTCTATTTGCATTGAGTGGGCAGTATATGAATAAAAGATCTCATCCACCTTCTGTGATCCTGGTACAAAATCCGAAAATTATAAATTATGTAGACGAAAATTTTCTATTTGCATTGAGTGGTCAGTATATGAATAAAAGATCTCTTGCACCTTCTATGATCCTGGTACGAAATCCGAAAATTATAAAATATGTCGACTTCTCTATCATACTGCCCACTCAGTTTGAATCGAAAATTTTCATACGGCTAGTGCTCACCTGAATTGCAGTTGAAGCTCTTTAACTTGGGAAGAATCTGGAAGGACGTAAGCTGTTTCGTCCTTATAGGACTCATCAGCGCAGCTTTATCATAAGATATTCATATCGAATGTCAAATGATCATCTACGGACAGCTCTTACACTTACCTTAACCAAAGGAAAATTTGTGGAAATGAAAAATTATTCATCCCACAGTATTACCTAATTGAAGTAGAAACCATCCTAAAATATCTGCGGAATTGAAGAATTATTTATCCCGCAATATAACCTAATCGCTGTATAAACCGTCCTAAAATATCTGCGGAAATGAAAAATTATTCATCCCGCAGTATAACCTAATCGCTGTATAAACCGTCCTAAACTATCTGCGGAAATGAAAATTTTTTCATCCCGCAGTATAACCTAATCGACGTATAATCCTTCCTAAAATATGTGCAGAAATGAAGAATTATCCATCCCACAGTATAATATAATCGACGTATAAACCGTCCTAAAATATCTGCGGATATGAAGAATTATTCGTCCTGCAGTATAATACAATCGACGTATAAACTGTCCTAAAATATCTGCGGAAATGAAGAATTATTCATCCCGCAGTATAACCTAATCGACATATAATCTGTCCTTAAATATCTGCAGAAATGAAGAATTATTGATCCCGCAGTATAACCTAATCGATGTGTAAACAGTCCTAAAATATCTGCAGAAATGGAGAATTATTCATGGCACAGTTTAACATAATCGACGTACAAACTGTCCTAAAATATCTGCGGAAATGAACAATTATCCATCCCGCAGTATAACCAAATCGATGTGTAAACAGTCCTAAAATATCTGCAGAAATGAAGAATTATTCATTCCACAGTATAACATAATCAATGTACAAACTGTCCTAAAATATCTGCGGAAATGAACAATTATCCATCCCGCAGTATAACCAAATCGATGTGTAAACCGTCCTAAAATATCTGCAGAAATGAACAATTATTGATCCCGCAGTATAACCTAATCGATGTGTAAACAGTCCTAAAATATCTGCAGAAATAAAGAATTATTCATCCCACAGTATAATATAATCGACGTATAAACCGTCCCAATATATCTGCGAAAATGAACAAGTATCCATCCCGCAGTATAACCAAATCGGTGTGTAAACAGTCCTAAAATATCTGCAGAAATAACGAATTATTCATCCCACAGTATAACATAATCAATGTACAAACTGCCCTAAAATATCTGCAGTAATGAACAATTATTGATCCCGCAGTATAACCTAATCGATGTGTAAACAGTCCTAAAATATCTGCAGAAATGGAGAATTATTCATGGCACAGTTTAACATAATCGACGTACAAACTGTCCTAAAATATCTGCGGAAATGAACAATTATCCATCCCGCAGTATAACCAAATCGATGTGTAAACAGTCCTAAAATATCTGCAGAAATGAAGAATTATTCATCCCACAGTATAACATAATCAATGTACAAACTGTCCTAAAATATCTGCAGAAATGAACAATTATTGATCCCACAGTATAACCTAATCGATGTGTAAACAGTCCTAAAATATCTGCAGAAATAAGGAATTATTCATCCCACAGTATAATATAATCGACGTAAAATCCGTCCTAAAATATCTGCGAAAATGAACAATTATCCATCCCGCAGTATAACCAAATCGATTTGTAAACAGTCCTAAAATATCTGCAGAAATGAAGAATTATTCATTCCACAGTATAATATAATCAATGTACAAACTGTCCTAAAATATCTGCGGAAATGAACAATTATTGATCCCGCAGTATAACCTAATCGATGTGTAAACAGTCCTAAAATATCTGCAGAAATAAGGAATTATTCATCCCACAGTATAATATAATCGACGTAAAATCCGTCCTAAAATATCTGCGTAAATGAACAATTATCCATCCCGCAGTATAACCAAATCGATGTGTAAACAGTCCTAAAATATCTGCAGAAATGAAGAATTATTAATTCCACAGTATAACATAATCAATATACAAACTGTCCTAAAATATCTGCGGAAATGAACAATTATTGATCCTGCAGTATAACCTAATCGGTGTGTAAACCGTCCTAAAATATCTGCAGAAATAAAGAATTATTCATCCCACAGTATAATATAATCGACGTATAAACCGTCCTAAAATATCTGCGAAAATGAACAAGTATCCAACCCGCAGTATAACCAAATCGATGTGTAAACAGTCCTAAAATATCTGCAGCAATGAAGAATTATTTATCCCACAGTATAACATATTCAATGTACATACTGTCCTAAAATATCTGCAGAAATGAACAATTATTGATCCCGCAGTATAACCTAATCGATGTGTAAACAATCCTAAAATATCTGCAGAAATAAAGAATTATTCATCCCACAGTATAATATAATCGACGTATAAACCGTCCTAAAATATCTGCGAAAATGAACAATTATCCATCCCGCAGTATAACCAAATCGATGTGTAAACAGTCCTAAAATATCTACAGAAATGAAGAATTATTCATCCCACAGTATAACATAATCGACGTAGAAACTGTCCTAAAATATCTGCTATTAATTTTAGATTCATCCCACAGTATAACCTAATCAACATAGAAACCGTCCTGAAATATCGTAGTGTTCCTCGATGCCTGCAATCTCCTTAACAGTAATGCGCCACACACATCAATACGCACGTTTTAAAAAGGAAGCACATCCATAAGAGCGCAATGAAAACTATAACTTGATTAGTTAGTTACAAGAAAAACATCCCAAGTGTTGTTTAGAAACAATTTTCATGTGCATTTGTTTGCTGCATTGAGATTGCGATCAACGCGACGTCTGGCGACAAAAAATATGAACTAAAAAGCACCCCAGAGACATCTGTTGACGCATGATTGAACAAAGAAACAAATAAATATTACAGGTTTCTATTATTTGTAGGTTAAAAAGATTTCTGGAATTCCAGATATCTTTTTTACCCGCACTTCAGTGAGCAGTTAGATAAATATGTGGCAGATGTCGCCAAAAAATTAAAAACTGTCGCTTTTTGCACTTGAAAATGCCCCCAGTGACAGTAAAAAAAAAAGCTCTAATTTAGCACTCCAACTACAAAGAACCTAACAAGGAGATGCAAAATGCCCTGGAAGCACTCATGTTTGAATACTGACTCATTGTATCAAATGAAGAAAGACTCCCGAATAAATTCTCCCCATGATTATTAGGTTAACTTACAGACAGTTCAAAACCAGCTCTGTATTAAAAAGGGCATGAATAATTAGCTCCTAACAGGTTTTGAAATATAAAGTGCAACATGTATGAGAATGGGGGAAGCAGAAGTAATTATTATGTGTGAGCACCAAATTAATAAAGAGTCATCTCGGTTCCGAAGGATTTCGATTATATCGTAAAAGTCACCGTTGGGATTTCCAAGAGCAAGCGAGAACGGGCCTTAAATAGCCCGGAGGCGGTCAATAATATCTATTATATTGATGGTTTCAATTGAAGTACGGCTCATTGATCAATTACAAGCGATCAATCACTTTGTACACGATGAGTATGATTGACGATATTATTGATAGTGTCCAGGGCTGTTTAAACGGAGATACAAGGAACTCGGACACGTTAAACCCAGCAGGGAGTCTCTCCAGGATGAGCGTGTCCAAAGTCTCCAAGTACAGAAGTGCAATGACGATCATACTGCTTAAAGCATAAGTACTGGCATCATTGAGTTACAATTATCAATAGTCATGACTAAATTTGCATGTACAATGTGCAGTAAATACATTTATTAAATGACAAGACAATGAACACCCAATGAAAAAGCGTCCCGTTGACAACATTAAAATATACCTTTCTGTAGGTTAAGACTGCGTTGAACTGTACTGCTCCTCGATGACTACAAGCATCTTTAACCGTAGTGCAATGGGCAAGTTTAGAAGGAAGCAGATTCATAACACTGCATTGAAAACGGTAACGTGATTAGTTACTTCGGGAAAAAACAACCTAAGCGCTGTTTACACGCAGCCTTTTTCTTGCATATTCGACTATTGCTTCTTGAATGCATCACGTGGGAACACCTCGAGTAAAGTTATAATGCAACAGAAGGCACAATTTCAGTGCAAAATTACTGCATTCATGCAGGCAAAGGCATAATGTAATGTGGCCTTAACCTACAGAGCTTGGTTTCTAGGTAATATCATCGCATCTCGCCATGATTACAGCTTCCCGGAAGTTTTACGAGCAGTGATGTTTTACCTGAGCACTCGGATGAAGCTTCAGCGCAGCTTCGTGACTTTGTGGTGGATATTGGCATGCATAAAGTGTAACAAATATATCAATTTATTGTTAAAACAATGCTCAAATAAACCCAGTGAAAAGCGTCACGTTGCAATGAAATTAAGTAATAGTAAAATCCTACCTTTGTTCCGGTCGAGACTGCGTTGAATCACACTGTTCTTCGATGCCTGCATCCGTATTCTGCCAAACACAGCAATGGACACGTTTTGAAGTAAGCAGATGTATAACAGCGCACTGAAAACGATAACATTATTAGTTAATTAAAAACAAACAACCCCAGTGCTGTTTACAAGCCGCCTTTTTCTTGCGCATTCAACTACTGCACTTTGACGCAGCTTGTGCAAACACCTCGTGTAAAGTTATCATGGCACATTGCAAAATGACAGCACGCAGGCGAGAAGGTATAACGTGATGTAAACTTAAATCTAAACTTTTGTTTCTAAGTAAAAGCATCGCACTTCATCACGATTACAACTTACAATTACAACTAACCGCAAGCTTTACGCAATTTGTTTTAAGAACACTATGAACCTTTAGCGCCGCTTCAGAACTTTGCGGTGAATTGTGGTTTCATAGTGCATGTCCAAGTCCCAGTTTCAGGTTCAACAAAGTTAGCGGCATAAACTACGGATGAGTTACCACCTGTTGTAGTGTGCTTGTCGTGTACTTACAAAAGTGAACGTTCTGGCTCAACATTATAATAATCCTGCATTGGGTAGAGATTTCTGGGGCAAAATCTATTATTTACTAAGTTATTACTTGGTGCAGGTTCTTGGTTGAGAGCAAAGTCCACGAATCTGAGGTGAACAGCAGGAATGACCGCGTTTTGTGAGAATTCGTTTAGTAGGAGTGAAAATTACATACGTTACGGTTATAGGACGTTTTGTGGAACTGTTTGGGGCCAAAACTGATCAATTATAGCCCGTTTTTTGGTGCAAATCACTTGTATTATGCGCGAACGACGTGTACATTAGCCGGCCATAATGAACTACTGGTTTCAAGGACATTCAGGGCGCTTATAAATATTTGGCGCGAAGCTAAAATCAATTAAAATCGCAGAAGACGTATCATCTCGTAGCATCCACGAGAGTAATAAACGTTCATTTGATCTTATTAGCATGGCAAATTAAGAATTTAGACACTTTTTGGAAGTGTTTTTGATTAGGCTTATATTCAATCATCGAAATATTACAAACGACCGTATAAATATTAATGAAATTTATTGCTAATATTGAATGCTATACCAGTGTTAAGCACGCTAAATTTAATTCATACCCTATGTTGCGTTCTTGAGATAAACGATCTTAAGTAAGCACGATTCTCGGGTTTATTAAGCAAAATAGGCTTATAGGCTTAGGCAAAACCAAAATAAAATCACGATATCTCAAAAACAACCGTATAAATATGGATGTAATTTATTTCTGATATTGCACGATATACTAGTGATTAGTCTGTAGAATTTAAATTATATCCAATGATGGATTCCCAAGATATTTCAATTTTTGTTTCGACACTTTTTGGAAGTGTTTTTCCGGTAAGCTTATATTCAAACAACGAAATATTAAAAACCACCGTATAAATATCAATGAAATTTATTGCTGATATTGAATGATATACCAGTGTTAAGCATACCAAATTTAATTTACATCCAATGTTGCGTTCTTGAGATAAACGATCTTAAGTAAGCACGATTCTCGAGTTTATTAAGCAAAATTGGCTTATATTTAAAATAATTATATCTCGAAAACAAAATAAAATCACGATATCTCAAAAACCACCGTATCAATATGGATGTAATTTATTTCTGATATTGCACGATATACTAGTGATCAGTCTGTAGAATTTAAATTATATCCAATGATGGATTTCCAAGATATTTCAATTTTTGTTTAGACACTTTTTGGAAGTGTTTTTCTGGTAAGCTTATATTCAAACAACGAAATATTAAAAACCACCTTATAAATATCAATGAGATTTATTGCTGATATTGAATGATATACTAGTGTTAAGCATGCCAAATTTAATTTACATCCAATGTTGCGTTCTTGAGATAAACGATCTTAAGTAAGCACGATTCGAGTTTATTAAGCAAAATATGCTTATATTTAAAATAATTATATCTCGAAAACAAAATAAAATCACGATATCTCAAAAACCACCGTATCAATATGGATGTAATTTATTTCTGATATTGCACGATATACTAGTGATCAGTCTGTAGAATTTAAATTATATTTAATGATGGATTCCCAAGATATTACAATTTTTGTTTAGACACTTTTTGGAAGTGTTTTTCCGGTAAGCTTATATTCAAACAACGATATATTAAAAACCACCGTATAAATATCAATGAAATTTATTGCTGATATTGAGTGATATACCAGTGTTAAGCATGCCAAATTTAATTTAGATCCAATGTTGCGTTCTTGAGATAAACGATCTTAAGTAAGCATGTTTATTAAGCAAAATATGCTTATATTTAAAATAATTATATCTCGAAAACAAAATAAAATCACGATATCTCAAAAACCACCGTATCAATATGGATGTAATTTATTTCTGATATTGCACGATATACTAGTGATTAGTCTGTAGAATTTAAATTATATACAATGATGGATTCCCAAGATATTTCAATTTTTGTTTAGACACTTTTTGGAAGTGTTTTTCCGGTAAGCTTATATTCAAACAACGAAATATTAAAAACCACCGTATAAATTTCAATGAAATTTATTGCTGATATTGAATGATATACCAGTGTTAAGCATGCCAAATTTAATTTATATCCAATGTTGCGTTCTTGAGATAATCGATCTTAAGTAAGCACGATTCTCGACTTTATTACGCAAAATTGGCTTATATTTAAAATAATTATATCTCGAAAACAAAATAAAATCACGATATCTCAAAAACCACCGTATCAATATGGATGTAATTTATTTCTGATATTGCACGATATACTAGTGATCAGTCTGTAGAATTTAAATTATATCCAATGATGGATTCTCAAGATATTTCAATTTTTGTTTAGACACTATTTGGAAGTGTTTTTCCGGTAAGCTTATATTCAAACAACAAAATATTAAAAACCACCGTATAAATTTCAATGAAATTTATTGCTGATATTGAATGATATACCAGTGTTAAGCATGCCAAATTTAATTTACATCCAATGTTGCGTTCTTGAGATAAACGATCTTAAGTAAGCATGTTTATTAAGCAAAATATGCTTATATTTAAAATAATTATATCTCAAAAACAAAATAAAATCACGATATCTCAAAAACCACCGTGTCAATGTGGATGTAATTTATTGCTGATATTGCACGATATACTAGTGATTAGTCTGTAGAATTTAAATTATATCCAATGATGGATTCTCAAGATATTTCAATTTTTGTTTAGACACTATTTGGAAGTGTTTTTCCGGTAAGCTAATATTCAAACAACAAAATATTAAAAACCACCGTATAAATTTCAATGAAATTTATTGCTGATATTGAATGATATACCAGTGTTAAGCATGCCAAATTTAATTTACATCCAATGTTGCGTTCTTGAGATAAACGATCTTAAGTAAGCATGTTTATTAAGCAAAATATGCTTATATTTAAAATAATTATATCTCAAAAACAAAATAAAATCACGATATCTCAAAAACCACCGTGTCAATGTGGATGTAATTTATTGCTGATATTGCACGATATATTAGTGATTAGTCTCTAGAATTTAAATTATATGCAATGATAGATTTCCAAGATATTTCAATTTTTGTTTAGACACTTTTTGGAAGTGTTTTTCCGGTAAGCTTATATTCAAACAACGAAATATTAAAAACCACCGTATAAATTTCAATGAAATTTATTGCTGATATTGAATGATACCAGTGTTAAGCATGCCAAATTTAATTTACATCCAATGTTGCGTTCTTGAGATAATCGATCTTAAGTAAGCACGATTCTCGAGTTTATTACGCAAAATTGGCTTATATTTAAAATAATTATATCTCGAAAACAAAATAAAATGACGATATCTCAAAAACCACCGTATCAATATGGATGTAATTTATTTCTGATATTGCACGATATACTAGTGATTAGTCTGTACAATTTTAATTATATCCAATGATGGTTTCCCAAGATATTTCAATTTTTGTTTCGACACTTTTTGGAAGTGTTTTTCCGGTAAGCTTATATTCAAACAACGAAATATTAAAAACCACCGTATAAATTTCAATGAAATTTATTGCTGATATTGAATGGTATACCAGTGTTAAGCATGCCAAAGTTAATTTACATCCAATGTTGCGTTCTTGAGATAAACAATCTTAAGTAAGCACGATTCTCGAGTTTATTAAGCAAAATATGCTTATTTTAAAAATAATTATATCTCGAAAACAAAATAAAATCACGATATCTCAAAAACCACCGTATCAATAGGGATGTAATTTATTTCTGATATTGCACGATATACTAGTGATCAGTCTGTAGAATTTAAATTATATCCAATGATGGATTCCCAAGATATTTCAATTTTTGTTTAGACACTTTTTGGAAGTGTTTCTCCGGTAAGCTTATATTCAAACAACGAAATATTAAAAACCACCATAAAAATTTCAATGGAATTTATTGCTGATATTGAATGATATACCAGTGTTAAGCACGCACTGTCTTCATAAAAATTACTGAAATGATACACATACAATTGAAGCAAATGAGGTTGATGGAGGAAGCCTTTACTATATAATAGAAAAAATAGAAACATTTTGCTAGGTTTAATTTGAAAATTGAGTGATCACGATTCAGACTCGAAATCCACTTGAGAATGATCACATTATGGTTGAAACTGCACACATATTAAACATAAAAATAAAACGTAGCAAATGTGTGTTTGCGTGTTTATATTCTCGATAATAATTAAAGGGTCTTCATAAAAATAGTTGTAATTATTGATGAGATATATTTATTGTCGCTCCATGCGGCGATCAATAAACGTCAAATCGTTATCTTTGCCCTTTTCGCTTTCGCTATCTGTTTAGAGTGGTGCAAAATAACGTAAAAGTTGATGGGCCATGTGTGCGTCGAGCCACCGTTGAGAGGTGGTGATAATGCGAATTCATCCCCTAATTCGTCCGTGAGACATTATTTATGGCAGTCTCACATGGTGGATCCTAGACTGGCTGATAAGACCCCCAATCTATAAGTCTACGACAGATGTGCAGCACGCGAGAACTTTTTTTCATGAAATTGTTGTGTAGAACTTTAGGTACAAGAGAATTTTCAGGGAGCCATGGGGTTATACAGTGCGAAAACCGATGGGGGGAGGGGGGAGGCGATACAAATAGCTGTTTTTTTTTAAATTTAGAAGTGACGATGCGTATCCCCGTCGGTTTTTCCCCTCTCCCACGGGACCCTCGAGGATTTAAAAAAAACGCAGAGAAAGGCGCGACAAATTTTTCATCGCCCGCAATATTGAATCGGCGTCGCCTAGCCCCCTGCCCCCTCATCGGGCGTCGCGACGTCGCTCGTAACGGAGTGCCGACAGACAAACGGCCCCCGCATCCGTGCGCTCTTCACTTCGCTTATAAATCCTTTGCACGCACGATAAACGCAGAAAGCATAAGGACCGAGCACGTGTGCGCAAACTTAACGCCGCGCAAAGCCGTAAAAGACCAGAGCGGAGCGATTAAACTTTTACGCGCGGCAATTTGTTATCGTCTGCTTGTAAAGTTCATACGGGCACCTAAAGCCTTGCGGCCGTAATAATCCCCCTGCGGATTTGGCAGTCGACACATGGCCCCCCGGTGCTTTAAAAGGCATAAATCATCCCGAGGGCTCTCTCCTCGTGCCCGAAGGAGCAGCAGCACATGGGGACGGCCAGGGAAATTTGCAGCGGCCTTGGTGGTCCCCGGTGTCGATTACTCGGGGGGCATAGCCCCCCGGCCCCTTGGGGGTTCGATTTATTACGGCCCGGACACGAAGACGTCCAGGGATGCAAAGTTATCAACACCAGGATTAAGGGATAACGGCGGAAACAGATAGACTCGTAAATCAGTCCGTGAGGAGGTCACTATCAAAACTAGTAAAATACATTCCAGCCAAACATGCATTTCAGATTATTGCAGTTTGCTGAAACGACTGGTCAAATTTTCAGGAGAATTAGTTTCAGGTGTACTGTACACGAATCTAATATCAAATTTGAAAATAATAAATTTTCAGAAATTTCAGTAAAAGCTAACGCATACTTGTCAATGCAGAAAGTTATATGCTTAATTTTCTCCCTGAAAGTTTGTCAAATTTTCAGGAGAATTAGTTTCAGGTGTACTGTACACGAATCTAATATCAAATTTGCAAATAACAAATTTTCAGAAATTTCAGTAAAAGCTAACGCATACTTGTCAATTGAGAAAGTTAAGTGTTTATTTTCTCGCTTATTTAATACTGAAACATTGTCAAATTTTCAGTAGAATTAGTTTCAGGTGTAATGTACACGAATCTAATATTAAATTTCCAAATAATAAATTTTCAGAAATTTCAGTAATAGCTAATCTATACTTGTCATATGAGAAAGTTAAGTGTTTGATTTTCTTCCTTATTTAATACTGAAACTTTTTCAAATTTTCAGTAGAATTAGTTTCAGGTGTACTGTACACGAATCTAATATCAAATTTGCAAACAATAAATTATCAGAAATTTCAGTAAAAGCTAACGCATACTTGTTAATGCAGAAAGTTATATGCTTAATTTTCTCCCTGAAAGTTTGTCAAATTTTCAGTAGAATTAGTTTCAGGTGCACTGTACACGAATCTAATATCAAATTTGAAAATAATAAATTTTCAGAAATTTCAGTAAAAGCTAACGCATATTTGTTAATGCAGAAAGTTATATGTTGATTTTCTCCGTTATTTAATACTGAAACTTTGTCAAATTTTCAGGAGAATTAGTTTCAGGTGTACTGTACACGAAACTAATATCAAATTTGCAAATAATAAATTTTCAGAAATTTCAGTAATAGCTAATCTATACTTGTCATATAAGAAAGTTAAGTGTTTGATTTTCTCCCTTATTAAATACTGAAACTTTGTCAAATTTTCAGGAGAATTAGTTTCAGGTGTACTGTACACGAAACTAATATCAAATTTGCAACTAATAAATTTTCTGAAAATTCAGTTATAGCTAATTCATACTTGTCAATTGAGAAAGTTAAGTGTTTGATTTCTCCCTTATTTAGTAATGAAAATTTGTCAAATTTTCATGAGAAATAGTTCCAGGTGTACTGTACACGAAACTAATATCAAATTTGCAAGTAATAAATTTTCAAAAATTTCAGTAACAGCTAACGCATACTTGCCAATGCAGAAAGTTAAATGCTAATTTTCTCCCTGAAAGTTTATCAAATTTTCAGTAGAATTAGTTTCAGGTGTACTGTACACGAATCTAATATCAATATTGCAAATAATAAATTTTCAGAAATGTCAGTAATAGCTAATCTATACTTGTCATATGAGAAAGTTAAGTGTTTGATTTTCTCCCTTATTTAGTAATGAAACTTTGTCAAATTTTCATGAGAAATAGTTTCAGGTGTACTGTACACGAATCTAATATCAAATTTGCAACTAATAAATTTTCAGAAATATCAGTAATAGCTAACTAATACTTGTCAATTGAGAAACTTAAGTGTTTGATTTTCTCCCTTATTCAATACTGAAACTTTGTCAAATTTTCAGGAGAATTAGTTTCAGGTGTACTGTACACGAATCTAATATCAAATTTGCAAATAAAAAATTTACAGAAATTTCAGTAATAGCTAATCTATACTTGTCATATGAGAAAGTTAAGTGTTTGATTTTGTCCCTTATTTAATACTGAAACTTTGTCAAATTTTCAGGAGAATTAGTTTCAGGTGTACTGTACACGAATCTAATGTCATATTTGCAAATAATAAATTTACAGAAATTTCAGTAATAGCTAATCTATACTTGTCATATAAGAAAGTTAAGTGTTTGATTTTCTCCCTTATTAAATACTGAAACTTTGTCAAATTTTCAGGAGAATTAGTTTCAGGTGCACTGTACACGAATCTAATATCAAATTTGCAAATAAAAAATTTACAGAAATTTCAGTAATAGCTAATCTATACTTGTCATATGAGAAAGTTAAGTGTTTGATTTTGTCCCTTATTTAATACTGAAACTTTGTCAAATTTTCAGGAGAATTAGTTTCAGGTGTACTGTACACGAATCTAATGTCATATTTGCAAATAATAAATTTACAGAAATTTCAGTAATAGCTAATCTATACTTGTCATATAAGAAAGTTAAGTGTTTGATTTTCTCCCTTATTAAATACTGAAACTTTGTCAAATTTTCAGGAGAATTAGTTTCAGGTGTACTGTACACGAAACTAATATCAAATTTGCAACTAATAAATTTTCTGAAAATTCAGTTATAGCTAATTCATACTTGTCAATTGAGAAAGTTAAGTGTTTGATTTCTCCCTTATTTAGTAATGAAAATTTGTCAAATTTTCATGAGAAATAGTTCCAGGTGTACTGTACACGAAACTAATATCAAATTTGCAACTAATAAATTTTCAAAAATTTCAGTAACAGCTAACGCATACTTGCCAATGCAGAAAGTTAAATGCTAATTTTCTCCCTGAAAGTTTATCAAATTTTCAGTAGAATTAGTTTCAGGTGTACTGTACACGAATCTAATATCAATATTGCAAATAATAAATTTTCAGAAATGTCAGTAATAGCTAATCTATACTTGTCATATGAGAAAGTTAAGTGTTTGATTTTCTCCCTTATTTAGTAATGAAACTTTGTCAAATTTTCATGAGAAATAGTTTCAGGTGTACTGTACACGAATCTAATATCAAATTTGCAACTAATAAATTTTCAGAAATATCAGTAATAGCTAACTAATACTTGTCAATTGAGAAACTTAAGTGTTTGATTTTCTCCCTTATTCAATACTGAAACTTTGTCAAATTTTCAGGAGAATTAGTTTCAGGTGTACTGTACACGAATCTAATATCAAATTTGCAAATAAAAAATTTACAGAAATTTCAGTAATAGCTAATCTATACTTGTCATATGAGAAAGTTAAGTGTTTGATTTTGTCCCTTATTTAATACTGAAACTTTGTCAAATTTTCAGGAGAATTAGTTTCAGGTGTACTGTACACGAATCTAATGTCATATTTGCAAATAATAAATTTACAGAAATTTCAGTAATAGCTAATCTATACTTGTCATATAAGAAAGTTAAGTGTTTGATTTTCTCCCTTATTAAATACTGAAACTTTGTCAAATTTTCAGGAGAATTAGTTTCAGGTGTACTGTACACGAATCTAATATCAAATTTGCAAAAAATAAATTTACAGAAATTTCAGTAATAGCTAATCTATACTTGTCATATGAGAAAGTTAAGTGTTTGATTTTCTCCCTTATTTAATACTGAAACTTTGTCAAATTTTCAGGAGAATTAGTTTCAGGTGTACTGTACACGAATCTAATATCAAATTTGCAAAAAATAAATTTTCAGAAATGTCAGTAATAGCTAATCTATACTTATCATATGAGAAAGTTAAGTGTTTGATTTTCTCCCTTATTTAATACTGAAACTTTGTCAAATTTTCATGAGAATTAGTTTCAGGTGTACTGTACACGAATCTAATATCAAATTTGCAAAAAATAAATTTTCAGAAATGTCAGTAATAGCTAATCTATACTTATCATATGAGATAGTTAAGTGTTTGATTTTCTCCCTTATTTAATACTGAAACTTTGTCAAATTTTCAGGAGAATTAGTTTCAGGTGTACTGTACACGAATCTAATATCAAATTTGCAAATAAAAAATTTACAGAAATTTCAGTAATAGCTAATCTATACTTGTCATATGAGAAAGTTAAGTGTTTGATTTTCTCCCTTATTTAATACTGAAACTTTGTCAAATTTTCATGAGAATTAGTTTCAGGTGTACTGTACACGAATCTAATATCAAATTTGCAAAAAATAAATTTACAGAAATTTCAGTAATAGCTAATCTATACTTGTCATATGAGAAAGTTAAGTGTTTGATTTTCTCCCTTATTTAATACTGAAACTTTGTCAAATTTTCAGGAGAATTAGTTTCAGGTGTACTGTACACGAATCTAATATCAAATTTGCAAAAAATAAATTTTCAGAAATGTCAGTAATAGCTAATCTATACTTATCATATGAGAAAGTTAAGTGTTTGATTTTCTCCCTTATTTAATACTGAAACTTTGTCAAATTTTCATGAGAATTAGTTTCAGGTGTACTGTACACGAATCTAATATCAAATTTGCAAAAAATAAATTTTCAGAAATGTCAGTAATAGCTAATCTATACTTATCATATGAGATAGTTAAGTGTTTGATTTTCTCCCTTATTTAATACTGAAACTTTGTCAAATTTTCAGGAGAATTAGTTTCAGGTGTACTGTACACGAATCTAATATCAAATTTGCAAATAAAAAATTTACAGAAATTTCAGTAATAGCTAATCTATACTTGTCATATGAGAAAGTTAAGTGTTTGATTTTCTCCCTTATTTAATACTGAAACTTTGTTAAATTTTCATGAGAATTAGTTTCAGGTGTACTGTACACGAATCTAATATCAAATTTGCAAAAAATAAATTTACAGAAATTTCAGTAATAGCTAATCTATACTTGTCATATGAGAAAGTTAAGTGTTTGATTTTCTCCCTTATTTAATACTGAAACTTTGTCAAATTTTCAGGAGAATTAGTTTCAGGTGTACTGTACACGAATCTAATATCAAATTTGCAAATAAAAAATTTACAGAAATTTCAGTAATAGCTAATCTATACTTGTCATATGAGAAAGTTAAGTGTTTGATTTTCTCCCTTATTTAATACTGAAACTTTGTCAAATTTTCATGAGAATTAGTTTCAGGTGTACTGTACACGAATCTAATATCAAATTTGCAAAAAATAAATTTACAGAAATTTCAGTAATAGCTAATCTATACTTGTCATATGAGAAAGTTAAGTGTTTGATTTTCTCCCTTATTTAATACTGAAACTTTGTCAAATTTTCAGGAGAATTAGTTTCAGGTGTACTGTACACGAATCTAATATCAAATTTGCAAAAAATAAATTTTCAGAAATTTCAGTAATAGCTAATCCATACTTGTTAATTGAGAAAGTTAAGTGTTTGATTTTCTCCCTTATTTAATACTGAAACTTTGTCAAATTTTCAGGAGAATTAGTTTCAGGTGTACTGTACACGAATCTAATATCAAATTTGCAAATAAAAAATTTACAGAAATTTCAGTAATAGCTAACTAATACTTGTCAATTGAGAAACTTAAGTGTTTGATTTTCTCCCTTATTTAATACTGAAACTTTGTCAAATTTTCAGTAGAATTAGTTTCAGGTGTACTGTACACGAATGTAATATCAAATTTGCAAATAATAAATTTTCAGAAATTTCAGTAAAAGCTAACGCATACTTGTTAATGCAGAAAGTTATATGCTTAATTTTCTCCCTGAAAGTTTGTCAAATTTTCAGTAGAATTAGTTTCAGTTGTACTGTACACGCATCAAATATCAAATTTGCTAATAATAAATTTTCAGAAATTTCAGTAATAGCTAACTAATACTTGTCAATTGTGAAAGTTAAGTGTCTGATTTTCTCCCTTATTTAGTACTGTAACTTTGTCAAATTTTCATGACAAATAGTTTCAGGTGTACTGTACACGAAACTAATATCAAATTTGCAAATAATAAATTTTCAGAAATTTCAGTAATAGCTAACTAATACTTGTCAATTGAGAAAGTTAAGTGTTTGATTTCTCCGTTATTTAGTAATAAAACTTTGCCAAATTTTCATGAGAAATAGTTTCAGGTGTACTGTACACGAATCTAATATCAAATTTGCAACTAATAAATTTTCAGAAATTTCAGTAAAAGCTAACCCATACTTGTTAATTGAGAAAGTTAAGTGTTTGATTTTCTCCCTTATTTAATACTGAAACTTTGTCAAATTTTCAGTAGAATTAGTTTCAGGTGTACTGTACACGAATCTAATATCAAATTTACAAATAATAAATTTTCAGAAATTTCAGTAATAGCTAACTAAAACTTGTTAATGCAGAAAGTTAAGTTTCGATTTTCGCCCTTATTTAATACTGAAAGTTTATCAAATTTTCAGGAGAAATAGTTTCAGGTGTACTGTACACGAATCTAATATCAAATTTGCAAAAAATAAATTTACAGAAATTTCAGTAATAGCTAATCTATACTTGTCATATGAGAAAGTTAAGTGTTTGATTTTCTCCCTTATTTAATACTGAAACTTTGTCAAATTTTCATGAGAATTAGTTTCAGGTGTACTGTACACGAATCTAATATCAAATTTGCAAAAAATAAATTTACAGAAATTTCAGTAATAGCTAATCTATACTTGTCATATGAGAAAGTTAAGTGTTTGATTTTCTCCCTTATTTAATACTGAAACTTTGTCAAATTTTCAGGAGAATTAGTTTCAGGTGTACTGTACACGAATCTAATATCAAATTTGCAAATAATAAATTTTCAGAAATTTCAGTAACAGCTAACGCAAACTTGCCAATGCAGAAAGTTATATGCTTAATATTCTCCCTGAAAGTTTGTCAAATTTTCAGGAGAATTAGTTTCAGGTGTACTGTACACAAATCTAATATCAAATTTGCAAATAATAAATATCCAGAAATTTCAGTAATAGCTAATCTATACTTGTCATATGAGAAAGTTAAGTGTTTGATTTTCTTCCTTATTTAATACTGAAACTTTGTCAAATTTTCAGCAGAATTAGTTTCAGGTGTACTGTCCACGAATCTAATATCAAAGTTGCAAATAATAAATTTTCAGAAATTTCAGTAATAGCTAAGCCATACTTGTCAATTGAGAAAGTTAAGTGTTTAATTTTCTCCCTTATTTAATACTGAAACTTTGTCAAATTTTCAGCAGAATTAGTTTTAGGTGTACTGTCCACGAATCTAATATCAAATTTGCAAATAATAAATTTTCAGAAATTTCAGTAAAAGCTAACGCATACTTGTCAATTGAGAAAGTTAAGTGTTTGATTTCTCCGTTATTTAGTAATCAAACTTTGTCAAATTTTCATGAGAATTAGTTTCAGGTGTACTGTACACGAATCTAATAACTAAAATAAAAAATATACTTGTATCATGAATAACTATTAACTACAAAAATGGAAGTCATTTATATTTCCCATAATCGTGACCATGAAGCTGGATCTCTCAATAAATGATTAATCTATGGTCTGGCTGAGGTGCAGATGTTTTTTAGTTAATGTTCCGACGCCGCCGTCGCCTGGGGAGTCTGAAGGCTCCCGGAAAAAAGCCCAGTAATGCCTCTCTAATGATTAATTAGCGCTGTTAGACGTAAAACTGTCCGTGTGACGGTTTGACATTTTGACACGACATAACAGAGCGGCCAAGATTGATGCGCTCAAATTTTGGACCACACGTAAAATAAGACGCGTCGTATTAAAATAAAACGAGAAAAAAACGATAAATCGAGAGCCCCATGAGCAAAACAAATGAATTTATACGTTACAATCGAGACGGCTGTAAAAAACAATGGAATCAAGGTAAACAAACGCACATGTTGCTCCGAGGAAGAAAAACCGTAACTCGCATGATGGATTTCGGAAATATTTCACTCGTCTTGGCCTGTTTATATTCGACAAGGCGCTTCCCACCGAGCATTATTTATCGCCTGTTTGTTTACAGTGCGGGTGAGTGTTTCGTTTTATACTCCTGATGGATTAAACATCCCCACGAGAGGAACACTCTCGAAAGAGAGCGCATTCCTGCGCACCTCCGGCTCTTTATGGAATGGATGATTTATTCTGTTTACGCAAGAGGCACAAGAGGGCCTTCATGGGGTTCCCAGTACAGCGCCTTAATTGCCCACTTTTAGGTCATAGTTCGAGAGATTCATTTAGCAACTAATAGTTAGTGCCTGTAAATCATATAAATTATATGCAAGCACAGTTATCGAAATTTATTTTTAATTTACAAGGTACAACAAAATTCTAGATTTAATAAGTTTTACTCTTGAAATAGTACTGAAATTTTCTGACGTCAATAAATGCACTTAAAAAAATGGAAAAACCTGAATAATTCCGCACCTTCAGTTTTTTGTGTGAATAATTGATATTTTGGTGACGTTTTTCTGATTAGTCTCACATTTAAATATTGATATCTCAAAAACTAGCGCATCAATATGAATGAAATTTATTTCTGATATTAAGTGATGTACTGTAAATTAACATTAATAATTATGTGGATATTCAATGAGTAATCCTTGAGATATTACATTTTAAGTCCGAAAATTTAGGTGCTAGTTTAAGTGCTCTCCAATATATCTCATTTTTAGATTTAAATATCTCTAAAACCAGCGTATCAATTTGATTGAAATTAATTATTCATACATAGTGATATATCAGCATTTCATATGTATAATTAAAATAACATTCAATGGGTGGTTCTTAAAATGTTAAATATTTAGTGCAAACATGTGACACATTTTTTTATTGAAGCCTATATTGAGGTTCAAGTATCTCAAAAACTAGCGTGTCAATGTGAATATAATTTATTACTAATATTAAGTGATATTCGAGTATTAGGTACATGCAATTTATTTAAAATACAATGAGCGGTTACTAAGATATTAATTTTTTTGTATGAATAATTGATATTTTGGTGACATTTAAGTGTTATTCTAATTAGTCTCATATTTAAATACCGATATCTCAAAAACTAGCGTATCAATATGAATGAAATTTGTTACTGATATTGAGTGATGTACTGCAAATTAACATTAATAATTATGTCAATATTCAATGAGCGATCCTTGAGATATTACATTTTAAGTCCGAAAATGTGATTTTATGTACAAGTTTACGTGTTCTCCAATATATCTCATTTTTAAAATTAAATATCTCTAAAACCAGCGTATCAATTTGATTGAAATTTATTATTCATACATAGTGATATGTCAGCATTTCATATGTATAATTAAAATAATATTCAGTGAGTGGTTTTCAAAATGTTAAATATTTAGTGCAAACATGCGACACAATTTTTTATTGAAGCCTATATTGAGGTTTAAGTATCTCAAAAACTAGCGTGTCAATGTGAATATAATTTATTACTAATATTAAGTGATATTCGGGTATTAGGTACATGCAATTTATTTAAAATCCAATGAGCGGTTACTAAGATTTTTTTTTTTGTCTGAATAACTGATATTTTGGTGACATTTGCGTGTTTTTCTCATTAGTCTCACATTTAAATATTGATATCTCAAAAACTAGCGTATCAATATGAATGAAATTTATTACTAATACTGAGAGATGTACTGTTAATTAATATTAATAATTATGTCGGTATTCAATGAGTGATCCTTGAGATATTACATTTTAAGTCCGAAAATTTAGGTGCTAGCTTAAGTGTTCTCCAATATATCTCATTTTTAAATTTAAATATCTCTAAAACCAGCGTATCAATTTGATTGAAATTAATTATTCATACATAGTGATATATCAGCATTTCATATGTGTAATTAAAATAATATTCATCGAGTGATTATTAAAATGTTAAATATTTAGTGCAAACATGCGACACAATTTTTTATTGAAGCCTATATTGAGGTTTAAGTATCTCAAAAACTAGCGTGTTAATGTGAATATAATTTATTACTAATATTAAGTGATATTCGGGTATTAGGTACACGCAATTTATTTAAAATCCAATGAGCGGTTACTAAGATATTAATTTTTTTGTATGAATAATTGATATTTTGGTGACATTTAAGTGTTATTCTAATTAGTCTCACATTTAAATACTGATATCTCAAAAACTAGCGTATCAATATGAATGAAATTTGTTACTGATATTGAGAGATGTACTGTAAATTAACACTAATAATTATGTCAATATTCAATGAGTGATCCTTGAGATATTACATTTTAAGTCCGAAAATTTAGGTGCTAGTTTAAGTGTTCTCCAATATATCTCATTTTTATATTTAAATATCTCTAAAACTAGCGTATCAATTTGATTGAAATTTATTGTTCATACATAGTGATATGTCAGCATTTCATATGTATAATTAAAATAATATTCAGTGAGTGGTTCTTAAAATGTTAAATATTTAGTGCAAACATGCGGCACAATTTTTTATTGAAGCCTATATTGAGGTTTAGGTATCTCAAAAACTAGCGTGTCAATGTATATATAATTCATTACTAATATTAAGTGATATTTGGATATTAGGTACATACAATATATTTAAAATCCAATGAGCGGTTACTAAGATATTAATTTTTTTGTCTGAATAATTGATATTTTGGTGACATTTAAGTGTTTTTCTGATTAGTCTCGCATTTAAATACTGATATCTCAAAAACTAGCGTATCAATATGAATGTAATTTATTACTGATATTGAGTGATGTACTGTAAATTAACATTAATAATTATGTGGATATTCAATGAGTAATCCGTGAGATATTACATTTTAAGTCCGAAAATTTAGGTGCTAGTTTAAGTGTTCTCCAATATATCTTATTTTGAAATTTAAATATCTCTAAAACCAGCGTATCAATTTGATTGAAATTTATTATTCATACATAGTGATATATCAGCATTTCATATGTATAATTAAAATAATATTCAGTGAGTGGTTCTTAAAATGTTAAATATTTAGTGCAAACATGCGACACATGTTTTTATTGAAGCCTATATTGAGGTTTAAGTATCTCAAAAACTAGCGTGTCAATGTGAATATAATTTATTACTAATATTAAGTGATATTCGGGTATTAGGTACATGCAATTTATTTAAAATCCAATGAGCGGTTACCAAGATATTAATTTTTTTTAATCTGAATAATTTATATTTTGGTGTCATTTAAGTGTTTTTCTAATTAGTCTCGCATTTAAATATTGATATCTCAAAAACTAGCGTATCAATATGAATGAAATTTATTAGTGATATTGAGTGATGTACTGTAAATTAACATTAATAATTATGTGGATATTCAATGAGTAATCCTTGAGATATTACATTTTAAGTCCGAATATTTAGGTGCTAGTTTAAGTGTTCTCCAATATATCTCATTTTTAAATTTAAATATCTCTAAAATCAGCGTATCAATTTGATTGCAATTTATTATTCATACATAGTGATATATCAGCATTTCATATGTATAATTAAAATAATATACAATGAGTGATTCTTAAAATATTAAATATTTAGTGCAAACATGCGACACAATTTTTTTATTGAAGCCTATATTGAGGTTTAAGTATCTCAAAAACTAGCGTGTCAATGTGAATATAATTTATTACTAATATTAAGTGATATTCGGGTATTAGGTACATGCAATTTATTTAAAATCCAATGAGCGGTTACTAAGATATTTTTTTTTTGTCTGAATAACTGATATTTTGGTGACATTTGCGTGTTTTTCTCATTAGTCTCACATTTAAATATTGATATCTCAAAAACTAGCGTATCAATATGAATGAAATTTATTACTAATACTGAGAGATGTACTGTTAATTAATATTAATAATTATGTCGGTATTCAATGAGTGATCCTTGAGATATTACATTTTAAGTCCGAAAATTTAGGTGCTAGCTTAAGTGTTCTCCAATATATCTCATTTTTAGATTTAAATATCTCTAAAACCAGCGTATCAATTTGATTGAAATTAATTATTCATACATAGTAATATATCAGCATTTCATATGTATAATTAAAATAATATTCAGTGAGTGGTTTTTAAAATTTTAAATATTTAGTGCAAACATGCGACACATTTTTTTATTGAAGCCTATATTGAGGTTTAAGTATCTCAAAAACTAGCGTGTCAATATGAATATAATTTATTACTAATATTAAGTGATATTTAGGTATTAGGTACATGCAATTTATTTAAAATCCAATGAGCGGTTACTAAGATATTAATTTTTTTGTGTGAATAATTGATATTTTGGTGACGTTTTTCTGATTAGTCGCACATTTAAATATTGATATCTCTAAAAATAGCGTATCAATATGAATGAAATTTATTACTGATATTGAGTGATGCACTGTTAATTAGCATTAATAATTATGTCAATATTCAATGAGTGATCCTTGAGATATTACATTTTAAGTCCGAAAATTTAGGTGCTAGCTTAAGTGTTCTCCAATATATCTCATATTTAAATTTAAATATCTCTAAAACCAGCGTATCAATTTGATTGAAATTTATTATTCATACATAGTGATATATCAGCATTTCATATGTATAATTAAAATAACATTCAGTGAATGGTTCATAAAATGTTAAATATTTAGTGCAAACATGCGACACAATTTTTTATTGAAGCCTATATTGAGGTTAAGTATCTCAAAAACTAGCGTGTCAATGTGAATATAATTTATTGCTAATATTAAGTGATATTCGGGTATTGGGTACATGCAATTTATTAAAAATCCAATGAGCGGTTACTACGATATTATTTTTTTTGTGTGAATAATTGATATTTTGGTAACATTGAAGTGTTTTTCTGATTAGTCTGACATTTAAATACTGATATCTCAAAAACTAGCGTATCAATATGAATGAAATTTATTACTAATATTGAGTGATGTACTGTAAATTAATATTAATAATTATGTGGATATTCAATGAGTAATCCGTGAGATATTACATTTTAAGTCCGAAAATTTAGGTGCTAGCTTAAGTGTTCTCCAATATATCTCATTTTTAAATTTAACTATCTCTAAAACCAGCGTACTAATTTGATTGAAATTAATTATTCATACATACTAAAATATCAGCATGTCATATGTATAATTAAAATAATATTCAGTGAGTGGTTTTTAAAATTTTAAATATTTAGTGCAAACATGCGACACATTTTTTTATTGAAGCCTATATTGAGATTTAATTATCTCAAAAACTAGCGTGTCAATATGAATATAATTTATTACTAATATTAAATGATATTCGGGTATTAGGCACATGCAATTTATTTAAAATCCAATGAGCGGTTACAAAGATTTTTTTTTGTCTGAATAACTGATATTTTGGTGACATTTGCGTGTTTTTCTGATTAGTCTTGCATTTGAATATAGATATCTCAAAAACTAGCGTATAAATATGAATGAAATTTATTATTGATATTGAGTGATGTACTGTAAATTAACATTAATAATTATGTGGATATTCAATGAGTGATCCTTGAGATATTACATTTTAAGTCAGAAAATGTGATTTCATGTGCTAGTTTAAGTGTTCTCCAATATATCTCATTTTTAAATTTAAATATCTCTAAAACCAGCGTATCAATTTGATTGAAATTCATTATTCATATATAGTGATATATCAGCATTTCATATGTATAATTAAAATAATATTCAGTGAGTGGTTCTTAAAATGTTATATATTTAGTGCAAACATGCGGCACATTTTTTTATTGAAGCCTATATTGAGGTTTAAGTATCTCAAAAACTAGCGTGTCAATATGAATATAATTAATTTCTAATATTAAGTAATATTCGGGTATTGGGTACATGCAATTTATTAAAAATCCAATGAGCGGTTACTACGATATTATTTTTTTTGTCTGAATAATTGCTATTTTGGGGACATTTAAGTGTTTTTCTGATTAGTCTCGCATTTAAATGCTAATATCTCAAAAACTAGCGTATCAATATAAATGAAATTTATTACTCATATTGAGAGATGTACTGTAAATTAACATTAATAATTATGTCGGTATTCAATGAGTGATCCTTGAGATATTACATTTTAAGTCCGAAAATGTAGGTGCTAGTTTAAGTGTTCTCCAATATATCTCATTTTTAAATTTATATATCTCTAAAACCAGCGTATCAATTTGATTGAAATTTGTTATTCATACATAGTGATATATCAGCATTTCATATGTATAATTAAAATAATATTCAGTGAGTGGTTTTTAAAATGTTAAATATTTAGTGCAAACATGCGACACAATTTTTTTATTGAAGCCTATTTTGAGGTTTAAGTATCTCAAAAACTAGCGGGTCAATATAAATATAATTTATTAGTAATATTAAGTGATATTTAGGTATTAGGTGCATGCAATTTATTTAAAATCCAATGAGCGGTTACTAAGATATTAATTTTTTAATCTGAATAATTGATATTTTGGTGACATTTAAGTGTTTTTCTGATTAGTCTCACATTTAAATACTGATATCTCAAAAACTAGCGCATCAATATGAATGAAATTTATTACTGATATTGAGTGATGTACTGTAAATTAACATTAGTAATTATGTTGTTATACAATGAGTAATCTTTGAGATATTACATTGTAAGTCGGAAAATGTGATTTTATGTGCTAGTTTAAGTGTTCTCCAATATAATTCTTGGCTTTTTGCTGCACAATTGACCGCAATTAAGGCCCAAGGGGGCAACGCAATAACTCAGGCGCCCCAGAAGCGCCAATTAAATTTTCACGCGTCCGAAAATCGGGATATTCCTGGAAGATATTCCTGGTCGCCTTCGTTCGGGGGCACTTTAATTAAACTATTAATAGCTCCCTCCAGACTCGATTTACGGGATCCACATGCAGCGGAAAATCACAATTTACAAAGAAACCAGAATTACGTGATCACCTGATAATTATTTTCTAGTAGCAGAATGGATAACACAATAAAAAAAAAGAATTACCAATTTATGCTATATTTGTTAGCTATTATTATCAGTAGATTTACAAATTTTGAACCAACCTTTGTACAAAATTAAAAAAAAAACCTGGAAACCAGCAATATTTGCTATTTTTGTTACCTAGAAATTTTCAAATTTTGTACAAAATTTGAAAAACATGTAACTAGCAATTGTTGCAATTTTGGATAGCTATTAATACCAATAGATTTACAAAGTTTGAACAACATTTAAATAACCTTTAACAAGTAACTAACAATTTTACTATTTTTGTTAGCTATTAATGTTGTATTGTATATTGTACTTTATTGGGCCATAAGAAGACACATCAAATATTTCATATTGGATAAATCATGTAATACCAATAGATTTACAGAATTTTGAACAAATTTTTGAACAAAATAAAAAGTGTATTAGCAATATTTACAATTTTTTGTTACCAATAGTTTCACAAATTTTGAGCAAATTTAAAAACATTAACTTGCAATTGTTACCATTTTTGTTAGCTACTAATACCGATAGATTTTCAAATTAGGTTAAGCAGGTTTATCAGGTTTAATGGCGCAATGTAAAAATCAGTTACAAATAGCTATTTTCGCAGTTACGTGATACAATTGGCAGTCGTAAAGGATTACAGGCGATTATTCTGCGGACGTTTCGCACGCCAGCAGTCGTTTTTTAAACAATTTACTGAAAATCCGTGTCACCAGTGCCTTTATTTTAAACTCATCCGGCTAAAATAGCTCGAATCTGAGCAGAATCACTGTCGAGGCTGAAAATATTGCGGCACTTACAAGCCTCACGGTTGCTATTTGTGTACAATAAGTGCGTTTACAATGCAATAATATAATTTTATAGGAGACTTTAAACAGTATTTTTGCAATTAAACAATTAATTGCAAAAATACTGTTTAAAGTATAAATAAAATAAAAAATAAATAAAACAAGTTACTTTATGAGTATCATCAATTTATGTGATACTCACAAAGTAACTTGTTTTATTTATAATTGATAAAATGTATCACGAAGTAAACGCCACCGCAATTCAAAAAAAATGTTAAATTGTTAAATTTAAAAATTAAAAAAAATTGTAAAAAAAATGTTAATTGTTTATAAAAATAAGATAACTCAAGTTTTATTATTATAAATAGTAATTCTAATAACAATAATACTATCAAAATACTTTATTAAAATTTCTATCTGCAAGAATCATCTTATGAACTTATTCGCAATATTTTAATTTTTTTTCACTTCTTCTGCTAATCTATTGGTGCTGGTGCTGGGCGATAATTGTTATTATTTTTTCAGCCAACTTAGTTCCCAATATTTTTTGTACATTTATTTTGTTTCACTAACACACTAAAAAAGTTCTGAATAATAATTTTACAATTATAAACAAACTACGAAATGTTTTGTGCGTCTTGCTGTAAGTTTTCTGGTCTTGATCACCTATTTGGGTGTTTAAAAATAGGAGGGTTGTTAGGAGCATGAAACATACATCACCGTTAGTTAGACAAGTCAAATGGTCCAGTTGGAGCAGACGGAGCGTACGCTAAAGTCATTAGTGGGACGTTTCATAAAAATCACTGGTGTCGATCCTTGGGGGAACCCACAGCCTCGAGCTCCAACCGCAGGCAAACAAATGCATTTCAGATTATAAAATGCGCAGGAGAAAATATACGTAGACAATTGCAGAACGTAGAAGTTGTGTGATTGCAATAGTGTTAAAAAAATATTAAGCAAACGTAAAAAACAAGTTTATTATAAAAAATACATCAAATATGATTTTAGGCGGAATTTCCGGAAAAACTAGGGATGGGGTATATTCTGATTTTTGCATTGTCTTATAGTATTAAGTGCATTTAATAAGCTGGTCAAATTTGAAGTATGTAGAGTGATTGCAATTATGCTAAAAAAATATTAAGGAAACGTGTAAAATATCAAGTTTATTATAAAAAATACATCAAATTTGACATTAGCCGGAATTTCCGGAAAAACTAGGGATGGGGTATATTCTGATTTTTGCATTGTCTTATAGTATTAAGTGCATTTAATAAGCTGGTCAAATTTGAAGTATGTAAAGTGATTGCAATTATGCCAAAAAAAATATTAAGGAAACGTGTACAAAATCAAGTATATTATAAAAAATACATCAAATTTGACTTTAGCCGGAATTTCCGGAAAAACTAGGGATGGGGTATATTCTGATTTTTGTACTGTCTTATAGTATTAAGTGCATTTAATAAGCTGGTCAAATTTGAAGTATGTAAAGTGATTGCAATTATGCTAAAAAAATATTAAGGAAACGTGTAAAATATCAAGTTTATTACAAAAAATACATCAAATTTGATTTTAGCCGGAATTTCCGGAAAAACTAGGGATGGGGTATATTCTGATTTTTGCATCGTCTTATAGTATTAAGTGCATTTAATAAGCTGGTCAAATTTGAAGTATGTAGAGTGATTGCAATTATGCTAAAAAAAATATTAAGGAAACGGGTAAAAATTCAAGTTCATTATAAAAATTACATAAAATTTGACTTTAGGAGAAATTTCCGGAAAAACTAGGGATGGGGTATATTCTGATTTTTGTATTGTCTTATAGTATTAAGTGCATTTAATAAGCTAATCAAATTTGAAGTATGTAAAGTGATTGCAATTATGCTAAAAAAAATATTAAGGAAACGTGTAAAAAATCAAGTTTATTATAAAAAATACATCAAATTTGACTTTAGCCGGAATTTCCGGAAAAACTAGGGATGGGGTATATTCTGATTTTTGCATCGTCTTATAGTATTAAGTGCATTTAATAAGCTGGTCAAATTTGAAGTTTGTAGAAAGATTGCAACTATGCTAAAAAAATTTTAAGAAAACGTGTAAAAAATCAAGTTTATTATAAAAAATACATCAAATTTGATTTTAGGCGGAATTTCCGGAAAAACTAGGGATGGGGTATATTCTGATTTTTGCATTGTCTTGTAGTATTAAGTGCATTTAATAAGCTAATCAAATTTGAAGTATGTACAGTGATTGCAATTATGCTAAAAAAAATATTAAGGAAACGTGTAAAAAATCAAGTTTATTATAAAAATTACATCAAATTTGACTTTAGCCGGAATTTCCGGAAAAACTAGGGATGGGGTATATTCTGATTTTTGTATTGTCTTATAGTATTAAGTGCATTTAATAAGCTGGTCAAATTTGAAGTTTGTAGAAAGATTGCAACTATGCTAAAAAAATTTTAAGAAAACGTGTAAAAAATCAAGTTTATTATAAAAAATACATCAAATTTGATTTTAGGCGGAATTTCCGGAAAAACTAGGGATGGGGTATATTCTGATTTTTGCATTGTCTTGTAGTATTAAGTGCATTTAATAAGCTAATCAAATTTGAAGTATGTACAGTGATTGCAATTATGCTAAAAAAAATATTAAGGAAACGTGTAAAAAATCAAGTTTATTATAAAAATTACATCAAATTTGACTTTAGCCGGAATTTCCGGAAAAACTAGGGATGGGGTATATTCTGATTTTTGTATTGTCTTATAGTATTAAGTGCATTTAATAAGCTGGTCAAATTTGAAGTATGTAGAGTGATTGCAATTATGCTAAAAAAATATTAAGGAAACGTGTAAAAAATCAAGTTTATTATAAAAAATACATCAAATTTGATTTTAGGCGGAATTTCCGGAAAAACTAGGGATGGGGTATATTCTGATTTTTGCATTGTATTATAGTATTAAGTGCATTTAATAAGCTGGCCAAATTTGAAGTATGTAGAGTGATTGCAATTATGCTAAAAAAATATTAAAGAAACGTGTAAAAAATCAAGTTTATTATAAAAAATACATCAAATTTGATTTTAGGCGGAATTTCCGGAAAAACTAGGGATGGGGTATATTCTGATTTTTGCATTGTCTTGTAGTATTAAGTGCATTTAATAAGCTGGTCAAATTAGAAGTATGTAAAGTGATTGCAATTATGCTAAAAAAAATATTAAGGAAACGTGTAAAAATACAAGTTTATTACAAAAAATACATCAAATTTGATTTTAGCCGGAATTTCCGGAAAAACTAGGGATGGGGTATATTCTGATTTTTGCATTATCTTATAGTATTAAGTGCATTTAATAAGCTGGTCAAATTTGAAGTATGTAAAGTGATTGCAATTATGCTAAAAAAAATATTAAGGAAACGTGTAAAAAATCAAGTTTATTATAAAAAATACATCAAATTTGACTTTAGCCGGAATTTCCGGAAAAACTAGGGATGGGGTATATTCTGATTTTTGTATTGTCTTATAGTATTAAGTGCATTTAATAAGCTGGCCAAATTTGAAGTAGGTAGAGTGATTGCAATTATGCTAAAAAAATATTAAGGAAACGTGTAAAAAATCAAGTTTATTATAAAAAATACAACAAATTTGACTTTAGGCGGAATTTCCGGAAAAACTAGGGATGGGGTATATTCTGATTTTTGCATCGTCTTATAGTATTAAGTGCATTTAATAAGCTGGTCAAATTTGAAGTATGTAGAGTGATTGCAATTATGCTAAAAAAAATATTAAGGAAACGTGTAAAAAATCAAGTTCATTATAAAAATTACATAACATTTGACTTCAGGAGAAATTTCCGGAAAAACTAGGGATGGGGTATATTCTGATTTTTGCATTGTCTTATAGTATTAAGTGCATTTAATAAGCTGGTCAAATTTGAAGTATGTAGAGTGATTGCAATTATGCTAAAAAAAAATTAAGGAAACGTGTAAAAAATCAAGTTTATTATAAAAATACATCAAATTTGACTTTAGTCGGAATTTCCGGAAAAACTAGGGATGGGGTATACTCTGATTTTTGTATTGTCTTATAGTATTAAGTGCATTTAATAAGCTGGTCAAATTTGAAGTATGTAGAGTGATTGCAATTATGCTAAAAAAATATTAAGGAAACGTGTAAAAAATCAAGTTTATTATAAAAAATACATCAAATTTGACTTTAGCCGGAATTTCCGGAAAAACTAGGGAGGGGGTATATTCTGATTTTTGCATTGAGTTATAGTATTAAGTGCATTTAATAAGCTGGTCAAATTTGAAGTATGTAGAGTGATTGCAATTATGCTAAAAAAAAATTAAGGAAACGTGTAAAAAATCAAGTTTATTATAAAAATACATCAAATTTGACTTTAGTCGGAATTTCCGGAAAAACTAGGGATGGGGTATACTCTGATTTTTGTATTGTCTTATAGTATTAAGTGCATTTAATAAGCTGGTCAAATTTGAAGTATGTAGAGTGATTGCAATTATGCTAAAAAAATATTAAGGAAACGTGTAAAAAATCAAGTTTATTATAAAAAATACATCAAATTTGACTTTAGCCGGAATTTCCGGAAAAACTAGGGATGGGGTATATTCTGGTTTTTGTATTGTCTTATAGTATTAAGTGCATTTAATAAGCTGGTCAAATTTGAAGTATGTAGAGTGATTGCAATTATGCTAAAAAAATATTAAGGAAACGTGTAAAAAATCAAGCTTATTATAATAAATACATCAAATTTGATTTTAGCCGGAATTTCCAGAAAAACTAGGGATGGGGTATATTCTGATTTTTGTATTGTCTTATAGTATTAAGTGCATTTAATAAGCTAATCAAATTTGAAGTATGTAAAGTGATTGCAATTATGCTAAAAAAAATATTAAGGAAACGTGTGAAAAATCAAGTTTATTATAAAAAATACATCAAATTTGACTTTAGCCGGAATTTCCGGAAAAACTAGGGATGGGGTATATTCTGATTTTTGCATTGTCGTATAGTATTAAGTGCATTTAATAAGCTGGTCAAATTTGAAGTATGTAGAGTGATTGCAATTATGCTAAAAAAATATTAAGGAAACGTGTAAAAAATCAAGTTCATTATAAAAATTACATAAAATTTGACTTTAGGAGAAATTTCCGGAAAAACTAGGGATGGGGTATATTCTGATTTTTGCATTGTCTTATAGTATTAAGTGCATTTAATAAGCTGGTCAAATTTGAAGCATGTAGAGTGATTGCAATTATGCTAAAAAAATATTAAGGAAACGTGTAAAAAATCAAGTTTATTATAAAAAATACATCAAATTTGATTTTAGGCGGAATTTCCGGAAAAACTAGGGATGGGGTATATTCTGATTTTTGCATTGTCTTGTAGTATTAAGTGCATTTAATAAGCTAATCAAATTTGAAGTATGTACAGTGATTGCAATTATGCTAAAAAAAATATTAAGGAAACGTGTAAAAAATCAAGTTTATTATAAAAATTACATCAAATTTGACTTTAGCCGGAATTTCCGGAAAAACTAGGGATGGGGTATATTCTGATTTTTGTATTGTCTTATAGTATTAAGTGCATTTAATAAGCTGGTCAAATTTGAAGTATGTAGAGTGATTGCAATTATTCTAAACAAAATATTAAGGAAAAGTGTAAAAATTCAAGTTAATTATAAAAATACATCAAATTTGAAAAACAACAAAAACAAAAATATTATATCTTAGTAACCGCTCATTGGATTTGAAATAAATTGCATGTACCTAATACCAAAATATCACTTAATATTAGTAATAAATTATATTCATATTGACACGCTAGTTTTTGAGATACTTAAAATGAATATAGGCTTCAACAGATAATTCTAAAAATACTGTACTGTATACTGTACTGTACACTGTACTGTATACGTACTGTACAGTACTGTATACTGCATAGTGTACTGTACAGTATTGTATACTGCATAGTGTACTGTATACTGTATATGCAGTATCTATTAAAAATCGATTAGATTTAGTTGCTTTAAGTAAGCAAATGGGAGAAATATCTCATTTTAAGCGCGCCGTGTCTTACAAATCATAGTGTCCCGACGCAGGAATTCCTCGTTATTTTAAAAACGGGAATTCCTGTGTGACGGGAGCGCGCCGTTCCCGAAAATCGGGGCGGGCTAACGGGGCAATTTGCCGCTTCCAGGCGCCCACCCCGGCGTCCCATAAATCACCCGGGACGTCGGGAGGGCTCCCGGACGGTCACAATAAGCCGTAAATCCGCAGTTCCCTGATTCCCGGCAGAAATCCCGAAACTGCCCTGGAATTTCGTGGGAGGAGGAGCGGCCGCTAATGTCCATCACTCGTCGCCGGACAGGGGGATCATCCGAAACTCATTAGCGAGAGAGAGGCACGGAGGAAGCCCGAAAATAAAGCCGGGTATTTTTAAAAGGTGACAGAAGGTGTTCCCGTGGGACACGTCGGGATAATCTTGAATGGGATCAGTTTTTATTATTCAAAAGTTTAATCATCATCGAGCTTAATTATATTATCATTTTTTTTATGAACTATCGTTATCATTAGAAAATCAGTGTCATCATACTCACGAAACAATTGATAATGATAATAATGGCAATAATAACGACAATAATGATCAAGCAAATCAATGAAGCAAAATTTTCTAAACTAATTTTTCAATCACCGAAGAACTTTTTGAAGAACATAAATCTTCTCGAGTACCTATTGCTGTCTCTTCATTAATAATAATTATCTTCAACCTTCCCAGATTTTCCTGCACAAGAAACCTTCCTGATCTCGAAAAACTTCTCAAATTTCTATGTTGACAAATCTTCCAATTACCATCTTCTCAAGTAACTGTTATGTTCTCATTTATAATAATTACCTTCAACCTTCCCAGGTTTTCCTGCAAAACAAACCTTTCAGTTTCCGAAAAACTTCTCGAATCTCTATGTTAGTAGCCACAAATCTTCCAATGAAGATTCTTGAAGAACAATAATCTTCTCAAACACTTCTTACAGCTTCATTTATAATAATTACCTTCAACCCTTCAAGTTTTCCAGCAAAACCAATCCTCCTATTTTGGAAAAGCAGGTAAGTTAGTAGCAACAGATCTTCCAATTAACGAAGAACTTCTTGAATCGCTATGTTAGTAGTTACAAATCTTCCAATTACCAAAGAACTTCTTTAGCAACATGAATCTTCTCAGGTACCTGTTATCTCTTCATTTATAATAATTACCTTCAACCTTCCCAGGTTTTCCTGCAAAAGAAACCTTCCTGTTCTCGAAAAACTTCTCGAATCTCTATGTTAGTAGCCACAAATCTTCCAATGAAGATTCTTGAAGAACAATAATCTTCTCAAACACTTCTTACAGCTTCATTTATAATAATTACCTTCAACCCTTCAAGTTTTCCAGCAAAACCAATCCTCCTATTTTGGAAAAGCAGGTAAGTTAGTAGCAACAGATCTTCCAATTAACGAAGAACTTCTTGAATCGCTATGTTAGTAGTTACAAAACTTCCAATTACCAAAGAACTTCTTCAACAACATGAATCTTCTCAGGTACCTGTCATGTCTTCATTTATAATAATTACCTTCAACCTTCCCAGGTTTTCCTGCAAAAGAAACCTTCCTGTTTCCGAAAAACTTCTCGAATCTCTACGTTAGTAGCCACAAATCTTCCAATGACTTCTTGAAGAACAATAATCTTCCTAAACACTTCTTACAGCTTCATTTATAATAATTACCTTCAACCCTCCAGGCATCCCTGCAAAACGAATCCTCCTATTTTGGAAAAGCAGGTAAGTTAGTAGCAACAGATCTTCCAATTAATGAAGAACTTCTTGAATCGCTATGTTAGTTGTAACAAATCTCTTGACCATCGAAGAACATCGGTTAATTTAATAAAATATATTTAAAAATCTTATAGCTCTGCATAAATACATGGACCTACAGCGAATTAAATAATCCTAACTAATTTACTTATGCTAGACGATTTGGTTACGTTTTTTTGGCACTTGGGAAGGTACACGGTTTCCAAATTCAGGACATGCATTGGTTTACAGGAAGAAGACGAACCTCAAGAATACCCTGAAAGAGTGGATATTAGAAGGAGTTAAGGAAGGAGTTGATAAATTGCGAGAAGAAAATGTACCACAAGAATATACTGACGTAGTGGACATTAAACGGATATTTAAATTAATGGATGGAAGAAGTTCATAAATTGGGAGATTGGTTTATAGGAAGAAGACGAACGACAAGAATATACGAATAGAGTGGACATTAGAAGAATAATTACATGAATGGAAGGAGTTAAGGAAGGAGTTGACAAATTGCGAGAAGAAAATGTACCACAAGAATATACTGACGTAGTGCACATTAGAAGAATATTCAAAATAATGGAAGGAGGTAAGGAGTTGATAAATTGCGAGAAGAAAATGTACCACAAGAATATACTGACGCAGTGGACATTAGAAGAATATTTAAAATAATGGAAGGAGGTAAGGAGTTGATAAATTGCGAGAAGAAAATGTACCACAAGAATATACTGACGTAGTGGACATTAGAAGAATATTGAAATTAATGGATGGAGGAAGTTCAAAAATTCGAATAACAGTTTTTTTTAAATTTCATATAAGTATGGATGAGACTAGAAATAGAATTTACATATTTGGATAAGATTCAGCCTTATTATACATGTCTTTGTAGAATTTTGTAGAATGATTTTACAAAGTTTTCGAGGATTATAGGCAGACATCCTTAGCAATTTTTCAAGAATAACTCGTTGGCAGTTTTTAAGAATAATTAGCAGTCAATTTTCAATAATAGTAGGTGGAAAGTTATGAAGAAAAACAGGTCGACATTTTTTAAGATTAACTGGTGGATAGTTTTCAAGAATAAATCGTGGGCAGTTTTTAAGAATTACCAGTCAATTTTCAATAATAAAAGGTAGAAAGTTTTCAAGAATAACAGGTAGACATTTTTCAAGAATAACAGGTGGGCAGTTTTCAATAATAACCGATTGATAATTTTCAAGAATGACTGGAAGACAGGTTTTATAACTGATAGAAAATTTTCAAGAATAATTGGTAGAAAGTTTGTATTTATGAAAGTTTCTACTAGCCATTCTTGAAAGATGTCTACCATAGATTCTTAAAAACTTCACACCAGTTATTCTTGAAAACAGCTATTCTTAAAAAAAATCTACCGCTTAATCTTGAAAAGTTTTACTATTAATTCATCAAACTTTCTACCAATAATTATTGAAAAGTTTGTACAAGTTATTCTTAAAACTTTCTACCAATAATTCTTTAAAAGAATGTACCAGTTATTCTTAAAACTGTCTACCAAGCTGTAGGTTTTACTGCTGGTATACAGTTAAAGGAATATTTTCTAGAAAAAGTTCAAAAATAATTGGTAGAAAGTTTGTATTTATGAAAGTTCCTACTACCTATTCTTGAAAGTTGTCTACCATAGATTTTTAAAAACTCCATACCAGTTATTATTGTAAACAGTTATTCTTAAAAAAATCTACAGTTTAATCTTGAAAAGTTTTACTACTAATTCATCAAACTTTCTACCAATAATTCTTGAAAAGTTTGTACAAGTTATTCTTAAAACTTTCTACCAATAATTCTTTAAAAAAATGTACCAGTTATTCTTAAAACTGTCTACTAAGCTGTAGGTTTTACTGCTGGTAAAACATTAAAGGAATATCTTCTAAAAAAAGTTCAAGAATAATTGGTAGAAAGTTTGTACTTATGAAAGTTCCTACTACCCATTCTTGAAAGTTGTCTACCACAGATTCTTAAAAACTTCATACCAGTTATGCTTGAAAACAGTTATTCATAAAAGAAATCTACAGTTAAATCTTGAAAAGTTTTACTACTAATTCATCAAACTTTCTACCAGTAATTATTGAAAAGTTTCAACAAGTTATTCTTAAAACTTTCTACCAATAATTCTTTAAAAAAATGTACCAGTTATTCTTAAAACTGTCTACCAAGCTGTAGGTTTTACTGCTGGTAAAAAATTAAAGGAATATCTTCTAGAAAAAGTTCAAGAATAATTGGTAGAAAGTTTGTATTTATGAAAGTTCCTACTACCTATTCTTGAAAGTTGTATAGATTTTTAAAAACTCCATACCAGTTATTATTGTAAAGATTTATTCTTAAAAAAATAATCAGTTAAATCTTGAAAAGTTTTACTACTAATTCATCAAACTTTCTACCAATAATTATTGAAAAGTTTGTACAAGTTATTCTTAAAACTTTCTATCAATAATTCTTTAAAAAAATGGACCAGTTATTCTTAAAATTGTCTACCAAGCTGTAGGTTTTACTGCTGGTAAAAAATTAAAGGAAGATCTTCTAGAAAAAGTTCAAGAATAATTGGTAGAAAGTTTGTATTTATGAAAGTTCCTACTATCTATTCTTGAAAGTTGTCTACCATAGATTTTTAAAAACTTCATACCAGTTATTATTGTAAACATTTATTCTTTAAAAAAATCTACAGTTAAATCTTGAAAAGTTTTACTACTAATTCATCAAACTTTCTACTAATAATTATTGAAAAGTTTGTACAAATTATTCATAAAACTTTCTACCAATCATTCTTGAAAAGTTTGTACAAGTTATTCTTAAAACTGTCTACCAAGCTGTAAGTTTTACTGCTGGTAAAAAATTAAAGGAATATCTTCTAGAAAAAGTTCAAGAATAATTGGTAGAAAGTTTGTATTTATGAAAGTTCCTACTACCTATTCTTGAAAGTTGTTTACCATAGATTTTTAAAAACTCCATACCAGTTATTATTGTAAACATTTATTCTTAAAAAAATAATCAGTTAAATCTTGAAAAGTTTTACTACTAATTCATCAAACTTTCTACCAATAATTATTGAAAAGTTTGTACAAGTTATTCTTAAAACTTTCTACCAATCATTCTTGAAAAGTTTGTACAAGTTATTCTTAAAACTGTCTACCAAGCTGTAAGTTTTACTGCTGGTAAAAAATTAAAGGAATATCTTCTAGAAAAAGTTCAAGAATAATTGGTAGAAAGTTTGTATTTATGAAAGTTCCTACTACCTATTCTTGAAAGTTGTTTACCATAGATTTTTAAAAACTCCATACCAGTTATTATTGTAAACATTTATTCTTAAAAAAATAATCAGTTAAATCTTGAAAAGTTTTACTACTAATTCATCAAACTTTCTACCAATAATTATTGAAAAGTTTGTACAAGTTATTCTTAAAACTTTCTACCAATCATTCTTGAAAAGTTTGTACAAGTTATTCTTAAAACTGCCTACCAAGCTGTAAGTTTTTACTGCTGGTAAAAAATTAAAGGAATATCTTCTAGAAAAAGTTCAAGAATAATTGGTAGAAAGTTTGTATTTATGAAAGTTCCTACTACCTATTCTTGAAAGTTGTTTACCATAGATTTTTAAAAACTCCATACCAGTTATTATTGTAAACATTTATTCTTAAAATAATAATCAGTTAAATCTTGAAAAGTTTTACTACTAATTCATCAAACTTTCTACCAATAATTATTGAAAAGTTTGTACAAGTTATTCTTAAAACTTTCTATCAATAATTCTTTAAAAAAATGGACCAGTTATTCTTAAAATTGTCTACCAAGCTGTAGGTTTTACTGCTGGTAAAAAATTAAAGGAAGATCTTCTAGAAAAAGTTCAATAATAATTGGTAGAAAGTTTGTATTTATGAAAGTTCCTACTATCTATTCTTGAAAGTTGTCTACCATAGATTTTTAAAAACTTCATACCAGTTATTATTGTAAACATTTATTCTTTAAAAAAATCTACAGTTAAATCTTGAAAAGTTTTACTACTAATTCATCAAACTTTCTACCAATAATTATTGAAAAGTTTATACAAGTTATTCTTAAAACTTTCTATCAATAATTCTTTAAAAGTTTGTACCATTTATTCTTAAAACTTTCTACCAATAATTCTTGAAAATATTTGTACCAGTTATTCTTAAAACTTTCTAGCAATAATTCTTGAAAAGTTTGCACCAGTTTTTCTTAAAATTTCTATCAATAATTTACCATCATAGAAAAATTTCAAGAATTGGTAGATAGTTTGTATTTAGGAAAGTTTCTACTAGTCATTCTTGAAAGTTGTCTACCATAGATTCTTAAAAACTCCATACAAGTTATTCTTAAAAAAATTCTATCGTTAATCTTGTAAAGTTTTACTACTAATTCATCAAACTAATAATTTTCTACCAATAATTATTGAAAAGTTTGTACAAGTTATTCTTAAAACTTTCTACCAATAATTCTTGAAAAGTTTGTACCAGATAATCTTAAAATTTTCTACCAATAATTTACCATCATAGAAAAATTTCAAGAATTGGTAGAAAGTTTGTATTTAGGAAAGTTTCTGCTAGTCATTCTTGAAAGTTGTCTACTATAGATTCTTAAAAACTCTATACAAGTTATTCTTAAAAAAATTCTATCGTTAATCTTGTAAAGTTTTACTACTAATTCATCAAACTTTCTACCAATAATTATTGAAAAGTTTGTACAAGTTATTCTTAAAACTTTCTACCAATAATTATTGAAAAGTTTGTACAAGTTATTCTTAAAACTTTCTACCAATAATTCTTGAAAAGTTTGTACCAGTAATTCTTAAAACTTTGTGGTTTTGCACCACATCACATGTGTAGAAGGCACATAGAATCACAAATTAATGTGCACCAATCACATTTAAATACTTCTTCTTGTACTGAAAAATTCGTATTGAAAAATTTCGAAGAAAAATCAAGAAATGATGCCTATATTGAAGCAGAAAGAAGATAGAAGAAGGGATATGATTGAAGGTAAGAAGAAATATAGAAGGAAGAATAGAAAATCTTGCGAGGAAAATTATTTATAAGTAATTGATACCGTTTGAGTTATGGGGAATTATGGGGAAATGTTTAAATAATTGGACCAAAGTTATGACAACACAATTATTGTACCAAAGAAAACTATTGTAGAGACTTCCAGCGAAGCACTACAAATAAAGTCTTTGGCAACAACATCACTAGTTGTATAAAGCACACAGAATCACAAATTATTGTGCACCAATCACATTTAAGTACTTCTTCTTGTACTCAATCTTTTTTATCTGTAACTTATTCGAAGTCATACTAATTTTCACTTTTTGCGTCGTTTACTTCTTCTTCCAAATCTTCTATTATCTCGAACTCATCCCATCATTTTAATTTTCACTTTTTGCATCGTTTACAAATTAATGTGCACCAATGACACTTAAGTACTTCTTCTTGTACTTAATCTTCGTTTATCTGTAGCTCATTCGAAGTCATACTAATTTTCACTTTTTGCATCGTTTACAAATTAATGACACTTAAGTACTTCGTGTACTTAATCTTCTTTTATCTGTAACTCATTCGAAGTCACGATAATTTTCACTTTTTGCGTCGTTCACATCTTCTTCTCTACTTCTTCCTAATCTTCATTTACCTCTAACTCATCCCATTATTTTGATTTTCACTTTTTGCATCGTTTACATCTTTAAATTAATGTGCACCAATGACACTTAAGTACTTCTTCTTGTACTTAATCTTCTTTTATCTGTAACTCATTCGAAGTCATACTAATTTTCACTTTTTGCGTCGTTTACATCTTCTTATCTACTTCTTCCTAATCTTCTTTCATCTCTAACTAATCCCTTCGTTTTAATTTGCACTCTTTGCATCTTTTACATCTCTACTTCTTCCTAACCTTCCTTTATCTCTAACTCACGTTTTAATTTACACTTTTTGCATCGTTTACATCTCTAATTCTTCCTAAGATTCCTGTATCTTTAACTCATTCCATCATTTTAATTTGCATATTTTGCATCGTTTACATCTCTACTCTTCGCAAACCTTCTTTTATCTCTAACTCATCCCATCATTTTAATTTGCTCTTCTCCCATCCATTCACATCTTTACTTCTTCCTGTTATCTTCATGTCTGCGCCATACTTGGTCTACCCATCATTTTCATCTCTATGGGATGAAGATGAAGATAGAGATCGAGTTGATGGTATCAACTCGATTTCTAGTCCCACCATATCTCCCATTCATTCACATCTCTACTTCTTCCTGTTATCTTCATATCTGCGCCATACTTGGTCTACCCATCATTTTCATCTCTATGGGATGAAGATGAAGATAGAGATCGAGTTGATGGTATCAACTCGATTTCTTCTACAAGTCTACTTCTTGTCGTCTTCGTTTCTACTCTTACCATCTAAATCTGTATTTCCTGTTATCTTCATCTCTAGTTCGGTTTCCAAAATCAGGACATGCAATGGTTTACAGGAAGAAGACGAACCACAAGAATGTGCTAATAGAGTGGACATTAGAAGAGTAATTAAATGAATAGAAGGAGTTAAGGAAGGAGTTAAGGAAGGAGTTGATAAATTTGCACTATCTTCTTCTTCCGTCATCTCCATCTCTAGGCACATAATCACATTTCAGGTTTCACCGTCTTCTTCCCTACTTCCTGGTATCTTCATATATACTTCCTGATATCTTCATCTCTACTTCCTGATATCTTCATCTCTACTTCCTGCTTTCTCCATCTCTACTTGGTGCAGCGTTCATTTTTACTGACGCCATGTTCTTTGGTGATTTCCGTATCTTCAACTCTAGTCACACAATCTCCATCTCTACTCCCATTATCTCCGTATCTACTTGGTGCAGGCTTCATTTCTGTTTACGCCATATTCTTTTGGTGCTTTCCGTTATCTTCATCTGTGCTTGGATATGCTCCATCTCTGCTTGCTGTCGTCTCTATTTACAGTCTCACCGTCTTCTTCACTACTTCCTAGTGTTTTTATATTTACTTCCTGATATCTTCATCTGTACTTGGACTTGCTCCATCTCTACTTCCTGCGGTCTCTATTTCCAGTCTTACCGTCTTCTTCACTACTTCCTGGTGTCTTCATATCTACTTCCTGATATCTTCATCTGTACTTCCTGGTGTCTTCATATCTACTTCCTGATATCTTCATCTGTACTTGCTCCATCTCTGACTTGCTCCATCTCTACTTCCTGCGGTCTCTATTTCCGGTCTAACCGTCTTCTTCCGTACTTCTTGGTATTTTCATATATACTTCCTGATATGTTTATCTCTACTTCCTGAAATCTTCATCTCTACTTCCCGATGTCTTCATCTCTACTTCCCGATATCTTCATTCTACTTCCTGATGTGTGCTTCCCTACTTCCTGGCATCTTCATCTCCACTTCCTGATATCTTTATCTCTGCTCTTATCACCTCCATCTCTACCTGCTGCTCGCCATCTCCGCCTCCGCCCCGCCGCCCCCGCTTCCTGTCGTCCTCTTCTCATCTGGGGGAGAAGTCGTAGCCGCCCTGGTGGACTCCGGGGCTGCGCAGGTTGGCGGCGTTGGCGGCGTAGAAGCCATGGGGGTGGTGGTAGTTGCCATAGACGCCCCTGCCGAAGCCGTTCATCCTGAGGGACTTGTCGCCGCCTCCGCCGCCGCCGTAGACGGGGTTGTAGTTGTGCAGGATGTTGTGGGGGTGGTAGACGGGGCCGTAGTTGCACAGCTCCGACGAGTAGGGCTGCGTGATGCCGTTGAGGGGGCCCAGCAGATGGTTTCCGGTGATGATGCCCGACGGCTGCGACGCCGCCGACGACGCGTAGCACCGCGACGTCATCGACGCCGCCTCCTGGTGCGACTGCAGCGACGCCTCCTCTTCTGGAACAGAAGAGGTTTTCAGAAATTTCAGTCTGCCAGAAAGTTGTATACCAGATTTTCTCGCTTATTTTGTACAGAAACCACGTCAAAATTTCAGAAGATATACTTCATGTGGGCAAAATGCAAATATAATACATATGCATTTGGTACATTTTTAGAAATTTCTGTGAAATATAGATGTTTTCACATAACACGATAGGATCGAAAATTTAAAATTTCCCGTTAAACTTTGATGGTTTTCAACGCACAAACGGATTTGTGGAGCTTTTCCTCCTCCGGTTTATTATAATGCTTGGCTTTATGCTTGATTTACGTAGTCTTTGGACGGCGGTTATGGCCATCTGCGCGCTCCAAATTATAAACACGGGGAGGCAAAATGGTGTTCGCTACTTACTGTTTGGCATTTGTTTGTGTGCACGCCACTGCGTGTTTACGTCTACCGCTCGGGGGGGAAAGGGGGGCAGCCGAACAGGCCGTAAATTAAGTGTTTGTTGATGCTCGGGATAATTGGGCGCCATCGACATACGCGCCTCGAGAACATTCTTCACGATAAGATGGTCATATCGCGCATACGAGCTTAAGAAAGGAACATTTAAGATAAGAAGCTCAGGATGCTTGCAACAAGAATATTTAAGGCAAGAAGAAGCACTAGGTGCTTAATACAATACAAAACTTAAGATAAGAAGCTCAGGATGCTTAACAAGAACATAACTTTAAGATAAGAAGGTCAAGATGCTCAAAAAAAGAGCCTCAGGATGATTATAAAAAAAGTCAAAAGACAAAAAGTCTTCCAAGATAAGATAGCTCAGAGTACTTAAAAATAGGTTTAAGATAAGAAGCTTAGGATGTTTAAAAATCTTTAAGATAAGAAACTCAAGATGCTTAAGAAAATAAAAATTAAAGATAACAAGCTAAGGCTGATAAAGACAAAACATCTTATATATCAGAAGCGACATGAATTAGAAATTTTAAAGTCGAAAACGAGTAAATTACCTTTGGCGCAGTTGTTGGGCGTAGTCCTGGAGGGCGTCTTCGGCTTGGGGCTGGGCTGCGACAGGGCGACGTCCCTGAAAACAGAGGGCTGCTGTTATCCTGGAGGACAAACCTCCCACGGGAATTTTTCGTATCCCACAGGAATGCGCCGTAAAGCGATTGAAAAGTTTTACAATCGCCGTAAATCGTCGCTGGAACAGCACTAACTCAGGGCTCGCCAGCCGCTTAAACTGTTTCAGATGTTCAGTCCTGCCCCGGGAATTAATTGTATTTATGGCAGCATTACGGGGAATTATATGACGGGTTTTATGGCGCCGGCCATCCATTAGAGAGACGTGCGTGGGCGGACTCTTCCTCCACAGTATCAGAGACGAAATAGCGAAAAACAAAGAGAAATAGACTAAATGACGATCAACAAAGAGAAGGAGAACAAATGGTCATCAACAACAAGAAAGAAGAGACAGAGATCAATTGGTCATCAACATAGAGAAAGAAGAGAAATAATGGTCATCAACGAAGAGATCAAATGGTTATCAACGAAGAAAAATAGTAAGAGATCAAATGGTTATAATCGAAGACAAAATGGTTAACAAAGAGAAAGAGAACAAACTGTCATCAACAGAAAGAATGAGGACACAGAGATCCATTGGTCATCTACATAGAGCAAGAAGAGAAAGAATGGTCATCAACGAAGAGATAGACGAGAAAGAGATCAAATTGTTATCAACGAAGAAAAAATGGGCATTAGTATAAATGGTCATCAACATAAATGGCCATCAACAAAGAGAAAGAAATAGATCAAATGGTCATCAACAAAGAGAAAGCGACCAAATGGTCATCAACAAAAAGAAAGAGATAAATGGTCATCAACAAAAAGAAAGAAGAGACAGAGATTAATTGGTCAACTATATTGAGAAAGAATAAAAATATATCGAGAGGTCATCAATGAAGAAAAAGACGAGAAAGAGAACAAACGGTTATCAACGAAGAAAACTAGGAGAAAGAGATCAAATGGTCATCAACAAAGAGAAAGCGACCAAATGGTCATCAACAAAGAGAAAGAGATAAATGGTCATCAACAAAAAGAAAGAAGAGACAGAGATTAATTGGTCATCTAGATAGAGAAAGATGAAAAATATATCAAGTGGTCACCAATGAAGAGAAAGACGAGAAAGAGAACAAACGGTTATCAACGAAGAAAAATAGGAGAAAGAGATCAAATGGTCATCATCGAAGACAAAATGGCCAGTAGTATAAATGGTCATCAACATAAACGGTAATCAGCAAAGAGAAAGAGAAATAGTTCAAATGGTCATCAACAAATAGAAAGCGACCAAATGGTCATCAACAAAAAGAAAGAGATAAATGGTCATCAACAAAATAAAAGTAGAGACAGATATCAATTGGTTATCTACATAGAGAAAGCGGAGCAGGAATTTAAATGGTCATCAACGAAGACAAAAACGCGAAAGAGATCTAATGGTCATCATCGAAGACAAAATGGCTAGTAGTATAAATGGTCATCAACATAAATGGTAATCAGCAAAGAGAAAGATAAATAGTTCAAATGGTCATCAACAAAGAGAAAGCTACCAAATGGTCATCAACAAAGAGAAAGAGATAAATGGTCATCAACAAAATAAAAGAAGAGACAAAGATAAATGGTCATCAACAAACTAGAAGAAGAGACAGAGATCAATAGGTTATCATCGAAGACCAAATGGCCAGTAGTATAAATGGTTATCAACATAAATGGTAATCAGCAAAGAGAAAGAGAAATAGTTTAAATGGTTATCAACATAGAGAACGCGATCAAATGGTCATCAACAAAGAGAAAGAGATAAATGGTCATCAACAAAATAAAAGAAGAGACAGAGATCAATTGGTTATCTACATAGAGAAAGCGGAGCAGGAAATGATATGGTCATTAACAAAGAGAAAAACGAGAAAGAGATCTAATGGTCATCGTCGAAGACCAAATGGCCAGTAGTATATATGGTCATCAACATAAATGATAATCAGCAAAGAGAAAGAGAAATAGTTCAAACAAATGGTCATCAACAAAGAGAAAGCGACCAAATGGTTATCAACAAAGAGAAAGAGATAAATGGTCATCAACAAAATAAAAGAAGAGACAGAGATAAATTGGCTATCTACATAGAGAAAGGGGAGAAGGAAATTATATGGTCATCAACGAAGAGAAAATCGAGAAAGAGATCAAAACGAGAAAGAAATCAACACCATTTAATGTCTTCCTCTAATCTCTCTCTTCGTTGAAAACTATTTTATTATCTTCTCTGTGTTGATGACCATTTAATCTCTTCCTCTTGGTTGATAACCATTTTGTCGCTTTCTCTTTGTTGATGACCATTTGATCTCTTGCTCTTTCTCTTTGTTCATGTCTCAATGGTCATCTTTGTTGATGACCATTTATGTTGATTTATGCTAATGCCCATTTTGTCTTCGATGATGATAATAATAATAATTATTATTATTATTTGGTCATCAACAAAAAGAAAGCGACCAAATCAATACAAAGAAGGGATTCCAATGGTCATCAACGAAGAGAAAGAGGAGAGGAAAAGATTAAATGGTCATCAACAAAGAAAAGGGAATCAAATGGTCATCAATGAAGAGAAAGAGGAGAAAGGGATCAAATGGGCGTCATCGAAGAGAAAATGGTCATCAACATAAATGGCCATCAACAAAGAGAAAGAGATTAACTGGTAATCAATGAAGAAGAAAATATCAAATGGTCATCAACGAAGATAAACAGGAGAAAAAAATCAAATGGACATCATCGAAGAGAAAATTCTCATCAATAAAGAGAAAGAGCTGAAATGGTCATTAAGGAAGAGATTATAATAATATATAATAATAATTTTTATTCATGTCAGTATTCAAGAGGATTTGCATATAATAAATTAAAAAAGAAATAAGATAAGAGGAGAGGCAGAGATTAAATGGTCATCAACACACAGAAAGGAGTCAAGTGGTCATCAACAAACAGGAAGAGATTAAATGATCATCAACACAAAGAAGGGAATCAAATGGTCATCAACGAAGAGATAGAGGAAATGAAGAGATTAAATGGTCATCAATACAGAGAAAGGAATCAAATGGTCATGAATGAAGAGAAAGAGGAGAAAGTGATCAATTGGTTATCATTGAAGAGAAAATCGTCATCAACATAAATGGTCATTAACAAAGAGAAATAGATGAACTGTTAATCAACGAAGAAAAAGCGATCAAAAGGTTATCACCGAAGAGAAAGAGTAGAAGTAGATCAAATGATCATTATCAAAGAGAAAATTGTCATCAATAAAGAGAAAGAGCTCAAATGGTCATTAACGAAGAGATAATAATAATAATAATAATATATAATAATTTTTATTCATGCCAGTATCCAAGATGATTTACATATGTCAAATTAAAAGACAAATAAGAAAAGAGATTAAATGGTCATCAGCACACAGAAGTTAATCAAATGGTCATCAACAAACAGGAAGAGATAACATGATCATCAACACAAAGAAAGGAATCAAATAGTCATCAACGAAGAGAAACAGGAGAGGAAAAGATGAAATAGTCATCAACAAAGAAAAGGGAATCAAATGGTCATCAATGAAGAGAAAGAGGAGAAAGGCATCAAATGGTCGTCATTGAAAAGAAAATGGTTATCAACATAAATGGTCATCAACAAAGAGAAATAGATTAACAGGTAATCAACGAAGAAAAAATGATTAAATGGTCATCAGCGAAGATAAACAGGAGAAAAAAAAGGTCATCATCGAAGAGAAAATTGTCATCAATAAAGAGAAAGAGCTCAAATGGTCATAAAATGTGCATTAGCATAAATGATCATCAACAAAGAGAAATAAATCACATTTAAGTACTTCTTCTTAGTTAATCTTCTTTTATCTGTAACTCATTCGAAGTCATACAAATTTTCACTTTTGACATCGTTTACATCTTCTTCTCTACTTCTTCCTAATCTTCTTTTATCTCTAACTCATGCCATCATTTTAATTTGCACTTTTTGCAACATATTATCTTCTCTACTTCTTCCTATCTTCTTTTATCTCTAACTCATCCCATCATTTTAATTTGCGCTTTTCCCATTCATTCACTTATCTACTTTTCCCTGTTTTCTTTATAACTGCACCATATTTGGTCTACCTATCATCTTAAATATGTGATCAACAAAGAAAAAGATCAAATGGTCATCATTGAAGAGTAAATTCTCATCAATAAAGACATAAGAGATCAAATTGTCACCAACAAAGAGGAAGATACCAAATAGTTATCAACAAAGAGGAAGATACCAAATGGTCATCAACAATGAGGAAGATACCAAATGGTCATCAACAAAGAGGAAGATACCAAATGGTCATCAACAAAGAGGAATATACCAAATGGTCATCAACAAAGAGAAAGATACCAAATGGTCATCAACAAAGAGGAAGTCATTAACTGGTGATCAAACAAACATCAAAGATCAAGACATTGGCCGTTGACTCACCCCTCGTCCGGATCGCAGTCCCTGAAGCCTTTGGCGAAGGGATTGCTCGCTATCTTCAACTGAGTTATCTGAAAATAGAAGAAAAGAAGATTTGCAACAAAAATTGCAAAAAATAACCGAAGAAAACCCAAAAAAAAACATGCAAAATCTCGTGTGAAGACATTTTATATGAAAAATTGGCAAATCCAAGATTTGATCAACTGTAAGTTAGACATAACTTTTATTTATTTATACATTAATCACATGATAACAGAATTATAACACATGATAACACATGATAACACAACAACAATAGGCCATGCTTATAACGTTCGATGCATGATTGCAATGGGACATGGATGTGGGTTGTTATTATTAACAAAAATTCTAGAAAGTCTAAAAATTATGACAAAGAAGAAACATGCAAAATGTAGGTGACAATAGACAGGTACACAAAATAATACAAACAACAATACATTAATGTATAAATGAATTCAAAATATTATCTAAGAAAACTGAAACAAATTTGTGTGAAGACATTTTATAAGAAGAATTGGCAAATCCAAGATTAGAACTTGAAGTTGATATAATCTTGGATTTTCCAATTCTTCGTATAAACTGTCTACACATAATTTTTTGTTATTTTCTGTGTTACAAGATTGTTGCAAAAAATGAAGATTTGCTCAATTTTGATTTTGGTCAGCAGCCTTCAAGATTAGATCAACTTAAAGATCTAGTCTTGGATTTGCCAATTCTACTTAGAAAATGTCTTCACACATTTTTTTTGCTATTTTTTGTGTTAAAGATGCAAATTGAAGATTTGCTCAATTTAGATTTTGATCAGCAGCCTCTAAGACTACATCAACTTCAAGATCTGATCTTGAACTTGCAAAATCTTTTTATAAAACGTCTTCACACAATTTTTTTGTTATTTTCTGTGTTAAAGATTTTTGCAAAAAATTGAAGATTTGCTCGATTCTGATTTTGGTCAGCAACCTTTCCTCACCCTGTGGTTCTGGTAAGCCGTGACTGCCGTGAAGGCGGTCTCCTGGAAGACGGACGTCTTGAAGTTGTTGTCGCCGGCGCCTTCCTCGGCTCCTCCGCAGGTCTTCGGCGGCAGGTAGACCACGTGGAACCTGGGTTGGTACCTGTGCATGGAGTTGAGGATGATCTGCAACCCAAGAAGAGCTACAGAAGGAGGAGTCCGGCGGCGGTTTTGGGGGCGGCTTACGTGGCCGTTGTCGTCCATCTGGTTGTTGGTCAGCTTCAGCTTGTCGAAGGAGATCACCTGCTTCATCCACTGGGCGCCAGTGGCGGGGCTGTCCGGGTGCACGTGGATCCTCGGCGGTGAGACCGGATCGGCCTTGCCGGCCACCACCCAGCTGGAGCTGAAGAAGAGATTCGTTTTTCCAAAAATGACCAAAATCCGAAGAAGTTTTGAAGAAGGAAGCAAAAACTGCCAATGACAACTTTCAAACACTGATCAAGATTAGCAGTACTAGCCAATTAGGAGATTAGCAAGATTTGCCATTTCCAAAAATGACCAAAATCCGAAGAAGTTTTGAAAAGGGAAGCAAAAACTGCCAGTGTCTAATGGCAACTTTCAAAAACTGGTCAAGATTAGCAGTACTAGCAAATTAGGAGATTAGCAAGGTTTTCCATTAGCAAAACCAAGCAAGTTTTGCTAATGGCACATTAAAAAGCAATACATGTAATAAAGCAAAAGATTTTAACCAAAAATCCAAGAACCTTCTTTCTTCTGTTACCTGTGGAAGGCGTATCTGTATCGTTTGTCGTCCACGGGCACAAAGTCCATCATCAGCATGTACTCTGCACCTGGGTCAAGGCCGCAGAGGCGCACCTGGAACGTGGGGAACATCCTCCTGCCAGCCTTGGTGACGATCATCTCTGTACCCAGGTTGTGGAACTCGTCCCAAAGGGGCTTCATTTCTAGAATCGCGGTGGCCGTGCTGAGGGCGGCGCACGACGACAGGCTGCCGTACAACCGGGAAAACAGAAGAAAATCGCCAATTGGAGCACGCGGTACAACTTTATCCGCAGGATAACACTTAGTGGGAACGCAAGATAAAAAGCAAAATTGAGAAATTTGCTGGAACTTTGGAAAGGGATATTTGGGTGACCAATGGGTTAACACCAAAATAGAGGAAGTGGCGGTTTCCTCAGTGTTGTTCTGCAGGTACCACGAGATCAAAATTTGCCACCAAGCTTCCAATTTTCCAAATTTGGTGGCGATTTTCCGTACAACCAGAACATTTGGGAAGTATTCGGAAAATAACTCAGACCGGGAACCACGAGATAAAAATAAAAATTGGGAAGTTAAATAGCTCCTACCAAATTTCCAAATTTGGAAATCACAGAGAACTAACTTGAAGTGGGAAAGCAAAATTGAGAAATTTGCTAAACATTTGGAAATTTGGACCATGGGGTTAAAGCCAAAATTGAGGAAAGTGTCGGTTTTCCGTACAAGATGAAGCTAGCTAGCTCCCATAAATTTCCAAATTTGGAAATTTTGTGCGGATCATCAGAGTAAAACCAAAAATTGAGACAAAGTCAAGGCGAAACACAAAATAAGGGAATATTAATATCAATTGTTGAAGTCGTCTTCTCTTGCTCGCGTCAATTGTTTAGTAATTTGTCAAATGTTCAATTGTCATTTTGTTTCGTTTTTGTTTTGTCTACAACAAGGACATTTGTTGAAGGACAGAAGAGAACAGGAGACAAACTTTCAGATTGTTAATTCTGTTCTTTGCGGTTTGGATGGTTTCGTTTTGTTCTTTGCTCACTTGGAATGGTGGTTTTTGGCTTTGGAGCGGTTGTTGTTGTCGATGTCCTGGTGGTCAGTGGCGGCGTCGAGGATGGCGGCATCTGCGTGGCTGAGGGGTGAGTAGGCCCTCCTGTCTTTGCCTGCAATCTGAAGACATGCTGCAACAAATATGAAAACAAAACTCTAGATGGAAGTGCAAAAATTTGGGAAGAAAACCAGAAGAAGAGAAATAAGAGAAACTGATTAGAAGCAGGGTAGACTAAAGGAATGTTAGAAGGAACATGGAAGTGAAAAAGTATGGCAAGAAACAAGAACAAGTGAAGTAAGACAAGAGAAGTAAGACAAGAACAAGAGAAGTAAGAGAAATTGATTAGAAGCACTGTAAACTGAAGAAATATTGGAACGCATATAGAAGTGAAAATTTGGACAGAAGACTACAATTGAAGAAACAAGAGATATGGATTAGAAGGGGTTTAAAGTAAAGAAATATTAGAAGAAATATAGAAGTGAAAAAGAAGGACAGAAGACAAGAATCGAAGAAACAAGGGACATGGATTAGAAAAGGATTAAAGTAAAGAAATATTAGAAGAAATATACAAGTGAAAAAGAAGGCCAGAAGACAAGAATCGAAGAAATAAGAGACATGGATTAGAAGGGGTTTAAAGTAAATAAATATTAGAAGAAATATAGAAGTGAAAAAGAAGGACAGAAGACAAGAACTGAAGAAACAAGAGACATACATTAGAAGGGGTTTAAAGTAAAAAGTATTAGAAGAAATATAGAAGTGAAAAAGAAGCACAGAATACAAGAATCGAAGAAACAAGAGACATGGATTAGAAGGGGTTTAAAGTAAAGAAATGTTAGAAGAAATATAGAAGTAAAAAAGAAGAACAGAAGACAAGAATCGAAGAAACAGGAGACATGGATTAGAAGGGGTTTAAAGTAAAGAAATATTAAAAGAAATATAGAAGTGAAAAATAGGGACATGAGACAAGAATCGAAGACAGAAGAGACATGGATTAGAATGGGTTTAAAGTAAAAAAATATCAGAAGAAATATAGAAGTGAAAAAGAAGGACAGAATACAAGAATCGAAGAAACAAGGGACATGGATTAGAAGGGGTTTAAAGTAAATAAATATTAGAAGAAATATAGAGGTGACAAAGATAGGCAGAAAATAAGAATGGAAGAAATTAAAAAATAAAATGAAAATATAAGACATATTGGAAGAAATATACAAGCGAAAAACTCGGGGACAAGAGAAACAAGAACCATAGATTAGAAGGAGTCTAAACTACTTAAATATTAGAAGAAATGTAGAAGTGAAAAAGATAGGCACAATAAAAATTCCTAAAGAAATCAGAGAAATATATTAGAAGCTGTATAAACTGAAGAAATATAGAAGCGAAAAAGATAGGAACAAGAAAAATAGATTAGGACTTTAAATGAGATACATATTAGAAGAAATATAGATGCAAAAAGATAACTATTAGAAGAACAAGAGCAAATGATTAGAAGTAATGTAAACTATAGGAATGTTAGACACGAATATTAAAGTGAAAAATATGCACAGAAGACAAGAACTGAAAAAACAAGAGACATGGATTAGAAGGGGTTTAATGTAAAGAAATATTAGAAGAAATATAGAAGTGACAGACATGGCCAGAAAATAAGAATGGGGGACATTAGAAAATAAAATGAAAATATAAGAAATACTAGAAGAAACATACAAAAGAAAAAGATGGGAACAAGGAAAGGAAGAAAAAATAGATTAGAAGGAATCTAAACTGAATAAATGTTAGAAGAAATGTAGAAGTGAAAAATATGGGCAGAATGAAACAGCCAAAAGAAATTAGAGAATACATTAGAAGCTGCATAAACTGAAGAAATATTAGAAGAAATATACAAGCGAAAAAGATGGGAACAAGAAACATAGATTAGGACTCTAAATTAGTTACATATTAGAAGAAATATAGATGTAAAAAGATCTTCAGTAAACAGGAATTGGAGAATCAAGAGAAACAGATTAGAAGCAGTCTAAACTGAATAAATATTAGAAGAAAAGTATAAGCTACAAATATATTCTTCTTCACTTCTATATTTCTTACGTACGATTTTTTAAATTTTAAACTCCTAATTTTTTTTTCTTGTTTATTTTGTTTAAGAATTAGAGGAACAAAAGTAATTAATTAAAAGTAGCGTAAACTGAAGAAATATTAGAAGAAATGAAGAAGTAAAAAAGATGGTCATTTTCCTTCTATATTTCTTGTGATATTTCTTCAGTTTACAATACTTCTAACCAATATCTCTTTTCTTTTGTTCCAGAATTAGGGAAACAAGAGAAATTAAAGATAAGTAGTGTAATGAAGAAATGTTAGAAGAAATATAGAAGTGAAAAAGATGGGTAAAATACAACAAGAGAAATATTAGAAGAAATATAGAAGCGAAAAGGATGGGAACTAGAGAAATAGATTAGAAGCCTAAGCTAGATAAATATTAGAAGAAATATATAAGTGAAAAAGATGGGCAGAATACAAGAACGAAAGAAACATGAGTAATAAATTATAGTTTATAGAAGAGAAATATTAGAGGAAATACACAAGCGGAAAAGATAGGTAGAATACAAGAACAAGAGAAATATTAGAAGAAATATAGAAGCAAAAAGATCCGACAAGAAAAAATTATTAGGACTCTAAACTAGGTACATATTAGAAGAAATATAGATGTAAAAAGATAGTCAGAAAACAAGAATTGGAGAAATAGATTAGAAGCAGTCTAAACTGAATAAATATTAGAAGAAAAGTATAAGTTGCAAATATATTCTTCGTCATTTCTATATTTCTTACGTGCGAATTTTTTACTTTAAACTCCTTCTAATTGATTTCTCTTCTGTTTTTTTTGTTCAAGAATTAGAGGAACCAGAGAAATTGATGATAAGTAGTGTAAACGAAGAAATATTAGAAGAAATACAGAAGTAAAAAGAATGGACATTTTTATTTCTACGTTTCTTCTGATATTTCTTCAGTTTACGCTACTTCTAATCAATTTATCTGGCTTCTTGTTTTCTGCCTATCTTTTTTACTTCTACATTTGTTACTTTTTATATTTTTATGTATTTTACTGATGTTTCTTTTAATATTTCTTCACTTTAAACTTTTTCAAATGTCTCTTGTTTCTTCTCCGTTCAAGAAGATGCTACTGTTCAAAAATTAGAGAAGCTAGAGAAATTGATGATGAGAAGTAGTGTAAACGAAGAAATATTAGAAGAAATATAGAAGTAAAAAGAATAAGCAATTTTATTTCTTTGTTTCTTCTAACATTTCTTCAGTTTACACTACTTCTCGTCAATTTGTCTTGCTTCTGTAATTCTTGTCACAGACATCTTCTTGAACAGAGAAAAACAAGAGACATCAATTTATCTCGTTTCTCTTCTTCTTGGTTTCTGTCCATCTTTTTTACATCTGTATTTCTTACTTATTATATTGTTTTGTATTTTACTTATATTTCTTTATTTCTCCTAATATCTCTTTACTTTTAAACCCTTTCTAATGTCTCTTGTTTATTTTGTTTAAGAGTTAGAGAAACCAGAGAAACTAATTAGAAGTAGTGTAAACTGAAGAAATATTAGAAGAACTATATAAGTAAAAAATATAGGCATATTTATTTCTATATATCTTCTGATATTTCTTCAGTTTCAGTTAAGAAATATTAAAAGAAATAAATAAATTAAAAAAATGCGCATTTTACTTCTATATATCTTCTGATATTTCTTCAGTTTACACCAAGTCTAATCAATTACAATTTTATTTATCTTTTTTTTTGGATTCTGCCCCTCTTTTTTACTTCTATATTTCTTACTTATTATAATTTCTTGTATTTTACTTATATTTTTTCTAATATTTTTTAATTAAAACTCTTTCTAATGTCTCTTGTTTCTTCTGTTCAAGAATTAGAGAAACAAGAGAAATTGATGAGAAGTAGTGTAAACTGAAGAAATATTAGAAGAAATATATAAGCAAAAAAATGGGCATTTTTACTTCTATATTTCTTCTAGTATTTTTTCGGTTTACACTACTTCTAATCAATTTCTCTTGTTTCTCTTCTTCTTGGTTTCTGTCCCTCTTTTTTATTTCTATATGTATTATACTTATTATATGTTTTTATATTTTACTTATATTTCTTCTAATATTTACTTTAAACTCTTTCTAATGCCTCTTGTTTTTACTGTTCAAGAATTAGAAAAACAAGACAAATTGATGTGAAGTAGTGTAAGGGAAGAAATATATAAGTAAAAGAGATGGGCATTTTTACATCCACATTTCTTCTGATATTTCTTCAGTTCACACTATTTCTAATCAATGTACCTTATTTCTCTTCTTTTTGGTTTCTGCCCATCTCTTTTATTTCTATTATTAGAACTTATTACTTATTATATGTTCTTATATTTTACTTATATTTCTTCTAATATTTCTTCACTTTAAATCCCTACTAATGTCTCTTGTTGTTCTGTTCAAGAATTAGAGAAATCAGAGAAATAAGAGAAATAAATTAAGTAGAGTAAACTGAAGAAATATTTGTAGAAATATATAAATAAAAAAGATGGGCTTTTCTACTTCTATATTTCTTCTGATATTTCTTCAGTTTGCACTACTTCTAACCAATTTCTCTTGTTTCTTTTCTTCTTGCTTTCTAACAATCTTTTTTACTTCTACATTTATTACTTATTATATTTTCTTATATTTCTTCTAATATTTCTTTACTATAAACTCTTTCTAATTTATATCTCTCGTTTCTTCTGTTCTTACCCATCTTCTTTTTCATTTCTTCTAATATTTCTTTACTTTAAACTCTTCCTAATTAATTTCTCTTGTTTCCTCTGCTCTTGCCCATCTTATTTTCTATTTCTTCTAATATTTCTTTACTCTAAACTCTTTCTAATTGATTTATCTCTTTCTTCTATTCTTGCCCTTTATATTTCTTTACTTTAAACTATATATAATTGATTCTCTCTTTTTTCTATTCTTGCCCTTTATATTTCTTTACTTTAAACTATATCTAATTGATTCTCTCTTTCTTCTATTCTTGCCCATTTTTTCAATTCTTTATTTCTTATAATTTTTAGTTTACATTGCTTCTAATCAATTTCTCTTCTTCTTTTTTCTGCTTAGATTTTTTACTTAAATAAATGTTATATTTGGGCGTTCTCTCGCCCATTTGCCTGTGCATTTTTTGCTCGCTTTTGAGCGCAGTTCATCACTGGATGCGACTGCTCCTAATTCGTACATATTAGTGTCGTGTTCAGACATCCCATCCTGAATTCCGACGGGGTGATTTAGTGCCTCATCCAGCCCCTTGGTCCTCTCAAATCACACACACAAACACACAGACACACATATACACTGTCTGCATATTTTAGGGTTGGACGCAAAAGAAGCAACTGGAAGGCAACAAGCAAATATTTTTAACCCAACTCACGAAGAATAATCGCAAATTGCACATAAAATTATGAAAAACTAATGAGAGGAAATAAATTTGAAGAAATTGAAACGAAAAATTTCATAAATAAAAACCAGAGTTGATTTGATCAAGTTATTTTGGTCAAGCAATGGTCAACGTAATATAAGAAACAGAAAAAATACAGAACAAAATCAGTTTCAGAGAAAAAATAAATAAATACAAAAAAATCAGAAGGTACGAAAAACGTAATTTAAAAAAAAATCAATAGATGCTGTGGCTATTTTCGGCTGTGGCTATTTTCTGCTACGGCTATTTACCGTCGCTAAGGAGGAATAGAAAATTGCCAAGACGAATAATCAGCCAAGAATAATCACAAATTGCAGATAAAATTATAAAAAACTAATGAGAGAAAATAAATTTGAAGAAAATGAAACGAAACGAAAAATTTCATAAATAAAATAAAATTGTATGGATCCTAACCTGAGTTAATTTGATCAAGTTATTTTGGTCAAGCAATGGTCAACGTAATATAAGAAACAGAAAAAATACAGAACAAAATCAGTTTCAGAGAAAAAATAAATAAATACAAAACAAATCAGAAGGTACGAAAAACGTAATTAAAAAAAAATCAATAGATGCTGTGGCTATTTTCTGCTGTGGCTATTTTCTGCTACGGCTATTTACCGTCGCTAAGGAGGAATAGAAAATTGCCAAGTCAAATAATCAGCCAAGAATAATCATAAATTGCAGATAAAATTATAAAAAACTAATGAGAGAAAATAAATTTGAAGAAATTGAAACGAAACGAAAAATTTCATAAATAAAAAAAAATTGTATGGATCCTACCCTGAGTTAATTTGATTTGTTTTACATCAAATTAGAAAAAAGAAAAAACTGAAGGAATGGTCAACTCAATAGAAGAAACGTACAGAAAAAAAAACAGTTTTCGAGGAAAAAAAAAATAACTACAAAAAAATCAAAAGGTATGAAACACGTAATTAAAAAATAATCAGAAGGTGTGGTATTTTCTGCTATAGTTATCTGTTGCTATGGCTAATTACCGTCGCTAAGGAGGAATAGAAGATTGCAAAGTTTATATAACTTTAATATTTATTGTTATTTTTCAGATTATTTAAATTATATAAGCTTGCCAATTTTCCGGTTTCCAGAAAATTGCCAAGTTTTTAGAATTTAAATAGTTATTGTTATTTTTCGGATTATTAAAATTATATAAACTTGGCAATTTTCTATTTCTCCTTGGTTATGGTTGGTTATGGTTATCTTATCCTCCTGCTTCTGCGATTTTCCTACTTAATTTTTTTTCTAAGCCCTTCGTTTTGAAACGTGCAATTTTTTTGTGTTTTGTATTGACCCTTTAACGACGTCCTTTTTCAGCTGCTACGGCTAAAAACCGTAGCAGAGAAGCGGTTGGACTCGCTCAATTAAAACAATTTGCAGATAAACTGCATTCCCTCTCTTCGGCTCTCTTTATCATAAGTTGCTTTGCGTCGGCTGGGAGAGGCTGTGCGGGGCGTCGCGACGCTCTAATTGCGTCTCCACCGACGTCCCTAAATCAGCCGACCTCATTAACTAAACATACTGCCCATTTGCATCACGAAAAAATGCAATTCATCCGTCCGTCGGCGTCGCAAGCAGTGAAACTAACGAGGCGATTTATCACTCCCGAACCAACAGAAGGAGCTTTTTCAGACCAAATTTGTAAAATTAGAACCCAACAAATTTGGCTCGCGCGCTCTTAGAACGCGAAAGGGCAGAAGAAACGCACAGAATAATGATGGCACAACTCAATCGAAGAAAATTGGCGACAGGTTTGAAGCTGTAAGAACACTCTCTTCAAGCCCTTCGTAGTTTATTACGTACTGAGCTTAACTTTAGCTCCAAAAATTAACAATGGTAGCTAGAAGATTCCATAAAAAAACAAATTCCATAGAAACTGGGCCAAAAAATGCACTGCTAAGGAATAGGTTCTCAATAACATATTCTATGGAATCAGGTCCAAAGGATGTACTTCTAAGGAATAGGTCCCTAGTAACATATTCCAGGACACAGGATAAAAGGATGTACTGCTGAGGACTATTTCATTAGTAACATATTCCAGAACACTAGGCCAAAGGATGTACTGCTGAGGACTATTTCATTAGCAACATATTCCACGAAGACAGGGCCAAAGGATGTACGTACTGCTGAGGACTATTTCATTAGTAACATATTCCAAGACAGTCGGCCAAAGGATGTACTGCTGAGGACTATTTCATTAGTAACATATTCCAGAACACTAGGCCAAAGGATGTACTGCTGAGGACTATTTCATTAGCAACATCTTCCACGAAGACAAGACCAAAGGATGTACTGCTGAGCAATACTTCTTTAGTAACATATTCCATAGAGACAAGGCCAAAAGATGTACTCCTGAGGAATAGGTCATTAGTACTAAATCTATATTCTCCGATTTCGCACAAATCTTTTAAGAAAGTTCTAAATCTAAAATTTTTAGAACATTAACGCAAAACATGATTCTTCCAGATTCGTTGGCCTAATTGTACCTTCTATTTGCTTCATAGGCGTGACTCCTCCGTACTGCCAAGTCTCCGGGGCGTAGCAGCAGTCGCTCGTCGTCTGGACGGTCGCGGGTTCGACCCCCGCCAGGTGCTCGCGCGCCATATGCCCGTAGTCGGCGTGGTGCATGGTGCGAGGGTGTCCTCACCTCACATCACCGAGGGGACAATCTGGAAGAAGACTCGCTGAAGAGATATGGCAATAAGCAGCCAAACACATGTGAAGGAGTAATGGGATTAGTGAAGTGACTTAAGTAAGAAAATATTTTATGTGGAGAATTAGTTTTAGGTGTACTGTATACGAATCTATTATCAAATTTGCAAAAAATAATTTTTCAGGAATTTCAGTAATAGCTAACGCATACTTGTCAATGCAGAAAGCTATATGTTTGATTTTCTCCCGTATTTAAAACTGAAATTTTCCGGAAAATTAGTTTCAGATATACTGTACACAAATCTAATATAAAATTTGCAAATAATAAATTTTCAGAAATTTCATTAATAGCTAACCCATACTTGTCTATGCAGAAAGTTACATGCTTGATTTTCTCCCTTATTTAAGTCTGAAACTTTGTCAAATTTTCAGGAGAATTAGTTTCAGGTGTACTGTACACGAATCTAATATCAAATTTGCAAATAATAAATTTTCAGGAATTGCAGTAATAGCTAATCCATACTTGTCAATTGAGAAAGTTAAGTGTTTGATTTTTACCCTTAATAAATACTAAAAGTTTGTCAAATTTTCAGGAGAATTAGTTTCAGGTGTACTGTACACGAATCTAATATCATATTTGCAAATAATAAATATTCAGAAATTTCAGTAAGAGCTAATTCATAATTGTCAATGGAGAAAGTTAAGTGTTTGATTTTCTCCCTTATTTAAAACTGAAACTTTGTCAAATTTTCAGGAGAATTAGTTTCAGGTGTACTGTATACGAATCTAATATCAAATTTACAAATAATAAATTTTCAGAAATTTCAGTAATAGCTAATCCATACTTGTCAATTGAGAAAGTTAAGTGTTTGATTTCTCCCTTATATAATACTGAAACTTTGTAAACTTTTCAGGAGAATTAGTTTCAGTTGTACTTTACACGAATCTAATATCAAATTTGCAAATAATAAATTTTCAGGAATTTCAGTAATAGCCAAGCTATACTTGTCAATGTGGAAAGTTATATGCTTAATTTTCTCCCTGAAAGTTTGTCAAATTTTCAGTAGAATTAGTTTCAGGTACACGAATCTAATATCAAATTTGCAAATAATAAATTTTCAGGAATTTCAGTAATAGCTAATCCATACTTGTCAATTGAGAAAGTTAAGTGTTTGATTTTCTTCCTTATTTAATACTGAAACTTTGTCAAATTTTCAGAAGAATTAGTTTCAGGTGTACTGTACACGAATCTAATATCAAATTTGCAAATAATAAATTTTCAGGAATTTCAGTAATAGCTAATCCACACTTGTCAAATGAGAAAGTTAAGTGTTTGATTTCTCCCTTATATAATACTGAAACTTTGTCAAATTTTCAGAAGAATTAGTTTCAGGTGTACTGTACACGAATCTAATATCAAATTTGCAAACAATAAATTTTCAGAAATTTCAGTAATAGCTAATCCATACTTGTCAATTGAGAAAGTTAAGTATTTGATTTTCTCCCTTATTTAATACTGAAACTTTGTCAAATTTTCAGAAGAATTAGTTTCAGGTGTACTGTACACGAATCTAATATCAAATTTGCAAATAATAAATTTTCAGGAATTTCAGTAATAGCTAATCCACACTTGTCAAATGAGAAAGTTAAGTGTTTGATTTCTCCCTTATATAATACTGAAACTTTGTCAAATTTTCAGAAGAATTAGTTTCAGGTGTACTGTACACGAATCTAAGATCAAATTTGCAAATAATAAACTTTCAGAAATTTCAGTAATAGCTAATCCATACTTGTCAATTAAGAAAGTAAAGTTTTAATTTTCTCCCTTATTTAATACTGAAACTTTGTCAAATTTTCAGGAGAATTAGTTTCAGGTGTACTGTACATGAATCTAATATCAAATTTGCAAATAATAAATTTTCAGGAATTTCAGTAATAGCCAAGCTATACTTGTCAATGTGGAAAGTTATATGCTTAATTTTCTCCCTGAAAGTTTGTCAAATTTTCAGTAGAATTAGTTGCAGGTATACTGTACACGAATCTAATATCAAATTTACAACTAATAAATTTTCAGAAATTTCAGTAATAGCTCACCCATACATGACACTGAAGAAAGTTATATGTTTGATTTTCTCCGTTATTTAATATTGAAACTTTCTCAAATTTTCAGTAGAATGAGTTTCAGGTGTACTGTACACGAATCTAATACCAAATTTGCAAACAATACATTTTCAGAAATTTCAGTAATAGCTAATCCATTCTTGTCAATTGAGAAAGTTAAGTGTTTGATTTTCTCCCTTATTTTATACTGAAACTTTGTCAAATTTTCAGGAGAATTAGTTTCAGGTGTACTGTACATGAATCTAATATCAAATTTGCAAATAATAAATTTTCAGGAATTTCAGTAATAGCTAATCCATACTTGTCAATTGAGAAAGTTAAGTGTTTGATTTTCTCCCTTATTGAATACTGAAACGTTGTCAAATTTTCAGGAGAATTAGTTTCAGGTGTACTGTACACGAATCTAATATCAAATTTGCAAATAATAAATTTTCTGAAATTTCAGTAACAGCTAACCCATACTTGTCAATTGAGAAAGTTAAGTGTTTGATTTTCTCCCTTATTTAATACTGAAACTTTGTCAAATTTTCAGAAGAATTAGTTTCAGGTGTACTGTACACGAATCTAATACGAAATTTGCAAATAATAAATTTTCAGGAATTTCAGTAATAGCTAATCCATACTTGTAAATGCAGAAAGTTATATATTTGATTTTTTCCGTTATTTAATACTGAAACTTTGATAAATTTTCAGGAGAATTAGTTTCAGGTGTACTGTACACGAATCTAATACCAAATTTGCAAACAATAAACTTTCAGAAATTTCAGTAATAGCTAATCCATAGTTGTCTATTGAGAAAGTTAAGTGTTTGATTTTCTCCCTTATTTAATACTGAAACTTTGTCAAATTTTCAGGAGACTTTGTTTCAGGTGTACTGTATACGAATCTAATATAAAATTTGCAAATAATAAATTTTCAGAAATTTCAGTAATAGCTAATCCATAGTTGTCTATTGAGAAAGTTAAGTGTTTGATTTTCTCCCTTATTTAACACTGAAACTTTGTCAAATTTTCAGGAGACTTTGTTTCAGGTATACTGTACACGAATCTAACATCAAATTTGCAAATAAACAAATTATCAGAAATTTCAGTAATAGCTTACTAATACTTCTCAATGTAGAAAGATATATGTTTGATTTTCTCCCTTATTTAATTCTGAAACTTTGTCAAATTTTTAGGAGAATTAGTTTCAGGTGTACTGTACACGAATCTAATACCAAATTTGCAAACAATAAACTTTCAGAAATTTCAGTAATAGCTAACCCATACTTGTCAATTGAGAAAGTTAAGTGTTTGATTTTCTCCCTTATTTAATACTGAAACTTTATCAAATTTTCAGGACAATTAGTTTCAGGTGTACTGTACACGAATCTAATATCAAATTTGCAAATGATAAATTTTCAGAAATTTCAGTAATAGCTAATCCATACTTATCAATTGATAAAGCTAAGTGTTTGATTTTCTCCCTTATTTAATACTGAAACTTTGCCAAATTTTCAGGAGAATTAGTTTCAGGTGTACAAATCACAAATCACACAAATCTACACAAATCTAAGATCAAATTTGCAACAAATAAATTTTCAGGAATTTCAGTAACAGCCAAGCTATACTTGTCAATGTGGAAAGTTATATGCTTAATTTTCTCCCTGAAAGTTTGTCAAATTTTCAGTAGAATTAGTTTCAGGTGTACTGTACACGAATTTAATATCAAATTTGCAAATAGTAAATTTTCAGAAATTTCAGTAAAAGCAAACCAATACTTGTCAATTGAGAAAATTAAGTGTTTGATTTCTCCCTTATTAAATATTGAAACTTTGTCAAATTTTCAGGAGAATTAGTTTCAGGTGTACTGTACACGAATCTAGTATCAAATTTACAAATAATAAATTTTCAGGAATTTCAGTAATAGCTAATCCATACTTGTCAATTGTGAAAGTTAAGTGTTTGATATTCTTCCTTATTTAGTGCTAAAACTTTGTCAAATTTTCAGTAGAATTAGTTTCAGGTGTACTGTATATGAATCTAATATCAAATTTGCAAAAAATAAATTTTCTGAAATTTCAGTAATAGCTAACCCATACTTGTCAATTAAGAAAGTTAAGTTTTAATTTTCTCCCCTATTTAATACTGAAACTTTGTCAAATTTTCAGAAGAATTAGTTTCAGGTGTACTGTACACGAATCTAAGATCAAATTTGCAAATAATAAACTTTCAGAAATTTCAGTAATAGCTAATCCATACTTGTCAATTAAGAAAGTAAAGTTTTAATTTTCTCCCTTATTTAATACTGAAACTTTGTCAAATTTTCAGGAGAATTAGTTTCAGGTGTACTGTACATGAATCTAATATCAAATTTGCAAATAATAAATTTTCAGGAATTTCAGTAATAGCCAAGCTATACTTGTCAATGTGGAAAGTTATATGCTTAATTTTCTCCCTGAAAGTTTGTCAAATTTTCAGTAGAATTAGTTGCAGGTATACTGTACACGAATCTAATATCAAATTTACAACTAATAAATTTTCAGAAATTTCAGTAATAGCTCACCCATACATGACACTGAAGAAAGTTATATGTTTGATTTTCTCCGTTATTTAATATTGAAACTTTCTCAAATTTTCAGTAGAATGAGTTTCAGGTGTACTGTACACGAATCTAATACCAAATTTGCAAACAATACATTTTCAGAAATTTCAGTAATAGCTAATCCATTCTTGTCAATTGAGAAAGTTAAGTGTTTGATTTTCTCCCTTATTTTATACTGAAACTTTGTCAAATTTTCAGGAGAATTAGTTTCAGGTGTACTGTACATGAATCTAATATCAAATTTGCAAATAATAAATTTTCAGGAATTTCAGTAATAGCTAATCCATACTTGTCAATTGAGAAAGTTAAGTGTTTGATTTTCTCCCTTATTGAATACTGAAACGTTGTCAAATTTTCAGTAGAATTAGTTTCAGGTGTACTGTACACGAATCTAATATCAAATTTGCAAATAATAAATTTTCTGAAATTTCAGTAACAGCTAACCCATACTTGTCAATTGAGAAAGTTAAGTGTTTGATTTTCTCCCTTATTTAATACTGAAACTTTGTCAAATTTTCAGAAGAATTAGTTTCAGGTGTACTGTACACGAATCTAATACGAAATTTGCAAATAATAAATTTTCAGAAATTTCAGTAATAGGTAACCCATACTTGTCAATGTGGAAAGTTAGATACTTGATTCTCATCCTTATTTAGTGCTGAAACTTTGTCAAATTTTCAGGAAAAATTAGTTTCAGGTGTACTGTACACGAATCTATATAAAATTTGCAAATAATAAATTTTCAGAATTTTCAGGAATAGCTAACGCATACTTGTAAATGCAGAAAGCATGTATGATTTTTGCCCGTATTCAGTGCTGAAACTTTGTCAAATTTTCAGCAGAATTAGTTTCAGGTGTACTGTACACGAATCTAATATCAAAATTTCAAATAATAAATTTTCAGGAGTTTCAGTAATAGCTAACCCATACTTGTCAATTGAGAAAGTTAAGTGTTTGATTTTCTCGCTTATTTAGTACTGAAACTATGTCAAATTTTCAGGAGAATTAGTTTTAGGTGTACCGTACACGAATATAATATCAAATTTGCAAATAATAAATTTTCAGAAATTTCAGTAATAGCTAACCCATACTTGTCAATTGAGAAAGCTAAGTGTTTGATTTTTTCCCTTATTTAGTACTGAAACTTTGTCAAATTTTCAGGATAATTAGTTTCAGGTGTACTGTACACGAATCAAATATCAAATTTGTAAATAATAAATTTTCAAAAATTTCAGTAATAGCTAATCCATTCTTGTCAATTGAGAAAGTTAAGTGTTTGATTTTCTCCGTTATTTAATCCTGAAACTTTGTCAAATTTTCAGGAGAATTAGTTTCAGGTGTACTGAACACACGATTTGAAAGGGTGAATGTCCGGTGGTGTAATATTAGGTGAGAGCGTCTGGAGTGTTAATTAATGTAAATATCGGAATCCGCCGCGGACTAGCGCTTTATGGAGCGGACTGAACGGTGCGCGGGGAGTCCTGAGGGAGGCCCGATGACAAGAAACGTCGGCGAATCCCAAAGTAGCCGGGCCATCAAGTTTTCATCCCGCGCCGGACGTAAACACTGCAACTGCAGCGGTTCAAAAACCCGAAGCTCCTCAGTAGTTCTCCAAAGAAAAAATAGCCAAGCTCTTAAATCTTAAGTATCTTTAAATGATACTTAAGTCGTTTAATTTGTAATCCAAATATTTTAGCACGCAATTAAAACTAATTAAAATATTTTGGCACTTTAGTCATATTTTTATACATAAGTCAAATTTTCATACTTAAGTCATATTTTCATACTTAAGTCACTTTATATTTTTTGTGTATACTTAATCATATTTACATACTTAAGTCACTTTATATATTTTTTGTGTATTACGTGTATACTTAATCATATTTTCATACTTAAGTCACTTTATATATTTTTTGTCTATTACGTGTATACTTAATCAAATTGTTGTTCAAATCTCAGTACACCAAAATTATTTGTTACTTAGTTCACAAGCAAAATTTGAGGGGCAAAACTCCCCGTATGAATGTATCGCGTTTTTTAAAATTTAATTAACAAAAAAATAAGGATGTGATAGGAAAATAGGTTCATGAAAAATAAATGATAGCATTCTTACCTGGCCGTGCTGGAATTCCTGGTGTGCGTTGAAAACGAGAAAAACAAACGCCGGTGAAAAACGAGGATTTTCCGGCCCACTTTTCAGCGCTTTCCACCTTTCAGCTTTTCAGCGAGGCAATTACGCTTTTCAGCGACCCCCGCGGACGGGCCGAGCGCGCCTCTCCGCCGCCCCCGCCGCGATAGTTACGGGGGGATAATTAATAGTTTAGGCCGCCGGGGGCCCCGTGCAACGAGGAGCACGCTGACAATCGGTTTTCAGCGAGCGCCCCCTCAAAAGTCGAACTCACGCACAAAAATCCGCAGCCGCCGATCGGCTGAAAACTGAGGATTTCAGTCGCACTTGCTGTCAGCGTCGTCGGCGTGACATCCGTGGCCCAGGCCCACCCCCACCCCCACCCACAAAAACAGCGGCGAAGCGCCGGGGGCGTGGCCAGAGAGTGACTTAAGTCGGGTACAGTCGCAGCCGAAATTTCAGGTTTTTCAGCGCAACCATCGACTTTACACTTACATCGCTTTAATGTTGCAACATATTGAAGAACAGCAAGAATTTTTGAAGAAAACTTCTTCACTTAAGTAGTCTTCAATAGAAAATTGCAATGAATAAAATTTTCCAACTTGCTATTAAAAATTAACGATATGTGAATTATGGCAATTTTAATATAATTCATGAAAACTGTAAGCGAAGATATTTTGAAAAATAGCGATTGCAGACCGGATTTTTTTATGTAAAGTTCTTCACTTAAGTAGTCTTCAATAGAAAATTGCTATGAATAAAATTTTCCCAGGTTGCTATTAAAAATCAGCGATATGTGAATTACATGCAATTTTATGTAATTCGTGAAAACTATAAATCAAGATACATTGAAGAATAGCGATTGTACAACAGATTTTTTGATGTAAAGTTCTTCACTTACGTAGTCTTCAATAGAAAATTGCAACGAATACAAATTTTCAACTTGCTATTAAAATTTAACGATATGTGAATTACGTGCAGTTCTAATATAATTCAAGAAAACTAAGTGAAGATATTTTGAAAAACAGCGATTGCAGACAGGATTTTTTTATGTAAAGTTCTTCACTTAAGTAGTCTTCAATAGAAAATTACTATGAATAAAAATTTCCCAGGTTGCTATTAAAAAACAGCGATTTGTGAATTACATGCAATTTTATGTAATTCGTGAAAACTATAAATGAAGATACATTGAAGAATAGCGATTGCACAACATATTTTTTGATGCAAAGTTCTTCACTTACGTAGTCTTCAATAGAAAATTACAACGAATAAAAATTTTCAACTTGTTATTAAAAATTAACCAAATGTGAATTACGTGCAATATTAATATAATTCATGAAAACTGTAAGTGAAGATATTTTGAAAAATAGCGATTGCAGACAGGATTTTTTTATGAAAAGTTCTTCACTTAAGGAGTCTACAATAGAAAATTGCAACGAATACAAATTTTCAACTTGCTATTAAAAATTAACGATATGTGAATTACGTGCAATATTAATATAATTCATGAAAACTGTAAGTGAAGATATTTTGCAAAATAGCGATTGCAGACAGGATTTTTTTATGCAAAGTGCTTCACTTAAGGAGTCTTCAATAGAAAATTGCAACGAATACAAATTTTCAACTTGCTATTAAAAATTAACGATATGTGAATTACGTGCAATATTAATATAATTCATGAAAACTGTAAGTGAAGATATTTTGAAAAATAGCGATTGCAGACAGGATGTTTTTATGCAAAGTGCTTCACTTAAGGAGTCTTCAATAGAAAATTGCAACGAATACAAATTTTCAACTTGCTATTAAAAATTAACGATATGTGAATTACGTGCAATATTAATATAATTCATGAAAACTGTAAGTGAAGATATTTTGCAAAATAGCGATTGCAGACAGGATGTTTTTATGCAAAGTGCTTCACTTAAGGAGTCTTCAATAGAAAATTGCAACGAATACAAATTTTCAACTTGCTATTAAAAATTAACGATATGTGAATTACGTGCAATATTAATATAATTCATGAAAACTGTAAGTGAAGATATTTTGAAAAATAGCGATTGCAGACAGGATTTTTTTTATGCAAAGTTCTTCACTTAAGTAGTCTTCAATAGAAAATTGCAACGAATAAAAATTTTCAACTTGCTATTAAAAATTAACGATATGTGAATTACGTGCAACATTAATATAATTCATGAAAACTGTAAGTGAAGATATTTTGAAACATAGCGATTGCAGACAGGATTTTTTGATGCAAAGTTCTTCACTTAAGGAGTCTTCAATAGAAAATTGCAACGAATAGAAATTTTCAACTTGCTATTAAAAATTAACGATATGTGAATTACGTGCAATATTAATATAATTCATGAAAACTGTAAGTGAAGATATTTTGAAACATAGCGATTGCAGACAGGATTTTTTTATGCAAAGTTCTTCACTTAAGGAGTCTTCAATAGAAAATTGCAACGAATAGAAATTTTCAACTTGCTATTAAAAATTAACGATATGTGAATTACGTGCAATATTAATATAATTCATGAAAACTGTAAGTGAAGATATTTTGAAAAATAGCGATTGCAGACAGGATTTTTTTATGCAGAGTTCTTCACTTAAGTAGTCTTCAATAGAAAATTGCAACGAATACAAATTTTCGACTTGCTATTAAAAATTAACGATATGTGAATTACGTGCAATATTAATATAATTCATGAAAACTGTAAGTGAAGATATTTTGCAAAATAGCGATTGCAGACAGGATGTTTTTATGCAAAGTGCTTCACTTAAGGAGTCTTCAATAGAAAATTGCAACGAATACAAATTTTCAACTTGCTATTAAAAATTAACGATATGTGAATTACGTGCAATATTAATATAATTCATGAAAACTGTAAGTGAAGATATTTTGAAAAATAGCGATTGCAGACAGGATTTTTTTTATGCAAAGTTCTTCACTTAAGTAGTCTTCAATAGAAAATTGCAACGAATAAAAATTTTCAACTTGCTATTAAAAATTAACGATATGTGAATTACGTGCAACATTAATATAATTCATGAAAACTGTAAGTGAAGATATTTTGAAACATAGCGATTGCAGACAGGATTTTTTGATGCAAAGTTCTTCACTTAAGGAGTCTTCAATAGAAAATTGCAACGAATAGAAATTTTCAACTTGCTATTAAAAATTAACGATATGTGAATTACGTGCAATATTAATATAATTCATGAAAACTGTAAGTGAAGATATTTTGAAACATAGCGATTGCAGACAGGATTTTTTTATGCAAAGTTCTTCACTTAAGGAGTCTTCAATAGAAAATTGCAACGAATAGAAATTTTCAACTTGCTATTAAAAATTAACGATATGTGAATTACGTGCAACATTAATATTATTCATGAAAACTGTAAGTGAAGATATTTTGAAAAATAGCGATTGCAGACAGGATTTTTTTATGCAAAGTTCTTCACTTAAGTAGTCTTCAATAGAAAATTGCAACGAATAAAAATTTTCAACTTGCTATTAAAAATTAACGATATGTGAATTACGTGCAACATTAATATAATTCATGAAAACTGTAAGTGAAGATATTTTGAAAAATAGCAATTGCAGACAGGATTTTTTTATGCAAAGTTCTTCACTTAAGTAGTCTTCAATAGAAAATTGCAACGAATAAAAATTTTCAACTTGCTATTAAAAATTAACGATATGTGAATTACGTGCAACATTAATATAATTCATGAAAACTGTAAGTGAAGATATTTTGAAAAATAGCGATAGCAGACAGGATTTTTTTATGCAAAGTTCTTCACTTAAGGAGTCTTCAATAGAAAATTGCAACGAATAAAAATTTTCAACTTGCTATTAAAAATTAACGATATGTGAATTACGTGCAACATTAATATAATTCATGAAAACTGTAAGTGAAGATATTTTGAAAAATAGCAATTGCAGACAGGATTTTTTTATGCAAAGTTCTTCACTTAAGTAGTCTTCAATAGAAAATTGCAACGAATAAAAATTTTCAACTTGCTATTAAAAATTAACGATATGTGAATTACGTGCAACATTAATATAATTCATGAAAACTGTAAGTGAAGATATTTTGAAAAATAGCGATAGCAGACAGGATTTTTTTATGCAAAGTTCTTCACTTAAGGAGTCTTCAATAGAAAATTGCAACGAATAAAAATTTTCAACTTGCTATTAAAAATTAACGATATGTGAATTACGTGCAACATTAATATAATTCATGAAAACTGTAAGTGAAGATATTTTGAAAAATAGCAATTGCAGACAGGATTTTTTTATGCAAAGTTCTTCACTTAAGTAGTCTTCAATAGAAAATTGCAACGAATAAAAATTTTCAACTTGCTATTAAAAATTAACGATATGTGAATTACGTGCAACATTAATATAATTCATGAAAACTGTAAGTGAAGATATTTTGAAAAATAGCGATAGCAGACAGGATTTTTTTATGCAAAGTTCTTCACTTAAGGAGTCTTCAATAGAAAATTGCAACGAATAAAAATTTTCAACTTGCTATTAAAAATTAACGATATGTGAATTACGTGCAACATTAATATAATTCATGAAAACTGTAAGTGAAGATATTTTGAAAAATAGCCATTGCAGACCTGATTTTTTTATGTACAGTTCTTCACTCAAGTAGTCTTCAATAAAAAATTGCAACGAATAAAAATTTTCAACTTGCTATTAAAAATTAACGATATGTGAATTACGTGCAACATTAATATTATTCATGTAAACTGTAAGTGAAGATATTTTGAAAAATAGCGATTGCAGACAGGATTTTTTTATGCAAAGTTCTTCACTTAAGGAGTCTTCAATAGAAAATTGCAACGAATACAAATTTTCAACTTGCTATTAAAAATTAACGATATGTTAATTACATGCAATATTAATATAATTCATGAAAACTGTAAGTGAAGATATTTTGAAAAATAGCGCTAGCAGACCGGAATTTTTTATGTAAAGTTCTTCACTTAAGTAGTCTTCAATAGAACATTACTATGAATAAAAATTTCCCAGGTTGCTATTAAAAAACAGCGATTTGTGAATTACATGCAATTTTATGTAATTCGTGAAAACTATAAATGAAGATACATTGAAGAATAGCGATTGCACAACATATTTTTTGATGCAAAGTTCTTCACTTACGTAGTCTTCAATAGAAAATTGCGACGAATAAAAATTTTCAACTTGTTATTAAAAATTAACGATATGTGAATTACGTGCAACATTAATATAATTCATGTAAACTGTAAGTGAAGATATTTTGAAAAATAGCGATTGCAGACAGGATTTTTTTTATGCAAAGTTCTTCACTTAAGTAGTCTTCAATAGAAAATTGCAACGAATAAAAATTTTCAACTTGCTTTTAGAAATTAACGATATGTGAATTACGTGCAGTTTTAATATAATTCATGAAAACTGTAAGTGAAGATATTTTGAAAAATAGCGATTGCAGACAGGATTTTTTTATGCAAAGTTCTTCACTTAAGTAGTCTTCAATAGAAAATTGCTATGAATAAAATTTTCCCAGGCTGCTATTAAAAAACAGCGATTTGTGAATTACATGCAATTATATGTAATTCGTGAAAACTATAAATGAAGATACTTTGAAGAATAGCGATTGCACAACATATTTTTTGATGCAAAGTTCTTCACGTACGTAGACTTCAATAGAAAATTGCAACAAATAAAAATTTGCAACTTGCTATTAAAAATTTACAATATGCGAATTACGTGCAATATTAATAGAATTCATGAAAACTGTAAGTGAAGATATTTTGAAAAATAGCATTGCAGACCGGAATTTTTTATGTAAAGTTCTTCACTTAAATAGTCTTCAATAGAAAATTGCAATGAATAAATATTTCGCAGTTTTCTTTGAATGCACAAGAGATGCACCGTTAATTATCTCGACGAAATCCTGTGTATCCAGAGATAATCTCTTCTGGCCTCGACTGTACCCGTGGGCGTGCCCAACAGAGATCACGTCCCGCAGCATCCCTCCCTTACCACGCACCATTGGCTGGACCAGGAATTCCCTGCGTCGCGACGCCGACGCCTACCCATATTTATCTGCTCGACGACAGACGGGAACGCTACTGGTCGGTTCGCTTGATTTGCGAAGCGCCAACATGTGCGCCGCGTTTTATCACAGGAACTCACAAAAACGACATACAAACTTACTAAAACCCACCGAAAGATCAAAAACCAGGTACAAAACAAAGATAAACAAAGCAAAGTACGACAAAAATTGAAAGACTTACATAAAATAATAGAAACAAAATAAAAACAGTTGAGAGATAACAATTTAGGTACAAAACAAAGCAACTTAAACTAAATATCATGCTAAAGTAATTGAAAGGGCAAAAACCAGGTACAAAACAAAAACAAACATAGCAAACTACAACGAAAATTGAAAGACTTACAAAGAAATAGAAACTAAATCAAGACAATTAAGAGATACAAATGTAGGTACAAAGCAAACAACTCAAACAAAGAATTATACTAAAAGTAATTGACAGGGCAAAAACCAGCTACAAAACAAAGACAAACAAAGCAGAGTACAACAAAAATTGAAGGACTTATCAAGACAGTTGGGAGATACAACTTAAGGTACAAAACAAAGGAACTCAAACTACGAATCATGCTATAAGTAATCGAAAGGGCAAAAAATCAGGTACAAAACAAAGACAAACAAAGCAATGTAACTAAAGTTGCAAGGCTTCAAAAAAAAAATAGAAATAGCTGAGATGTCACAATTTGGGTACTGAACCATTCAATTCAATTTTCAATTCAATTCAATACAAATCAATTCTCAACACAAAAATGAATTGAATTGAAATCTGAAACATTGTATATTAGATCTAAGTCTGAAACTTTGTATATCAGATCTAAATCTGAAACTTTGTATATCAGATGTAAATCTGAAACTTTGTATAACAGATCTAAATCTAAAGCTTAGTATATCAGATCCAAATCTGAAGCTTTGTATAACAGATCTAAATCTAAAGCTTTGTATATCAGATTCAAATCTGAAAACACTTACAAACAAATAGAAACTAAATCAAGACTGTTGGGAGATACAACTTTAGGTACAAAACAAAGGAACTCAAACTACGAATCATGCTATAAGTAGTTGAAAGGGCAAAAAATCAGGTACAAAACAAAGACAAACAAAGCAATATAACTAAAGTTGCAAGGCTTCAAAAAAATAGAAACAGCTGAGATGTCAAAATTTGGGTACAGAACAATTCAATTCAATATTCAATTCAATTCAATACAATTCAATTCTCAATTCAAAAATGAATTGAATTGAAATCTGAAACTGTGTATATCAGATCTAAGTCTGAAACTTTGTATATCATATCTAAATGTGAAACTTTGTATATCATATCTAAATCTGAAACTTCGTTTATCAGATCTTAATCTGAAACTTCGTTTATCAGATCCAAATCTGAAACTTCGCTTATCAGATCCAAATCTGAAGCTTTGTATATCAGATCCAAATCTGAAGCTTTGTATATCAGATCTAAATCTGAAGCTTTGTATATCAGATTCAAATCTGAAAACACTTACAAACAAATAGAAACTAAATCAAGACTGTTGGGAGATACAACTTAAGGTACAAAACAAAGGAACTCAAACTACGAATCATGCTATAAGTAATCGAAAGAGCAAAAAATCAGGTACAAAACAAAGACAAACAAAGCAATGTAACTAAAGATGCAAGGCTTTCAAAAAATAGAAACAGCTGAGATGTCAAAATTTGGGTACAGAACAATTCAATTCAATATTCAATTCAATTCAATACAATTCAATTCTCAATTCAAAAATGAATTGAATTGAAATCTGAAACTTTGTATATCAGATCTAAGTCTGAAACTTTGTATATCAGATCTAAATTTGAAACTTTGTATATCAGATCTTAATCTGAAACTTGATATATCAGATCCAAATCTGAAGCTTTGTATATCAGATCAAAATCTGAAGCTTTGTATATCAGTTCCAAATCTGAAGTTTAGCATATTAGATCCAAATCTGAAGCTTTGTATATCAGATCCAAATCTGAAGCTTTCTATATCAGATCCAAATCTGAAGCTTTGTATATAATATCCAAATCTGAAGCTTTGTATAACAGATCTAAATCTGAAGCTTTGTATATCAGATTCAAATCTAAAAACACTTACAAACAAATAGAAACTAAATCAAGACTGTTGGGAGATACAACTTTAGGTACAAAACAAAGGAACTCAAACTACGAATTATGCTATAAGTAATCGAAAGGGCAAAAAATCAGGTACAAAACAAAGACAAACAAAGCAATGTAACTAAAGTTGCAAGGCTTCCAAAAAAGAGAAACAGCTGAGATATCAAAATTTGGGTACAGAACAATTCAATTCAATTTTCAATTCAATTCAATACAATTCAATTCTCAACACAAAAATGAATTGAATTGAAATCTGAAACTCTGTACATCAGATCTAAGTCTGAAACTTTGTATATCAGATCTAAATCTGGAACTTTGTATATCATATCTAAATTTGAAACTTTGTATATCAGATGTAAATTTGAAACTTTGTATATCAGATGTAAATCTGAAACTTTGTATATCAGATGTAAATCTGAAACTTTGTATATCAGATCTAAATCTGAAACTTTGTATATCAGATCGAAATCTGAAACTTTGTATATCAGATCGAAATATGAAACTTTGTATATCAGATCTAAATCTGAAACTTTGTATATCAGATCTAAATCTGAAACTTGGTATATCAGATCTAAATCTGAAACTTGGTATATCAGATCTAAATCTGAAACTGCGTTTATCAGGTCTAAATCTGAACCTTTGTTTATCAGATCCAAATCTGAAGCATTGTATATCAGATCCAAATCTGAAGCATTGTATATCAGATCCAAATCTGAAGCTTTGTATATAAGATCCAAATCTGTAGCTTCGTTTATCAGATCCAAATCTGAAGCTTGGTATATCAGATCTATATTTAAAGCTTTGTATATCAGATCCAATTCTGAAGCTTTGTATATAAGATCCAAATCTGAAGCTTTGTATAACAGATCTAAATCTAAAGCTTTGTATATCAGATTCAAATCTGAAAACACTTACAAATAAATAGAAACCAAATCAAGGCTGTTGGGAGATACAACTTTAGGTACAAAACAAAGGAACTCAAACTACGAATTATGCTATAAGTAATCGAAAGGCAAAAAATCAGGTACAAAACAAAGACAAATAAAGCAATGTAACTAAAGTTGCAAGGCTTGCAAAAAATAGAAACAGCTGAGATGTCACAATTTGGGTTCAGAACCATTCAATTCAATTTTCAATTCAATTCAATTCAATTTTCAATTCAATACAATACAATTCAATTCTCAACTAAAAAATGAATTGAATTCAATAGAATTGAAATCTGAAACTTTGTATATCAGATCTAAATCTGAAACTTCGTTTATCAAACCCAAATCTGAAGCTTTGTATATCAGATCCAAACCTGAAGCTTTGTATATTAGTTCCAAATCTGAAGCTTGGTATATCAGATCCAAATCTGAAGCTTTGTATATCATTGGATCTGATATACAAAGCTTCAGATTTGGATCTGATATACCAAGCTTCAGATTTGGATCTGAAAACGAAAGCTTTGTATATCAAACCCAAATCTGAAGCTTTGTATATCAGATCAAAATCTGAAGCTTATTATATCAGATCCAAATCTGAAACATCGTTTATTAGATCCAAATCTAAAACTTCGTTTATCAGATCTAAATCTGAAACTTCCTTTATCAGATCTTAATCTGAAACTTCGTTTATCTGAAACTTCGTTTGTCAGATCCAAGTCTGAAACTTCGTTTATCAGATCCAAATCTGAAGCTTCTTTTATCAGATCCAAATCTGAAGCTTCGTTTATCAGATCCAAATCTGATGCTTTGCATATCAGAGCCAAATCTGAAGCTTTGTATATCAGATCCAAATCTGAAGCTTCGTTTATCAGATCCAAATCTTAAGCTTCGTTTATCAGATTCAAATCTGAAACTTCGTTTACCAGATCCAAACAGAAACTTCGTTGATCAGATCGAAATCTGAACCTTTGTATATCAGATCCAAATCTGAAGCTTTGTATATCAGATCCAAATCTGAAGCTTTGTATATCAGATCCAAATCTGAAGCTTTGTATATCAGATCCAAATCTCAAACAGAAAACAAAGAAACAGAAAAAGAAACTCAAACAAAGAAATGAAAAATAATTATTTTCTGCAATTTATGGGCAAGTCTTAGAAATGAATCACATACACTAATGACTTTCCTCTACAATTTATCTGCAATTGATGGAGAAAATCGTAGCATTGCATTTTTTTACGGTATCTGCAGTTCACATAAAAGAATTTGGGCAATAGTCGGAAATGTTCTTGACTGCATATTTGAGTGCTAAAATTGTCGCTGCTGATTTACGTCTGTCGGCACTTCTTGCTGCCAAACCATTTGATCGATCAAAAATTCGTCTGCACCGCTGTCAAAACACCATCGTCACGATTCCTCGCGATCTTCGCCACCATTAAATATTGCCGCACGTGTGCCAAAAATCTGTTAACGACGGCAAACCACCGCATCGACCTCGAGGACGCGACGAAAGGCACGTCGCGATAAATCAAACGATCGACGCTCCTTGCATCATGCCAAGAATTAATTGGCTTCGAAATTAGAACGGCAAAAATTAACACCTCGTAAATTACGTCGGCGCAAAAATATACAATGCCCAGATATGCGGTGGTTGTATAATTTTATAAATATCATTTCAATTTCTTGATATTATTAGTTATTTTGGACAGCCGGGCTGTCATCGCCAGAAGAAACGTATATCTTATGTAAAACAAGCACAAATTTTTATTTGAGTAAATCGTTGGTCTCCAAATAACTTTACTTATTGGAGCATATTTTTTAATTAAGTTAAGCGTGCGCTTATGGAGTCATGAGCCATTAGATTTTTGATTGCTGAAGAGGTTTTGTGGACTTTGCTGCTTTTACCAGAAGAAAAATATATCCGCAAGAGCACCACTTATTATTACAATCCGCGCCAACAGACTTCAATCGGCACCTCCTTTGTTCCCTCATTTGTAACCGGGCGGATTCCTGCTTTTCATCGTGGAGCAGTTCATTAACTCCTCCGTCCATCCAGGACGCGGCGACTTTTTCCCGCCGGGTCCAGGAGGCGCTCCAGGATTAATCGCCGCGCTCCCGGGCCCCCATAAAGCCGGCGGTAACTCATCCAGACTGCGCCTGTGTTTGTGTATGCGCTGCTGCGTTATTTCTGGAGGCCCCCGGATGACAGACTAATAGGTCCAGGAAGGAACACGGTTTTAAAAACTGTTAACACCAGGCCATAAGGCCGACGCGTAATATACGACAAACAAATGTCCCGAGGGACGCTCCGGATGGCGGAGAGCCTGGAACGCACTGGAGGCTATTATTATTACTGGTAATAACAGCGGGTTCGAATCCCATAACGATTTAATTAAGAATTGCTAGAAGATTTAACGAGAGCAATCAAATGATTTTAAATGGGGATGGTGTAGAAGCGCAATGTAATCCAGCAATCATTGCATCAATGCTACTCATTTGGTAATGAAGCGAATTCTTCAAAATTTACTAATCCTTTTGAAAATTTGTGGGTCAAAAGTTTCAAAGAGAAATCCTCTCCGTTGACCAGATCGGAAGAGCTCTGTTCCAGTTACCTTCCCACGACCGCACCTCCACCGTGCCCATTAAAGAGCCGTTCACCTGGCGGACCAGGTGAGTGTTCACCAGTGCACCTCAGAGTCGTGCGTGGGCAGCCACGGATTTTGTAACGGTGAGGCCGAAAACGCCAGACGACTCAGTCGAACCGGGTCTTCAGGTGCGAAATGTAGGCTGCGGTCTTAACGACGACGAAGAAGTCGAGGATGGAACGCCGGTGACCCAGTGATCCGACAGCAGAGTGCGTGCGTCCGTCTGTGTGCATGTCCACGTGCAAATCCACGTGCAGCGAAGAACCGGAGGATCGGAACCGCCGAAGAACTAAAGTTTACCAGTTAACACCGGAAGGAGCGAAATTGAAATTATGAGTGCCCACGTTTCAACGAAAATCAGGTTAGTGTCACGGCGACACAAATAATAATAATAATCAGGCACGTCTGGTGCCACGAGTTAAGGCTGCGACTAATAAACAGCCATGGGCGTATAAAAAAACCGTCAGAATAACAAGAATATCAAAAAAATCTAAAAATCTACAACCAATGTTTGAACTGTAATAATTAATAAACCAGCGTATAGATATTTGTGATATTGATGGCTCATATATAGTACTATATTAACAATGAACATACAAAATTTGGTTATAATTCAATGTCCCATTAATGAGGTATTAGAGTTTTATTATGAGTCTGCAATTATCAAGTTTTGCCCAAAAAAGGTGATATTTTAACAATTGATAATTCATAAACTAGCGTATAGATATTTGTGATATTTATGGCTGATATATAGCATTATATTAAGAATTTGCATACAAAATTTGGTTATAATTCAATATCCCATTAATGAGATATTAGAGTTTTATTATGAGTCTGCAATTATCAAGTTTTGCCCAAAAAAGGTGATACTTTAACAATTGATAATTCATAAAATAGCGTATAGATATTTGTGATATTTATGGCTGATACATAGCATTATATTAACAATTAACATAACAAATTTAGTTATAATTCAATGTCACATTAATGAGATATTAGAGTTTTATTATGAGTCTGAAATTCTCAAGTTTTGCCCAAAAAAGGTGATATTTTAAGAACTGATAATTGATAAACTAGCGTATAGATATTTGTGATATTTATGGCTGATATATAGCACTATATTAATAATGAACATAACAAATTTAGTTATAATTCAATGTCCCATCAATGAGATATTCGAGTTTTATTATGAGTCTGCAATTATTAAGTTTTGCCCAAAAAATGTACAATTTTAACAATTGATAATTCGTAAACTAGCGTATAGATATTTGTGATATTTATGGCTGATATATAGCATTATATTAAGAATTAACATAAACAATTTGGTTATAATTCAATCTCCCATTAATGAGATATTAGAGTTTTATTATGAGTCTGCAATTATAAAGTTTTGCCCAAAAAATGTGATATTTTAAAAGTGATAAATGATAAACTAGCGTATAGATTTTTGTGATATTTATGACTGATCTATAGCACTATACTAACATTAAATATAAGAAATTTAGTTATAATTCAATGTCCCATTAATGAGATATTAGAGTTTTATTATGAGTCTGCAAATATCAAGTTTTGCCCAAAAAAGGTGATATTTTAATAATTGATAATTCATAAACTTGCGTATAGATAATTGTGATATTTATGGCTCCTATATAGCACTACATCAACATTGAAGATATCAAATTTGGTAATAATTCAATGGCCCATTAATGTGATATTAGAGTTTTATTATGAGTCTGCAATTATTAAGTTTTGCCCAAAAACGGTGATATTTTAACAATTGATAATTGATAAACTAGCGTATAGATATTTGTGATATTTATTGACAATTTGCAAATTATCATCAAAAGAAAATAATCAGAAAATTAAAGGAACCCAATGATAAGTAATTGAGACATTCGTATTTAAAACGATTATAGGTGGTTTGGCGAATTTTGTCCAATGAAGATGATATGTAAACTGTTGATAATTGATAAACTAGCGTACATATATTTGTGATATTTATGACTGATATATAGCAATGTATTAACAATTAACATACAAAATTTGGTTATAATTCAATGTCCCATTAATGAGATATTAGAGGTTTATTATGAGCCTACAATTATTAAGTTTTGCCCAAAGAAGGTGATATTTTAACAATTGATAATTCATAATCTAGCGTATAGATATTTGTGATATTCATAGCTGATATATAGCATTATATTAACAATGAACATAACAAATTTAGTTATAATTCAATGTCCCATTAATGAGATATTCGAGTTTTATTATGAGTCTGCAATTATCAAGTTTTGCCCAAAAAAGGTGATATTAAAACAATTGATAAATGATAAACTAGCTTATAGAAATTTGTGATATTTATGGCTGGTATACAGCACTATATTAAGAATTAACATAAAACATTTGGTTATAATTCAATGTGCAATTAGTCAGATATTAGACTTTTAATATGAGTCTGCAGTTATTAAATTTTGCCCAAAAAAAGTGATATTTTTGATAATTATGGCTGATATATAGCATTATATTAATAATGAACGTACAAAATTTGGTTATAATTCAATGTCCCATTAATGAGATATTGGAGTATTATTATGAGTCTGCAATTATTAAGTTTTGCCCAAAAAAGGTGATATTTTAACAATTAATAATTGATAAACTAGCGTATAGAAATTTGTGATATTTATGGCTGATATATAGCATTATATTAACAATTAACATGTAAAATTTAGTTATAATTCAATATCCCATTAATGAGATATTAAAGTTTTATTATGAGTCTGCAATTATTAAGTTTTGCCTAAAAAATGTGATATTTTAACAATTGATAATTCATAAACTAGCGTATAGATATTTGTGATATTTATGACTGATCTATAGCACTATACTCACAATGAACATAATTTTTTTAGTTATAATCCAATGTCCCATTAATGAGATATTTGAGGTTTATTATAAGTCTGCAATTATTAAGTTTTGCCCAAAAACGGTGATAATTTAACAATTGATAATTGATAAACTACCGTATAGATATTTGTGATATTTATGGCTGATATATAACACTATACTAACAATGAATATACAAAATTTAGTTATAACTCAATGTCCCATTAATGAGATATTATAGTTTTATTATGAGTCTGCAATTATTAAGTTTTGCCCAAAAAATGTGATATTTTAACAATTAATAATTCATAAACTAGCGTATAGATATTTGTGATATTTATGGCTGATCTATAGCACTATAGTAACAATAAAAATAAACAATTTAGTTATAATTCAATGTCCCATTAATGAGATATTAGAGTTTTATTAGGAGTCTGCAATTATCAAGTTTTGCCCAAAAAAGGTGATATTTTAACAATTGATAATTCATAAACTAGCGTATAGAAATTTGTGATATTTATGGCTGATATATAGCATTATATTAAGAATTAATTAAGAATTTAATGTGCAATTAGTCAGATATTAGAGTTTTATTATGAGTCTGCAATTATTAAGTTTTGCCCAAAAAAGGTGATATTTTAACAATTAATAATTGATAAACTAGCGTATAGAAATTTGTGATATTTATGCCTGATATACAGATTTATATTAACAATTAACATACAAAATTTGGTTATAATTCAATGTCCCATTAATAAGATATTTGAGTTTTATTATGAGTCTGCAATTATTAAATTTTGCCCAAAAAAGGTGCAATTTTAACAATTGATAATTCATAAACTAGCGTATAGATAATTGTGATATTTATGGCTCCTATATAGCACTACATCAAAATTGAAGATATCAAATTTAGTTATAATTCAATGTCCCATTAATGAGATATTAGAGTTTTATTATGAGTCTGCAATTATTAAGTTTTGCCCAAAAAGGGTGATATTTTAATAGTTGATAATTGATAAACTAGCGTATAGATTTTCGTGATATTTATTGATGATATGCAAATTATCATCAAAAGAAAATAATCAGAAAATTATAGGAATCCAATGATTAATCATTGAGACATTCGTATTTAAACCGATTATAAGTGACTTGGCGAGTTTTGCCCAAAAAATGTGATATTTTAACAATTAATAATTGATAAACTAGCGTATAGATATTTTTGATATTTATGGCTGATATACAGCACTATATTAAGAATCAACATAAAAAAATTGGTTATAATTCAATGTGCAGATATTAGAGTTTTATTATGAGCCTGCAATTATTAAGTTTGGCCCAAAAAAATGAGATATTTTAACAATTGATAATTGATAAACTAGCGTATAGATATTCGTGATATTTATTGACGATATGCAGATTATCATAACGAGAAAATAATCAGAGAATTATAGGAATCGAATGATTAATCATTGAGACATTCATATTCAAACCGATTATAAGTGACTTGGCGAGTTTTGCCCAAAAAATGTGATATTTTAACAATTAATAATTGATAAACTAGCGTATAGATATTTTTGATATTTATGGCTGATATAAGGCACTATATTAAGAATCAACATAAAAAAATTGGTTATAATTCAATGTGCAGATATTAGAGTTTTATTATGAGCCTGCAATTATTAAGTTTGGCCCAAAACAATGAGATATTTTAACAATTGATAATTGATAAACTAGCGTATAGATATTCGTGATATTTATTGACGATATGCAGATTATCATCACGAGAAAATAATCAGAGAATTATAGGAATCCAATGATTAATCATTGAGACATTCGTATTCAAACCGATTATAAGTGACTTAGTGACTTGGCGAGTTTTGCCCAAAAAATGTGATATTTTAACAATTGATAATTCGTAAACTAGCGTATAGAAATTTGTGATATTTATGGCTCATCTATAGCACTTTACTAACAATGAACATGAAAAATTTAGTTATAATTCAATGTCCCATTAATGAGATATTAGAGTTTTATTATGAGTCTGCAATTATCAAGTTTTGCCCAAAAAAGGTGATATTTTAACAATTGATAATTCCTAAACCAGCGCATGGAAATTTGTATCAATATTGCCAACAATTGCAGGGTCGCACTAAAGTTATGATATCGGACATGGATGTGGGTCGTTATTATTAACAAAAAATCTAAAAGTCTAAAAATTTTAACGTAGAAGACAAATGCAAAATGTTGGTGACAACACATAGGTACACAAAATAATAGAAGCAACAATACATCACACACACAATATCAATAGTATGCAATAGTCAGAATTTTGGTATATTTTGGACGGTGATTGTGCCGAAAAATATGCAATATCGTTACTAACGTTTCCTGAGCCTGCAGACAAGCAGAGAATTCGCCTTGTTTAGCAGGAAATCGGTGAGTCAAGGTGTTCCAGTCAGGCTAGTTTCTGCATTCCCTTTCTATTCGACTCTTTAAAGGCTCTTGCCTAATCTGAATGCATGCAGGACGTTTAAAAAGCTAACAAGCGAGGAATATAAAAAGAGTGACATTAAGATATAGTAATGCAAAAATATTTAAATAGAATTATAGGAAGAACAATTTTACGTGTAATTATGAAAGTTGTTGGGTAATTGCTTTAATCAGAGGCAACTTACAGATAACCTACAGCTACAACCTACAGATAATTTTTGTATATGTTTTAATGGGCATGGTCCCGTAAATAAATAAATAAATAAATAAATAAATAAATAAATTACCAAACTAGAGAATCGTTAGCATATGTTAATTTAAAAATATTAAATATGTAGTTTTATGTTTCTTTAAATATATATTTGTAGTTTAAAGTTAATTATAAATTTAGTGGGATAACTCCTTAATTACAAAACGAGAGAATCATCGACATATGTTCAATATAAATAAACAAAATGAAATAAAGTTGAAAATGAAGTTATCTGTAGTTTTTTTTTTGTTGCTTTTTTGGGCTGCTCACCCATCCGCCAATTATCTGTAGTTTAAAGTTAATATATCAATATTTACTGGGATAACTTAAACTTAATGTTGCACACATTAAAATTGTTCTTTATCATAAAGAATAAATGAATCATTACTTAATATTCCGATGACTTATCGATCAATCGGTTTTGGTTTCGTTTTGGCTTGCATAGGCTTTCGCCTGTCCTTTGTGTACCAATTTTGGAGGAATTGAATAACAGCTGAGGACGTAATCCGCCGGTTAATCAACGCAACGTCTTCATGAATATTAAAACTAAACGCTGATGTTAACGTCCAATGCCATTGCAACAATCGCACGAGGGAAATTATAAATAATTCAAAATTCGTGACTGAAATTTATTTTTAAATGATACACCAATGCCGATTACTAATTATCAGCGGCCTTTGTAAGACGTGATTGTGCTAATTAAGGTCAAAAAACCTGAATGCAATTTTTCGTTTTTGCTCCATGTCCAGTTTGCACAATTTTTGAGAAAATAACTCAGATTTTTATAATTGTCCTGGAAAATTTTATTACTTGCAATTTTCCATTAACAGTTGACTTAATTAAAACCTACAATGCCAGAAATTTGTGTTGCAATTTTCATTTTTCGATCTATATGCATTTACACATTTTACGTATTTTGCGAAAATTCCCCAAATTATGTTAAAGCATATTTTCAAAAACTGTTTGAAAAATCAAATCCTTGTAATTTTCCATTAATAATTATGACATAATTTTTATTTCGACCAAATTTGTAATAAAAATAATCACCACATTTATTTTCTTGCAATGGCAATTTACTTGCCATTTGTTGGCTCAACTTTCGATTAAAGGTATCAAAATTACGTGCGGTGTCGAAAATTAATTCCTCGTCTTCTCGCAGTTTTCCCACGGCTTCGTGTGCAATCTTAATCTGCGCTCGATTACGCAAGCATCTGCAAAATCACCGTTTCGCTGCTTAGACCATGAGAAACTGACGAGGATGATGAGGAATTAATGCCCAGTTTCCTACACGCTCGGTCAAAATGCTGATTGCAATCGCTTCGTCAAGACGTTAACTAACCATCGTTAAACATCATGTACGCAATTAGAATGCCCGATTTCAGTATTGTCCTGGGCGAGAGTCGAACCCACGACTGTTTATTAGTCGGCGCCTTAAATCATCGCGCCTTGCCATAGATATTACAACTTTAGTGCGACCCTGTAATTATTGGCACTTTTGCTAACTTTGTCAAATGTAACTGATATTTAAGTAGTGATAATTAACAAACTAGCGTATCAATATTTATGATATTTGTTGCTGATATATATTACCAAATTGGGATTTAATAAATAAAAATTGATTACAATTCAATGCGTAGTTATTGAAATATTTTGGTTTTACTATGACCATACGATTTTTGACTAATGTAAATTTTGCTGATATTTGATAAGTCATAATTAATTAACTGGCGTATCAATACTGATGATATTTCGTAGTCATGAATGATATTATATTATAGGTTCAACCCAAAAAAATGATCACAGTTTAATGTCTTGTTTTTCAGATATTACAACTTTGGTGCGACCCTGTAATTGTTGGCACTTTTGATAACTTTGTCAAATGTAACTGATATTTAAGTAGCGATAATTAATAAACTAGCGTATCAATATTTATGATATTTGTTGGTGATACTTATTATCAAATTAGGATCTAATAAATAAAAATTGATTACAATTCAATGTGTAGTTATTGAAATATTTTTGTTTTACTATGAGCATACGATTTTTGACTAATGTAAATTTTGCTGATATTTGATAAGTCATAATTAATTAACTGGAGTATCAATACTGATGGTATTTTGTAGTCATGGATAATATTATATTATAAGTTCAACACAAAAAAATGACTACAGTTTAATGTCTTGTTTTTCAGATATCACAACTTTAGTGCGACCCTGTAATTCTTGGCACTTTTAATAAGTTTGTCCAATGTAACTGATATTTAATTAGCGATAATTAATAAACTAGCGTATCAATTATTATGATATCTATAGGTGATATATATTATCAAATAGGGATATAATAAATAAAAATTGATTACAATTCAATGTGTAGTTATTGAAATATTATGGTTTTACTGTGAGCTTACGATTTTTGACTAATATTGTAAATTTTGCTGATATTTGATAAGTCATAATTAAGTAACTGGCGTATCAATATTGATGATATTTCGTAGTCATGAATAATATTATACTATAAGTTCAACGCAAAAAAATGACTACAGTTTAATGTCTCGTTTTTCAGATATTACAACTTTAGTGCGACCCTGTAATTCTCGGAACTTTTGATAAGTTTGTCTAATGTAACTGATATTTAAGTAGCGATAACTAATAAACTAGCGTATCAATATTTATGATATTTGTTGGTGATATATATTATCAAATTAGGATTTAACAAATAAAAATTGATTACAATTTAATGTGTAGTTATTGAAATATTTTGGTTTTGCTGCGAGCATACGATTTTTGACTAATGTAAATTTTGCTGATATTTGATAAGTCATAATTAATTAACAGGGGTATCAATACTGATGATATTTCGCAGTCATAAATAATATTATATTATAAGTTCAACCTAAAAAATAATTACAGTTTAATGTCTGGTTTTTCAGATATTACAACTTTAGTGCGACCCTGTAATTCTTGGCACTTTTGATAAGTTTCTCCAATGTAACTGATATTTAAGTAGCGATAATTAATAAACTAGCGTATCAATATTTATGATATTTATTGGTGATATATATTATCAAATTGGAATTTAATAAATAAAAATTGATTACAATTCAATGTGTAGTTATTGAAATATTTTGGTTTTACTATGTGCATACGATTTTTGACTAATGTAAATTTTGCTGATATTTGATAAGTCATAATAAATTAACTGGCGTATCAATATTGATGATATTTCGTAGTCATTAATAATATTATATTATAAGTTCAACGCAAAAAAATGATTACAGTTTAATGCCTTGTTTTTGAGATATTACAACTTTAGTGCGACCCTGTAATTCTTGGCACTTTTGATAAGTTTGTCCAATGTAACTAATATTTAAGTAGCGATAATTAATAAACTAGCGCATAAATATTTAAGATATTTGGAGGTGATATAAACTATCAAATTGGGATGTACTAAATAAAAATTGATTACAATTCAATGCGTAGTTATTGAAATAATTTGGTTTTACCATGACCATACAATTTTTGACTAATGTAAATTTTGCTGATATTTGATAAGTCATAATCAATTAACTGGCGTATCAATACTGATGATATTTCATAGTCATGAATAATATGATATTATTAGTTCAACAAAAAAAAATGATTACAGTTTAATGTCTTGTTTTTCAGATATTACAACTTTAGTGCGACCCTGTAATTCTTGGCACCTTTGATAACTTTGTCAAATGTAACTGATATTTAAGTGGCGATAATTAACAAACTAGCTTATCAATATTTATGATATTTGTTGGTGATATATATTATCAAATAGGGCTCTAATAAATAAAAATTGATTACAATTCAATGTGTAGTTAATGAAATATTGTGGCTTTACTATGAGCATACGATTTTTGACTAATGTAAATTTTGTTAATATTTGATAAGTCACAATTAATTAACTGGCGTATCAATATTAATGATATTTCGTAGTCATGAATAATATTATATTATAAGTTCAATCCAAAAAAATGATTACAGTTTAATGTCTTGTTTTTCAGATATTACAACTTTAGTGCGACCCTGTAATTCTTGGCACTTTTGATAAGTTTGTCCAATGTAACTGATATTTAAGTAGCGATAACTAATAAACTAGCGTATCAATATTTATGATATTTGGTGGTGATATATATTATCAAATAGGGATCTAATAAATAAAAATTGATTACAACTCAATGTGTAGTTATTGAAATATTTTGGTTTTACTATGAGCATACGATTTTTGACTAATGTAATTTTTGTTAATATTTGATAAGTCACAATTAATTAACTGGCGTATCAATATTAATGATATTTCGTAGTCATGAATAATATTATATTATAAGTTCAATCCAAAAAAATGATTACAGTTTAATGTCTTGTTTTTCAGATATTACAACTTTAGTGCGACCCTGTAATTCTTGGCACTTTTGATAAGTTTGTCCAATGTAACTGATATTTAAGTAGCGATAACTAATAAACTAGCGTATCAATATTTATGATATTTGGTGGTGATATATATTATCAAATAGGGATCTAATAAATAAAAATTGATTACAACTCAATGTGTAGTTATTGAAATATTTTAGTTTTACTATGAGCATACGATTTTTGACTAATGTAAATTTTGCTAATATTTGATAAGTCATAATTCATTAACTGGCGTATTAATACTGATGATATTTTGTAGTCATGAATAGTATTATACTATAAGTTCAACCCCAAAAGATGATTACAGTTTAATGTCTGGTTTTTCAGATATTACAACTTTAGTGCGACCCTGCAATTATTGGCAATATTGATAAGTTTGTCCAATGTAACTGATATTTAAATGCAGGTAAAAGCCCACTGCTTTTACTTGACACAAAACGCGAGTTTCTAAACACAGTGGTCAGCAATGCACTTCAATAATGATATTCCTCCTTCGCGCGTTAATTAATCCATGCTAATTAGTACCGTGGGAGCCAACGAGAATGCCGACCTTCCCTGATTATAGTACGGGCCGTGACGAAACCCGCAGACTGTCACTTGTTCGATGCCCCTAATGATAGGTCGCAACCCAAACTTTGCCAGCCACAAGTTTGCGCGGTTTTCGAACTGGAACGTTTCGGACGTTTTCGTTCCTCAGTAATGCCAGTAATTTAGCAGCTGCTATGCATGCGAGCGCATAAGTCACCGTCTAAACGTGAGCGTGATGCAACGCTATTATAAAAAAATTACGTCGCCGGTTTCACAAACGTGCGAGTTTAACTGCTTTGTTAAAATTTTACACTCGAAAATTTCATTAAATGTATTTTAAGGCAATGAAAATTAACTTGTACTCATAAAAATTCAGCTCATCATAACATATAAGTTATGATGAGCAGAATTGAAAGCTCAGAATGAAGCGTGAGAGAAGGAATTCATTCCAGACGCACTGGACTGACGAGACCCACTAAGTCGAAACCGGTCTCCAGTTATAATATAAAATTTTATAAAAATTTAAAATTGTATAATCAAATTATAAAACTTAACGTTGAAAATTTAGAATTCTACCAGTGATTCTGCTTTTATTTTCTAGTCTATGATCAAGTTTCTATTATAATGAACTTCCGCAATCTTCCACAAGCTGATAAACAATTATTATCACCGTATAAATGATGATTTGATTATAGAGAAAACTTCCACAAGCCGATAAACGATTATTACCACCATATCAATGGCGATTTAATTATAGAGAAAATCTGCAGTCTTTCTTGCGGGCATTATAACGTATATTATGTAACTGCCTGAGGCTTCTTGCCTCTGACCCAGATCAATTACTGGAGCGTCGCTTTCGCTGTTGCCAGTCGACTTGCCGCCGATTTCCTGCTTGGTCGACGTTTCGTAAAGCTTCTACACATCCTCAGTCCGCTTTGCTTTGCAACTTCGTTATGCAAATTGAAGGAGGCCGTGTCGTAACGGTGCTCTGGCCCGTGCCGAAAAGTAAACGGACTTTCTACGACTATGTGGGACACAGTCGGCTTATAAATGATGGTGGTATGCTTGGCTCTTTTCGGATAATTAGCATAATTAAAAAGCAAATTAATTAGCGGAGAAATTTTATGATAATATTACTAGCTGCTACAACTTTTTAACTTATCAAATCTACTTCAGAATTCCAAGTGTTAAAATATCTTCACAAACGCTGCAAAAGTATATCAAACAAATACCCAAGTTTTTAATAACTATTGAATTTATGCAATCTCAGAATGTCGCGATTTAAATTTTTGACTATTATTGTGAATTTTGCTGATATTTGATAAGTCATAATTAATTAACTGGCGTATCAATACTGATGATATTTCGCAGTCATGAATAATATTACATTATAAGTTCAACCCAAAAAAATTATCACCGTTCAATGCCTTGTTTTTCAGATATTACAACTTTAGTGCGACCCTGTAATTCTTGGCACTTTTAACAAGTTTGTCCAATGTAACTGATATTTAATTAGCGATAATTAATAAACTAGCGTATCAATATTTATGATATTTGTTGGTGATATATACTATCAAATTGGTATCTAATAAATAAAAAATGATTACAATTCAATGTGTAGTTAATGAAATATATTGGTTTTACTGCGAGCTTACGATTTTTGACTAATAATGTAAATGTTGCTGATATTTGATAAGTCATAATTAATTAACTGGCGTATCAATACTGATGATATTTCGCAGTCATGAATAATATTATATTATAAGTTCAACCCAAAAAAATGATTACAGTTTAATGTCTTGTTTTTCAGATATTACAACTTTAGTGCGACCCTGTAATTCTTGGCACTTTTAATAAGTTTGTCCAATGTAACTGATATTTAATTAGCGATAATTAATAAACTAGTGTATCAATATTTACGATATTTATTGGTGTTACTTATTATCAAAATGGGATCTAATAAATAAAAATTGATTATAATTCAATGCGTAGTTATTGAAATATTTTAGTTTTACTATGAACATACGATTTTTGACTAATATTGCAAATTTTGCTGATATTTGATAAGTCATAATTAAGTAACTGGTGTATCAATACTGATGATATTTCGTAGTCATGAATAATATTATATTGTAAGTTCAACGCAAAAAAATGATTACAGTTTAATGTCTTGTTTTTCAGATATAACAACTTTAGTGCGACGCTGTAATTCTTGGCACTTTTGATAAGTTTGTCTAATGTAACTGATATTTAAGTAGTGATAATTAACAAAGTAGCGTATAAATATTTATGATATTTGTTGGTGATATATATATACTATCAAATTGGCATCTAATTAATAAAAATTGATTACAATTCAATGTGTAGTTATTGAAATATTTTGGTTTTACTATGAGCATACGATTTTTGACTAATGTAAATTTTGCTGATATTTGTTAAGTCATAATTAATTAACTGGCGTATCAATATTGATGATATTTCGCAGTCACGAATAATATTATATTATAAGTTCAACCCAAAAAAATGATTACAGTTTAATGTCTTGTTTTTCAGATATTACTACTTTAGTGCGACCTTGTAATATTTGGCACTTTTAACAAGTTTGTCCAATGTAACTGATATTTAATTAGCGATAATTAATAAACTAGCGTATCAATATTTATGATATTTGTTGGTGATACTTATTATCAAATTAGGATCTAACAAATAAAAATTGATTACAATTCAATGCGTAGTTATTGAAATATTTTGGTTTTACTGTGAGCTTACGATTTTTGACTAATATTGTAAATTTTGCTGATATTTAATAAGTCATAATTAATTAACTGGCGTATCAATATTGATGATATTTCGTAGTCATGAATAATATTATATTGTAAGTTCAACCCAAAAAAATGATTACAGTTTAATGTCTTGTTTTTCAGATATTATAACTTTAGTGCGACCCTGTAATTCTTGGCACTTTTAATAAGTTTGTCCAATGTAACTGATATTTAATTAGCGATAATTAATAAACTAGTGTATCAATATTTATGATATTTGTTGGTGATACTTATTATCAAAATGGGATCTAATAAATAAAAATTGATTAGAATTCAATGTGTAGTTATTGAAATATTTTGGTTTTACTATGAGCATACGATTTTTGACTAATGCAAATTTTGCTGATATTTGATAAGTCATAATTAATTAACTGGCGTATCAATATTGATGATATTTCGTAGACATGAATAATATTATGTTATAAGTGCAACGCAAAAAAATGACTACAGTTTAATGTCTTGTTTTTCAGATATTGCAACTATTATAAATACACTATAATTAAATTAAATACATATTTTCTATATTCATATAAATATCTGTGTTTAAATACAAATTTTACACTACATTATAGAGAATACGCAAAAAAGCGCTCACTTAAATTACATGCAATTATGGTTCTAGAAATTTCTGTCCTCAATTTTGTTCGTTTTTTGTGTAGAAATCTAATAATTGAAACGTTGCAATTTTAGCGCGAAATGTGCTCAATGGCTCGGAGAAAGGCGTAAAGTGCAGAGCCGAAAAATTAAATTGTGACTTTGGAAAGCGACAATAATAATGAATGAAAGGTGAAAAGCGCATTGTTCCACGAATAACTGTCGAGGGGCAATTAAAGTCTGCACAGGAATGCAAATGCTAATTAGGCTCGCGTTAATTAGCAGCGAGGATAATTGAGGCAACAAACCTCGCCCACAACAATCCCATGCAGAATGAATGGACGTGTTTTGAAGTCAATTAGTTGTTGGTGAGGATTTTTAAATTCGTTTTTAGTAGGAAGTATGTAGGCAAATTTCGAGCGCTGGTGGTTAAAGTGAGGTCTGTGTTGGATCGACTGTTTGAATATTTATTCTTGGGAGGATTTTTGGAAGTTTGAAATTTATTATGCTACCAAAAAACAGGTTACAAAATCGCTGCTCTAACTTCAGATTAAAATTGAGGAAAAATTAGAATGGTATATTCTGATTTTTGCATTTCAATTGCTGCAATTGAATAAACAAAACAAATCCATAAATCTGTGCTTTCTTATGTTAATTCATGACTTACGTTCACTAACCAACACATTACCAATAGCAAAGTACCTTGAGAGTAATCACGGTAGATAATTAAACACTAATGTTTAAGGTTCACCTAACTAAGTGAAGTTCACTAACCAACATATTACCAATAGCAAAGTACCTTAAGAGTAAGCACGATGGTTAATTAAACACTAATATTTTAAGGTTCGCTAAACTAAGTGAAGTTTGAAATATATGGTGCTACTAAAAATTAGTCATAACAATATTTAAAATCATAAATGTGTCAACATTACTACAAAAACAAAAAACCTTCAATTCGTCACCGAAACAAATTCGAATCAGACACGTGCCAACTTCGTGCCGGTCAACATCGATTGGCCATTGTTTCACGGCCTAGGCGATTCGATTGTTCCGCGAACTCTTCACGGCCGCGATATTTTCGCTTGTTTTTTGTCCACCCGCGATCGAAGGCGGCGCGAATTATCGACTCGCCGATCTGCTTGCACAATCAATTATTAATTGCACGGCCAACGCGGATCTGATTTTTTTATGGCGAGGATTCCCATGGCCTCCTAGATCATGGGAGCGCGACGATCCGCAATTGGAGAAACAATTGCAATGTAACGAGATGTACAGAGTCTCAGATAATAATATTAATATTATTGCTGCTTGAAAAATCTATTGGCAGACGAATATAATCGCAACAAATGTACGCTGATGACGAATAAAATCGCCAAATTAGATGTTCCTAAAATTTGTGTACTTGAATATATAGTTCCATTACGAAATATTTAATAAATCTAATATCAGACGATTATAATCGCAAACATCAGATGTTTTTGACGAATATATACGCAAAATTTGAATATCATGACGAACATACTCGCCAAATCAGGCGTTTTGAAACCCCTGATAATTCAGAAACATGATAAGGAACGAATTTGATGATTTTTTAATGATTTGTGTTGCAGGATGTACTCGTTTCTGCTGATTTTATCATCATATCTGTCCGTCATCAGAGGTCATGGAAGGCTCATAGAACCTCCCAGCAGAGCCTCCGCATGGCGCTACGGCTTCAGCACCCCCCACAACTACAATGACCACGAGCTCTACTGCGGAGGCTTCACCAGGCAATGGGTTCGAAACGGGGGCAAGTGCGGGGTCTGTGGTGACCCCTGGGATACCAAGTAAGCCTTCATAAGCATCGTCAGCATCGTCATCTATTGAAGAAAGACCCCCCAAGTATCATAATGTTCCCCAAATCCTCTTCAAAAACTTCAAATAACCGACAAACAACCACAAAACTCAAAATACTTTTGAATATCTTCAAATATGTATGGAAGAAGTATAATCATCTTCAAACATTAAATGGTCTTCAACAACTCTCAATGCTCTTCAACAATTCTTAATAGTCTTGAAGAATTCTCAAATATCTATGGAACAAGTATAATCATCTTCAAACATTAAATGCTCTTCAACAACTCTCAATGCTCTTCAACAATTCTTAATAGTCTTGAAGAATTCTCAAATATCTATGGAACAAGTATAATCATCTTCAAACATTAAATGGTCTTCAACAACTCTAAATGCTCTTCAACAATTCTAAATAGTCTTGAAGAATTCTCAAATATCTCTGGAACAAGTATAATCATCTTCAAACATTAAATGGTCTTCAACAATTCTCAATGCTCTTCAACAATTCTTAATAGTCTTGAAGAATTCTCAAATATCTATGGAACAAGTATAATCATCTTCAAACATTAAATGGTCTTCAACAACTCTCAATGCTCTTCAACAATTCTTAATAGTCTTGAAGAATTCTCAAATATCTATGGAACAAGTATAATCATCTTCAAACATTAAATGCTCTTCAACAACTCTCAATGCTCTTCAACAATTCTTAATAGTCTTGAAGAATACTCAAATATCTATGGAACAAGTATAATCATCTTCAAACATTAAATGGTCTTCAATAACTCTAAATTCTCTTCAACAATTCTAAATAGTCTTGAAGAATTCTCAACTATCTATGGAACAAGCACAATCCTATTCAAGAATTAAATGGTCTTCAACAACTCTAAATGCTCTTCAACAATTCTAAATGCTCACACTAAATAGTCTTGAATAATTCTCAAATATCCTTTGAACAAGCCTAAAAGTCTTCAAAAACACCAAATATGCTTCAAGGATCTTCAAATATCTTTCAAACTAGCCTGTAAAAACTCTTCAAAACTATTTTCAGATTACCTAGAGCACATGAGTTCGGAGGAACCTACGGTGAAGGCGTCATAGTGAGGAAGTATGGCCTTGGCCAGGTCATAACGCTACGTGTGGAACTCACGGCTAGCCATTTCGGCCACTTTGAGTTCTCTGTATGCCCAGACTTCAAGAACGCATCACAGGACTGCCTTTCTAGGCACCTTCTGAAGATCGTCAGGCCACAGGATGATGTGGAGCACCTAGGCACTAGGTACTTCCCGAAGGACGGCAACAAGGTGTACGAGATGAGGTATAGGCTGCCGAAGATGCCTTGTCCCCACTGCCTGCTTCAATGGAGATACATTGCTGGTATGTTCTTCAGATGGTTGATTGAAGAATATTGATTGAATTGCAAAAAAAATTCGATTTTCCACTCAGAAAGTCCGCAAGTATTTAAATATCGAAATCTCAAAAACCACCGTATCAAAATGAATGTAATTTATCACTGATATTGCGTGATATATCAGTACTCACTGAGTATAATGAAATGTGTATCCAATGAGTTATTCACGAGATATTTTTATTTTAGTAAGAACAGTTGATTGTAAACGATATTTTAAGTGTTCCTACTTTAATAATGATATTTCAAGAGCAAGCGTATCAATATCAATGAAATTTGTTGATGATATTTAGGGATATGTTCTTCGGTTGGTAGATTGAAGAAAATTGATTGATGTTTTTGGGTACATGCAAAATTTCGATTTTCCACTCAGAAGGTCCGCAAATATTAAAACGGCAAAATCTCGAAAACCACCGGATCAAAATTAATGTAATTTATCACTGATATTGCGTGATATATCAGTACTGATTAGGTAAAACGAAATTTGCATCCAATGAGTTATTCTTGAGATATTTTTATTTTAGTTGATTTTAAACGATATTTTAAGTGTTCCTACTTTAATAATGATATTTCAAGAGCAAGCGTAACAATATCAATGATATTTGTTGATGATATTTAGGGGTATGTTCTTCAGTTGGTAGATTGAAGAAAATTGATTGATTTTCCTGAGTACATGCAAAATTTTGATTTTCCACTCAGAAGGTCCGCAAATATTTAAATAGCAAAATCTCATAAACCACCGTATTAAAATTAATGTAATTTATCGCTGATATTTCGTGTTATATCAGTACCAATTTCTTAAAATGAAATTTATATCCAATGACTTATTCTTGAGATATTTTTATTTTAGTTGATTTTAAACGATATTTCATGTGTTCCTACTTTAATAATGATATTTCAAGAGCAAGCGTATCAATATCAATGAAATTTGTTGATGATATTTATGGATATGTTTTTCAGTTGGCATATCCAAGAAAACTGATTGATTTTCCTGGGTACATGCAAAATTTCGATTATCCACTCAGAAGGTCCGCAAATATTAAAATGGCAAAATCTCGAAAACCACCGTATCAAAATTAATGTAATTTATCACTGATATTGCGTGATATATCAGTACAGATTACGTAAAACGAAACTTGCATCCAATGAGTTATTCTTGAGATATTTTTATTTTAGTTGATTTTAAACGATATTTTAAGTGTTTCTACTTAAATGATATTTCAAGAGCAAGCGTATTAATATCAATGAAATTTGTTGATGATATTTAGGGATATGTTCTTCAGTTGGTAGATTGAAAAAAATTGATTGATTTTCCTGGGTACATGCAAAATTTCGATTTTCCACTCGGAAGGTCCGCAAATTTTAAAATGGCAAAATCTCGAAAACCTCCGTATCAAAATTAATGTTAATAAGCACTGATATTGCGTTATATATCATTACCGATTAGGCAAAATGAAATTTGTATCCAGTGAGTTATTCTTGAGATATTTTTATTTTAGTTGATTTTAAACGATATTTTAAGTGTTTCTACTTAAATGATATTTCAAGAGCAAGCGTATTAATATCAATGAAATTTGTTGATGATATTTAGGGATATGTTCTTCAGTTGGTAGATTGAAAAAAATTGATTGATTTTCCTGGGTACATGCAAAATTTTGATTTTCCACTCAGAAGGTCTGCAAATATTTAAATAGCGAAATCTCAAAAACCACCGTATTAAAATTAATGTAATTTATCACTGATATTGCGTGATATATCAGTACCGATTACCTGAAATAAAATGTATATCCAATGACTTATTCTTGAGATATTTTTATTTTATTTTTAACGATATTTCAAGTATTCCTACTTTAATAATGATATTTCAAGAGCAAGCATAACAATATCAATGACATTTGTTGATGTTATTTAGGGATATGTTCTTCAGTTGGTAGATTGAAGAAAATTGATTGATTTTCCTGGGTACAAGCAAAATTTCGATTTGCCACTCAGAAGGTCCGCAAATATTAAAATGGCAAAATCTCGAAAACCTCCGTATTAAAATTAATTTAATTTATCACTGATATTACGTGATATATCAGTACCAATTAGCTAAAATGATATTTGTATCCAATGAGTTATTCTTGAGATATTTTTATTTTAGTGGATTTTAAACGTTATTTCAAGTGTTCCTACTTTAATAATGATATTTCAAGAGCAAGCGTATCAATATCAATGAAATTTGTTGATGATATATAGGAATATGTGCTTCAGTTGGTAGTTTGAAGAACATTGATTTATGTTCCTGGGTACATGCAAAATTTCGATTTTCCACTCAGAAGGTCCGCAAATATATAAAAAGTAAAAACTCGAAAACCACCGTATCAAAATTAATATAATTTATCACTGATATTGTGTGATATATCAGTACAAATTGAGTATAATAAAATTTGTATCCAATGACTTATTCATGAGATATTTTTATTTTAGTGAAAACAGTTGATTTTAAACGATATTTCAAGGGTTCTTACTTTAATAATGATATTTCAAGAACAAGCGTATCAATTTTTATGTAATTTGTTGCTGATATTTAGAGATATACTGGTATCTATCACACGTAATTTGATTCATATTCAATGAGCAACTCTTAAGATATTACAATTTTTCTTTAAGAGCAAGTTTTTATAGGGATATTCCAAATCTATCTTCAATTGGGCTACTATTAAAACTACAATATCTCAAAAACTACCGTAACAAAATGAATGCAATTTGTCACTGATATTGCGTGATATATTAGCACTAAAGGAGTATAATAAAATTTATATCCAACGAGTTATTCATGAGATATTTTTTATTTTAGTGAGAATACTTGATTTTAAAATATATTTGAGTAATATCTCAAGAGCTAGCGTATCAATATCAAGAAAATATATTGTTATTATAAAGTGATATACCTGCGTATACTATGTGTAATTTAATTCATATTCAATGAGCAACTCCTGAGATATTACAATTTTTCTTTAAATCAACGACTTTTTTAGGCTATTTCTCCAAATTGCTAATATTAAAATTGAGATATCTCAAAAACTGCCAAACCAAAATAAATGTAATCTGTCATTAATATTGAGTGATATATTAGCACTAAAGGTATACAATCAAATTTATATCCAATAAGATATTTATGAGATATTCATATTTTACTAAGAATATTACAAATTGCTAATATTAAAATTGAGATATCTCAAAAACTGCCGTACCAAAATAAATGTAAATTATCATTGATATTGAGTGATATATCAGCACTAAAGGCATATAATCAAATTTATATCCAATAAGTTATTCATGAGATATTCTTATTTTACTAAGAATATTTGATTTTAGAAGTTATTTTAGTAATGATATCTCAAGCGCTGGCGTATAAATATCAATACAATATATTTCTAATAGTAAGTGATATACCTGTATTTACTATGTGTAATTTAATTCATATTCAATGAGCAACTTTTGAGATATTACAATATTTCTATAAATCTACGAGTTTTGTTCGCTGTTTCTCCAAATTGGTAATATTTAAATTGAGATATCTCAAAAACTGCCGTATCAAAATAAATGTAAATTATCACTGATATTGCTTGATATACAAGTACTAAATGGGCATAATTAATTTTGTACCCAATGAGTAACTCATAAGATATTTTCATTTAAGCGAGAATATTTGATTTCAGAAGTTTTTTTCCTCTATTTATGTAACGATATCTCAAGAATTACCGTATAAATATCAATATAACTTGTTGCTGATATTATGTGATATACTAGCATGTAATAGCGTTAATTTCATTAATATTGAATGAGCAACTCTTCATATATTACAACTTTTCTCCAAAACTACCATTTTTGGGTAAAAACATACAAATAGGTATGCGATATCTCTAAAACTGCCGTATCAAAATAAATGTAAATTATCACTGATATTGCTTGATATACCAGTACTAAGTGAGTATAATTAATTTTGTACCCAATGAGTAACTCAAAAGATATTTTCATTTAAGTTATAACATTTGATTTCAGAACTTTTTCTTCTATATATATATAATGATATCTCAAGAACTACCGTATGAATATCAATATAATTTGTTGCTGGTATTGTGTGATATGCTAGCATGTAATATCTTTAATTTAATTAATATTGAATGAGCAATTATTCAAATATTACAACTTTTCTCTAAAACTACCATTTTTGGGTAAAAACATACAAATGGGTATGCAATATCTCTAAAACTGCCGTATCAAAATAAATGTAAATTATCACTGATATTGCTTGATATACCAGTACGAAATGGGTATAATTAATTTTATACCCAATGAGTAACTCATAAGATATTTTGATTTAAGTGAGAACATTTCATTTCGGAAGTCTTTTTCTTCTATTTATATAATGATATCTCAAGAACTACCGTATGAATATCAATATCATTTATATCTGATATTATATGATATGCCAGCATGTAATATCTTTAATTTAATTAATATTCAATGAGCAACTATTGAAATATTGCAACTCTTCTCCAAAACTACCATTTTTGGGTAAAAATATACAAATAGGTATGCAATATCTCTAAAACTGCCGTATCAAAATAAATGTAAATTGCCACTGATATTGTTTGATATACTAGTACTGAATGGGTATAATTAATGTTGTACCCAATGAGTAACTCATAAGATATTTTCATTTAAGTGAGAACATTTGATTTCAGAAGTCTTTTTCTTCTATATATATAATGATATCTCAAGAACTACCGTATAAATATCAATATAGTTTATTGCTGATATTATATGATATGCTAGCATGTAATATCTTTAATTTAATTAATATTTAATGAGTCACTCTTTAAATATTACAACTTTTCTCGAAAATTACCATTTTTGGGTAAAAACATACAAATGGGTATGCGATATCTCTAAAACTGCCGTATCAAAATAAATGAAAATTATCAATGATATTGCTTGATATACCAGTACTAAATGGGTATAATTAATTTTGTACCCAATGAGTAATTCATAAGATATTTTCATTTAAGTGCGAACATTTGATTTAAGAAGTTTTTTTCTTTTATATATATAACGATATCTCAAGAAATACCGTATAAATATCAATATAACTTGTTGTTGATATTATGTGATATGCTAGCATGTAATATCTTCAATTTAATTAATATTCAATGAGCATATCTACAAATATTACAACTCTTCTCAAAAATTACCATTTATGGGTAAAAACATACAAATCTCTAAAACTGCCGTATTAAAATAAATGCAAATTATCACTGATATTGCTTAATATACCTGTACTAAATGAGTATAATTAATTTTATATCCAATGAGTAACTCATAAGATATTTTCATTTAAGTGAGAACATTTGATTTCAGAAGCTTTTTTCTTCTATATATATAACGATATTTCAAGAACTACCGTATAAATATCAATATAATTTGTTGCTGATATTATGTGATATGCTAGCATGTAATATATTTAATTTCATTAATATTCAATGAGCAACTCTTCAAATATTGCAACTTTTCTCGAAAATTACCATTTTTGGGTAAAAACATACAAATGGGAATGCGATATCTCTAAAACTGCCGTATTAAAATAAATCTAAATTATCACTGATATTGCTTGATATACCAGTACTAAATGAGTATAATTAATTTTATACCCAATGAGTAACTCATAAGATATTTTCAATTAAGTGAGACTTGAGCTAAATGTTGAATGATTATTTCTAACTTTCTTAACATCTAACTCTTCTAACTTTCAGGCAACAACTGGGGCTCCTGCCCCAATGGCACGGGGGCTGTCGGGTGCGGAAACCAGGAGGAGTTCCGGGCCTGCGCAGACATCGCCATAGGAGAGGGCCGCCCCGACTCGCCCGACTACAACGAGATCCCGGAGGAGCATCCGGTGAAACCGGAAGCTGCGCAGCCCCAGCCTGGCTACTCGCCAATCGCCTCGCTGATCACAGCTCTGGTCTCTTTTTTAGCAATCTGTTCAATATTGTGCCTGATATTCTTTCACTACTACCGAATTGGTTCTAAGTTGAGACGATGGATTGCTGATAACCCCATCAGCTTCGCCGGAGAGAAAAATAAGGGCGCGAGCGATGGGAAGCCGCCAGTGGCGCCGCCTAGAGGGCGAAGGGTCAGGAGCTCCACGGACGGGATGTTCGAGGTTAACCTCAAGGCGGAGAGCCCTGCGTGAAGAGACTTCCGGTTTCTTCCGGTGAGGCGATCCTCGAGCTGCTGGTGGAGCGAAGATGTTGAGATGAAGAGTGTTAAGTTGCAAAGACTGAGGCGGACGTGGAGTTGGCACTTATACAGCACTGTGTGTTGCACGTTTAGTACAATTATCTCAATTTTTACATTATATTTCATCCTTTCACCTTTAAGTATTGTAGTTAAACTTAATAAATCATTTTATATTAGTTCACAATTATTATCCTTGACTGAAGATTATCCTTATTTTTAGAACAAAAATTCGTGATTTAAAACTGCAATGAATAAAAAACTTCACGCTTCAAACCTGCAACAATCAATCATTGCCAGCCAACATTCCAAACGAATAGAAAATCTCTATTCCCATAATTGCTTGACCATCGAAATTCGTATCACACCTTCTTATGTAATGAGCCTGTCGTTCTTCGTCTACGTGAGGTACGTGCAAAACGGTCAAGGATCACCGGACACAATCAATGGGCGAGGAGTGCAGGAAGCTCGAGTGCAATTACAAAGAAAGAGAACTGAAAAACTGACCAGCAATTGGCACCGAATGAATTACAGCACAGAGGCGGAGCAGAGGGGAGGGACGGCGGGGTTTCCCCGGCCAGACGAGGAGAGACTGCCAATTTCCCTCCTGGCAGGCCTGCAGGAATCACAGAAGCAGGAATCTTGCAGCGAAAAGCGAACAGTTGCTGTGGGACGGTGACCGAGGCGACGACCGATGCCCAGAGAGCGTGAAAACGGACGAAACGTTGTACAAACGATACAAAGAAACGCACAGTCTAAACGTTGTTTTGTACAGACAATTTCCGGTTCATCCAACTTCCGGCTTCGACTCAGTGAAATGAGGAAATTCGCATAGTTTTGTGGATTATCGTGAATCAGAACGGCGACAAGATTATGAACAGATTAGGTGAGTAATGGGGCCAATTATTACACAATTGCTAATTACATGATGAGAGCGACGGTTTGGTTTGCATACTAATTATCGATAATGTCGGATTAACAAATTACCATCATTTAACGAGGATTGAGGCGATTAAAGACATAATGAGAGTTTAAAACTAACAGCAAATGCCTAAAAAGTTAAGTAAGCTTAAATTTTCAACGATTTTAAGATAAGCAGACTTAAAATTAAAACACCCTCTAGTTAAGCATACTTAAAGTTACAGTTATGACCTGAGTAAAACTTATTATTAATAGCACCAATAAAGATATTACTAGTTAAGCATACTTAAAATTAAGCCACCTTATAGTTAGCGCCATTCGAAATTAAGGCAGCTTAAAGTTAATCCTAATCAGAATGAAATCAACGTAAAGTAATGTGCGTTAAAAATCAATGCGAATTTAAGATTAACTAAGTAAAATCAAGCTGACTTAAAGTCGAGCCTTCTCAGAAATGAGGTGACTTAAAGTTAAATATGCTCAAAAATGAGGTGACTTAAACTTAAGTCTACTCAGAAATGTGGTGACTTAAAGTTGAATTTGCTCAGAAATTAGGTGATTTATAGTTCGTATGCTCAGAAATGAGGTGTCTTAAAGTTGAGCCTGCCTAGAAATGAGTAGACTTAAAGTTAAGTATGCTCAAAAATGAGGTGACTTCAAATTAAGTCTAGTCAGAAATATGGCGACATAAACTTTATTCTACCCAGAAATGTGGTGACTTAAATTTGAATTTGCTCAGAAACTAGGTGACTTATAGTTAACTATGCTCAGAAATTAGGTTACTTAAAATTCATGATACTTAAGGCTAAGCGACTTAAGTTAAGGCCACTCAAGATTTAATCATTGTAAAGCTAAGTCCTTAGTAACTTAAATGTGATGTGTTGTTACTTCGGTTTGTGATAATTGATTATTATATTATGATGATAATATTTAAATTGCGATATCTCTAAAACTGCCGTATCAAAAAAAATGTAAAATATCACTGATATTTCTTGATATACCAGTTCTATATGGGTATAATTAATTTAGTACCCAATGAGTAACTCATAAGTTATTTTAATTTAAGTGAGAACATTTGATTTCAGAAGTTTTGTTCCTGCTATTTATGTAATGATATCTCAAGAACTACCGTATAAATATCAATATAATTATTTGCTGATATTATGTGATATACCAGCACGTAATATCTTTAATTTGATTAATATTCAATGAGCAACTCTTCAAATATTACAACTTTTCTCCAAAACTACCATTTTTGGGTAAAAACATACAAATGGGTATGCGATATCTCTAAAACTGCCGTATCAAAATAAATGTAAATTGCCACTGATATTGCTTGATATATCAGTACTAAATAAGTACAATTAATTTTGTATCCAATGAATAACTCATAAGATATTTTCATATAAGTGAGAATATATAATTTCAGAAGCGTTTTTGCTTATATTTATATAATGATATCTCAAGAACTACCGTACAAATATCAATATAACTTGTTGCTGATATTATGTGATATGCCAGTATGTGATATATTTAATTTAATTAATATCCAATGACCAACTCTTCAAATATTACAACTCTTCTCTAAAACTACCATTTTAGAGTAAAAACATACAAATGGGTAATATTTAAATTGCGATATCTCTAAAACTGCCGTATCAAAATAAATGTAAATTATCACTGATATTGCTTGACATACCAGTACTAAATGGGTATAATTAATTTTAAACCCAATGAGTAACTCATAAGAAATTTTCATTTAAGTGAGAACATTTGATTTCAGAAGCTTTTTTCTTATATTTATGTAATGATATCTCAAGAACTACCGTATAAATATCAATACAATTTGTTGCTGATATTGTATGATATACTAGCATGTAACATCTTTAATTTCATTAATATTCAAAGAGCAACTCTTCAAATATTACAACTTTTCTCTAAAACTACCATTTGTGGGTAAAAACATACAAATAGGTATATCTCTAAAACTGCCGTATCAAAATAAATGTAAATTATCACTGTTATTGCTTGATATACAAGTACTAAATGAGTATAATTAATTTTGTACCCAATGAGTAACTCATAACATATTTTCATTTAAGTGAGAACATGTGATTTCAGAAGTTTTTTTCTTCTATATATATAATGATATCTCAAGAACTACCGTATAATTATCAATATAATCTGTTGCTGATATTATGTGATATGCTAGCATATAATATCTTTATTTTAACTAATATTCAATGAGCAACTCTTTAAATATTACAACTTTTCTCTAAAACTACCATTTTTGGGTAAAAACATACACATAAGTATGCGATATCTCTAAAACTGCCGTATCAAAATAAATGTAAATTATACTGATATTGCTTGATATACCAGTTCTAAATGAGTATAATTAATTTTGTACCCAATGAGTAACTCATAAGATATTTTCATTTAAGTGAGTACATTTGATTTCAGAAGTTTTTCTTCTTCTATATATATAATGATATCTCAAGAACTACCGTATAAATATCAATATAATTAGTTGCTGATATTATGTGATATCCTAGCACGTAATATCTTTATTTTCATTAATATTTAATGAGCAACTCTTTAAATATTACAACTTTTCCCTAAAACTACCATTTTTGGGTAAAAACATATGAATAGATATGCGATATCTCTAAAACTGCCGTATCAAAATAAATGTAAATTGCCACTGATATTGCTTGATATACCAGTACTAAATGACTATAATTAATTTTGTACCCAATGAGTAACTCATAAGATATTTTCATTTAAGTGAGAACATTTGATTTCAGAAGCCTTTTTTCCTATATTTTTATAATGATATCTCAAGAACTAGTGTATAAATATCAATATAATTTGTTGCTGATATTATGTGATATACCAGCACGTAATATCTTTAATTTCATTAATATTCAATGAGCAACTCTTCAAATATTACAACTTTTCTCCAAGATTACCATTTTTGGGTAAAAACATACAAATGAGTATGCGATATCTCTAAAACTGCCGTATCAAAATAAATGTAAATCATCACTGATATTGTTTGATATGCCAATGCTAAATGGGTATAATTAATTTTGTACCCAATGAGTAAGTCATAAGATATTTTCATTTAAGTAAGAACATTTGATTTCAGAAGCTTTTTTCTTATATTTATGTAATGATATCTCAAAAACTACCGTATAAATATCAATATAATTTGTTGCTGATATTATATGATATGCTACCATGTAATATCTTTAATTTCATTAATATTCAATAAGCAACTCTTCAAATATTACAACTTTTCTCTAAAACTACCATTTTTTAGTAAAAACATACAGATAGGTATGTGATATCTCTAAAACTGCCGTATTAAAATAAATGTAAATTAACACTGATATTGCTTGATATATCAGTACTAAATGAGTATAATTAATTTTGTACCCAATGAGTAACTCATAAATTATTTTCATTTAAGTGATAACATTTGATTTCAGAAGCTTTCTTTCTTCGATTTATATAATGATATCTCAAGAACTACCGTATAAATGTCAATATAATTTGTTGCTGATATTATGTGATATACCAGCACGTAATATCTTTAATTTCATTAATATTCAATGAGCAACTCTTCAAATATTACAACTTTTCTCCAAGATTACCATTTTTGGGTAAAAACATACAAATGAGTATGCGATATCTCTAAAACTGCCGTATCAAAATAAATGTAAATCATCACTGATATTGTTTGATATGCCAATGCTAAATGGGTATAATTAATTTTGTACCCAATGAGTAAGTCATAAGATATTTTCATTTAAGTAAGAACATTTGATTTCAGAAGCTTTTTTCTTATATTTATGTAATGATATCTCAAGAACTACCGTATAAATATCAATATAATTTGTTGCTGATATTATGTGATATGCTAGCATGTAATATCTTTAATTTCATTATGATTCAATAAGCAACTCTTCAAATATTACAACTTTTCTCCAAAACTACCATTTTTGGGTAAAAACATACAAATGGGTATGCGATATCTCTAAAACTGACGTATCAAAATAAAAGTAAATTATCACTGATATTGCTTGATATACTAGTACTAAATGGGTATAATTAATTTTGTACCCAATGAGTAACTCATAAGATATTTTCATTTAAGTGAGAACATTTGATTTCAGAACCTTTTATTCTTCTATTTTTGTAATGATATCTCAAGAACTACCGTATAAATATCAATATAATTTGTTGCTGATATTATGTGATATACTAGCATGAAATATCTTTAATTTTATTAATATTCAATGAGCAACTTTTCAAATATTACAACTTTTCTCTAAAACTACAATTTTTGGGTAAAAACATACAAATGGGTATGCGATATCTCTAAAACTGCCGTATCAAAATAAATGTAAATTATCACTGATATTGCTTGATATACCAGTGCTAAATGAGTATAATTATTTTGTACCCAATGAGTAACTCATATATTATTTTCATTTAAGTGAGAACATTTGATTTCAGAAGCTTTTTTTCTTCTATTTATGTAGTGATATCTCAAGAACTGCCGTATAAATATCAATGCAATTTATTACTGATATTAAGTGATATATTGTTATCTAAAATGTGTAATTTAATTCATATCCAATGAGCCATTCTCGAGATATAATTTTTTAATTGAAGACCGATTAATTTTTAGGACTATATCAAGTGTTTTTTCTAAAGGGTAATTTTAAAATTGCAATATCTCCAAAAATAGCGTATGGAAGTTAATGTAATTTCTTAGTTTTATTGTGTGATATATTCATTGCATATGTGTGTAAATAAATTAATATCCAATGAGTTACTTATAAGATATTTGTAATTTAGTGGGAACATTTGATTTTACAAAAGATTTTATCGGTGTTTCCCGATATTTAAATATTAATAACTGAAGAACCACCGTATCAATAGTGATATAATTTATTGATGATATTCACTGATATACTGATATATAAGTGTTGTAATTTAGTTCAAATCCAATGCGCGATTCTTGAGATATTACTCAGATAATTTTTATTTTCGACTATAAATTTTGTGGACCATTTGGACCAATTGGATTCATAGTTATATTGCGATATCTCAAAAACCACCGCACCAATATGAATATAATTTATTGCTGATATTGCGTGATATATCAGTACTAAGTGCGTATAATTAAATTTAGATTCAATGAGTAGTTAATGAGATATTTTTATTTTAGTGAGAACATTTGATTTTAGAAGTTATTTTTTAGGTTTTCTTACATTTTTCTCATATTGAAACAAAGATATCTCAAAAAGTACCGTATGAATATTAATACCATTTTTGTCAGATATTAAGTGATATATTTATGTTTAGTATTTGCAATTTAATTCATATCCAATGATCGATTCTCAAGATATTACAAATTTTGTTTAAACTGTACATTTTTTCGGGACTATTTTAAGTGCTTCTCCAAATGGACTATTATTTAAATAACGATATCGCAAAAACTGCCGTGTCAAAATTAACGTAATTTATTGCTGATATTGCGAAATATATCAGTACTAAGTGTGTATAATTAAATTTAGATTCAATGAGTAGTTCATGAGAAATTTTTATTTTAGTGAGACAGGATGATTTTAAACGCTATTTTATAGCTCAAATTTTTCTCATATTTAAAAACTGGTTTCTCAAAAACCACCGTATCAATATCAATGCAATTTTTTACTGATATTAAGTGATACAGTAATATTTAACTTATATAATTTAATTTTAATCCAATGGACGACTCATGATATATTTTTACTTTATTGACCATATTTGATGTTATAAGCTGTTTTCAGGTGTATCTTAAATGTAGCTCATATTTAAATAACGATATCTCAAGTTGTATTGTATAAATATCAGAGAAATTTATCACCGATATTAACTGATATACTGGTATTTAATTCGTGTAATTTAATTAATATCCAATGAGCGATTCTGCAGATATGAAATTTTATTTAAGCCAGATTTTTCGGGACGATTTTCAGTGTTTCTCCAGTAAATAGTGAGTACAGCCACGGACTCTGTGAATGACGCGTCCGTCCGTTCGAGCAGTCTGCTATCCTTGTCTGGTCCCGTACGGTAGGGCTACGTTAGACAAGGATATAAGACTGCTTGGACTGACGGACGCGTCATTCTTAGGGTCCGTGGCTGTACATGCAATTTCCAGGTCAGGCTATTTGCGCAACCTATCAACAATGTGCTGCGTGGTGTTAATAAGTGGGTTATATTTAGAACTCCTCACTTACACATTCTGTTGTGCTTTATTGACTCAAGCCTCTATTTCATCGACAGAAAAAAATATTTACTCAGATGTTGATCTTTGGCAGTTAGCCATTATTTACAATGCAATTGCTGCAGCTCGTGTAATAAGAAGGAATACAAAGAAATGTTGAAGGCTCTTCTATTTATTCCGGGGTCAATACAGGGTTCAATTTTTTGAACCCCTCATCTTCATGAGGGCGAACTGTTTCGGTTAGTAGCGTGAGGGTTAGTAACCTTCCTCCGTCTACTTCTGGGATCATGGCTGGGTTCAATTTGTTACTTCTCCTCGAGGGGGAACCACTCAAATATCACCACAGGAAATTTCCCGGAGTTCCCTGGGGAACCAGTTATGAAAACGTGTGCGATTAGAAGAGAACGGAACTCTGCGGTCCCGAAAATCCCGACTTGAAACACGAGTCACGACGCTGATTCATTGAGGCCATCCAAATACAGGACGGCTCGTGCCTTCAGTCAGTCGATTAACTGGCGAACGAGAGTCAAGACAATATAAATATACAAAACTTGAGGACGAAAGAAAATTAAGTGCAAATTGCAATAGATAAGTGTAAAATATATAAAATAACAAATTTATAAGTTTTCTGAAGACAGCCAATATAACTATTCAGTGAATGAGTGAGAATAGTGGATAACGTGCTATAAATAAGGAAGTGTTTGTAAGATTTACAAGAAAGTGTTAAACATTTTAATCAACGTGTGGCGTACAACCAACAAAATTTGAGTATATGGTGAGTACTATCATTTAATCATATTTGTTTTCTCAAAAACTGTCGGGTAAAAATAAATTTAATTTGTTGCTGTTATTCCCTGATATATCAGTACTAAACATGTGTCATTAAATTTATATCCAATGTGTGATTCGTGAGATATTTTTATTTTAGTGAGAACGTTCGATTTTAAAAGTTATTTTTTAGGTATTCGTAAATTTCTCTTATATTTAAACAAATATATCTCAAAACCTACCGTATGAATATTAATACCATTTTTTGCAGACATTAAGTGATATAGTGATATTTAGTATTTGCAATTTAATTCATATCCAATGATCGATTCTCAAGATATTGCAATATTTGTTTAAACTGTACTTATTTAGGGGCGATTTTAATGCTTCTCGAAATGGGCTACTATTTAAATAACGATATCTCAAAAACTGCCGTGTCAAAATTAATGAAATTTATTGCTGTTATTTAGTGATATAGCAGCACTAAACATGTATAAATAAATTCATATCCAATGCGTGATTCGTGAGATATTTTTATTTTAGTGAAAACGTTTTATTTCAATAGTTATTTTTTAGGTTTTCGTAAATTTCTCTCATATTTAAACAAAGATATCTTAAAAACTACCGTATAAATATTAATACCATTTTTGTCAGATATTAAGTGATATAGTGATATTTAGCATTTGCAATCTAATTGATATCCAATGATCGATTCTCAAGATATTACAAGTTTACATTTTTCGGGGCTATTTTAAGTGCTCCTCCAAATGGGCTATGATTTAAATGACGATATCTCAAAAACTGTCGAGTCAAAATAAATGTAATTTGTTGCTGTTATTCCATCATATATCAGTACTAAATATGTATAATTAAATGTATATCCAATGCGTGATTCGTGAGATATTTTTATTTTAGTGAGAACGTTTGATTTTAATCGTTATTTTTTGGGTTTTCGTAAATTTCTCTCATATTTAAACAAAAATATCTCAAAAACTACCGTATGAATATTGATACAATTTTTTGCAGTTATTAAGTGATATATTGGTATTTAGTATTTGCAATTAAATTCATATCCAATGATCGATTATCAAGATATTGCAATTTTTGTTTAAACTATACATTTTGTGGGTCAATTTTAAGTATTTCTCCAAATGGGCTATTATTTAAATAACGATATCTCAAAAACTGTCGCGTAAAAATCAATGTAATTTATTACTGTTATTTCGTGATATATCAGTACTAAACATGTATAATTAAATTTATATCCAATGAGTGATTCGTGAGATATTTTTATTTTAGTGAGAACAATTGATAATTTTTAGGTTTTCTTAAATTTGTCTCATATTTAAACAAAGATATCTCAAAAACTACCGTATGAATATTAATACCATTTTTATCAGACATTAAGTGATATAGAGATATTTAATATTTGCAATTTAATTCATATCCAATGATCGATTCTCAAGATATTGCAATTTTTGTTTAAACTGTACATTTTTTGGGGCCATTTTAAGTGCTTCTCGAAATTGGCTATTATTTAAATAACGATACCGCAAAAACTGTCGGGTAAAAATTAATGAAATTTATTGCTGTTATTCAGTGATATATCAGTACTAAACATGTATAATTAAATTTATATCCAATGAGTGGTTCATGAGATATTTATATTTTAGTAAGAACAATTGATATTTTTTAGGTTTTCTTAAATGTTTCTCATATTTAAACAGAGATATCTCAAAAACTACCGTATGAATATTAATACCATTTTTGTCAGATATTAAGTGATATAATGATATTTAGTATTTGCAATTTAATTCATATCCAATGATCGATTCTCAAGATATTGCAATTTTTGTTTAAACTGTACATATTTTGGGACCATTTTAAATAGTTCTCCAAATGGGCTATTACTGAAATAACGATATCTCAAAAACTGCCGTGTAAAAATTAACGAAATTTATTGCAGTTATTCAGTGATATATTAGTACTAAACATGTATAATTAAATTTATATCCAATGCGTGATTCGTGAGATATTTTTATTTTAGTGAGAACATTTGATTTTAGAAGTTATTTTTTAGGTTTTCGTAAATTTTTCTCATATTTAAACAAAGATATCTCAAAAACTACCGTATGAATATTAATACAATTTTTTGCAGACATTAAGTGATATAGTGATATTTAATATTTGCAATTTAATTCATATCTAATGATTATTTCTCAAGATATTACAATTTTTGTTTAAACTGTACATTTTTTGGGGCTATTTTAAGTATTTCTCCAAATGGGCTTTTATTTAAATAACGATATCTCAAAAACTGCCGTGTCAAAATTAATGAAATTTGTTACTGTCATTCCCTGATATATCAGTACTAAACATGTAAAATTAAATTTATATTCAATGCGTGATTCATGAGATATTTTTATATTAGTGAGAACATTTATTAGTGAGAACATTTTAATAGTTATTTTTTAGGTTTTCGAAAATTTCCCTCAAATTTAAACAAAGATATCTCAAAAACTACCGTATGAATATTAACACCATTTTTTGCAGATATTCAGTGATATATTGATATTTAATATTTGCAATTTAATTCATATCCAATGATCGATTCTCAAGATATGGCAATTTTTGTTTAAACTGTACATATTTTGGGGCTATTTTATGTGCTTCTTGAAATGGGCTATTATTTAAATAACGATATCTCAAAAACTGCCGTGTAAAAATTAATAAAATTTATTGCTGTTATTCAGTGATATATCAGTAGTAAACATGTATAATTAAATTTATATCCAATGCGTGATTCGTGAGATATTTTTATTTTAGTGAGAACATTTGATTTTAGAAGTTATTTTTTAGGTTTTCTTAAAATTTTCTCACATTTAAACAAAGATATCTCAAAAACTACCGTATGAATATTAATACCATTTTTGTCAGATATTAAGCGATATAGTAATATTTAATATTTGCAATTTAATTCATATCGAATGATCGATTCTCAAGATATTGCAATTTTTGTTTAAACTGTACATTTTTGGGGGCTGTTTCAAGTGCTCCTCCAAATGGGCTATTATTTAAATAACGATATCTCAAAAACTGCCGTGTAAAAATAAATGAAATTTATTGCTGTTATTCAGTGATATATCAGTACTAAGCATGTATAATTAAATTTATATCGAATGAGTGATTCATGAGATATTTTTATTTTAGTGAAACATTTGATTTTCATAGTTATTTTTAGGTTTTCTTATTTTTTTCTCATATTTAAACAAATATATCTCAAAAACTGCCGTATGAATATTAATACAATTTTTTGCAGATATTAAGTGATATATTGATATGTAGTAATTGCAATTTAATTCATATCCAATGATCGATTATCAAGATATTGCAATTTTTGTTTAAACTGTACATTTTTCGGGGCTATTTTAAGTGCTCCTTGAAATTGGTTATTATTTAAATAACGATATCTCAAAAACTGCCGTGTCAAAATTAATGTACTTTATTACTGTTATTCCGTGATATATCAGTACTAAACATGTCTAATTAAATTGATATCCAATGAGTGATTTATGAGATATTTTTATTTTAGTGAGAACATTTGATATTAAAAGTAATTTTTTAGGTTTTCGTAAATTTCTCTGATATTTAAACAAAGATATCTCAAAAACTACCGTATGAATATTAATACATTTTTTTGCACATATTAAGTGATATATTGATATTTAGTATTTGCAATTTAATTCATATCCAATGATCGATTCTCAAGATATTGCAAATTTTGTTTAAACTGTACATTTTTTGGGGCTATTTTAAGTGCTTCTCGAAATGGGCTATTATTTAAATAACGATATCTCAAAAACTGCCTCGTAGAAATTAATGTAATTTATTACTGTTATTCCGTGATATATCAGTACTAAACATGTATAATTAAATTGATATCCAATAAGTGATTTATGAGATATTTGGATTTTAGTGAAAACATTGGATTTTGAAAGTTTGCATATAACGTATGCTGGGAGGTATCCCTCAGGGCTTTGCAGGTGAGCCCCTTTTGATAATTTGAATAATTGCGTTAAGATAATCGCCTATTATTGCATATCACTATTATTTATCTAGTGAATAATGCTAAATTCAGGTATGACGTATGCTGGGAGGTATCCCTCAGGGCTCCACAGGTGGACCCTTTCTGGGAATATGCAAACCCAGGGCCTGTGACGGCAGGTTCGTGCCTGCTCATAAAAACCAATTAGACTGTGAGGCTGCGTGAGTATCAGACGGTGACCTGAACCCGGAACCACCGATTACGAATGCCGTACTGAAGCTGTTATGCAACTGGAATGGGTGTGAACATTTAATCGAATCGAGTGCGGTGAATACATTGTGCACCATTAATCAAATTTCGTAACCATCAATGGCAGACATGATATTTTTTCTTACAGGCAAGAAAAAAATTATTAACAATAACAAGAATTGAATAAGTTATGAGTACATTCGGTTATTAGCCATAGCAACATAAAAAAATATTGATACGGTTAATACATTACTTGAGAAAGCAAATTTGTGACGGTTATTAGCCAAAGCAGCACTTTGATACTGTTAACAAATTTGAGTGATACATCGAAACTTGCTCACGGTAATTAGCCATAGCAGCATAAAAGCAACATTGACTTATTTGAGTGGTAGATAGCAACTTGGTGGCGGTTATTAGCCATAGCAGCTTAAAAAACATTGATACATACTATTAATAAAGTTGATTGATAGATAGAAACTTGCTGATGGTAATTAGCCATAGCAGCATAAAATCGACATAAATACTGTTAATAAATTTGAATGCTAAATAGCAACTTAGTGACGGCAATTAGCCATAGCAGTACAAAACAGACATTAACAATGTTATTGAGTCTTTAAATTGAAAAACAATATGTGTATGACTGCTGGAAAAATCTATTATACTTGTGTCGCCTATTAAGTGCAATGCTAACACATTTACACGTTGAACTTGGCACTTGGTCAGCAATTTGCATTCGCAATTAATTGCTGCACAACGCTGGAACGGGTTCCACGACTTCAATTCCCATTAAATCGCAATCGGTAATTAATATTTGATGGGAATTTGCATGATGCCGCTAATTTCTAACTAATTGCGAAACTCTGTTTGCGTGTCAAATTGCATATAATCGCACACTGATTGCGTTGTTTATGCAAACGTAACAACATTCTCATTTACAAACTTTTAGGATCAAAATTTTGTAATAGAAATAATGTTTCTCATATTTAAATAAAGATATCTCAAAAACAACCGTATGGATATTAATGCCATTTTTGTCAGATATTAAGTGATATAGTGATATTTAATATTAGCAATTTAATTCAAATCCAAAGATCGATTATCAAGATATTGCAATTTTAGTTTAAATTGTACATTTTTTGGGGCTATTTTAAGCATTTCTCCAAATGGGCTATTATTTAAATAACGATATCTCAAAAACTGCCGTGTAAAAATTAATGAAATTTATTGCTGTTATTCAGTGATATATCAGTACTAAATATGTATAATTAAATTTATATCCAATGCATGATTCGTGAGATATTTTTATTTTAGTGAGAACATTTGATTTTAAAAGTTATTTTTTAGGTTTTCGTAAATTTTTCTGATATTTGAACAAAGTTATCTCAAAAAGTACCGTATGAATATTAATACAATTTTTGTCAGATATTAAGAGATATAGTGATATTTAATATTTGCAATTTAACTCATATCCAATGATCGATTCTCAAGATATTGCAATTTTTGTTTAAACTGTACATATTTTGGGACTATTTTATGTAGTTCTCCAAATGGGCTATTATTTAAATAACGATATCTTTAAAACTGCCGTGTAAAAATTAATTAAATTTATTGCTGTTATTCAGTGATATATCAGTACTAAACATGTATAATTGAATTTATATCCAATGCGTGGTTCATGAGATATTTTTATTTTAGTGAGAACATTTCAGTTTAACAGTTATTTTTTAGCTTTTCTTAAAATTTTCTCATATTTAAACAAAGATATCTCAAAAACTGTCGTATGAATATAAATACCATTTTTGTCAGATATTAAGAGATATAGTGATATTTAATATTTGCAATTTAATTCATATCCAATGATCGATTCTCAAGATATTACAAGTTTTATTAAAACTGTACATTTTTTGGAGCCATTTTAAGTATTTCTCCAAATGGGCTATTATTTAAATAACGATATCTCAAAAACTGTCGGGTAAAAATAAATGAAATTTATTGCTGTTATTCAATGATATATTAGTACTAAACATGTACAATTAAATTTGTATCCAATGCGTGATTCGTGAGATATTTTTATTTTAGTGAGAACATTTGATTTTAATAGTTAAATTTTAGGTTTTCATTAATTTCTCTCATATTTAAACAGAGATATCTCAAAAACTACCGTATGAATATTGATACCATTTTTTGCAGACATTAAGAGATATAGTGATATTTAATATTTGCAATTTAATTCATATCCAATGATCGATTATCAAGATATTGCAGTTTTTGTTTAAACTGTACATTTTATGGGGCCATTTTAAGTGTATCTCGAAATGGGCTATTATTTAAATAACGATATCTCAAAAACTGCCGTGTCAAAATTAATGTAATTTATTACTGTTATTCCCTGATATATCAGTACTAAACATGTATAATTAAATTTATATCCAATACGTGATTCGTGAGATATTTTGATTTTAGTGGAAACGTTTGATTTATAAAGTTATTTTTTAGGTTTCCTTAAATTTTTCTCATATTTAAACAAAGATATCTCAAAAACTACCGTATCAATATTAATACCATTTTTGTCGGATATTAAGTGATATAGTGATATTTAATATTTGCAATTTAATTCATATCCGATGATTGTTACCACAAATTCATTATTATCTTAATGAATTTTTCGGAAACTTAATAGAGAAAATCCCGTTTAACTCAGTTTGTAGTAGTAAATGTGTCAACACTCATAAATTATCGACGACTTGTTTATTTCATGCAATACCCTTTCCCTTTAAAATTGAAATACAAATAGTACTTATTGGCCCTTTATACAAGGTTTTATAAGTCGACGATAACTGATAGGCTTTGACACATTTTGTTGTAAAGTAAAATAAGACGCAATAATCTCGTAATTTAATATACAATATTATATAAATATTACCACAAATTTATCATTGCCTCTAATGAATCTCTGATTTATCCAATTTGTTTTGCAGATAGTGCAGTTATAAGGTGGCAAAGTTAGATGGCCCATCGCGGAGCCCCGCGGGATACCAGACCCGCGCGATGACGACGCTGCTGGGCGTCGTGCTGGCGACGCTGTTGCACCAGGGTTGCGCCGCGAGGCCCCGCATAACCTTCAACATGGCCTTCGGCAGCGGCACCGACGAAGGACCCTGTCCGGACGTCTTCAGGTACCACTACGAAGACGGTCAGCTGCTCTACGGACTGATCAGCATACGGTGCCCCGACGAGAATGTCGTCCAGCTCAACGTGGAGCTCTCAGTTGGCAACAATGTTCAGGTAAAAGCTAACAGCAAAATCCCCAAAATGAGAAAACAAAAAAATGCCTTTCAAATTTTTGTAGTTTTGACAGTTTGACGATACCCTGTCCTTTGGGGCAGTGTAGAGTACCTTAGTGTACAAGACCTTATCAAGACCAAAACCCTTCTCTAATGTTTATGCTATCTGTTTTGATGATCTGACGATACCGTCTCCTTTAGGGCAGTGCTCAAAGAGAACCCTTATAAGGAAAATCAGCTCTAATGGGCACGCTTAGGCACTCGCGTTGTTTCATGGAGACTTTATCAAGACCAAAATCCTTCTCTAATGTTTATGCTATCTGTTTTGACGATCTGACGATACCGTCTCCTTTAGGGCAGTGCTCAGAGAGTACCCTTATAAGGAAAATCAGTTCTAGTAGGCACGCTTAGGCACTCGCGTTGTTTTATAAAGACTTTATCAAGACCAAAACCCTTCTCTAATGTTTATGCTATCTGTTTTGACGATCTGACGATACCGTCTCCTTTAGGGCAGTGCTCAGAGAGGACCCTTATAAGGAAAATCAGCTCTAGTAGGCACCCTTAGGCACTCGCGTTGTTTCATGGAGACTTTATAAAGACCAAAACCCTTCTCTAATGTTTATGCTATCTGTTTTGACGATCTGACGATACCGTCTCCTTCAGGGCAGTGCTCAGAGAGGACCCTTATAAGAAAAATCAGGTCTAGTGGGCACGCTTAGGCACTCGCGTTGTTTCATGGAGACTTTATCAAGACCAAAACCCTTCTCTAATGTTTATGCTATCTGTTTTGACGATCTGACGATACCTTCTCCTTTGGGGCAGTGCTCAGAGAGGACCCTTATAAGGAAAATCAGCTCTAGTGGGCACGCTTAGGTACTCGCGTTGTTTCATGGAGACTTTATCAAGACCAAAACCCTTCTCTAATGTTTATGCTATCTGTTTTGACGATCTGACGATACCGTCTCCTTTGGGGCAGTGCTCAGAGAGGACCCTTATAAGGAAAGTCAGCTCTAGTGGGCACTCTTAGGCACTTGCGTTGTTTCTTAGGAACCTTATCAAGACCAAAACCCGTCTCCAATGTTTATGCTATCTGTTTTGACGATCTGACGATACCGTCTCCTTTGGGGTAGTGCTCAGAGGGGACCCTTATAAGGATTATCAGCTCTAATGGGCACGCTTAGGCACTCGCGTTGTTTCATGGAGACTTTATCAACACCAAAACCCTTCTATAATGTTTATGCTATCTGTTTTGACGATCTGACGAAACCGTCTCCTTTGGGGCAGTGCTCAGAGAGGACCCTTATAAGGAAAATCAGCTCTAGTGGGCACGCTTAGGCACTCGCGTTGTTTCATGGAGACTTTATCAAGACCAAAACCCTTCTCTAATGTTTATGCTATCTGTTTTGACGATTTGACGATACCGTCTCCTTTGGGGTAGTGCAGAAAGATACAGCTGGTAATTGTTTGCGTTGCGTTTCAGGGCTACAACGGCGACCTGGAGCTCGCCGCCTCGAAGACGAAGACCATCGAGAGCATCCTGCACAGGAGGACCATCATCTACAGGGTGTACTTCCCCAGGTGGCACAACATACCGCCCAAGGTGACCAAGATCCTGCTCAACGGCCGTCTGATATGCGTGGGGCCTCCAATCGAAAGTAAGTTTGCTACGTTCAAACCCCACTGCTACGGCTAATCGTATCAAGAATTCATGTTATAGCTGCTATGGCTAATCACCAATGTAAGTTTGATGACCACCTCTTTGTTCCCCAGTAAAACTGGTAAGGGTCCTGACGACGATTAACCTGCAGCACACCTTGAGGATCAACGTGCCCTCGTCGAGTCTGGCGGGCGTCGTCCCCGAGGACCGCTTCCAGGAGGGCCCCCTGGTGCGGCCGGACTTCCAGATCCCCGCCGTCGACTTCAACCCTGCGCCCCCGGACGACCCGGCGCTGGTGTACCCCGGCAACCCATTCTTCAGCCCCCTGCCGGTGACGGCCACCATTTCGAGCACCACCACCAGCACCAGCACCGGTAGGCCGCACTTCCACGACCGCGACTTCTTCGCGGAGGACGAGCCGCCCCCGGCGGGGCCCGGCACGAACGACCCCCTCTGCGGCCTGAGCGTCTCCACCAACTCGCTGGTGGTGAACGGGCGCAGCGTGAAGAAGGGGCAGTACCCCTGGCTGGTGGCCATCTTCACCGTGAAGAGCCTGGGGCCGGAGTTCCTGTGCGGGGGTAACCTCGTCTCGCACAGGCACGTCCTCACAGGTAAACTTTGACCTTTGAACTTTGAACCTTTGACCTTTGAACAAGATCTAAGATTTAAGACCAAGAAATCTAAGAACATATTTCTTGGTCTTACATTGCAAGATTCCAACAATTTCGACCCATTACACGTTCAGATCCATTTGATCTTTACACTACAAAAATTAGGCTATGGAAGAAAGTTACCATGGCTTGGTAACGTAACACAATCCAATTCTCGATTCTTGCAGCTGGTCATTGCATGAAGAGCTCTGATCGCGTGATGCACGTGGAGAAGGTCTTCGTGAGGCTCGGGGAGCACAACATCCACCAGTGGACGCAGATGCTGGGGGCGAGGGCCGTGGGGGTGTCGAGGATCGCTGTCCATCCGGCTTACAGGCCGATGTCGGCTGACGCAGACCTCTCTGTGCTGACCCTCCACGAGGACGTCGAGTTCACCAAGCTGATCAGGCCGGTGTGCCTCTGGTCGGAGGACAGCAAGCTGGACAGCATCGTCGGCGAGGTGGGCACCGTCGTCGGCTGGGGCAAGGACGAGAGCAACTCCCAGGTCACGCCCGAGCCCAGGCAGGTCAAGTTCCCCATCGTCTCGCAGGTGGACTGCCTCAGGTCGCACCTGACCTTCCGCGAGATCACCTCCGAGAGGACCTTCTGCGCTGGTAGGTCGTTTATCTTAAGATTACTTAACCCCGCTTAAACCTCTTGAAGCAAAATTTACTGAGCCAGCAAGGAGTTTTTAACGTACTAACGAAACATGATCCACCTCAAGACAAAGGTAACATAACTCCACTTAAGATAAATTATCATTTATCTTGAGATATCTAAACCCTGCTGAAGATCATAACTTCAACCTTTTGAGGACTTTTCAACTTTCCCAAGAGAAAACTATTCATCTCAACTTTCTTCTTACTATAATAAACCATCATTTATCTTAAGATAACTTAATCCCTCTTAAGATAATAACTTCTTAAGCAACATTTACGAAGCCATCATTCTTCTCCTAGGTTACAAAAACGGTTCTGGTCCTTGCAACGGCGACAGTGGCGGAGGGTTCCTTCTGCAGAGGGGCGACAGGTGGACCCTTCGAGGGATCACCTCGATGAGCATCTCCAAGGACCGCACCTGCGACTTCTCGCAGTATTTCGTCTTCACCGACGTGACCAGCTTCACGGACTGGCTTACAGAAGCAATGAGGACTTAGGGCTCAGACCCTGTGTTTGTGATAGTGATATACACGTCCAAGAGAACGTTGTGAACAAGTAAAGACTGTGACTTATTTTTAGGGATTTTAATATTATTTCAACTTAATAATAAATATGCAATAAACAAATTTTCAGAAATTTCAGTTATAGCTAACCCTTACTAGTCAACGGAGAAAGTTATATGTTTGATTTACTCCCTTATTTGATTCTGAAACTTTATCAAATTTTCAGGAGAATTAGTATTCTGTACACAAATATAATATTAAATTTACAAATAATAAATGTTCAGAAGCTTCAGTAATAGTCATACTAGTAATAGCCATAGTTGTCAATGCAGAAAATTATATGTTTGATAATTTCCCTTACTTAATACTGAAACTTTGTCAACTTTTCAGGAGAATAAGCTTGAGGTGTACTAAACGCAAATTTAGGCATATTACAATTACTATCCAGAAAACGTTACAAGGAAGTAATAATGAACAACCCAAAATCAATATTCTGTCGATTAAAAGTATCAATAAATATCGATTAGTAAGCTATTAACGAGTATTGATTAAAATTAGATTTTGGCGATTCATATTTTAATGAGCAAGTGGAAATTAATTAGAATTGAAATTAAGTGCAAATTACACATTGCTCAATAAAATATGTATCAGCCAGAATTTTACAGCATCACCTTAAATTGCACCACTTTCAGAATATTCTGAAAATTGCTGCAAGTTAAGGTACTGTCGAAGGTGAATGGACGGCTCGATTTACAACCCAGCAGGAATATTTTGTTGGTGAACATTAATGTGCCTATAAGTTTATAACGACATTCTTGAGATTTTTGATACAAGTTAACTGTCGATGTAAATGAAGCCGCCCAATTCACCGATGCTGTTATCTTTTTATTTTATACATGAGAGATCTCGCCTTCAGCCCTATTTTACTCATGTAACCATATACCTGAAAGAAAAGTTCTATTAAAAGATGGGATGGAAGGAAACAATACACCTTTTTCTGAATGATATTTTATTCATATGTACAGTCATGCCCATGAATCTAGTACAAACATATTGGCATTGCTATATAGAATTTCTATTGTAACCTAATTTCTTGTACTAGATTTATGTGAGCATGACTGTACATGTACATATAGGCCGCAATGCGACAGACTTCAGTAACAAATCTGCAGTTCAACGAACTGGAAACAACGGACATTTCTATAGTTCGCACTTGCGATAAACAAGTACTGTATATATTCTATAGTTCGTACTTGTACAAACAAGTACTGTAGACATTCTATTGTTTGCACTTGTAAAAAACAAGTGCTGTGCGCATTCTATAGTTTGTACTTGAAATAAACAAGTACTGCGTATCATTTATTGTTCGCACTTGTACGTGTAAAACTGCCCATACATACTATGTAATTTGTTGTACGACAAGTTGTACTGCAGATCGGAGAAATAATCGGCACAACAAGTTGGTATTTCACCCATAAACACAAACGATCTGAACATACTCACTCACTCATACTCAGTCATTCACTCACTCACTCTTTCATTCATTCATTCATTCATTCATTCATTCATTCTTTCGTTCGTTCGTTCGTTCGTTCGTTCGTTCGTTCGTTCGTTCGTTCGTTCGTTCGTTCGTTCGTTCGTTCGTTCGTTCGTTCGTTCGTTCGTTCGTTCGTTCGTTCGTTCGTTCGTTCGTTCCTTCATTCATTCATTCATTCATTCATTCATTCATTCATTCATTCATTCCTTCGTTCGTTCGTTCGTTTGTTCGTTCGTTCGTTCGTTCGTTCGTTCGTTCGTTCTTTCCTTCATTCATTCATTCATTCAATCATTCATTCATTCATTCATTCATTCATTCATTCATTCAATCATTCATTCATTCATTCATTCATCATTCATTCAATCACTCACTCAGTCACTCACTCACTCACTCACTCGCTCACTCACTCACTCGGTCTATCTCTCTCTCTCTCTCATTCATTCATTCTCTCACTTACCAAGTTGTTATACTGATTGTTTGTACGAACTGCAGTACAACTTATCGTACAACAGATGCATGGTGTATGGAACGTTTAACAGACAAGTACTGAGTATACTTTATTGTTTGTACTTGGAACACACAAGTACTGAGTACACACTACTTGCAACAAACAAGTACTGTGTACATAGTGTACAATGGTTAGATGTGCAGCGTATGCACTTTATTGGTATTGGCGTACGGATTAATAGAAAATCCGTGGAGAAAACAACCCTATCTGTTTAACGTGCATCGTTACAACCAAAATTAAACTAGAGATGTGGAGAAAAAACCCTAACTGGATGCACGGGCGCTGTTTTGAAGTCACGACGACAATAATAGGGCGCATTACAGATAACTAATCAAACCCTAAACGTTTATAGTGCGTCTCTTGCTCTGAGAAATGGCGCCGACAACACACAAATACACAAAAGGCGCAACTGTAAGAAAAACCCTGCTCACTGAAAAGACGCACTTTTACTAATACTAGGGCGCAAGTTTGTTGCAAAGCTAAGTTAACAGGCGGCTGCAAGGTTTGGGCGCTCTCAGAAAACCTTGCAGGGAAACCCCTAACTGTGAGGATAAATCGAAAAGCGGTACTCACTGTGGGGCGTCTTGGAGCTCTTCTCAAAAAAAGACCTACCTTAAATTTACGTTTAAAGTTGAATTGGCGAAGATCCAGAAATCTGCTGTGCCTCTTCGGAGCTGCCTGGGCGTGGATGGGGGAGATTTGCCAGGGCGCACCAACCCCCCGAAACGGTATCCAAATCAACCAAACCCGAACACTACTATGCATATTTTTGATTTAGTTTGGGCCACTTCCAAGTCAACAAAACAAGGAAGTGTAACCGCTTTAATTACTTTAGCTAGACGGTTAACGTCGGAAGGTAATCCGAACGGACACTCGCGATAATTACCCTAAACCCGAAACGCATTCGAACAACTTGGGAAGGTAATCCCAAAGTGTGTTCGAGAAAACGCGGCACTTACTGAAAGATAAGTTATAAAATTAGCAAGTGAGTAAAAGGCAAATGTGGGGGCGTCCACAATGCCCCCACATGGGTACACTTACGACCATAAAAAAAGGGACAGCTTTTGTTTTGTACTATTAATTATTTTTAAAAGCTAACAATAACAAATAAATAAATAAATAATTCAAACTGGTATCATGGATATGAATCAGTTGAATTTATTAGTTTTTTTAAATTAAAAAAAAAAAGTTATTAGTTGTTATTTTATAAATAACAACTAAATTTAAGCAAAATTCGTTATAAGGGCTGATTCATAGATGTCTTACGCGACGCAACGCTATGCTATGGCATTGCTATCGCTATGGGCAGTTTCAATGTGCATTCGAAAATGCCCACAGCGGCAGCATTGTCACAGCGTAACGTTGCGTCGCGTAAGAAATCTTTGAATCAGCCTTAAGTGTTGTCCCACTTTTCTTTTGGTAGTAATTGTACGTAACGTCGTAAGATCTTGGCTCATGATTCACCTTGGACAGTTCTAGTTGCCCTGAAAAATTAAATACGAAATTTAAATTCAGTTTACGTAAAACTGCAAACGCTGTATATTCATATAGGAATGAGAATTATTAATTAAATTTTGGTGGCTTGCAATTAAAATTTAACTTTGTGAGCTGTAATATCTAATAAACGTAAACAGTTTATTAATATGACTTCTTCTAGACAGAAAAGGGGAGAGCCATGTCTCCTCTCTTTCTATTTCTCTCACTCTCCCTTTCTTTCATTCTTTCTTTCTTTCTTTGTGACTTATTGGGTTTCTATTATTAATAATAAAAACCGTGTAATGCTTTTTCGCACACACAATATGATTGGCTTGATTATTGGGCTAAATAAGTAGTTATATGTAAAATATTAAATCACAAATCTGAGACAAAAAAAAACGAAATACTTTCTATTTTGGATTATTTAAAGGCGTAATAAAATCTGGTGCCTACCTTTTTGAGTAGTGCTGATTTACTTGTTAAATTATAAATAAAATTAATGACTATTTTGGGTGTATGTGCTTTCCAAGGTTAAAAACAAAAAGGTTTGCGTGAATTAGTTTCGGCTTGTAAGCCGTCCTCAAATTTCTAATCTGTTTTTATTATAGCAAAAGTTAGAAATATAAAGGTTTGCATGAAGTAGTTTCGGCTGGTAAGCAGTCCTCAGTTTCAATTCTGTCTTTATTATAACAGACGTTCATAAAAACAGATTTTCAGCTGATGGCAACTTAGAAGCTGAAACTGGTCCAAATAAACCTTTTTATTTCTAACCTGGGAGTTCACTTAAACCGAAAATGCATATGAAAAATTACCAGGCTAGATTCAAAAGCCTATCAATAAATAAAATTATCTTTGTTAATATCAAACAGTAAGTGTCTCAACATATTTGCATTTGCTGTTTGATAATGACTAGCTAAACTGTCGAAACTATCGCCACAAATTAAAAATTAAGTGATATTAACAAAGCTAGTGGGGGTTTATTTATAATTTAACATGTATCATTCCCTGGGCTTCAGAATTTGGCAGCAGTACTGGTGGAGAATTAAAAAAATAATATTTAGTAACTAAATATTGAAACTTATTTGTTTCTTATTTAAAACTTATTGTGACTAATTCTTGTTATAATCATTAACGATTCAATAATAATAATATCAAATTTGCAAATAATAAACTTTCAGAAAATTTCAGTAATAGCTAACCTATACGTGTCAATGCTGAAAGTTATATGATTGATTTTCTCCCTTATTTAATACTGAAACTTTGTCAACTTTTCAGGAGAATTAGTTTCAGGTGTACTGTACACGAAACTAATATCAAATTTGCAAATTATAAATTTTCAGAAATTTCAGTAACGGCTAACCAATACTTGTCAATGCAGAAAGTTAAGTTTCGATATTCTCCATTATTTAATCCTGAAACTGTGTCAAATTTTCAGTAGATTTAGTTTCAGGTGTACTGTACACGAATCTAATATCAAATATGAAAATTATAAATTTTCAGATATTTTAGTAACAGCTAACGGTGTATATGGTGGAGGCGCCGGCGGAGGCGCCGGGTATATATGGTGGAGGCGCCGGGTGTATATGGTGGAGGCGCCGGGTGTATATGGTGGAGGTGCTGGCGGAGGTGCCGGGTTTATATGGTGGAGGCGCCGGGTTTATATGGCGGAGGCGCCGGGTTTATATGGTGAAGGCGCCGGGTGTATATGGTGGAGGCGCCGACGGAGGCGCCGGGTTTATGTGGTGAAGGCGCCATAAAAATACAGTATGCGAACGTAATTTAAACAAATCAAATCCTTACAATTAATATTAAGGGAGGACGTTAATTCTTTCGAAATTATAATTTAGTTTTCATCATTTGTACAAATCTATGAAAACTACAAGTATTTTCTCCTAGTTATTTTCTCCCTTATTTAATACTGAAACTTTGTCAAATTTTCAGGAGAATTAGTGTCAGGTGTACTGTACACGAGTCTAATATTAAATTTGCAAAAAATAAATTTTCAGAAATTTCAGTAATAGGTAACCTATACTTGTCAATTAAGAAAGTTAAGTGTTTAATTTTCTCCTTTATTTAATACTAAAACTTTGTCAAATTTTCAGGAGAATTAGTTTCAGGTGTACTGTACACGAGTCTAATATCAAATTAATTATGTTTTCAGTAGAAACTAGAAGTATAATGTAATAGAACGGAAATGATGGATAGTAAAATGCATCACAATTTCGTGTGAATTATTGTCGTTCTCAATATCTGTTTCTAGTTTCTTATTTGAAATAATGATTAATTTAAGCTAATCAATTAATTACACATCTATCACTTACATATTCATCCTAAAAAAAGAAAATTTCCGAAGTTTTAGTCCTCTGATGCAAATTTGTGTGCAAGTCCCCTTCGTGTTTGGCTTCGACGACCTTCGGTGGCTCTCGTGTCTTATTATTGTCATGGCGTCGCTGCAATGCAAAAACCAGAGTAATGCAAAAGTTCCGAAGAAGATTCCAAATCGGCGCGATGATTTCGATCCTTGCCAATATGCACAAAACTCGCGGATAATACTATTTCGAAGGATAGCAACTTTTGATCGACTCGTGGCGTTCGAATTTTTCGCATAATTGAATGTAACGGAGGAGTACTCGAATCTGACGGGACAGTCGTGACGTGGAGCACCAACTGCGCCCCCACCGGGAGGACCGTGAACCTCAAAACCTATCTACAGGATGATCAGTAATGAAAAGTATCGCGGGCATAGCTTAATACGATTAAACATGGTGGGATAACAAGTGACAAGCTAAATTTGTATACAGGGTGTCTCGAAAAATTTAAACCAAGTTAGTTTTGAATGCAAATGATGCCTAGAGGCGTATTAAATAAATATTTATAAATGCACAGGGTGCCTCGTAATATACAGTCGACGTGCCACATTCGTATACAGGGTGTACCGAAAATGCCTACCAAGCTAATGTTGAATGCTAACATTTCGTATTAAAACATAATTATAAACGTACAGGGTGTCTCGTAAAGTACATTCGACACGCTACATTCATATACAGGGTGTCAGCATATCAAATTATGAGATGCAACATATACAGGGGGGCCCGAAATAAATCAATCAATCAATGCAAAAGTTGTGCAGAGACGTATTAAGAAAATATTGAAAAACATACAGGGTGTCTCGTAAATACCAGTTGACGTGCCGTATTCATATACAAGGTGTTACGAAAATTACCACCAAGTAAATGTTGAATTCGAACGTTGCGTATTAAAGCAGTATTTATAAATGTACAGGGCGTCTCGTAAATTACAGGTGACACCCTTAACGGCTTAACAAATTACGGGATGCAACATATACAGGGTGCCCTCCAATAAACAAATAGCTACAAATAATGAGCAATGTTTACGTTAATTTAAATAATTTATTGGTATTGGCAACAAACCGAAAATTTAATCAAATCCAAATTAAATGACTGACAATATACAGGGTGTTTTAAGAAATACAGATTATTCTGAAGCTGCTGTCTTATTCAGTCTTCCTTTTGAATGAATGAAATTATACAGAGTGCCTCGTAATTTACAATAGACGCGCTGCATTCATATACATGGTGTTCCGGAAAATAATTACCAGTCAAGAAATGCATAAATATTTGTACGCAAGATTAATTATAGCGAAATTACTAATCACGCAATGCAATGTATACAGAGTGTCCCAAAATAACTCAACTACAAAAAAATGAGTAATATTTATTGTAATTTAAATAATTATTTGTTATCGGCAGCTAAACGAAAATTAAATCCGATTGAAATTAATTGACTGACAATATACAGAGTGTTTAAAGAAATAGAGATCATTCTGAAGTTGCTATCTTATTCATTCTTCCTTTTGAATGCAAAAGGTGGGCAGAGACGAATTCACAAAATCTATGAAAATATACAGAGTGCCTCGTAATTTAAAATACGCGCTGCATTCTTATACAGGGTGTCCCCGAAATAAATTACCAGACTAGAAATACATAAATATTTGTACGCAGGACTAATTATGGCGAAATAACTAATCAGGCAATGCAATGTATACAGAGTGTCCCAAAATAACTCAACTACAAAAAAATGAGTAATATTTATGTTAATTTAAATAATTAATTATTATCGGCAACTAAACGAAAATTAAATTCGATTGAAATTAATTGACTGACAATATACAGAGTGTTTAAAGAAATAGAGATCATTCTGAAGTTGCTATCTTATTCATTCTTTCTTTTGAATGCAAAAGGTGTGCAGAGACGAATTCACAAAATATATGAAAATATACAGAGTGCCTCGTAATTTAAAATTGACGCGATGCATTCATGTACAGGGTTTCCCCGAAATTAATTACCATTTACTATTTATTTACTATTTGATTTACTCCCTTATTTAATACTGAAATATTGTCAAATTTTCAGGAGAATTGGTTTCAGGTGTATTGTACACGAATCTAATATCAAATTTACAAATAATAAATTTTCAGAAATTTCAGTAATAGCTAACTCATACTTATCAATGCAGAAAGTTATATGTTTGATTTTCTCAATTATTTATTATTGAAACTTTGTCAAAACTTCAGGAGAATTAGTTTCAGGTGTACGGTACACGAATCTAATATTAACTTTGAAAATAATAAATTATCAGGAATTTCAGATAGTTTGAAATAATGATGTATTTTGCGCAAATAATTAATTAAACATTTAACACTTACATGTGCCTTTATCACCATCATTCCTTAGTCCACAAGTTCGCAATCCTTATTTAAATCAGCAGTTATCAAAATCCAAGCATTGAAGACGTATCTTTTTCGGGGATGTATTTTGCCGAAGAGGTCTGAGATCGGTGGTGAAGATAACCTAACCTAAAATAATAAATGATGTGTCAAAATTTGTGCAAAATTCCGATTAAGATTCAGTTTCAGGTGTACTGTACACGAATCTAATATCAAATTTAAAAATAATAAATTTTCAGAAATTTCAGTAATAGTTAACTCATAACTGTCAATTGAGAAGTTAAATGTTTGATTTTCTCCCTTATTTAATCCTGAAACTTTATCAAATTTTCAAGAGAATTAGTTTCAAATGTACTGTACACGAATCTAATATCAAATTTTCAAATAATAAATTTTCAGAAATAATGCGGAATAATTAACGAAATTGGTGGTGGCATAGTCATTCGTTTAAAATAATTAATTGGTTTTTAATGGCATTGCAGGTATGTGATTTGAAAGTATTAGTCCTGTGCGAAAAATTGGGTTGTTTTTTAATGTTAAAACTAATGCAGCAAATGCGTTATTAAAAAGTACGTATCAATGATATTATTTAAACAAAAATAATATTAAAGATACATTTCCGCAACACAATGCAGCCAATAAAAAAAATGCATAATTTAGACTAATGTCTGTAAAATGTGGCAATAATTTACGTGGCAATATAATTTATAAAACGCATTTAATTTGCTATTAAATATGCAATTTAATTTAAAACAATTAATTACGTTATTTAAGAATTGAGGAGTTTATAAATTATTCTATCAGAATTGTAATTAATTTTATGTGGCACAAATTTTGTTGGGTTTTCATTTACTATACTTAATCAATATTTAATACGTTTGATGCTAAATAAAAAAGCATCTGGTGCTCCTAATAATTTATTTATAACACGAACAAAATTATATTCAATTATGATTTAATTATTTTTAGCAATTAAAGTATAAGTTTCAAAATTTTGGAGCCAATGTGCTTTAATGGAGACTAAAATTTTGAAAATAAACAATGTCCAAATTGGTTTACAAAATTTCGTTATGTTTAATTTGGTGCAATAATATTTTTGTTAGAAATTAAATGATTAATAATTTATAGACTGCCTCCCACTGTTTTTATAATAATGAGGCACGTTTTTTGTATGCCAACTTAAAATTTTATATCATGATATAAGTAAACGCGGAAACTTATGGAAAACTTGGAATAAAATATTTTGCAGCGCAAATTTGGATGCAGCAATTTTAATTGTTGTTAACAAATTTGCCTGCAAAATATGTTATTATAGTATAATATATTATATAGATATATTGTATTACATGATTTTTTTATTAGATACATACATATACTGCCGTACAGATGAAGTAGCAGCAGGATTATTATTATTATTTTTATACGTCCATTTTGTTATATGTATATTAGTATACATATAGGTTATTGAATTATTAATTTGTAGATGTTGTGAATTCAATAAATAAATGAGTGCACTATTACAAGATATATGGCCAATGATTCATATGTACCTATTTTAATATTTATTTATCAAAACTTGATAATATAATAATGGATGTAATTAAGTAATAATAATAATAGTAATATTTGATACACATATATTAGTGATTACAGTGTGTGTCTTCACTTGGTATAATTCTAGGCATTTGGAGTGTTTAAAATTTAATTTCATTGCCAGCCGTAATTAATTGAGTTAATGGCTCTAATAATTTGGTATAAAATACAATGCATTGTACAGAAATAATTAATAAGTGCTGCAGATTACTTAAGGCTGGAAAATGCACCAGGATTACATAGCAGTGAAGACTTTTTAAGCCTCGTACTTACATGATCCTTAGTCGCAGTCCTCCACTCAGCATCAGCATCCCATACCAGCCAATTGATTCATCCATCCTCCATCAGCCACTGATTAACTAAGAGGTTGTTTAATTAATTATTAGGGCAATTATAAGCGAAACGTTTAACGCTGGTAAGTAAACCCGACGCCCACACCTGCAACAAGGTTACAGATGCTGCGTGACCTCTGCGTGAACCCCGAAAATATATTTACCAATTTTCCAGGGAAATCGTCGGATGATTTCCGCGATATTGACACAAAACAGCAGCAGACGTCCAGGGAACAATCCCTGAAAACCACATCTCAATCAGGCGACTTTTTCCCGGGGGAATATTTGAAAATTCGGGAACAAGGAGAAGAACGCTGCTTTCGGGATGCGGTCAATGGCCTCTCTAGGGGAATGGGGCAAGGTGAGTCCTCGATCGGGCCCTTCTTCGGACGTTTCCGGTATGAATAAATTAATCTTGCATAGACAAGTTTTTTGCATTTGCTCGGAATTGGGAATAATTGGGCAAAAAAATTACATTGGAAATTTGAAAACTAATTCACGCCAAATTGAAACATTGATTACCGCATTATTAATTACCAGAATGGTGCCGAAATTCACCCAATGGCGCAGAATTGGACGCAGAAAATTTCTGCGGCGCCAGTTTTTGTCTGAGCATCCCCTAAACGCGCGATCAACCCCCAACGCGTTTAATTTATTTACGGCGTTATTATTTGTTTAAAAATTACGAAAAAAATACCACGCACTCAGCAATATGTGTTGTATTACGGGGTAATTTTAGATTTTTAAAGCAGTCATCCCTTACACGGCGGTAACCACTTTTATGCGGTGGGGATGCTCCATTTAATTGTACGTAATATGCGTATAAAGGGGGTGAATACGTATACACGGCATGCTATATCAACGTACATTAACCAACTTGTTATATGTTTACAGCAAACAACCCTTAATAATCGCTTCATCCCTTAATACTTTAATTAACACTTGGACGTGTGCTTTATTTGGAACATAATTTCTAATGCAATCTAGAATACGGTAATTATATTATTAATGCGTGCTTTTAAGTGGTTTTCAATAATTAAATTTTATGAAAAAAAATCTAATGTGTGCAGCACGTAATTTATCTCAACTTTTCGTGGCTTATTGTAAGCCTTTTCCAATGCAGCTGATATTGATCCATGATAATTTATAAACTAGTATATCAAAGTGGATTATAAGTTTATGACTAACATACATAAAATATGAGTTATGAGTACTCCATATTATTAGAAAATGCAAAAACCGATTTATACCTCACCTCTTTGAAAATTTCAAAGCTAATTAATTTTTTTATACATTTTTTACAGCACTTATAATTGACTAACATACATCATATTTTACTACGATATTACGTGAATTCCGTAATATTAAAAAATGCAAAAACAAAATTAAACCCCATCTCTAGTTTTCCCGGAAATTTCCCTTGAAATAACAATTAACATTATAAAGATGTTAATTTAACAGATATTTTTATTAAATTTATTTAGCACATTTATGTGTGACTAACAAATATCAAATTTTCCTAAGATATTACGTGTAGTCCATGCTATTAGAAAATGCAAAAAACAAGTTATACCCCATCGCCAGTTTTTCCAGAATTTTCCATGCAATTTTAAAAATTTGTATTAACTATTTTTTTAAAACTAATTTCTATAGCATTGTTATACTTGGAAGACAAACATAATATTTAACTAAGATCTTACGTGAATTCCGTGGTATTAGAAAATGCAAACACAAAAATATACCCCCATCTCTAGTTCTCGCGGAATTTCTCCTTGAAATCGCAAATAACTATATATAAAAAAAATGAGATTCATATAAATTGTTCCTACAAAAACTAAAATATTTCAAAAATTACTCATTGGACATACATTTAATTGCATACGTTGAGTACTTGCTTATCATACAATAGACGTATAAAATTATATTAATATTGATACGGTGGTTTTTGTGGTTGCGTTACTTGAATATTTGCCAAATTAAATAAACTATTAAAACAGCCCCAAACATCGTACATTTAAACAAAAATTGCAATATTTTGAGAACCACTCATTGGATATTAATGCAATTACACACGTTTAATAATCGTATATTGTTTGATATGTGTGATAAATTGCATTCAAATTGATACGCTGGTTCTTGCGATATCATTAGTAAAATATGTGAAAATTCGAGATTAAAAATATTTTTTATGTACCTATACTCTTGTGCTTGAGCTTATGGATAACTTGATTTGAAAGGCACCGTATATAATAATTTAATGCTTGAAGTTAAAAATTTAAAAGGTATATACAGTACAGTATAGTTTGTATATACAGATATATACAGAGGGTGTAAATAAAATATATGATTTAATTCTCGCAGTAGATAGTTCAAAGCGTTTTTTTTTTATAGGTAAGAAGGGTTTGAATGGGGATAAACCAAAAATACGAAACGTTTCCAAATTGCCCATCAACTTAAATTATATTTTCGTCGGTGTTAACAATACGTTTCAACATAAAATCAATAAAAGGAACAGCCCTTCGTTAAAATTATTCATTTTCAATAAGCGGATGATCGAATTGCACCGATTTAAACATGACTGTCTTTGATAACGCCACATACACATAACTCCTTGCCGTTGTATAGCCACGGACTCTAAGAATGACGCGTCCGTCCGTCCGAGCTGTGTGCTATCCTTGTCTGGTCCCGCACGGTAGGGGCACGACAGACGAGGATAGAAGACGCGAACGTGCTATTCTTAGAGTCCGTGGCTGTGCGTCCATTGCATGGTGAGGCGAAGCGAGGCGAAAATAACACATGCCCACTTAATAAGTCCGTCGAAGAAGACCATCGTCCGTTATATGGAACCGTCGAGCTGCTGCAAGATCCAAGGCTTGTACTTCGCCATGTCGGAGAAGACGGTGTAGTGGTTGGGGTCGCAGGTTCGATTCCCGGGGATGACGAGGCCCGCGGACACGAGCCCCCTCAGCCGCCACTTTCCGTCGCGCAAGATCATGAAAGCACTCCCACTGTCGCCGGTGCAAGGGGCTGTACCATTCTTAAGACCTGAAAAGAAAACAGCAAGATTTAAGGAAGAAGGCAATAACAACAATGACCATAAGCTTTTGCAAAACGCAGTAAGAGATTTGAACAATACGCCTAAAGTCTGAGGTAGAATAATAAGCGCCTACCTAAGTTCGAGGAGAAAACTAATCTAAAATAACATGCAAAGAATGTACAAAATTTGAGCAAAGTTTGAGGAAGGTGATAATACGAGCGAGGTCTGCTTAAGTTTGAGGTGGGAACAAATCTGGAATAATAATAAGTGAAGGACAACTATTTACAGGATGTGAGTAAAGTTTGCGGTGGAGCAAACCAATCTGAACAGTATGAGTGGTGTTTGAGGGGCAAAGTCAGGAGCAAAGTTTGATGCAAGAAATAATAAGATGAGGTTGAGTGTAAAAAATATCTGCGAAGTTTGAGGAAGAAGGCAGGCGAAGTGTGGAAGATCTGAGCGGCACTTAATGAAGATGTTGAATAAAGTTAGGGGTGCAGTGAAATCTAATGGATGAGGGGCTGCTTAAGTCAGCTGAGCAAAGTTTGAGCAAGACGAAGATTTAAGTGTGAAAGATTAATGCAATGAAGTGAGAAAAATTTCGGGCAGGGAGTGATCTGGGTAATGCTGAAATTTGAGAAGGACACCAAGGAATTGGGAAGTAACCTGCAAAACTAGAAGAGGAAAGTTCTGAGTGGCATTTAATGAAAATGATGAATGGAGTTAGAAATACAGTGAAATCTAATGGATGAGGGGCTGCTTAAGTCAGCTAAGCAAAGTTTGAGCAAGGCGATGATTTAAGTGTGAAAGATTAATGCAATAAAGTGAGCAAAATTTCGGGCAGGGAGTAATCTGGGTAATGCTGAAGTTTGAGAAGGTCACCAAGGAATTGGGATGTAATCTGCAAAGCCTGAAGAGGAAAGTTCTGAGTGCCATTTAATGAAGGTGATGTTAGATGATGTTATGATGAATAGAGTAAAAAGTACAGTGAAATCTGCTTAAGTCGGTATTACGTAATTTTGATTGGTTTTCAATGAACTAACTTACAGATTTGGCTCTGTTATATTTATGATCAAATATGATTAATCGTACAAAGAACGAAATTCTCGGATATAATGAAATCAATCGCAAATAATCAGGCTATCAGCTAGGGAATTCACATGCAGATATTAGATAACGATGCGATTAGATAAGGCGGTCTCGAAACAAGTGTTCTGTGTACTCACAACAGCCGAAGATGTCCTCCGAAAGGGACGTGAACGTCCTGCTGCTGGGGGAAAGCGGCGCAGGCAAGTCGACCTTCATCAACTCGCTGGCCAACTACGAGAGGTGCAAGAGCCTCCAGGAGGCGCTCTACACGCCACTGCATTGCCCCATCCCCGTCGACTTCACCATCGTCGATGATGATTACGTGGAGCACCGGGTCCTGGAGGGCGCCGACGAGAACGAGCGCTGTGGAGGCGGCAGCTCCACCACCAAAGGTATGTGTTACAACCCCCCTCAACCACATTCGCGAGCTAGCCCCCCTCACAGCCCCTCCGAAGGGACACAATGGATTGTTTCGCACTCTAAATCGGAGGAGCCGTAAGGGTTAAAATTGTGTGGAGCCCTCATATAACTCACCCCCTCAACAATATTCGCGAGCTAGCCCCCTCACAGACCCTCCGAAGGAACACCCTCGATTGTTCCACACCCAAAACAGGAGGAGCTGTGATGGTTACAATTGTGTGGAGCCCTTATATAACTCACCCCCTCAACCACATTCGCGAGCTAGCCCCCTCAAAGCCCCTCCTAAGGGACACCTTGAATTGTTCCACACCCAAAACCGGAGAAGCCGTGAGGGTTAAAATTGTGTGGAGCCCTTATATAACTCGCCCCCTCTCCTTGGGCTTACAGAGCCCAAGGAGTACGTCTTCCAGGTGCGCGACGGGGTCAGGCTGCGGGTTATCGATTCACCTGGTGTGGGTGACTCTCGAGGACTCGCCCAGGACGTGGAGAACGTCCGCCGCACCATGGAGTTCGTGGCCGGCTACGGCCACGTCAACGCCGTCGTCTTCCTCCTGAAGACGAACCTCTCGGTGCTGAGCGAGTACTTCAGGTACTGCGTGGGCTACCTGCTGGCGCGCCTCCAGCCCGCCGTCCTCGCCAACGTGGTCTTCGTCTTCACGCACACCCGCAGCACGTTCTACCGCCCCGGCGACACGCTGACCGTCCTCAGGAGGGTGCTGCAGGAGCAGCGGCCGCTGCACATCCCCTGCGGCGTGGCCAACATCTTCTGCGTCGACAACGAGGCCTTCAGGTACCTGGTGGCCTACAAGCGCGGCGTCAACTTCCACGAGCACGAGGTGACGCAGTTCGCGTCCAGCTGGCTGGAGTCTTCGGCCGCCTGCGGGAGGCTGCTGGACTACGTGGTCGGTGCAGGGGGTGGGGCCGGGCTGAAGAGGTGCCGCGTGCGCCTCGGCGTCAACCGGGACGAGGACGTGAGGGGCGCCGTGGCCAGGATGGAGTTCCTCGCCGACGTCTTCCTCATGCTCAACGACAACAACACCATCGCCAAGAAGCTTTGGAGCGCGGGCGTCAACCACGGCGACTTTATCTTCCTGCGGGGCGTCAAGGGCGGTCAGGCCGTCGTATGCAAGTGCAGCACTAGGAACGTTTTGGTAAGTTTCAACACATACCCAATTAAATAAGCAATTTTGGGCACCTTCTCCATAGACAAAAATACCTTCTTCCCTTTTTAATGAAAGACCACCTCAGGTCCCTTCCCTTCGTCATGAAAGCCTGAAGACCACCTTAGGTCTAACAACTTCATACCTGCTGATGGACATTTACGCTTCTTCCCTTATTCATGAAATCCTGAAGACCACCTTGGGTCTAAGAACTTCGCACTTGTTGGTGGACATTTACTCTTCTTCACGAAAGCCTGAAGACCACCTTAGGTCTAACAACTTCACACCAGCTGATGGACATTTACGCTTCTTCCCTTATTCATGAAATCCTGAAGACCACCTTCAGTCTAAGAACTTCACACCTGTTGGTGGACATTTACTCTTCTTCCCTTCGTCATGAAAGCCTGAAGACCACCTTAGGTCTAAGAACTTCACACCTGTTAGTGGACATTTACTCTTCTTCATGAAAGCCTGAAGACCACCTTAGGTCTAAGAACTTCACACCTGTTAGTGGACATTTACTCTTCTTCATGAAAGCCTGAAGACCACCTTAGGTTTAACAACTTCACACTTGCTGATGGACATTTACGCTTCTTCCCTTATTCATGAAATCCTGAAGACCACCTTGGGTCTAAGAACTTCACACCTGTTAGTGGACATTTACTCTTCTTCATGAAAGCCCGAAGACCACCTTAGGTCTAACAACTTCACACCTGCTGATGGACATTTACGCTTCTTCCCATATTCATGAAATCCTGAAGACCACCTTGGGTCTAAGAACTTCACACCTGTTAGTGGACATTTACTCTTCTTCATGAAAGCCTGAAGACCACCTTAGGTCCAACAACTTCACACCTGCTGATGGACATTTACGCTTCTTCCCTTATTCAAGAAAGCCTGAAGACCACCTTAGGTCTAACGACTTAACACCTGTTGGTGGACATTTACGCTTCTTCCCTTATTCATGAAATCCTGAAGACCACCTTAGGTCTAAGAACTTCACACCTGTTAGTGGACATTTACTCTTCTTCATGAAAGCCTAAAGACCACCTTAGGTCTAACAACTTCACACCTGTTGGTGGACATATACTCTTCTTCCCTTCTTCATGAACTCCAAATCTTCCAAATTCTGGATTTCAGGTCCAAGGCATCTACTTCCAGGAGTACGCCACGAAGTGCCACGAATCCTGCAACTGCCACATGGCCAACGTGCACACCGATCTTGCCAAGTGCGTGGTCTTCAAACGCTCCGAGAACGAGTGTCTGGTCTGCTCTTGCAAATGGGAGAATCACTCGAAGATCACCTACGAAATGGCTACCAGATTTCAGCAGGTTTGGTCCTTCGAGGACGAGATCAACGAAGTTGCTGCCTGCCTGGCGATGCTTTGTTCCTTCGCCAAAGCCAACAGGCAGACAACTGCCGACTGGCTGAAAGATTTAACAACGAAGCAGCAACATACGTTAGTTATGCTTCAATTAATACAAAAAAAAAATCGGGGAGGATCACTCATATTTGCTGATACCTTTGCTCTGGGAGTTAAAGTTTTACGTTTTTCTTCAGCCATAACCATTGCCTCAATTATATCTGTTTATTTTTCAGGGATAAACATCGATATTACACCTTCATGAATCTGAAGACGAAATGTGAGCAGCTTATGCAGACAATCGCTGTGCCGTCTTCAGAAGACGTCCAGATTCGCTGGGAGGCCCTAAAGAAGTTGCCCTTTACAGGCGAGGCCATCGCCAATGCGTTCGGCCAAAAGCCTCCACGTGAGGAAGGCTCTACCATGAAGCCAACCGTATCGGAGCTGATGACGATTACCAGGAAGCTGCACAATGAATGCGCAATCAAAGACCAGATGATGCAAGATTACCTAAACAACTTATCGGCGACCATAAACAACACCCAACAGGCTTTGAACCATTTCGTGACCCATTGGAGAGAGTTCTTCGATTATCAGGCCAGACAAATCGCCTATCTGGCAGCGCAGAATTCTGCCGAAAACAAGATGAGGATTGAAAGCGTTCTCTCATCATTGCAGCAGATAGACGACAGATTGGAGAAGACCGCCCCGTCCAATGCACGTGCAGACGTATCAGTGAAGCCATTTATGGTTCTTGATGCACCAACACAATCTTGCAGCCTTGCTGGTACCCCTGCTACCACTGGTGTAGGCGAGTTTCAGGCATCAGATCCATCCAAAGGCATTCCTGGTAACAGCCCTGGTGCTCGTGCAGAAACGTCGAAGGGCTCATATGAACATCAGCAAAGTCAAGATGCACCATATACGTCTAAAGTGGTTGAACTCGATGGTCGTTCTGTAGCCTCATTGCAGTCCAAAATAATGCAGCCATCGCAGGTTCCAAATACTCAACCCATGGGTGGCCCTATTGCACCTCGCATCACTTCGGCGAACGCATCCAACAGTAGTACTCGCAGTACCAGTGGTGAGGTTCAAGAACCTGTACGCTCAAAAGTCCTGGTCGATGGTCATTGGAGGGCTCCCCATCAGCAGGCATCCATCAGTAGTACTCGCAGTACCACTGGTGAGGTTCAGGAACCTGCACGCTCAAAACTTATGACCGATGGTCTTTGGAGGGATCCCCATCAGCAGGCATCCATCAGTAGTGCTCGCAGTCCCAGTGGTGAGGTTCAGGAACCTGCAAGTCCAAAACTCCTGATCGATGGTTATTGGAGGGGTCCCCATCAGCAGGCATCCATCAGTAGTACTCGCAGTACCACTGGTGAGGTTCAAGAACTTGCACGTTCAAAACTCATGACCGATGGTCATTGGAGGGGTCCTCATCAGCAGGCATCCAACAGTAGTACTCGCAGTCCCAATGGTGAGGTTCAAGAACCTACACGCTCAAAACTCCTGACCGATGGTCCTTGGAGGGCTCCTCATCAGCAGACCACAGAACATCAGAACTCAGGGCTCCTCAAAACCGTGCGGGTCTCCGAAATTGGTGCCCAAAGACTTCCACCTCCTGAGGTTGCTGAGGTCCCACCTACGTTGCCTAATTACTCAACGCATCCCCGTAACCATTCTGCAAGCGCAACCTCACCAAGACCTTCATCGGTAGTCGATATTGCTGCTGTTTACGGAGTAAATGCAGGCCATTCCAACTCTGACTTCACGAAGTCTGCAAGCACTTATGTGTTAGCACCTCAGGTGCCTCATGAGGTTGCTAGAAGCCAGGAGACTCGATCGGATCGTTTGGAGAATTGGAGATTAAAACAGAAGCTCGCAATGAAATCCAAATCGACTGCTGAGCTAGACGCTATTCAGAGATATTAATTAGTAGCTATAACAATTTATACAAAGTTATCTGCCAGATAACTTTTTCATGCCAACTATCCTAATACTTTTGCAGCTAACTTGCGTAGATAATATTTAGCAACTTCATCCATGGATAGATCCCTCGTGATTTCCACAAATATATAAAAATGTTTATTATATTTAAGGTTTTATCCATAATTACCAGTTATTTGTATTTGAGGTTTTTGTTTTAAGTACTTACTGGCATTTATTTTTATTTTATTATTTATTCCTATAGTACACAAATCTAATGTTAAATATACATTTACCATTAAATAAACAACAATAAATAAATTTTCAACATTTTGAGAAGTACAGATACCCTAACCTAACCTAACCTAGCCTAACCTAACCTAACCTAGCCTAACCTATTTTTTGAATTTCTCACATACTGAAACTGTGTCAAATTTTCAGGAGAAGAAGCTTCTGGTATACTGAACACATATCTAATATTAAAAATACAATAAGTAAAATTTCATTTTTTTCAGTAATAGAGAAAACCTAACCTAACCTAACATAACCTACTTTTGACTTTCTCACTTATTTAATACTGAAACTCTGCCAAATTTTCAGGAGAATTAGTTTCAGGTATACTGTATATGAATTTAATATCAAATTTGCAATTAATAAATTTTCAGAAATTTCAGTAACAGCTAACCCATACTTGTCAATACAGAAAGTTAAGTGCTACATTTTCTCCCTTATTTAATACTGAAACTTTCTCAAATTTTCAGGAGAACTAGTTTCAGGTGTATTGTATACGAATCTGTAATCAAATTTGCAACTAATGAATTTTCAGAAATTTCAGCAACAGCTAACCCATACTTGTCAATACAGAAAGTTAAGTGTTTATTTTTTTCCCTTATGTAATACTGAAACTTTGTAAAATTTACAGGAGAATTTTTTTCAGGTGTCCTGAACACGAATCTAGTATCAAATTTGCAAATAAGAAATTTTCAGAAAATTCTGTAAAATTTTCAAAACTTTCAGTGATAGAGACTTGAAATTGATTGGTCTCAATTTGTCTTTGATTGGTAACACTTTGAACTTGATTGGCCTCAATTTGAACTTGATTGGTCTCAATTTGAACTTGATTGGTCCCAATTTGAACTTTATTGGACTCAATTTGAATTTCAAATGGTATAGTTGTGAGGGCTGAAGACTTTTAAGCATATACATACTCTGTTTGATAATGATTACTTAAGTAGTCGAAACTACTAACAAAACTATAAATAATTTTATGTGATACTAACAAATTAATGTGTTTTATTTATAATTAATAGAATGTATTACGAAGTAGACGCCACCATTGAAAATATTAAGTTTAGATTTGATTGAAGAGTTTCAATTATCAGTAAAATTATCTCTGCGATATGAACAAAAATGTTTTCTGTCGATGTGAAGTGTTTGGGGAAAAGGTTAATTAGATAATTTCTGAATTGTTTGCTATAGGCGCTTATCAGTTATCAGTGTAGGAGGCTTGCGATGTGTTGGTGTATATGTGTGCTGATAACGCGTTAAAGTTGATGCACATGTAATATCATCTGTTGGACGATTCTAAACGGTAGTTGCCAGGTTACCAGGAGGACATCATCATGGACACCGACATCAACATCCTCCTGCTGGGGGAGACTGGCGTCGGCAAGTCCACGTTCATCAACTCCTTCGCCAACTACATCAAGTTCCCGACGCTGAAGGCTGCCAGGCAGGCAGAGCTGGTGTGCCTCATACCTACCAAGTTCACCATCGCCGACGATGACTACGTGGAGCACGTTGTTAGGTTCGGCGAGGACGACGGCAACGAGGACCACACCACAGGCAACTCCTCGACTCAAGGTAAGTTAAGGTGTGCTGAAGTTAAGGTGTGCTCAAGTTAAGGTGTTGCAGAGCCCATGGAGCACGTCTTCGAGGTGCCCGGCCTCACCTCCAGGGTGCGCATCATCGACACCCCGGGGGTGGGCGACGCCCGCGGCATCGAACAGGACGAGAAGAACATCCGCAAGACGGTGGGGTACCTGAAGAACTACACCCACCTGAACGCCGTCTGCTTCGTGCTTAAACCTACCGTCACCATCCTCAACGAGTACTTCAAATTCTGCGTGACGCACCTCTTCTCCTGCGTGGAGAAGACGGCTGGTGCCAGCATCGTCTTCGCCTTCACCAACACCCGCAGTACCTTCTACAGGCCAGGCGAGACGATGACGCTCCTCCAGAGGCTTCTGCGCGAGATCGCCGAGAGCCCGCCGCACGTCCAGGTGCCCTTCTCCAAGGGCAACATCTTCTGCGTGGACAACGAGGCCTTCAGGTACCTGATGGCGATGCGCGCCGGCCACGTGTTCAAAGAGAATGAGGTGGAGGACTTCACCGAGAGCTGGAGGGTGTCCGCCGCGACGTACCAGGAGATGCTTCAGTACGTGGCGACGCTCGAGGCCCACCCCATCGTCGCCGAGGTGTCCGCCGTGGAAGTCAGGGATCGTCTGAGGCCTCTCCTGCGGGAACTCGTCAACATCTACGTGACTATGTTAACTCATTTGGATTACCTCGATTGCCATCAAGGTAATCTGGTTCAGAAACCCAAAAGAACGGACCTCGCGTTACCACAACTAGATCACATTTTCCAGCTCTTTGATGCACCAATCCTCATCTGCAAATCGCTTCAATGCAATTACGTAAGTCACCTCTATTTCCTAAACTACAGAAAGATGTACAGACTACAGAACAGCGTGAAGTTTGAAGTTTATGGTGCTTCTAAAAATGTACAAAATTTGTTTCGTGGTACCTCATAGCTGGTTTCTATTTTAGAAAGAGGATCTCCATAGAGATATCTTCAGGCAAAAATGCCACGCACCTTGCACCTGCGCACAGGACCAGTGCTCGGTCCTGTCCAAAAATTTCTGCAAAGTATGTAAGTGTCCGGTAAGCAATCACCACTACATCCTCTACGAGGCCAGACACTTCCATAGATCGCACTTGAGCTTACCACCGTTCGGCACCTCAGATCAAGACCAGGTATGGTTTAAGAAGCAGATGAAGAAGCTACGTCAGGAGTACGCAGACGAACTGGTACACCTTCAAACAGTAATGGCCACCATCGACCTGTTCCTGAAGGACAGCTTCATCTATGGGGGTTCTTGCGAGATTTCGGACTACCTGAACGCCCTGTACGCATGGTGAGCGGTACCTTGGAACCCATTGCTCGCATTACTAATATCGTTCCCATTACAGCCGTACCAGAGGTTCTAACATCTTTGATTGCATCCTGAAGTTAAGGAAGGACCATCTGCAAAGACTCGAGGGCACAAATACCGTCAAAACCGCATCGGATTTAAGCGGCATCATCGACGGGCTCTACCTGACGAAGCACGTTGGCAATCTGCTCTCCAGGATCGAGAGGGGCGACTGGGAAGGTCCTACCACACCCAAGAATACCGAAGGTACCAAATCAAAACCTCCAAGACCAACCACCGAACCCTCACCTACAAAAGAACCAAATTCTCTGGAAAATTTCAACGCTCGGGATAAAGCAGATACGTCCCCAAAACCAAAAGCACCACCGGAAGGACCAAAGGATCCGAAAGGTTGGCACCTTGAGCGTGGCGGGGAGGTCAGACCCGAAGACACGTATGCACCACCGGAAATCTCGAAGGATCAGAGAGGTTTGTGCATCGGGAGTGGTAGCGAGGTCACACCTGAAGACATGAGCGCACCACCTGAAGTGCCAGATATTACAAGAGGTATGACCCCGGAAAGTGGTAAGGTGGTCACACATAAAGATACCAATGCGCCACCGGAAGTGCCAGGTATTCCAAGAGGTTTGACCCTGGGAAGTGGTGAGGAGGGCACACATAAAGATACAAATGCGCCACCGGAAGTGTCAGATGTTCCAACAGGTTTGACCCTGCGAAGTGGTGAGGAGGGCATACACGAAGAAACAAATGCACCACTGGAAGGGCCAGATATTCCAAGGGACCTGGGACGTGGTAAGGAGGTCACACATGCAGGTACAAATGCACTACCGGAAGTGGCAGATGTCCCAGGAGGTTTAACCCTGGGAAGTGGTAAGGAGGTCACACCTGAAGATGCAAATACACAACCGGAAGTGCCAGATGTTTCAAGAGGTTTGACCCAGGTAAGTGGTGAGGTCACACATAAATATACAAATGCCCCACCGGAAGTACCAGATATTCCAAGAGGTTTGACGCTGGAAAGTGGTGAGAAGGGCACACATGAAGACACAAATGCACCACTGGAAGTGCCAGATGTACCAAGAGGTTTGACCCTGGGAAATGGTGAGGTCACACATGAAGATACAAATGCACAACCGAATGTGCAAGATATTCCAAGAGGTTTGACCCTGGGAAGTGGTGAGGTCACACATGAAGATATAAATGCAGAAGATGCAGAAGCTATTGAGGCGGAAGATGGGAAGAATGTAAACGGTACTTCCATAGAAAAAATTGAGCCTAAACAGAACATTATAGTTGCAGAAAATATTGAGACGAAGAAGGAGTTAGACATTACGCATATAAGAAATGTTGAAAGAGAGAAGGAAGATAATAAGAAATTTGGGAACAAAAAAGATATCAATTCTGGATACACGGATCAATTAGAGCTTACGGACTTAGAGACTAATGAAAAGGAAACGACTACGAAGACGATAAGGGTTGACATGGAACTCCCAAAGAAGGCTGAGGGCACACATGAAGAATTGACGGTAACAAAAAATCAAGGCCAGGATAAGAATGACGAAGTAGGGAAGAAAATAAATTTGGGGAAAGATAAGGGCAGCGATAAATTAAGCGAGATGGAAATGGGGATAAACCGTAACGACGAGGTGGAGGAAATAAAAGCGAACAAGGAACCCGAAAAGGGCGAAAAAAGCACCAATCGAGACATCGAAAAAGGTGACCCACATTGGGACAACAAGGGGCGTGGTCTAAATGTGGAAGCAGGAATAGAAAACGAGACGGCTAAGTCTGGTGGGAAGAAAACTAAAGAAGACCACGAAAGCCAGCTGCAAACTGGAAATGAAAAAGGCGGCAAAAATAGTAGGATGGCAAAAGAAAAACAGGAGAGGGATAGAAACGAGAAAGTAACGAAAGATAAAGGAGCGATCGCTAAGGTACAACCGGCAGATACCGCGAACGGAAACAAAAAGGAGAAGGAAGCTAAGCAGAAACCGAAGGTAAAGGAGCAAAGACATTCTACCCCCATCAAAGGGTCTGAATCTAGCAAAAAATCTTCACCTAGAGGTTCCTCATCCTCCAGTCCAGTGAAAGACAAAAATATTAAAAAACCCAAACATGAAGCTAAGAAAGAGGAGAACCGTAGAGCCTCGAGGAATTCCCCTCCAAATAACGAAGATGGATCGAAACACGAAAAAAAATCATTTATTGAGAAGTACTGTAATATAATATAGTTAAAAAAAATTGTTGCAAATAGTAATGAGCAAACTCTATTAAGTAAATTGTAGTTTCCAATAATAAATTACAACTGATAAAAAAAATATTTTCAGCATTTATTATTTCTGCCAAATTTATAAAATTATTCTGACTATGATTCTGATCCTTGAAACCAATCAAGACCTTATCCCAACCTCATAGGTTGGGATGATCCTCATAGGGTCAGCAGTTCTCAAAATATCCACCTGCAAAGTTTGAAACTTACAATCAATGCCAAAATCGTTTCATAACTAGTATTAAGTAGAGTTAAGAGTTAAGAGTTAAGAGTATTGGGGGTATATAGGTTGGGATGACCCTCATAGGGTCAGCAGTTCTCAAAATATCCACCTGCAAAGTTTGAAACTTATAATCAATGCCAAAATCGTTTCATAACTAGTATTAAGTAGAGTTAAGAGTTAAGAGTTAAGAGTATTGGGGGTATATAGGTTGAGATGACCCTCCTAGGGTCAGCAGTTCTCAAAATATCCAACTGCAAAGTTTGAAACTTACAATCAATGCCAAAATCGTTTCATAACTAGTATTAAGTAGAGTTAAGAGTTAAGAGTTAAGAGTATTGGGGGTATATAGGTTGGGATGACCCTCATAGGGTCAGCAGTTCTCAAAATATCCACCTGCAAAGTTTGAAACTTATAATCAATGCCAAAATCGTTTCATAACTAGTATTAAGTAGAGTTAAGAGTTAAGAGTTAAGAGTATTGGGGGTATATAGGTTGGGATGACCCTCATAGGGTCAGCAGTTCTCAAAATATCCACCTGCAAAGTTTGAAACTTAAAAACATTGCCAAAATCGTTTCAGAACTACGAGTATTAGACCAAATTTGATTCAATTGAATCAACTAATTAGGATCTACTTAGGATTCAGCTTATTAAATCTAGGACTAATAAATTAGTCTAAGACTAACTAGTCTCATTTGAATCCAAACCTGGTATCGTTATATTTAGAAATGCGCCATCAGACCACTTAAAGCGAATATTCTCCTTTAAAGTTTGAAACTTAAAAACAATGCCAAAATTGTTTTAGAACTACGAGTATTAGACCAATTTTGATTCAATTGAATCATTAAATTAAGATCTACTTAGAATTGAACCAATTGAATCTAGGACAAATAAAATAGCCTAAGACTAATTAGTCTCACTTTAATCCAAAGCTGATATCGTTATATCTATAAATTCCCCGTCAGACCACTTAAAGTACATCCGTCGATTAAACCCACGATAACAGAATTATTTGCGCAATTAATTTCATACAAATGCTTATCAAGTTTCAAGACCCTTCATTAGTTTAATTATACTTCGCAGTTATCTAAAAATTTTTGATCGGATCAAATGTTTGTTCAGTTATCATGAACTTACATATTATGATTTCCACTAACTGATTTGATCTGAGGCCCAAATTTTTTGATCGGGGCAAATGTTTGTTCTGTTATCATGAGCTTATATGATTTCCACTTACTGATGTGATCTTATACCCACTCTTTGCTGTAACAAAGGGCATCGATTAGATCAGTGTCGTTGTACGTCTGGAGATCGCAAAATCGCCTCCATTCGACTTGCTCCTAGTCGACAGTAAGGACATGGCTTCGTCGAAGATGAGTTCGAAGGGCGTCGTCCAAAAGGACTCGGACATCAACATCCTGCTGCTGGGCGAGACGGGAGTCGGCAAGTCCACGTTCATCAACTCCTTCGCCAACTACGTCCAGTACAAGACGCTAAGGGAGGCCCTGGAGGAGGAGCTGGTGTGCCTCATACCCACCAGCTTCACCATCCCCGACGAGAACTACGTGGAGCGCCATATCAGCATCGGAACCGATACCAATGAGGACCAGATCGTCGGCAACTCCAGCACGCAAGGTAAATGATTATCTAGTGACAGTTCTTAGATTTAATAGGCAAATGGGGGTAATTATATTTCTGCCAGGAAATCTCCAGAGGGTTGAAAGCTAACGCTCCTTGGAAGGTCCCTAAATGGACAATTCTTCATGAGTTAAAAAGCAAACGGTTTAGTAGAATAGTACTATTCGTCGGCTTTATACTACTACCCGGAGATCTCCAGAGGGTTGAAAGCTAACGCTTCTTAGAAGATCCCTTAAATGGACAATTCTTGATGAGTTAAGAAACAAAGGGATTAGTAGATTAGTAATATTGGGCGGCTTGTTTATACTTCTTACCGGAAATCCCCAGAGGGTTGAAAGCTAACGCTCCTTGGAACGTCCCTTAAATGGACAATTCCTCATGAGTTAAAGAGCAAAGGGTTTCGTAGATTAATACTATTCGTCGACTTGTTTCTACTTCTACACGAAAATCCCCAGAGGGTAGAAAGCTAACGCTCCTTGAAAGGTCCCATAAGGAGACACAATTCTTGATGAGTTAAGAAACAAAGGGATTAGTAGATTAGTACTATTCGTCGGCTTGTTTATACTTCTACCCGGAGATCTCCAGAGGGTTGAAAGCTAACGCTCCTTGGGAGGTCCCTTAAATGGACAATTCTTGATGAGTTACAAAGCAAAGCAGTCAGTAGATTAGTACTATTCGCTGGCTAGTTTATACTTCTACCCGGAAATCCCCAGAGGGTTGTCCCTATCGCTCTATCCCCTACCGCTCCTTGGAAGGTCCCTTAATTGGACAATATTTGATGAGTTAAAAAGCAAAGGGTTTAGTAGATTAGTACTATTCGTCGGCTTGTTTATACTTCTGCCCGGAGATCTCCAGAGGGTTGAAAGCTAACGCTCCTTGGGAGGTCCCTTAAATGGACAATTCTTGATGAGCTAAGTAACAAAGAGATTAGTACTATTTGCCGGCTTGTTTATACTTCTACCCGGAGATCTCCAGAGGGTTGAAAGCTAACGCTCCTTGGGAGGTCCCTTAAATGGACAATTCTTGATGAGCTAAGTAACAAAGAGATTAGTACTATTTGCCGGCTTGTTTATACTTCTACCCGGTAATCTCCAGAGGGTTGAAAGCTAACGCTCCTTGGGAGGTCCCTTAAATGGACAATTCTTGATGAGTTACAAAGCAAAGCAGTCAGTAGATTAGTACTATTCGCTGGCTAGTTTATACTTCTACCCGGAAATCCCCAGAGGGTTGTCCCTATCGCTCTATCCCCTACCGCTCCTTGGAAGGTCCCTTAATTGGACAATATTTGATGAGTTAAAAAGCAAAGGGTTTAGTAGATTAGTACTATTCGTCGGCTTGTTTATACTTCTGCCCGGAGATCTCCAGAGGGTTGAAAGCTAACGCTCCTTGGGAGGTCCCTTAAATGGACAATTCTTGATGAGTTACAAAGCAAAGCAGTCAGTAGATTAGTACTATTCGCTGGCTAGTTTATACTTCTACCCGGAAATCCCCAGAGGGTTGTCCCTATCGCTCTATCCCCTACCGCTCCTTGGAAGGTCCCTTAATTGGACAATATTTGATGAGTTAAAAGCAAAGGGTTTAGTAGATTAGTACTATTCGTCGGCTTGTTTATACTTCTGCCCGGAGATCTCCAGAGGGTTGAAAGCTAACGCTCCTTGGGAGGTCCCTTAAATGGACAATTCTTGATGAGCTAAGTAACAAAGAGATTAGTACTATTTGCCGGCTTGTTTATACTTCTACCCGGAGATCTCCAGAGGGTTGAAAGCTAACGCTCCTTGGGAGGTCCCTTAAATGGACAATTCTTGATGAGTTAAAAAACAAAGCTGTTAGTAGATTAGTACTATTCGCCGGCTAGTTTATACTTCTACCCGGAAATCCCCAGAGGGTTGTCCCTATCGCTCTATCCCCTACCGCTCCTTGGAAGGTCCCTTAATTGGACAATATTTGATGAGTTAAAAAGCAAAAGGTATAGTAGATTAGTACTATTCGTCGGCTTGTTTATACTTTTACCCGGAGATCTCCAGAGGGTTGAAAGCTAACGCTCCTTGGGAGGTCCCTTAAATAGACAATTCTTGATGAGCTAAGTAACAAAGAGATTAGTACTATTTGCCAGCTTGTTTATACTTCTGCCCGGAGATCTCCAGAGGGTTGAAAGCTAACGCTCCTTGGGAGGTCCCTTAAATGGACAATTCTTGATGAGTTAAAAAACAAAGCTGTTAGTAGATTAGTACTATTCGCCGGCTAGTTTATACTTCTACCCGGAAATCCCCAGAGGGTTGTCCCTATCGCTCTATCCCCTACCGCTCCTTGGAAGGTCCCTTAATTGGACAATATTTGATGAGTTAAAAAGCAAAGGGTTTAGTAGATTAGTACTATTCGCCGGCTTGTTTATACTTCTACCCGGAGATCTCCAGAGGGTTGAAAGTTAACGCTCCTTGGAAGGTCCCTTAAATGGATAATTCTTGATCAGTTAAGAAGCAAAGGAAGTTTTAGGGGTGTTTATGGATAGGGGTTAGGTGCTTGTTGGTAGATTTGTCTGCTTATCGTTAACAATTCTATGGTAAGTGTAGGCGATAGGCTAATAATTGTTGCAGTAATAAAATGGTGTTAAATGTGTTGTCCAGGTGCGAAGTCGTACGTCTTCCCCATAGAGGGCGACTCCCGGAGGGTCAGGCTGATCGACACCCCAGGAATCGGGGACGCCCGCGGCCTGGACCACGACAACATCAACTTCGAGAACATCCTGGAGTACCTGAGCAACTTCGACCACCTGCACGCCATCTGCTTCCTGCTGAAGCCGAACGTGTCCATCCTGACGGCGTACTTCAAGTTCTGCATCCTGCACCTGCTCAGCAGGCTGGACAAGACGGCCGTCCACAACATCATCTTCGTCTTCACCAACAGCCGCAGCACGCTGTACAAGCCCGGCGAGACGCTGACCGTCCTCAGGAGGGTGCTGCAGGAGATCCAGGAGGCGCCGCCGCACGTGCGCATCCCGCTGGACAAGAGGAACATGTTCTGCATGGACAACGAGGCCTTCCGCTTCCTGGTGGCCCTGCAGAACGGGATCGCGTTCGAGGACACCGAGTCGGAGACGTTCGCGCACAGCTGGAAGATATCGGCGGAGATGTGCGCGAAGCTGCTGGACCACATCGCCGGGGATGGGTCCACCAGGTCCATAGCGCCGCACGCCATCAAGAGCACGCTGTCGGTTAACGAGGCGCGCCGCGTCATCAGGGACCTCACCAAGCCGCTGGTGGACATCTCCGATCTGATCGAGGACAACCTGCTGCTGCTGGCGCGGCACGCCAAGGACATCACCAGGGACAACATTACCATCGTGGAGTTCAGGAAGAAGCTCTACGTGCCGGTTATAGACCTGGTGCAGAAGGATCTGGACCAGCCGGTGACGGTGTGCACGGCTGCCAAATGCTCCGAGAAGATTACTGCAAGTATTCTATACTTCGCGCAACGACAAGTTGTTTTCATGACATTAACTTGCAATAAAAATTAAAAGGGTGGGATTGTTAAACCACTTCATGTGACGGCCCTTTGTCACTGGCAACTCTTTGGTGCATCAATATTAAAGCCAAAGCCTGGACTGGATACCTGGACTTTTATGATCTATGGACCTTATGGACCTAACCCAACTTGAAGTGGTTTAACAATCCCACCCTTATAATTTTCATTGCAAGTCAATGCCACAAAAACAAACTATCGTTGCGCGAAGTATACCACCACCGGTAACCTGTTGTAACTGAAGGTGTGTTTCAGGTTTTGGGCATCACAAAGTACCATTACAAGCAGAGATGCCACAACCCTTGCTACCTGACGAACGTGCCCAAGGAGGTCGTTGGGTCCATCGAGCTGGTCAACTGCTGGGCCATGAGCGGGCAGACGTGCCACGTGTGCGGCTGCCACTTCACCACCCACATGCACATCCTCTACGAGACCGAGGCCGTCGAGGCGAGCGTCGTCGACGGCTCCATCCAGGTGAAGATCACCACCACCGAGGACCGCATGCGCGAGCAGAAGAAGCTCGTCGAGAAGCTCAGGGAGCAGCGCGAGGAGTACCAGCTCGAGAAGGAGACGATAACCAGGTCCATGGCCAAGTTCGTCTACTTCCTCAAGGACCACTCCATCTGCCTGTACAACGACGCATACGAGCAGTACCTGGACTACCTCATCGCTAGGTGAGTACTTACCCTTTCCGCGCACCAGTTTCACCCTCCGGTACTCGTTGCAGAGAGACAAACCTGGGCGGCAACGCCGACAGGGGCTTCGTGAAGCGGCACGAGGACCTGAAGAAGCAGTACCTCGAGGAGAAGCTCCTGCTGGAGAAGGTGCTGAGCTCCTCCGCTAATAGGCAGACGGTCATGACGGTCAGCGCGGCGGAGATCCACGAGTGCGTCGACGCCCTGTACAACCTCAAGCACACCGGCAAGAAGATCAGGGAGCTGCACAAGAAGCAGGAGAAGATGCGCTCGGTGGAGCACGAGCAGTCCGAGGAGTACCACCACGCCAGGCCGATCAGGAGGGAGAGAAGGGAGAGGATCGTTGCTGTTGGTAGGGTCGCGAGGGTCCTCAACAGGCTCAACATTGGTTAAATATTATTTAATAACAATTATTCGTTGCTCAATATATTAAATAAATTACATTTATATTAATTTACAGCGTTTCATTATACAACAAGACTCGCGAATCAACCATGAAACGCTAGTATCATACCGTTAAGGGCGTTGGAGTGGGAGTCGTAGAGTCGATGATTCCGTATACGGAATCATCGACTCGACGACTATGGAAAACTGGCCCAGAACTGTCCTAGCCTATCTACTCACCACTGTGAGTAGCCTATCTACTAACCACTGTAAGTAGATAGGCTAGGACAGTTTTGGGCTACTTTGTCAATCCCTCACAGCTCTGAATAGCCTATCTACTAACCAATGTGAGTAGATAGGCTTATCTACTCACAGTGGTGAGGGATAGGCAAAGTGGCCCAGAACTGTCCTAGCCTATCTACTCACAGTGGTGTGTAGATAGGCTAGGACAGTTCAGGGCCACTTTCCCATAAGGTTACATGAGAGGTCTAAGTTCACTTTACTTCCGGTCAGGCTGGTCGTCGAATTCGTCTAAGTCCCTTATCGGCGATAATGTATGTTGGGCTGCTTAACATCTGCGTGGGAGTCGGCTCATATAAACAGGTATCAACGACTGGAAATAAAGTGAATTTAGACCCCCCATGTAAACCTTGTGGGACAAAGGTCCAGAACTGTCCTACCCTATCTACTCAACAGTGGTAAGTAGATAGGCTAGGACAGTTCTGGGCCACTTTCCCATAAGGTTTACATGGGGGGTTTAAATTCACTTGACTTCCGGTCGGGCTGGTCTTCGAATTCGTTCAAGTCCCTTATCGGCGATAATGTATGTTGGGCTGCTTAACATCTGCGAGGGAGTCGGCTAATATAAACAGGTATCAACCTGTTTATATCAATAAACAGGCTGCTATAAACAGGCTGATATCAACAGACTGATTTAAACAGGCTGATATATTCGACGAATTCGACGACCAGCCCGACCGGCAATAAAGTGAATTTAGACCCCCCATGTAAACCTTGTGGGACAAAGGTCCAGAACTGTCCTACCCTATCTACTCAACAGTGGTAAGTAGATAGGCTAGGACAGTTCTGGGCCACTTTCCCATAAGGTTTACATGGGGGGTTTAAATTCACTTTACTTCCGGTCGGGCTGGTCGTCGAATTCGTCTAAGTCCCTTATCGGCGATAATGTATGTTAGGCTGCTTAACATCTGCGTGGGAGTCGGCTGATATAAACAGGTATCAACCTGTTTATATCAATAAACAGGCTGATATCAACAGGCTGATTTAAACAGGGTGATATATTCGACGATTTCGACGATCAGCCCGACGGGAAATAAAGTGAATTTAGACCCCCATATAAACCTTGTGGGACAAAGGTCCAGAACTGTCCTAGCCTATCTACTCAACAGTGGTAAGTACATAGGCTAGGACAGTTCTGGGCCAATTTTCCATAAGTTTTACGTGGAGGATCTCAATTCACTTTACTTCTGGTCGGGCTGGTCGTCGAATTCGTCTAAGTACCTTATCAACGTTGTATTTGTTGGGCTGCTTAAAATCTGCGTGGGAGTCGGCTGATATAAACAGGCTGATTTAAACAGGCTGATGTATTCGACGAATTCGACGACCAGCCCGACCGGAAATAAAGTGAATTTAGACCGCCCATGTAAACCTTATGGGAAAATGGCCCTGAACTGTCCCAGCCTATCTACTACTGTGGTCCATTGTGACTACGTCAAGTTCATGACGTTCCTGACCCACTGGGTATCCTCGGCGATGTCTGCGAAGACGACATAGTTGTTCAAGTCGCAGCGGCTGTTGTTGTTGGCGGTGACGTAGGCGACGAGCCCCCGGAGGCGGTAGACCTCCTCCTGCTTGCAGAAGAAGCCCGAGCCGCTGTCCCCGCCGCAGGGCCCCGCGCCGTTCCTCGAACCTGCACAGAAAGAACACCCGGTGAGCACCGCGCAGCCGTCCCCCAGGTCCTGCTTACCCCCGCAGAAGGTGTGCGCCGTCGCGATCTTGGAGAAGGCGCCGTGGCTCCTGAGGCACTGCTCGTGGGTGACTACCGGCACGTCCACCCTGTAGGCGGCCTCCGAGTGAGCCGCCCCCGCGGAGGTCTGCCCCCAGCCGGCGACGGCGCCGCCGCTCATGATCGGCCCCAGGGCCTCGTCGGAGTCCCAGAGGCAGATCGGGTAGACGAGGCCCCCCAGCCTCACCGGCGCCGTCATCGTCAGCACGGCCAGGTCGTGGCCCCCCTCGTTCTGCACGTACGAGGGGTGCACCCTGATGTCGGCCACACTGGCCTTGACGCCGCGACGAGCCCAGTTCTCCAGGTTGCTCAACCCCAGCACCAGCACCAGGTCGGCCTTGTCGTAGAGGACCACGTTCTCGTACTGCACACAGTGACCCACTGCAACAACAACAACAACGACAATAACAACAACAACAGTAACAACAACAACAACAACATCAACAACAACAGCTTACTTTTTAAACGTGTTCTCCTGATTGGTTTGCGCAAGTTTGTGCTTACATTTCCGGCTTCTACGTTCTTACCTGTGAGTACGTGCCTATTGGAGATGAGGTTGGCGGTGCAGCGGAACTGGTACTTGCCGGTGTGGGAGTTGTAGAAGTGGACGGCGACCATCCATGGGCACTCGCCGTCGCGAACCTCTTTGCCCAGCACGACCAGCGGCGTCGCCATGGTCACTTTGCCGCACTGCGATGGATCGTACGGCAGCTCAGGCTGGGTGCTGACCTCCGGCTGACGGGTAACTTCCGGTTCCGGAAGTCGCGGAGGCGTCTCCGTCGGCCTGGCTGCGGAAGGCGGAGGTCCCGTGTCGTTAACCGACTGGCTCGTCCGGTTCTGGCCGTAGATGTAAACCGGTGGCAGGTTTTGGGCGTAAGCCGGCGGCTCGCGGTCAGCTGGTGGATCGGCGCCGTAAACCGGTATATTAACGTCGTAAGCCGGTGGCGCGTCTGTTGAGTAAGTCAAGGTCCGGTTCGGTTTACCGTAAACCGGCTCGTTCGCTTTGGGAGGCGGATTTCCGTAAACTGGCTCGTTCGCTTTGGGAGGCGGTTTTCCGTAAACCGGCTCGTTCGCTTTGGGAGGCGGTTTTCCGTAAACCGGCTCGTTCGCTTTGGGAGGCGGTTTTTCGTAAACCGGCTCGTTCGCTTTGGGAGGCGGATTTCCGTAACCCGCCACCGGATTGGAGGTGTATTCCGGAAGCTCGGTTGCGGTTGCCGGCGGGCCGGCGCTGAAGAAGTCGGTGCCGGTGTCCTCGCCGGTACCCAATGGCGGCACGCTGACGGTCGTCAGCTTCCGGTTTCTCGTCTGCATCGTGGAGCGCAGCCTGCTCTGCGCCCAAAGAGACGTGGTGCCCCTCGGACCCACTGAAAAATATCAATTAAGCAAATAAGTCATTAAGTATCCGGCAATTAAATCATTAATTACGTTTGTAAGGAGCATCGGTACAAAGCAATACTCCGTTGGCGAGGAATGCCGTAATCCTGGGGAAAGCCTTGCTCGAGGGGAACGTGATTTTGCAGACTATGTGGGACACAGGATTCTCCACGATTTGGTCCATGTTCGCAATCTTCATCGACATCCTCTGAAACGAAATAACCATATAATTTTCCCCGCAGCTCTTCTGCATCTGCAGCTGACGGTGAAGCCATCGGCCAATCCTTCGGAAAGAATTGATGTTGGGTTACGGCTTACAGCATCGGTGGAGAACGGAAGAGAACCGTTGGCTTCGTAGACGTAGTCACCGGAGAAGTCATTGGGCACGTAGATCCTGGCTTCATACAGACTTCCATTCCTCTGGTACCTCAGGTACTTGGGGCAGTTGTTCTCGGGCAGCTCGAACCCCAATCCGAGAACGAACAGCGACACCACGAGCAGAAATATCTTCAGGAACATCTGAAAAGCCAAACAAAGGTCATAACATCTGAACAGCGAAACAAAAATCATAACATCTGAAAGCCGAAACAAAAGTCATAACATCTGAACAGCGAAGCAAAAGGCAAAACATCTGAAAGCCGAAACAAAAGTCATAACATCTGAACAGCGAAGCAAAAGGCAAAAGACCTGAAGAGCGAAACAAAAATCATATCATCTGAACAGCGACATAAAGGTCAAAACATCTGAATAGCGAAACAAAAGTCATAACATCTGAACAGCGAAACAAAAGTCATACTATCTGAAAGGCGAAGTAAAAGTCAAAAGACCTGAAAACAAAAATCATAACATCTGAACAGCGACATAAAGGTCAAAACATCTGAATAGCGAAACAAAAGTCATAACATCTGAACAGCGAAACAAAAGTCATACTATCTGAAAGGCGAAGTAAAAGTCAAAAGACCTGAAAACAAAAATCATAACATCTGAACAGCGACATAAAGGTCAAAACATCTGAAAAGCAAAACAAACGTCATAACATCTGAAAAGCAAAACAAACGTCATAACATCTGAACAGCTAAACAAAAATCAAAACAGCAAAATGATCTGAAAGCCGCAACAAAAGTCATACCATCTGAAAAGCGAAGTAAAAGTCAAAAGACCTGAAGAGCGAAACAAAAATCATAACATCTGAACAGCGAAATAAAGGTCAAAATACCTGAAAAGCGAAACAAATGTCATAACATCTGAAAGCCGAAACAAAAGTCATAACATCTGAACAGCGAAACAAAAGTCTAAACATCTGCAAGCCGAAACAACAGTCATAACATCTGAAAGGCGAAGTAAAAGTCCAAAGACCTGAAGAGCGAAACCAAAATCATAACATCTGAACAGCGACATAAAGGTCAAAACATCTGAATAGCGAAACAACAGTCATAACATCTGAACAGCGAAATAAAAGTCAAAACATCTAAAAGCCGAAACAAAAGTCATAACATCTGAAAGGAGTAGTAAAAGTCAACAGATCTGAAGAGCGAAACAAAAATCATAACATCTAAACAGCGAAATAAAGGTCAAAATACCTGAAAAGCGAAACAACTGTCATAACATCTAAACAGCGAAATAAGAATCAAAACATCTGAAGAGCGAAACAAAAGTCATATCATCTGAAGGGCGAAGTAAAAGTCAACAGACCTGAAGAGCGAAACAAAAATCATAACATCTGAACAGCGACCTAAAGGTCAAAACATCTGAATAGCGAAACAAAAGTCATCACATCTGAACAGCGAAACAAAAGTCAAAACATCTGAACAGCGAAACAACAGACAAAACATCTGAAAGCCGAAACAAAAGTCATAACATCTGAAAGGCGAAGTATAAGTCCAAAGACCTGAAGAGCGAAACAAAAATCATAACATCTGAACAGCGACGTAAAGGTCAAAACATCTGAAAAGCGAAACAAATGTCATAACATCTGGACAGCGAAATAAGAGTCAAAACATCTGAAGAGCGAAACAAAAGTCATAACATCTGACAACGAAACAAAAGTCAAAACATCTAAAAAAACCGAAATAAAAGTCATATATCAACAGTTTAGTCTTGTTTATGAGATATTGCAAGTTTAGCACAATCCTGTAATTGTTGGCAATATTGATATGTTTGTCCAATGTTACTGATATTTAAATAGTGATAATTAACGAACTAGCGTATCAATATTTATGATATTTATTAGTGATATATATTATCAAATTGGGATCTAATAAATAAAAATTTATTACAATTCAATGTGTAGTTATTGAAATATTTTGGTTTTACTATGAGCATACGATTTTTGACTAATATTGTAAATTTGCTGATATTTGAAAAGTCATAATTAATTAACTGGCGTATCAATATTGATGATATTTCGCAGACATAAATAATATTACATTATAAGTTTAACGCAAAAAAATGACTACAGTCCAATGTCTTGTTTTTTAGATATTACAACTTTAGTGCGACCCTGTAATTGTTGGCTATATTGATATGTTTGTCCAATAATACTGATATTTAAGTAGTGATAATTAATGAACTAGCGTATCAATATTTATGATATTTATTAGTGATATATATTATCAAATTGGGATCTAATAATTAAAAATTGATTACAATTCAATGTGTAGTTAATGAAATACTTTGGCTTTACTACGAGCTTACGTTTTTTGACTAATATTGTACATTTTGCTGATATTTGATAAGTCATACATAATTAACTGGCGTATCAATACTCATGATATTTCGTAGTCATGAATAATATTATATTATAAGTTCAACCCAAAAAATTGATTGCAGTTTAATGTCTTGTTTTTCAGATATTACAACTTAAGTGCGACCCTGTAATTGTTGGCAGTATTGATATGTTTGTCCAATGTTACTGATATTTAAGTAGCGATAATTAACGAACTAGCGTATCAATATTTATGATATTTATTAGTGATATATATTATCAAATTGCGATATAATATATATAAATTGATTACAATTCAATATGTAGTTTTTGAAATATTTTGGCTTTACTATTAGCTTACGTTTTTTGACTAATATTGTACATTTTGCTGATATTTGATAAGTCATAATTAGTTAACTGGCGTATCAATATTAATGATATTTCGTTGTCAATGTGTATGAATGATATGCAATGTGTAATTATTGAAATATTTTGGCTATACTATGAGCTTATGATTTTTGACTAATATTATAAATTTTGCTGATATTTGATATTTGATAAGGTTAGGTTTTCGTATCAAATAAGGAAAGTCAAATGTAGGTTAGGTTAGGTTAGGTCTTTATTACTGAAAATGTTTAATTTTTTTTGTATATTTAATATTCGATTTGTGTTCAGTATACCTGAAGCTAATTCTCTTACATCTGAAAATCGAAACAAAAGACATATAGCGTTATGGTTTAGGTTAAGTCAGGTTAGGTTGCTCCTACAGCAGGATGTTTTAAGTTAAACCAGGTTATGTTTGACAATTGTTTTGCGCCATTTATTGCACGCTCCATGTAAAACGTTGTTACTTATAATGACCACCAACCTAACAACAATAACAAAATGTGACCATTGCAATTCGTTTCTAATGGAAATAGCACGAACTCACTTCCTGATGGCCTTGGCTGATATGCTGGAGCGTAATTGGCCACCAATTAATTAATAATTAAAGCAATTACGAAAAAACTGAACTCACCGTTAAGCACTGGACGCTCTCTGCGAAGATTTCGCCCACTTCCTGTTCAACCTTCCCCAAATCTCGTCCGCTAATTAGCTCTCGCGGGATTTCCGCTGATCACTTGTGCAGGTCTGCCGTCGACTGATTGGCGTCGGAATTCCCCCAAGGGGCGGCAGTGGGACCGGTATTTCAGAGGCTGCTTCTGGTATGCTAATCGAAGATGATTGGGCCTTCAATAACGGTTTGTTGCCGCTTTAATGGCTTGACCTTGAACCCTGACACCAGATTACGATTGCCTCTCGATGCAGGGGGAATTCCAGGAAGCCACAATTAAACGATGGCACGATGGCAAATTTGTGGGTTTCTACATATTTTTATTTGTAGTTAAATTTCGATGATCTCTCGCTGATCCATTAAGAAATACAGATTCCTTTCAATAACAATCGCTGCTTTCGTGCACATGGGAAAACCGGTTCAGATTATATCTGAGCGTTGGTAAATAGTCTCAGTCTTAATCTTGAAATAGCCGCGACTCATTCGCCAGTTAATTTCTCGTTGGTGCTGCAATGTTTTGCCTTAGGAGTTTACTCCTAACCCTCCTATTCTTCGCGGCCACAGCCCAAGACATCCAACTTCCGGTCAGCCCTTGCCCACATATCTTCAAGTATACCTATAAGCGACCAGTAATTGCAGAGTTCACACTCGAGAATGACTTTAGCGGCCTGTACGAGTTGGCAGTAAACATGATCTCTGATACAGATACGGTACGTTTTTGGGTGTATGGTGTAGATGATGTCATGCAATTCTTGCTTGATCTATACCTTTTTAGGTTCAAATTGAGACCAATCAAGTTCAAATTGAGACCAATCAATTTCAAATTGAGGCCAATCAAGTTCAAATTGATACCAATCAATTTCAAATTGAGACCAATCAATTTCAAATTGAGACCAATCAATTTCAACTTGAGGCCAATCAAGTTCAAATTGATACCAATCAATTTCAAATTGAGGCCAATCAAGTTCAAATTGATACCAATCAATTTCAAATGGGGACCAATCAATTTCAAATTAAGACTAAACAAAACACTAAACAATATCAAGTTGTCATGATAAATTTGATTTGTTTACTCTCAACTTGATATTGTTTGGTGTCAACTTGATTTTGTTTAGTCTCAATTTGAAATTGATTGTTCTCAATTTGAACTTGATTGGCCTCAATTTGAAATTGATTGGTATCAATTTGAACCCAAAAAGGTATAGACCGAACCAATTAACTACTGCTCTATTTTTTTTTTGTCGCAGGATATTCTGTTATGGCTTGCCACTCCTCGTCTGAACATTTCGCAAGGAGCTAATCTTACATACTATGCCATCTCAAAGGATTTGGGCCCACTTGTTCTTGCCTCTGTTGTGTTCCAGAGAGAACTAATTTGCCATAACTCAGCAGCAACAGGTAATTATTATTACATATTTTTGTAATATGTCCGATCAATTTCAAATTGGGGCCAATCAAGTTCAAATTGATACCAATCAATTTCAAATTGAGACCAATCAATTTCAAATGGAGACTAAACAGAGTCAAGTTGACACTTAACAATATCAAGTTGTCATAATAAATTTGATTTGTTCACTCTCAACTTGATATTGTTTGGTGTCAACTTGATTTTGTTTAGTCTCAATTTGAAATTGATTGGTTTCAATTTGACATTGATTTGTATCAATTTTAACTTGATTGGCCTCAATTTGAAATTGATTAGTCTCAATTTGAACGTGATTGGTCTCAATTTGATCAAATTATTATTACATATTTTTGATTGTTGTTGTTGTTATTATTATGACTATTAGAAATTAGTAAATAATCGTAAGGTTTACTTCTTAAAACCCCGCCTATCCTAAGCCTCAAAAAATAATTTTTAGGGTAGTACTAGTTGAACTTTTCCGTATGTTTTGGAGTGTATTCAGAAAAATCACTATTCATATGTGTTTTTTAGTGCAACGTTATAAGATTTGGAAGAGTACTACTACAAACTGCATAAATACTTCTCAATATTTGAAATACATGAGTACTAGTCCAATTTGCCTATATTTCTTGGGCTAGTACTTAACAAAAAATTAACAAATAATGTAATAATTAGCTTTGTTATCAACGTATGTAAATGTGTCAGACTAGTACTTATCAAATTCAGAATTTTATAGAATCTAGTCAAATATGTCTGCATGAATTTGATTGGTACTCAGTTTCAGAATTTAAAGAATACTAACCCAATTTGTCTGCTTGAATTTAGCTATGAATGGTACTAGTGCAATGATATCAGGTTTGAAAGGGTACTAGTTCAAACTGCATAAGTACTTCTCAATATCTGAAATGTTTGATAACTAGTCCAATTTGTCTATATTTCTTCAGCTAGTACTTATCAAAAAATCAACATATAATGTAATTATTAGCTGTGTTATCAACGTACGTAAATGTGTAAGACTAGTACTCATCAAATTCGGAATTTTAAAGAATACTACTCAAATATTTCTGCATGATTTTGGCTAGTACTCAATATCAGAATTTAAAGAATAATAACCCAATTTGTCTGCATGAATTTAGCTATGAATGGTACTAGTGCAATGATATCAGGTTTGGAAGGGTACTAGTTCAAAATGCATAAGTACTTCTCAATATTTGAAATGTATGAGTACTAGTCTAATTTGCCTATATTTCTTTAGCTAGTACTTATCAAAAAACCAACATATAATGTAATAATTAGCTTTGTTATCAACGTACGTAAATGTGTAAGACTAGTACTCATCAAATTCGGAATTTTAAAGAATACTAGTCAAATATTTCTGCATGATTTTGGCTAGTACTCAACTTCAGAATTTAAAGAATAATAACCCAATTTGTCTGCATGAATTTAGCTATGAATGGTACTAGTGCAATGATATCAGGTTTGGAAGGGTACTAGTTCAAAATACATAAGTACTTCTCAATATTTAAAATGTATGAGTACTAGTCTAATTTGCCTATATTTCTTTAGCTGGTACTGATAAAAAAACCAACATATAATGTAATAAACAACAAATATTCAAAGCTAATGCTTTGTTATCAATGTACGTAAATGTGTAAGACTGGTACTCATCAAATTCAGAATTTTAAAGAATGCTAGTCAAATATATCTGCATCAATTTGGCTGGTACTCAATTGCAGAATTTAAAGAATACTAATCGAATTTGTATGCATGAATTTAGCTATGGAAGGTACTAGTGCAATGATTCAGGTTTGGAAGGGTACTACTTCAAACTGCATAAGTACTTCTCAATATTTGAAATGTATGAGTACTTGTCTAATTTGCCTATATTTGTTGGGCTAGTACGTATCAAAAATCAATAAATAATGTAATAATTAGCTTTGTTATCAATGTACATAAATGTGTAAGACTAGTACTCATCAAATTCCAAATTTTAAAGTATGGTAGTCAAAAAGTCTGCGTGGATTTAGCTGGTACTCAATTTCAGAATTTAAAGAATACTAATCCAATTTGTCTGCATGAATTTAGCTATGAATGGTACTAGTGCAATGATATCAGGTTTGGAAGGGTACTACTTCAAACTGCATAAGTACTTCTCAATATTTGAAATGTATGAGTACTTGTCTAATTTGCCTATATTTGTTGGGCTAGTACGTATCAAAAATCAACAAATAATGTAATAAATAGCTTTGTTATCAACGTACGTAAATGTGTAAGACTAGTACTCATCAAATTCGGAATTTTAAAGAATACTAGTCAAATATTTCTGCATGATTTTGGCTAGTACTCAATTTCAGAATTTAAAGAATAATAACCCAATTTGTCTGCATGAATTTAGCTATGAATGGTACTAGTGCAATGATATCAGGTTTGGAAGGGTACTAGTTCAAACTGCATAAGTACTTCTCAATATTTGAAATGTATGAGTACTAGTCTAATTTGCCTATATTTCTTTAGCTAGTACTTATCAAAAAACCAACATATAATGTAATAATTAGCTTTGTTATCAACGTACGTAAATGTGTAAGACTAGTACTCATCAAATTCGGAATTTTAAAGAATACTAGTCAAATATCTCTGCATGATTTTGGCTAGTACTCAATTTCAGAATTTAAAGAATACTAATTCAATTTATCTGCATGAATTTAGCTATGAAAGGTACTAGTGCAATGATATCAGGTTTGGAAGGGTACTAGTTCAAACTGCATAAGTACTTCTCAATATCTGAAATGTTTGATAACTAGTCCAATTTGTCTATATTTCTTCAGCTAGTACTTATCAAAAAATCAACATATAATGTAATTATTAGCTGTGTTATCAATGTACGTAAATGTGTAAGACTAGTACTCATCAAATTCAGAATTTTAAAGAATACTAGTCAAATATGTCTGCATGAATTTGATTGGTACTTAGTTTCAGAATTTAAAGAATACTAATCCAATTTGTCTGCATGAATTTAGTTATGAATGGTACTAGTGCAATGATATCAGGTTTGGAAGAGTACTAGTTCAAACTGCATAAGTACTTCTCAATATCTGAAATGTTTGATAACTAGTCCAATTTGTCTATATTTCTTCAGCTAGTACTTATCAAAAAACCAACATATAATGTAATAATTAGCTTTGTTATCAACGTACGTAAATGTGTAAGACTAGTACTCATCAAATTCGGAATTTTAAAGAATACTACTCAAATATTTCTGCATGATTTTGGCTAGTACTCAATTTCAGAATTTAAAGAATACTAATTCAATTTATCTGCATGAATTTAGCTATGAAAGGTTCTAGTGCAATGATATCAGGTTTGGAAGGGTACTAGTTCAAACTGCATAAGTACTTCTCAATATTTGAAATGTATGAGTACTAGTCTAATTTGCCTATATTTCTTTAGCTAGTACTGATCAAAAAACCAACATATAATGTAATAAACAACAAATATTCAAAGCTAATGCTTTGTTATCAATGTACGTAAATGTGTAAGACTAGTACTCATCAAATTCAGAATTTTAAAGAATGCTAGTCAAATATATCTGCATCAATTTGGCTGGTACTCAATTGCAGAATTTAAAGAATACTAATCGAATTCGTCTGCATGAATTTAGCTATGGAAGGTACTAGTGCAATGATATCAGGTTTGGAAGGGTACTACTTCAAACTGTATAAGTACTTCTCAATATTTAAAATGTATCAGTACTAGTTCAATTTGCCTATATTTCTTGGGCTAGTATGTATCAAAAATCAACAAATAATGTAATAATTAGCTTTGTTATCAATGTACGTAAATGTGTAAGACTTGTACTCATCAAATTCCAAATTTTAAAGGATGGTAGTCAAAAAGTCTGCGTGGATTTAGCTGGTACTCAATTTCAGAATTTAAAGAATACTAATCCAATTTGTCTGCATGAATTTAGCTATGGAAGGTACTAGTGCAATGATATCAGGTTTGGAAGGGTACTAGTTCAAACTGCATAAGTACTTCTCAATATTTAAAATGTATCAGTACTAATTCAATTTGCCTATATTTCTTGGGCTAGTACTTATCAAAAAATCAACAAATAATGTAATTATTAGCTATGTTATCAATGTACAGTAAATCGTAATCTGTAGGTCTGTGTACTTGAAGAAAATCGTAGAAGGAGGTGAAATTGGCAAAATTAGTCGTCGGTATTTTTAGATTCTGGCAGCAAAAGTAATCAAAAGCTGAAAGTAGTAAACCTGATCGTTGGTAGGTTCAAATTGTAGGAGGAAAAGTATCCGAAAGCTTAATGTAGTAAAATTCATATTTTGCTCATAATTGGTAGGTTTAGATTCTATAAGAATGAGTAACCTGAATCTATATAAGTAGCAAAATTCTAAATTTAGCCCCCAAAGGTTCTGGCCACGCCCCCAAATGTCCGGACCACGCCCAAACGTCTTGGTCACGCCCCTAAAAGTCCTGGCCACCCCCAAATGTTTTGGCTACGCCCCTAAAGGTCCTGAGGATTCCCAAACGTCTTGGGCATGCCCCTAAAGGTCCTGGCCACGCCCCCAAATGTGCAGATCATGCCGAAATGTTTTGGTCATGCCCCTAAAAGTCTTGGCCACCCTAAATGTTTTGGCTACGCCCCCAAAGGTCCTGGGGATTCCTAAACGTCTTGGCCCCGCCTCCAAAAGTCCTGGCCCCGCCTCCAAAGGTCCTGGCCCCGCCCCCAATTGTCCAGATCATGCCGAAATGTTTTGGTCATGCCCCTAAAAGTCTTGGCCACCCTAAATGTTTTGGCTACGCCCCCAAAGGCCCTGGGGATTCCTAAACGTCTTGGCCCCGCCTCCAAAGGTCCTGGCTCCGCCCCCAAATGTCCAGATTACGTCCAAATGTTTTGGCCATGCCCGTAAAAGTCTTGGCCACGCTTAAATATTTTGGCCATGCCCCCAAAGGTCTTACTCGCAAGTTAAGAGACCTAACCTAAATTTGACGATTCTTTGGTATGAATTGCAGGAGGGTATAGGTTGAGCAAAACGGAAGTGACCAGTACTATGATTGACGAGGTTCCGATGAGGCCCTCGTTGGACGGCAGTAACTCCATCCCGACGCACATGCAGCAGCCGGTTTCGGAGATATGTGGTAAGCACGTGCTGATCCGCTGTCGGCTTACCGGTCAACTTCCAGATGTCCACAGGTCGCCGACAACATCCAAGGACTAACATATGTGGCGGGTATCCGCTGAAGGACGCCGCATACGAGGGCGACTTCCCATGGCTGGTGGCCATGTTCATCTACAAGAACGGAACTTATGAATTCGGTTGCGGTGGCACCCTCGTCAGCAGGACTCATGTAATCACAGGTGGGGCTTCGGGTAATGGAGGTGCCAAAATGGACCGCTTCCATGGGGAATTCTTTGGGTTTCAGCTGGTCATTGCCTCAAGGACTACAGGAACATGGACATCGCTGATTGGAAGAGGTCCATCATCGCTTTGGGCAGACACGATTTGGGGAAGTGGCAAGCTGAGGCGGTCCTCAGAGGTATCGAAAGGTACGCCGTCCATCCCGAGTATAAGAAGCCCAGCGATGCTGACTTGGCCGTGGTCAAGCTGGATAAGCCGGTCGAATTCGGCGACAACATCATGCCTATATGCCTATGGGATGACTCGCAGGATATTCGACTCATCGAGGGAAAGCTCGGTGATGTGGGAGGTAAGCATCTGGTCTCCGAAAGTTGGATAGTGCTGACGGAGCTTACTTTAAGGCTGGGAACGTAACCAAACGTGGAAGCGGATGAAGGCCAGCTTTCCGGTGATCGCCCAGTATGCGTGCCTCAGGTCTGACCCAGCCTACTTTAATCTGCTGTCCGACAGGACTTTCTGTGCGGGTAAGCTAGCTTTAGAAACATCTTCGACGAAATCTAGTTTTCGTCGAAACCAAATTTCATTGGCACTCACTTCTTCGTCCTCTATTTCCCATATTTCTAAACTGATCATTCTGCGCAGGTATAGCAAAGGACGGCTGGGCTCCATGCTCAGGGAGCAGTGGCATACCTTTCATGATGGAAAGCAAGGGCAGATGGCGATTGAGAGGGATAGCCTCCTCTGGTCTGGTTATTCCTGGCACAGGAAAATGTAATCCGGCCAAATACGTCGTCTACTCGGACTTGGCACAGTTTAAGCCATGGATCATCGCCCAGCTTGACGGATATATGTAGCCAACAATTTTTGTTGCCTTTACTTTACGCACCAAAAAAATTAATGAGAATATTGTATTTTATGTTTTTTCACCATACCTGCATCACAATATTTTGTTATCGAACTAATAATCGAATCAGTAAATTCGATTAACTCGGATTTAATTTCCTCAGTCCAAAGTCCTGCTGTCCTTGATTGATCCTCTTCTGTAGTTAACGTTCTCGCTGAATTGTCATTGGGGTTAAAGTTCTCGTCGAACCCTCTTGGACTCATTTCGGCCGTTCCGTGTAGATAATGATTCCCTAGTTCACGTCGGGTATTTATAGATGGCTCGAACACAATTGATTACCGTCCCGAATTTAAATACATCCGCGTAAACAAAACGTAAATAAAACTGTTTTTGAATGACGCGTGAATGTAAATAACTATTGTTCGGCGATTTTTGTTTCTGTACAACTGTTTTCTTTTTCTCTGCTGACCGACGTGGATGCTCCGGGATCTAAAGCGAATCTGATTGTCTATCGGCGTTCATCCTTTTTAAAACCTCGGTAAAACTCGCATTTTCGCTTGTTAAAATCCGCCTACGTTGATCCAAATCAGCGTGTAATTATCAAGTTGCTACCCGAATCCAATTTGTAACCACGGCAACGAATAAACAAATTGTAATTATGATTATAATTTTCCATATACTGATAAAACCATAATTCCAATTGTAATCTGATATTCGAGATCCTTGTATTTTTCTGCTTCTATGCGAATGTCGAACGTCTTTGTACGGTGAGTTTGAATTTTCCATTGAATTTTATACATATTACTGACTCATTAAAATTATTTTACGTTAATTGTGCCCTGAATTAATTATAATTCTAGCTATACAAATCCGATTTCACTACCTAAGTAATCCTATTAATATCTAAATACCCTAAATCTAATATGTTCAGTATAATTTTCTATAAACAAAATCCTATCTAACGTTTTCTATTTGATTATTGATCTCCTATCTAACGTTTTCTATTTGACTATTGATCTACCTAACTATTTGACTACCTAAGTAATCCTATTAATATTTAATACCCTAAATCAAATATATTCAGTATAATTTTCTATAAACAAAATCCTATCTAACGTTTTCTATTTGACTATTGATCTCCTATCTAACGTTTTCTATTTGACTATTGATCTACCTAACTATTTGACTACCTAAGTAATCCTATTAATATTTAATACCCTAAATCTAATATATTCAGTATAATTTTCTATAAACAAAATCCTATCTAACGTTTTCTATTTGACTATTGATCTCCTATCTAACGTTTTCTATTTGACTATTGATCTACCTAACTATTTGACTACCTAAGTAATCCTATTAATATTTAATACCCTAAATCTAATATATTCAGTATAATTTTCTATAAACAAAATCCTATCTAACGTTTTCTATTTGACTATTGATCTCCTATCTAACGTTTTCTATTTGACTTTTGATCTACCTAACTATTTGACTACCTAAGTAATCCTATTAGTATTTAATACCCTAAATCTAATATATTCAGTATAATTTTCTATAAACAAGATCCTATCTAACGTTTTCTATTTGACTATTGATCTCCTATCTAACGTTTTCTATTTGACTATTGATCTACCTAACTATTTGACTACCTAAGTAATCCTATTAGTATTTAATACCCTAAATCTAATATATTCAGTATAATTTTCTATAAACAAAATCCTATCTAACGTTTTCTATTTGACTATTGATCTCCTATCTAACGTTTTCTATTTGACTTTTGATCTACCTAACTATTTGACTACCTAAGTAATCCTATTAATATTTAATACCCTAAATCTAATATATTCAGTATAATTTTCTATAAACAAAATCCTATCTAACGTTTTCTATTTGACTATTGATCTCCTGTCTAACGTTTTCTATTTGACTTTTGATCTACCTAACTATTTGACTACCTAAGTAATCCTATTAATATTTAATACCCTAAATCAAATATATTCAGTATAATTTTCTATAAACAAAATCCTATCTAACGTTTTCTATTTGGCTATTGATCTCCTATCTAACGTTTTCTATTTGACTATTGATCTACCTAACTATTTGACTACCTAAGTAATCCTATTAATATTTAATACCCTAAATCAAATATATTCAGTATAATTTTCTATAAACAAAATCCTATCTAACGTTTTCTATTTGACTATTGATCTCCTATCTAACGTTTTCTATTTGACTATTGATCTACCTAACTATTTGACTACCTAAGCAATCCTATTAATATTTAATACCCTAAATCAAATATATTCAGTATAATTTTCTATAAACAAAATCCTATCTAACGTTTTCTATTTGACTATTGATCTCCTATCTAACGTTTTCTATTTGACTATTGATATACCTAACTATTTGACTACCTAAGTAATCCTATTAAAATTTAATACCCTAAATCTAATATATTCAGTATAATTTTCTATAAACAAAATCCTATGTAACGTTTTCTATTTGACTATTGATCTCCTATCTAACGTTTTCTATTTGACTATTGATCTACCTAACTATTTGACTACCTAAGTAATTCTATTAATATTTAATACCCTAAATCTAATATATTCAGTATAATTTTCTATAAACAAAATCCTATCTAACGTTTTCTATTTGATTATTGATCTCCTATCTAACGTTTTCTCTTTGACTATTGATCTACCTAACTATTTGACTACCTAAGTAATCCTATTAATATTTAATATCCTAAATCTAATATATTCAGTATAATTTTCTATAAACAAAATCCTATGTAACGTTTTCTATTTGACTATTGATCTCCTATCTAACGTTTTCTATTTGACTATTGATCTACCTAACTATTTGACTACCTAAGTAATCCTATTAATATTTAATACCCTAAATCTAATATATTCAGTATAATTTTCTATAAACAAAATCCTATCTAACGTTTTCTATTTGACTATTGATCTCCTATCTAACGTTTTCTATTTGACTATTGATCTACCTAACTATTTGACTACCTAAGTAATCCTATTAATATTTAATACCCTAAATCTAATATATTCAGTATAATTTTTTATAAACAAAATCCTATCTAACGTATACTATAAAATAACAAATTAAATCTATTAATAAACATCACAATATATAAGAATTTTTTGTTTGCGTTTTATTCTTCCTAGTTTTGGATTTGGTATTGAACAATTGCTGAAATTTGTAATTCCTTTTATATTCTTATCCAGTTTAATATCCAGTGTCTAATAGATATAATAGGTCTAATAGGTATTCGATAATTGCGGTCAATGTGCCTTTTACTTTTCTATATGCGTGTTCATAAGCGTTAATGACGTTGTTCGTTTCTAAGTATAGTTCTAATCTGTTCTTTATTACATTGTCCAGTATCTTAATTAGTAAGAAGAATTTGTATGCAGTTGCTTTTATGATTGTTTTCTCAATAATTCAATTATTACCTTTATATTTTAAAATCCGGACACAAACATCAATGATAAGTAATATGAAGCTATTACTGAAATTTCTGAAAATTTGTGATTTGCAAATTTGATTTTAGATTCGTGCACAGTACACCTGAAACTAATTCTCCTAAAAATTTGACAAAGTTTCAGTATTAAATAAGGAAGAAAATCAAACACTTAACTTTCTCAATTGACAAGTATGGATTAGCTATTACTGAAATTTCTGAATATTTATTATTTGAAAATTTGATATTAGATTCGTATAGAGTACACCTGAAACTAGTTCTCCTGAAAATTTGATAAAATTTCAGGAATAAATAAGCGAGAAAATTGTAACTTAATTTTCTGCATTGACAAGTATTGGTCAGCTATTACTAAAATTTCTGAAAATTTATTATTTGCAAATTTGATATCAGATTCGTATACAGTACACCTGAAACTAATTCTCCTAAAAATTTGAAAAAGTTTCAGTAATTAATAAGGGAGAAAATCAAACACTTAACTTTCTGCATTGACAAGTATTGGTTAGCTGTTACTGAAATTTCTGAAAATTTATAACTTGGAAATTTGATATTAGATTCGTATACAGTACACCTGAAACTAGTTCTCCTGAAAATTTGTAAAAATTTCAGAAATAAATAGGCGAGAAATTCGTAACTTAACTTTCTGCATTGACAAGTATTGGTCAGCTGTTACTGAAATTTCTGAAAATTTATAACTTGCAAATTTGATATTAGATTCGTGTACAGTACACCTGAAACTAGTTCTCCTGAAAATTTGATAAAATTTCAGGAATAAATAAGCAAGAAATTCGTAACTTAACTTTCTGCATTGACAAGTATTGGTCAGCTGTTACTGAAATTTCTGAAAATTTATAACTTGAAAATTTCATATTCAATTCGTATACAGTACACCTTAAACTAGTTCTCCTGAAAATTTGATAAAATTTCAGGAATAAAAAAGCGAGAAATTCGTAACTTAACTTTCTGCATTGACAAGTATTGGTCAGCTGTTACTGAAATTTCTGAAAATTTATAGCTTGCAAATTTGATATTAGATTCGTGTACAGTACACCTGAAACTATTTCTCCTGAAAATTTGATAAAATTTCAGGAATAAATAAGCGAGAAATTCGTAACTTAACTTTCTGCATTGACAAGTATTGGTCAGCTGTTACTGAAATTTCTGAAAATTTATAATTTGTAAATTTGATATTAGATTCGTATACAGTACACCTGAAACTAGTTCTCCTGAAAATTTGATAAAATTTCAGGAATAAATAAGCGAGAAATTCGTAACTTAACTTTCTGCATTGACAAGTATTGGTCAGCTGTTACTGAAATTTCTGAAAATTTATAACTTGCAAATTTGATATTAGATTCGTGTACAGTACACCTGAAACTAATTCTCCTAAAAATTTGAAAACGTTTCAGTAATTAATAAGGGAGAAAATCAAACACTTAACTTTCTGCATTGACAAGTATTGGTCAGCTGTTACTGAAATTTCTGAAAATTTATAACTTGCAAATTTGATATTAGATTCGTATACAGTACACCTGAAACTAGTTCTCCTGAAAATTTGATAAAATTTCAGGAATAAATAAGCGAGATATTCATAACTTAAATTTCTGCATTGACAAGTATTAGTCAGCTGTTACTGAAATTTCTGAAAATTTATAACTTGCAAATTTGATATTAGATTCGTATACAGTACACCTGAAACTAGTACTCCTGAAAATTTGATAAAATTTCAGGAATAAATAAGCGAGAAAATCGTAACTTAACTTTCTGCATTGACAAGTATAGGTCAGCTGTTACTGAAATTTCTGAAAATTTATAACTTGCAAATTTGATATTAGATTCGTGTACAGTACACCTGAAACTAGTACTCCTGAAAATTTGATAAAATTTCAGGTATAAATAAGCGAGAAATTCGTAACTTAACTTTCTGCATTGACAAGTATTGGTCAGCTGTTACTGAAATTTCTGAAAATTTATAATTTGCAAATTTGATATTAGATTCGTATACAATACACCTGAAACTAGTTCTCCTAAAAATTTGAAAAAGTTTCAGTAATTAATAAGGGAGAAAATCAAACACTTAACTTTCTCCATTGACAAGTATTGGTTAGCTGTTACTGAAATTTCTGAAAATTCATAATTTGAAAATTTGATATTAGATTCGTGTACAGTACACCTGACACTAGTTCTCCTGAAAAGTTGATAAAATTTCAGGAATAAATAAGCGAGAAATTCGTAACTTAACTTTCTGCATTGACAAGTATTGGTCAGCTGTTACTGAAATTTCTGAAAATTTATAACATGCAAATTTGATATTAGATTCGTGTACAGTACACCTGAAACCAGTACTCCTGAAAATTTGATAAAATTTCAGGAATAAATAAGCGAGAATACGTAACTTAACTTTCTGCATTGACAAGTATTGGTCAGCTATTACTAAAATTTCTGAAAATTTATTATTTGCAAATTTGATATCAGATTCGTGTACAGTACACCTGAAACTAGTTCTCCTGAAAATTTGATAAAATTTCAGGAATAAACAAACGAGAAAATCGTAACTTAACTTTCTGCATTGACAAGTATTGGTCAGCTGTTACTGAAATTTCTGAAAATTTATAACTTGCAAATTTGATATTAGATTCGTATACAGTACACCTGAAACTAGTTCTCCTGAAAATTTGATAAAATTTCAGGAATAAATAAGCGAGAAATTCGTAACTTAACTTTCGGCATTGACAAGTATTGGTCAGCTGTTACTGAAATTTCTGAAAATTTATAACTTGCAAATTTGATATTAGATTCGTGTACAGTACACCTGAAACTAGTTCTCCTGAAAATTTGATAAAATTTCAGGAATAAATAAGCGAGAAAATCGTAACTTAACTTTCTGCATTGACAAGTATTGGTCAGCTATTACTGAAATTTCTGAAAATTTATTATTTGCAAATTTGATATAAGATTCGTGTACAGTACACCTGAAACTAATTCTCCTGAAAATTTGACAAAGTTTCAGTATTAAATAAGGGAGAAAAGCAAATATATAACTTGCTGCATTGACAAGTTTTGGTCAGCTGTTACTTAAAATTCTGAAAATTTAATATGCGCAATGTGCTCTCAGTGGATGTGATAACCTTTGGGAATACGTAAATTCCTACCTCCTATCAATGCTATCCATATCTCCCCTCCAGATATTGCTTGTTGTTCAGTTGCCTAAGACTTTTATCTTGCATTGGTCGCGAATCATTCGCCAATTTGGATCATTACAATGTCGCAACTTTGGTGTTCAATCCTCCTATTCTTTACCACCACATGTCAAGGAAGTGTACTTCCGGATGCAGCCCTAGTACTTCCTGGAGGAGGCAATCTTACTTACCAGGTCAACTCGAAAGAGTACAGTCCACCTCTTCAGGTCTCTGAGGTCTGCAAGGGAAAACTACTTTGCAATAACTCTGCAGCAAGAGGTAATAATGACTACAGAATTATCATTAGGAGGTAATAGAAATTCATTTCAAATATATAGCTAGGTTCGGCACTTGAAGGCAAACTTAACCTAAGCAAGAGCAAAAAGAAGTCAAAATAATAGTTGGTACGTTTAAATTCCAAAAACAGCAAAACTCAAACAGCAAAATTCTAAATTAATTGGTGTAAGCTTTAGAAGTAAACTTGAAGCTAAGATAACTAAACTTGGTAATTGCTAGATTCTGGAAGGTTATAATCAGGTGACGAAAATATATTGTTAGGTTGTATTTGCAAGCAAACAATTGTAGTGTTTGATGGTTGGTTTGAAGCAAAATTAGTCAAGTTGCTGATACCAGAGTTCTAAATTAATAGGTGTAAGCTAAAGTACTAAACTTGATCAGAAGCTAAAATAACTAAACTTGGTAATTGCTAGGTACAAATTATAGAAGCTTCTAGTCGGCTAACGAAAATCAATGTTAGGTTTGTTTTTGCAAAAAATGGTACTTTTTGATGCTTGATGGTGCTAGTCAAGCTGCTGATAGCAGACCTTAATTTGAAGATTGTATTTCTTTGAGATGATTTGCAGGAGCCTACAGGTTGAGTAAGCGAGACTTGACCGTGCAGGACGAGCCAAGCAACTATAACTTCACCCAGCTGCAGAAGCAGCAGGTCGAGGACATATGCGGTAAGCATGGGCGGGTCTTCAACCGATTTGGCTGACGCTCTGTTCATCGATATCTTCAGGTACTCGAGTGGACACTACCCCATTCGTGGTGAAAGGGCTCCACACATACGTGGGGGAGTTCCCGTGGTTGGTGGCCATGTTCAGGTACGTCAGCGGCAAGTACGACTACACCTGCGGCGGCAGCCTCGTCAGCCGGAGGCACGTGATCACAGGTGGGGCTATAGTTAGTAGAGCCGTCGAACTCGCTGCCATGGAGGAATTGTTGAGTTACAGCTGCCCACTGCTTCAAGTGCCCGTACAACACGGACATTGAGTGGAAGGACTCAAAGGTCCTCTTGGCCCTGGGAAGGTACAACATCAAGACGTGGCAGACGGAGGCCGTGGTCAGGAGCGTCGAGAAGTACATCATGCATCCGGACTACAAGAGCCCCAGCGATGGTGATCTGGGTATCATCAAGCTCAACCGACCGGTTGACTTCGGCTCAACCATCAAACCCATCTGCCTCTGGGATGAGGAGGAGAGCATCAGGTTCGTCGAGGGAGAGATCGGAGAGGTGGCAGGTAAGCCTCGGCTCTTCGGGAGTCTGCAGGGGCTGAAGGTGGTGTTGGTTGCAGGCTGGGGGCGTGATGAAACCGGTAAGGCTTACGTGGACGAGACGAAGAAGCTGCGCATCCCAATCGTCCCTCGGGACACCTGCCTCATGTCCGACCTGAGGTACCACAAGATGGTATCCCACAGGACGTTCTGCGCTGGTAAGCTTACTTCCGAAGCGCTTCCAACAAACCTTGTTTTCATCCCTACAAAAATATTTTACATCCCTACATAACTTTCCTCTTCAAGCAGATTACATCCCTATTCCTTGTTGTCCTCCACAAACTTCAGCATTACCCAGATTACTCCCTGCCCGAAATTTTGCTCACTTGCATTAATCTTTCACACTTAAATCATCGCCTTGCTCAAACTTTGCTCAGCTGACTTAAGCAGCCCCTCATCCATTAGATTTCACTGCACCCCTAACTTTATTCATCATCTTCATCAAGTGCCACTCAGATCTTCCACACTTCGCCTGCCTTCTTCCTCAAACTTCGCAGATATTTTTTACACTCAACCTCATCTTATTATTTCTTGCATCAAACCTTGCTCCTGACTTTGCCCCTCAAACACCACTCATGCTGTTCAGATTGGTTTGCTCCACCGCAAACTTTACTCACATCCTGTAAATAGTTGTCCTTCACTTATTATTATTACAGATTTGTTCCCACCTCAAACTTAAGCAGACCTCACTCGTATCATCACCTTCCTCGAACTTTGCTCAAATTTTGTACATTCTTTGCGTGTTATTTTAGATTGGTTTTCTCCTCAAACTTAGGTAGGCTCTTATTATTCTACCTCAGACTTTAGGCGTATTGTTCAAATCTCTTACTGCGTTTTGCAAAAGCTTGTGGTCATTGTTGTTATTGCCTCCTTCCTTAAATTCTGCTTCTTTTGTATTTCAGGTTACAAGAACGGCTCGTCCCCTTGCACCGGTGACAGTGGAAGCCCTTTTGCGATGTTGCGCGAAGGAAAGTGGCGGCTGAGGGGGCACGTGTCCGCGGGGCTCGTCCCCCAAGGGGAGTCAACCTGCGATCCCTACCACTACACCGTCTTCACTGACCTGGCACAGTTCAAGCCTTGGATCTTGGAGCAACTCCAAAGTTCCTTGTGACGAACGATAATCTTCCTCGATGGACTAATCAGTGGCTTGTGTTATTTTTGCACTTCCCTCGCCATCCACGCAAGGGCGGTACAACGACAAGTTCTATGCCTGTGGCATTGATAAAGGCAGTCATATTTAAATGGGCGCAATTTAATCATCCGTTCATTAGATAATAAGTGATTTTGATGGCTGTATTTTTGTAATGAGGGCTGTATTTTTATTGATATTATGTTGAATCGTATTGTTAACACCGACAAAAATATAATTGTATGTAATGGGCAGTTTGGCAACCTTTTGTTTTGTGGTTTATCTCCCATTTAAACCCATCCTATTTAAAATGAACTATCTACCTCAACAATTAATTATACATTTTATATACAACTTTGGTGTATACAGAAAATATATACCTTTGGTGGTGGTGGTGGTTGGGGTTGTTATTGGTGTTGGTGGTGATTGTGATGGTAGTGATGATGGAGCCTCCCAATACCCTCCCTATCCTCCCAAAACCATTCCTTTCGCGCTTTGGGCAAATTTGGCAAAAATATTATTTTGCCCAAAAATTTCAGCTACCACCTCCTGGGTTGACGCCCTCTATATGATATGTGTCCTCGTTTGATGTGATAACCTGTGGTCATACGTACATTCCAACGTGCAATCATCTCTCGACGATCACAATCAACTCCCACTCGCACAAAAAAAACACAGATTCCTGCCAAAAACAAAACACTGCTTTCGCACACTTGGGGAAAACCGGTTCGGATTACACACGTCCAGATGTTGCGCGCTGGTCAGCAGTGTCAGTCTTTATCTTGCACTGGTCGCGGCTGATCCGCCAGTTCAGCTTAAGTTCCTACAATGTCGCGACTTTGGTGTCCACTGCTGGCCCTCCTGTTCTTCGCGGCCGCAGGTCATGGAGGCGCACTTCCGGCCGCGGGTCATGGAGGCGCAGATCCGGTCAGCCCTTGCCCGGACATCTTCGCGTACAAGCTGCCAGAAGCGGGAGTGCTCACGCTCGGGAATGACCTCAGCGGCAGGTACGAGCTGGAGGTCAACATGACATCCGATGCGGACACGGTAGGTTTTTGGTCATTAATTTGCGGTCCCGAGGAATTCAAATGGCCGGTTTTATGGTCCTCAAATTTGCTGATTGCCCGCGGCCGAAGCGCATTAAACTCGACCTTCAGTTCGCTGGTAACCTCTGAACTTTTTGCGAATGGGTGATAACGATTCTTCTTCGCGCCTCTGCATGTTGTTTTCGATCGCGTGTATGTCTACAGCATTGTATGTTTATAATTTTATTCCACCATCATAAATTTTAATACGCTGGTTTGCTAGGTATCACAAATTAAGTATTAGCTACATCCTGGTAACTTTGCAATATTGCCATGCATCACAATAGAATCCATATATCTCTAAAAATAGGCATTGAACTGTAACCTACTTTTATCTGTGCACTTATCATATAGTATTCTTCATGACTACAAAATATCATCAATATTGATACGCTGGTTTATTAGTAATAACTCATCAAATATCATTTGGCAAAACTGGCAATATTAGTAACTCCTAGTAAAACCAAAATATCACCTTTACCACTCATTGAATTGTAATTTATTTTGTTACGTTATGTTGTAATATATTACTGTATATCACTATCAAAATATTATCAATATTGATGCGTTAGTTTTATATTTATCATAGTTCAAATATAGTTTTGGGCAAAACCAGCAAATTGCTTAAATGGAAACATTAATACCTCAAGAGCCAAACATTGAATTCTAACCCAATTTTACACATGAATGCCTAATATAGTGCTACATATTATCAATAAATATTATGAATATTGATAAGTTATTTTTTTATTATTGTATTTGTTAAAATTTAATTTTGGGCAAAACTAACAATTTCGCTTAGATTGAAGCATTAATATCTCAACAACCAAACATTGCATTCTAACCCAATTTTACATAATAATGCCCAATATAGTGCTACATATTATCAATAAATTTTATCAATATTCATACGTTAGCTTTTTATTAATGTATCATAGTTAAAATATAATTTTGAGCAAATCCATCAATTTTGCCTAGATTGAAATATTAATATCTCAACAGCCAAGCATTGAATTCTAACCCAATTTTACACATTAATGCCCAATATAGTGCTACATATTATCAATAAATATTATCAATATTGATACGTTAGTTTTTTTATTTTTGTATTTGTTAAAATATAATTTTGGGCAAAACGAGAAATTTCGCTTAGATTGGATCATTAATACTTCAACAACCAAACATTGCATTCTAACCCAATTTTACACATTTATGCCCAATATAGTGTTACATATTATCAATAAATATTATCAATATTGATACGTTAGTTTTTTTTATTATTGTATTTGTTAAAATATAATTTTGGGCATAACCACCAATTTTACCTAGGTTGAAAAATTAATATCTCAACAGCCAAACGTTGAATTCTAACCCAATTTTACACATTAATGCCCAATATAGTGCTACATATTATCAATAAATATTATCAATATTGATACGTTCGTTTTTTTTATGATTGTATTTGTTAAAATATAATTTTGAGCAAAACCACTAATTTTATTTAGATTGAAACATTAATATCTCAACCGCAAAACATTGAATTCTAAACCAATTTTACACATGAATGCCCAATATAGTGCTACATATTATCAATAAATATTATCAATATTAATACGTTAGTTTTTTTTTATTATTGTATCATAGTTAAAATATAATTTTGCGCAAAACCACCAATTTTGTCTATATTGAAATCTTAATATCTCAACAGCCAAACATTGAATTCTAACCCAATTTTATACATAAATGCCTAATATAGTGTTACATATTATCAATAAATATTATCAATATTGATACGTTAGTTTTTTTATTATTGTATTTGTTAAAATATATATTTGGGCAAAACCAGCAATTTTGCCTACATTGAAACATTAATATCCCAACAGCCAAACATTGCATTTTAACCCAATTCTACATGCGAATGCCCAAAATAGTGCTACATATTATCAATAAATATTATCAATATTGATACGTTAGTTTTTTTTTATTATTGTATTTATTAAAATATTATTTTGGGCAAAACCTGTAATTTCGCATAGATTGGATCATTAATACCTCAACATCCAAACATTGAATTCTAACCTAATTTTACACATTATTGCCCAATATAGTGCTACATATTATCAATAAATATTATCAATATTCATACGTTATTTTTTTTAAATTATTGTATCATACCTAAAATATAATTTTGGGAAAAACCAGTAATTTTGCTTAGATTGAAACATTAATATCTCAACAGCCAAACATTGAATTCTAACACAATTTTACACATTAATGCCCAATATAGTGCTACATATTACCAATAAATATTATCAATATTGATACGTTAGTTTTTTTTATGATTGTATTAGTTAAAATATAATTTTGGACAAAACCAGCAATTTCGCTTAGAATCGGGCTATCACAGTAAAATACAAATATCTCAATAACTAGTCATTGAATTCTTACTTATTTTTGTAATATTGTCTTCTGATAGTAGTTACACATTAGCAATAAATATCATAAATATTTATACGCTGGTTTAATAATTATCACTGTTCAAATATCACCATCATTGAGTAATACTAGTAGTATCATTTAGAATCGGATTATCACATTAAAATACAAATATCTCAATAACTAATCATTGAACTCTAACCAATTTTTGTAATATTGTCTTCTGATAGTAGTTACACATAGGCAATAAATATCACAAATATGTATACGCTGGTTAATTATTTATCATTATTTAAATATCACCTTCATTGAGTAATACTCGCAGTATCATTTAGAATCGGGTTATCACAGTAAAATGTAAATATCTCAATATCTAATCATTGAATTCTGACCAATTTTTGTAATATTATCTTCTGATAATAGTTACAAATCACTAATAAATATCACAAATATTTATACGCTGGTTCAATATTTATCACTGTTTAAATATCACCTTCATTGAGTAATACTGGCAGTATCACTTAGAATCGGACTATCACAGTAAACTACAAATATCTCAAGAACTAATCATTGAATTCTAACCTATTTTTGTAATATTGTCTATTGATAGTAGTTACACATTTCCAATAAATATCACAACTATGTATACGCTGCTTCATTATTTATCACTGTTCAAATATCACCTTCATTAAGTAATACTCGCAGTATCACTTAGAATCAGGCTATCACAGTAAAATACAAATATCTGAATAACTAATCATTGAATTCTAATCAATTTTTGTGATATTCTCTTCTGATGGTAGTTACACATTGCCAATAAATATCCGAAATATTTATACGTTGGTTAATTATTTATCACTGTTTAAATATCACCTTCATTGAGTAATACTAGCAGCATCACTTAGAATCGGGCTATGACAGTAAAATACAAATGTCTCAATAACTAATCATTGAATTCTTACCTATTTTTGTACAATTATCTATTGATAATTGTTACACATTTTCAATAAACATCACAAATATGTATACGCTGCTTCATAATTTATCACTGTTCAAATATCGTCTTCATTGAGTAATACTTGCAGTATCACTTAGAATCGGGCTATCAGAGTAAAATACAAATATCTCAATAACTAGTCATTGAATTCTTACCTATTTTTGTACAATTATCTACTGATAATTGTTACACATTTTCAATAAATATCACAAATATGTATACGCTGCTTCATAATTTGTCACTGTTCAAATATCGTCTTCATTGAGTAATACTGGCAGTATCACTTAGAATCGGGCTATCGGAGTAAAATACAAATATCTCAATAACTAATCATTGAATTCTAATCAATTTTTGTGATATTCTCTTCTGATGGTAGTTACACATTGCCAATAAATATCACAAATATTTATACGCTGGTTCATTATTTATAACTGTTCAAATATAACTTTCGTTGAGTAAAGGTGATATACCCAATAAGGTCTTTATACTCAATATTATAGATTAAATGGTAACTTGAATGCTTGAGTAACTTCTGACTTCTAATTGATATCTCATCCATTTCTTGTTCTAGGATATAGTGTTAAAACATGCCACGCCACCTTTGAGAATTTCCAGAGGAGACAATCTTACTTACCACGTCAACTTCTCGAAAGAGTACAGTCCACCTCATTTATTGTCTGTAGTCTACCAAGGAAAACTACTTTGTAATAATTCGGAAGCAAGAGGTAATAATTGTTACAGATTCTATATATTATTATCATTAGAAGGTAATAATTATTTTTCATCATAAAAAAGTAAGCCTTATCAAATATAATTGCTAGATTTAGTTTTTGAAGACGTAACTTAAGCAGAAGCAAAAGTAAATTCAATACTTGGTAGGTTTAGATTCCAGAAGGAATGCTAAGCAGGAGGTTAAATTTTGGTAAGCTCTGGAAGTAATAGTAATCAGGAGCTGAACTGATTGTAGGTTTAAATTCCAGAAGAAAAAGTAACTGGAAGCTGATGAGTAGCAAAACTGATATTTGATAGGTTTTGGTTGTAAAAGCTCTGTAAGCAAAGGTAATCAGAAACTTGAAGAAGTATAACAGATTATAGGTTTGAATTCCAGAAGAAAAAGTAACTGGAAGCTGATGAGTAGCAAAATTGATATTTCATGGGTTTAGGTTGTAAAAGCTTTGTAAGAACAAGTAATCAGAAGCTTGAAGAAGTATAACTGATTATAGGTTTAACTTCCAGAAGAAAAAGTAACTGGAAGCTGATGAGTAGCATAACTGATATTTGATGGGTTTAGGTTGTAAAAGCTCTGTAAGCAAAAGTAATCAGAAGCTTGAAGAAGTATAACTGATTATAGGTTTGAATTCCAGAAGAAAAAGTAACTGGAATCTGATGAGTAGCAGAACTGATATTTGATGGGTTTAGGTTGTAAAAGCTATGTAAGCAAAAGTAATCAGAAGCTTGAAGAAGTATAACTGATTATAGGTTTAACTTCCAGAAGAAAAAGTAATTGGAAGCTGATGAATAGTAACACTGATATTTGCTGGGGTTAGGTTGTTAAAGCAGAACGAACCTGAAGCTAAAATATGCCAAAGTTTTAATTGGTAGGTTAAGATTTAGGAAGAATAAGTAATCAAAGGCTAAAAATGAAAATTAATAGGTAAAGGACGACGAAGCAAAACTAACCAGAAACTAAAATTGCAAAATTCTAAATTAATAGGTGTAGGCTCTAGAACTAAACTTGATCAGAATCTAAAATAACTAAACTTGTGGTGTGGTGTTCAATCCTCCTATTCTTCACCGCCACAAGCCAGGGAAGTATACTTCCGGATGCAGCCCCAGGACTTCCTGGAGGAGGCAATCATACTTACCAGGTCAACTTCTCGAAAGAGTACAGTCCACCTCTTCAGGTCTCTGAGGTCTGCAAGGGAAAACTACTTTGCAATAACTCTGCAGCAAGAGGTAATAATGACTGCAGAATTATCATTAGGAGGTGATAGAAATTCATTTCAAATATATAGCTAGGTTCGGCACTTAAAGGCAAACTTAACCTAAGCAAGAGCAAAACGAAGTCAAAATAATTGTTGGTGCGTTTAAATTCCAAAAACAGCAAAACTGAAACAGCAAAATTCTAAGTTAATAGGTGTAAGGTTTAGAAGTAAACTTGAAGCTAAGATAACTAAACTTGGTAGTTGCTAGATTCTGGAAGGTTGTAATCAGGTAACGAAAATATATCATTATGTTGTTTTTGCAAGCAACAAAATTGTTTGGTTTTTGATGGTTGGTTTGAAGAAAAATAAGTCAAGTTGCTGGTACCAGAGTTCTAAATTAATAGGTGTAAGCTCTAGAACTAAACTTGATCAGAAGCTAAAATAACTTAACTTGGTAATTGCTAGGTACAAATTGTAGAATCTTCTAGTCGACTAACGAAAATCAATGTTAGGTTTATTTTTGCAAAAATAGTACTTTTTGATGCTTGATGGTGCTAGTCAAGCTGCTGATACCAGACCTTAATTTGAAGACTGTATTTCTTTGAGATGATTTGCAGGAGCCTACAGGCTGACCAAGCGCGACGTCAGCACGCGTAAGGTGCGTCAGCTGAAGCCGTCGTTCAACTACAACTTCCCCCAGAAGCCGAAGCAGCAGTCCGTTTCGGAGATATGTGGTAAGCACGTGAGGGTCTTCGGCCGATCTGGCTGACGTTCTACTTCCTCGATATCTTCAGGTACCCGCGTGGACACTGCCCCCTTCATAGTGAACGGGCTCCCCACGTACGTGGGGGAGTTCCCCTGGCTGGTGGCCATGTTCAGCTTCGACAACGGCAAGTACGGCTTCACCTGCGGCGGTAACCTCGTCAGCCGGACACACGTGATCACAGGTGGGGCTATAGTTAGTAGAGCCTTCGAACTCGCTGCCATGGAGGAATTGTTGAGTTACAGCAGCCCACTGCTTCAAGGACCAGGCCAACAGGGACATAGACTGGAGGAGTGTGGTCTTCGCCCTTGGAAGGCACAACATCGAGACCTGGCTGGAGGAAGCTGTGGTGAGGGGTGTCGAGAAGTACACCATGCATCCGGACTACAAGAGGCCCAGCGATGGTGATCTGGGCGTCATCAAGCTCGATGCTCCCGTTGACATCAGCACCACCATCAGACCCATCTGCCTCTGGGATGAGGAGGAGAGCATCAGGTTCATCGAGGGGGAGTTCGGAGACGTGGCAGGTAAGCATCGGCTCTTCGGGAGCCTGCAGGGGCTGACAGTGGGGTTGGTTGCAGGCTGGGGACGTGACGAAACCGGTAAGGCTTACGTGGACGAGCCGAAGAAGGTGCGCATTCCAATCGTTGCCCAGGACACCTGCCTCAGGTCCGATGCGAGGTACTTCAAGCTGGTATCCGACAGGACCTTCTGTGCTGGTAAGCTTACTTCAGAAGCGCTTCTACCAAACCTCGTTTTCATCCCTACGAAAATATTTTACATCCCCACATAACTTTTCTCTTCAAGCAGAATACATCCCCATTCCTTGTTGTCCTTCACAAACTTCAGCATTACCCAGATTACTCCCTGCCCGAAATTTTGCTCACTTGCATTAATCTTTCACACTTAAATCATCGCCTTGCTCAAACTTTGCTCAGCTGACTTAAGCAGCCCTTCATCCATTAGATTTCACTACACCCCTAACTTTATTCATCATCTTCGTTAAGTGCCACTCAGATCTTCCACACTTCGCCTGCCTTCTTCCTCAAACTTCGCAGATATTTTTTACACTCAACCTCATCTTATTATTTCTTGCATCAAACTTTGCTCCTGACTTTGCCCCTCAAACACCACTCATACTGTTCAGATTGGTTTGCTCCACCGCAAACTTTACTCACATCCTGTAAATAGTTGTCCTTCACTTATTATTATTCCAGATTTGTTCCCACCTCAAACTTAAGCAGACCTCACACGTATTATCACCTTCCTCAAACTTTGCTCAAATTTTGTAGTCTTTGTGTGTTATTTTAGAATGGTTTTTTCCTCAAACTTAGGTAGTCCCTTATTATTCTACCACAGACTTGAGGCGTATTGTTCAAATCTCTTACTACGTTTTGCAAAAGCTTATGGTCATTGTTGTTATTGCCTTCTTCCATAAATCTTGCTGTTTTCTTTTCAGGTCTTAAGAATGGTACAGCCCCTTGCACAGGCGACAGTGGGAGTGCTTTCATGATCCAGCGCGACGGAAAGTGGCGGCTGAGGGGGCTCGTGTCCGCGGGCCTCGTCATCCCCGGGAATCGAACCTGCGACCCCAACCACTACACCGTCTTCTCCGACATGGCGAAGTACAAGCCTTGGATCTTGCAGCAGCTCGACGGTTCCATATAACGGACGATGATCTTCTTCGACGGACTTATTAAGTGGGCATGTGTTATTTTCGCCTCGCTTCGCCTCGCTACGCAATGGACGTACAGCCACGGACTCTAAGAATGGCACGTCCGCGTCTTCTATCCTCGTCTGTCGTGCCCCTACCGTGCGGGACCAGGCAAGGATAGCACACAGCTCGGACGGACGGACGCGTCATTCTTAGAGTCCGTGGCTATACAACGGCAAGGAGTTATGTGTATGTGGCATTATCAAAGACAGTCATGTTTAAATCGGTGCAATTCGATCATCGGCTTATTGAAAATTAATAATTTTAACGAAGGGCTGTTCCTTTTATTGATTTTATGTTGAAACGTATTGTTAACACCGACGAAAATATAATTTAAGTTGATGGGCAATTTGGAAACGTTTCGTATTTTTGGTTTATCCCTATTCAAACCCTTCTTACCTATAAAAAAAAGCGCTTTGAACTATCTACTGCGAGAATTAAATCATACATTGTATTTACACCCCCTGTATATATCTGTATATACAAACTATACTGTACTGTATATACCTTTTAAATTTTTAGCTTCAAGCATTAAATTATTATATACGGTGCCTTTCAAATCAAGTTATCCATAAGCTCTGGCACAAGAGTATAGGTACATAAAAAATATTTTTAATCTCGAATTATCACATATTTCACTAATGATATCGCAAGAACCAGCGTATCAATTTGGATGCAATTTATCACTCATATCAAATAATATACAATTATTAAACGTGTGCAATTGCATTAATATCTAATGAGTGGTTCTCAAGATATTGCAATTTTTGTTTGAATGTACGTTGTTTGGGGCTATTTTAATAGTTAATTTAATTAGGCACATATTCAAGCAACGTAACCACAAAAACCACCGTATCAATATTAATATAATTTAATATGTCTATTGTATGATATGCAAGTAATCAACGTATGTAATTAAATGTATGCCCAATGAGTGATTTTTGAAATATATTAGTTTTAGTAGGAACAATTTATACGAATCTCATTTACTTTTATATAGTTACTTGCGGTTTCAAGGGAAAATTCCGGGAGAACTAGAGATGGGGGTATATTTTTGTTTTTGCATTTTCTAATACCACGGAATTCACGTAACATCTTAGTTAAATATTATGTTTGTCATCCAAGTATAACAATGGTATAGAAATTAGTTTTAGAAAAATAGTTAAATGCAAACTTTTAAAATTGCATGGAAAATTCTGGAAAAACTGGAGATGGGTTATAATTTGTTTTTTGCATTTTCTAATAGTATGGACTACACGTAATATCTTAGTAAAATTTGGTGTCTGTTAGTCATACATAAATGAACTAAACAAATTTAATAAAAATATCTGTTAAATTAACATCTTTATAATGTTACTTGTGATTTCAAGGGAAATTTCCGGGAAAACTAGAGATGGGGTTTAATTTTGTTTTTGCATTTTTTAATATTACGGAATTCACGTAATATCGTAGTAAAATATGATGTATGTTAATCAATTATAAGTGCTGTAAAATATGTATTAAACAATTAATTAGCTTTGAAATTATCAAAGAGCTAAGGTATAAATCGGTTTTTGCATTTTCTAATAATAAGGAGTACTTATAATTCAAATTTTATGTATGTTAGTCATATACTTATAATCCACTTTGATATACTAGTTCATAAATGATCATGGATCAATATCAGCTGCATTGGAAAAGGCTTACAATAAGCCACGAAAAGTTGAGATAAATTACGTGCTGCACACATTTGATTTTTTTTTTCATAAAATTTAATTATTGAAAACCACTTGAAAGCACGCAATAATAATATAATTACCGTATTCTAGATTTTATTAGAGATTATATCCTAAATAAAGCACACCTCCACGTGTTAATAGAAGTATTAAGGGTTGAAGCGATTATTAAGGGTTGTTTGCTGTAAACATATAACAGGTTGGTTAATGTACGTTGATATTGCATGCCGTGTATACGTATTCACCCCCCTTTATACGCATATTAGGTATAATTAAATGGAGCATCCCCACCGCATAAAAGTGGTTACCGGCGTGTAAGGGATGACTGCTTTAAAAATCTAAAATTACCACGTAATACAACACACATTGCTGAGTGTGTGGTATTTTTTTCGTAATTTTTAAACAAATAATAAAGCCGTAAATAAATAAAACGCGTTGGGGGTTGAACGCGCGTTTAGGGGATGGTCAGACAAAAACTGGCGCCGCAGTAATTTTCTGTGTCCAATTCTGCGCCAGTGTGTGAATTTCGGCACCATTCTGGTAATTAATAATGCGGTAATCAATGTTTCAATTTCGCGTGAATTAGTTTTCAATTTTCCAATGTAATTTTTTTGCCCAATTGTTCTCAATTTCGTGCAAATGCAAAAAACTTGTCTATGCAAGATTAATTTATTCATACCGGAAACGTCCGAAGAAGGGCCGATCGAGGACTCACCTTGCCCCATTCCCCTAGAGAGGCCCTCGGCCGCATCCCGAAAGCAGCGCTCTTCGCGCTGTTCCCGAATTTTCAAATATTCCCCCGGGAAAAAGTCGCCTGATTGAGATGTGGTTTTCAGGGATTGTTCCCTGGACGTCTGCTGTAGTTTTGGGTCAATATCGCGGAAATCATCCGACGATTTCCCTGGAAAATTGGTAAATATATATTCGGGGTTCACGCAGAGGTCACGCTGCATCTGTAACCTTGTTGCAAGTGTGTGCGTCTGGTTTACTTACCAGCGCTAAACGTTTCGCTTATAATTGCACTAATAATTAATTAAACAACCTCTTAATTAATCAGTGGCTGATGGTGGATGGATGAATCAATTGGCTAGTATGGGATGCTGATGCTGAGTGGAGGACTGCGACTATGGATCATGTAAGTACAAGGCTTAAAAAGTCTTCACTGCTATGTAATCCTGTTGCATTTGCCAGCCTTAAGTAATCTGCAGCACTTATTAATTATTTCTGTACAATGCATTGCATTTTATACCAAATTATTAGAGCCATTAACTCAATTAATTACGGCTGGCAATGAAATAAAATTTTAAACACTCCAAATGCCCAGAATTATACCAAGTGAAGATACACACTGTAATCACTGTTATATGTGTATCAAATATTACCATTATTATTAATACTTAATTACATCCATTATTATATTATTAAGTTTTCATAAACAAATATTAATATAGGTACATATGAATCATTGGCCATATATCTTGTAATAGTGCATTCATTTATTTATTGAATTCACAACATCTACAAATTAATAATTCAATAACCTATATGTATACTAATATACATATAACAAAATGGATGTATAAAAATAATAATAATAATCCTGCTGCTACTTCATCTGTATGGCAGTATATGTACGTATCTAATAAAAAAATCATGTAATGCAATATATTTATATAATATATTATACTATAATAACATATTTTGCAGGCAAATTTGTTAACAACAATTAAAATAGCTGCAACCAAATTTGCGCTGCAAAATATTTTATTCCAAGTTTTCCATAAGTTTCCGCGTTTATTTATATCATGATATAAAATTATAAGTTGGCATACAAAAAACGTACCTCATTATTATAAAAACAATGGGAGGCAGTCTATAAATTATTAATCATTTAATTTCTAACAAATATATCATTGCACCAAATTAAACATAACGAAATTTTGTAAACCAACATTGTTTATTTGCAAAATTTTAGTCTCCTTAAAAGCACATTGGCTCCAATATTTTTAAATTTATGCTTTAATTGCGAAAACTAATTAAATCATAATTGAATATAATTTTGTTCGTGTTATAAATAAATTATTAGGAGCACCAGATGCTTTTTTTATTTAGCATCAACCGTATTAAATATTGATTAAGTATAATAAATGAAAACCCAACAAAATTTGTGCCACATAAAATTAATTACAATTCTGATAGAATAATTTATAAACTCCTCAATTCTTGAATAACGCAATTAATTCTTTTAAATTAAATTGCATATTTAATAGCAAATTAAATGCGTTTTATAAATTATATTTCCACGTAAATTATTGCCACATTTTACAGGCATTAGTCTAAATTATGCAATTTTTTTATTGGCTGCATTTTGTTGCGAAAATGTTTATCTTTAATATTATTGTTATTTAAATAATATCATTGATACGTACTTTTTAATAACGCATTTGCTGCATTAGTTTCAACATTAAAAAACAACCCAATTTTTCGCATATGACTTAACCATTCAAATCACATACCTGCAATACCATTAAAAACCAATTAATTATTTTAAACGAATTACTATTCCACCACCAATTTCGTCAATTATATCGCATTTTTTCTGAAATTTCATTATTTGCAAATTTGATATTAGATTCGTGTAAAGTACATTTGAAACTAATTTTCCTAAAAATTTGACTAAGTTTCAGGATTAAATAAGGGAGAAAATCAAACACTTAACTTCTCAATTGACAATTATGGGTTAACTATTACTGAAATTTCTGAAAATTTATTATTTTCAAATTTGATATTAGATTCCTGTACAGTACACCTGAAACTGAATCTTAATCGAAATTTTGCACAAATTTTAACACATCATTTATTATTTTAGGTTATCTTCATCACCGATCTCAGACCTCTTCGGCAAAATACATCCCCGAAAATGATACGTCTTCAATGCTTGGATTTTGATAACTACTGAGTTAAATGAGGATTGTGGACTTGTGGACTAAGGAATGATGGTGATAAAGGCACATGTAAGTGTTAAATGTTTAATTAATTATTTGCGCAAAATACATCATTATTTCAAATTATCTAAAATTTCTGAAAATTTATTATTTTCACAGTTGATATTAGATTCGTGTACAGTACACCTGAAACTAATTCTCCTGAAGTTTTGACAAAGTTTGAATAATAAATAAGAGAAATAATCAAACATATAACTTTCTGCATTGACAAGTATGAGTTGGCTATGACTGAATTTTTCTGAAAGTTTATTATTTCCAAATTTGATATTAGATTTGTGTACAGTACACCTGAAACTAATTTTCTTGAAATTTTGACAAAGTTTCAATAATAAATAAAGGAGAAAATCAAACATATAACTTTCTGCATTGACAAGTATGAGTTAGCTATTACTGAAATTTCTGAAAATTTATTATTTGTAAATCTGATATTAGATTCGTGTACAGTAGACTTGAAACTAATTCTCCTGAAAATTTGACAACATTTCAGTATTAAATAAGGGAGTAAATCAAATAGTAAATAAATAGTTAATGGTAATTTATTTCGGGGAAATCCTGTGCATGAATGCATCGCGTCAATTTTAAATTACGAGGCACTCTGTATATTTTCAAATATTTCGTTGGTTCGTCTCTGCACACCTTTTGCATTCAAAAGGAAGAATGAATAAGATAGCAGCTTCAAAATGGCCTCTATTTCTTTAAACACTCTGTATATTGTCAGTCAATTAATTTCAATCTGATTTATAATTCGTTTAGCTACCGATAACAAATAATTATTTAAATTAACATAAATATTACCTATTTCTTTGTAGTTGAGTTATTTTGGGACACTCTGTATACGTTGCATTGCGTGATTAGTTATTTCGCCATAATTAATTCTGCGTACAAATATTTATGCATTTCTTGGCTGGTAATTATTTTCGGGAACACCCTGTATATGAATGCAGCGCGTCTATTGTAAATTACGAGGCCCTCTGTATATTTTCATTCATTCAAAAGGAAGACTGAATAAGACAGCAGCTTCAGAATAGTCTGTGTTTCTTGAAACACTCTGTATATTGTCAGTCAATTAATTTCAATTTGATTAAATTTTCGGTTTGTTGCCAATAACAATTAATTATTTAAATTAACTTGAACATTGCTCATTATTTGTAGCTATTTGTTTATTGGAGGGCACCCTGTATATGTTGCATCCCGTAATTTGTTAAGCCGTTAAGCGTGTCACCTGTAATTTACGAAACGCCCTGTACATTTATAAATATTGCTTTAGTACGCAACGTTTGAATTCAACATTTACTTGGGGGTCATTTTCGGAACACCTTGTATATGAATACGGCACCTCAACTGGTATTTACGAGCCACCCTGTATGTTTTTCAATATTTTCTTAATACGTCTCTGCACAACTTTTGCATTGATTGATTGATTTATTTCGCCCCCCCCCCCCCCCCTGTATATGTTGCATTTTGTAATTTTATATGCTGACACTCTGTATATAAATGTGGCATGTCGAATGTACTTTACGACACGCCCTGTATATTTATAATCATGCTTTAATACGAAATGTTTGCATTCATCATTAGCTTGGTTGTCATTTTCGGTACCCTCTGTATACGAATGTGGTACGTCAATTGTAACTTACGAGACACCCTGTACGTTTATAAATATATCTTTAATGCGCAACCTTTGCATTCAACATTTACTTGATTGGTATTTTCGGTATACCCTGTATACGAATGCGGCAAGTCGACTGTATATTACGAGACACCCTGTGCGTTTATAAATATTTATTTAATACGCCCCTAGGCAACTTTTGCATTCAAAACTAACTTGGGATTATTAATTGGGACACCCTGTATACCAACGTAGCTTGTCACTTGTTATGCCGCCATGTTTAATCGTATTAATCTATGCCCGCGATACTTTTCATTACTGATCATCCTGTAGATAGGTTTTGAGGTTCACGGTCCTCCCGGTGGGGGCGCAGTTGGTGCTCCACGTCACGACTGTCCCGTCAGATTCGAGTGCTCCTCCGATACATTCAATTATGCGAAAAATTCGAACTCCACGAGTCGATCAAAAGTTGCTAACCTTCGAAATAGTGTTATCCGCGAGTTTTGTGCGTATTGGCAAGGTTCGAAATCATCGCGCCGATTTGGAATCTTCTTCGGAACTTTTGCATTACTCAGGTTTTTGCATTGCAGCGACGCCATGACAATAATAAGACACGAGAGCCGACGAAGGTCGCCGAAGCCAAACACGAAGGAGACTTGCACGCAAATTTGCATCAGAGGACTAAAACTTCGGAAATTTTCTTGGTTTTGGATGAATATGTAAGTGATAGATGTGTAATTAATTGATTAGCTTAAATTAATCATTATTTCAAATAAGAAACTAGAAACAGATATTGAGAACGACAATATTTCACACGAAATTGTGGTGCATTTTACTATCTATCATTTCCGTTCTATTACATTATACTTCTAGTTTCTACTGAAAACATAATTAATTTGATATTAGATTCGTGTACAGTACACCTGAAACTAATTCTCCTGAAAATTTGATAAAGTTTCAGTATTTATTAATAGAGAAAATCAAACACTTAACTTTCTCAAATGACAAGTATAGGTTAGCTATTACTGAAACTTCTGAAAATTTATTATTTGCAAATTTGATATTAGATTCGTATACAGTATACCTGAAACTAATTCTCCTGAAAATTTGACAAAGTTTCAGTATTTATTAATAGAGAAATTCAACCACTTAACTTTCTCAATTGACAAGTATAGGTTAGCTATTACTGAAACTTCTGAAAATTTAATATTTGCAAATTTGATATTAGATTCGTATACAGTATACCTGAAACTAATTCTCCTGAAAATTTGATAAAGTTTCAGTATTTATTAATAGAGAAATTCAACCACTTAACTTTCTCAAATGACAAGTATAGGTTAGCTATTACTGAAACTTCTGAAAATTTAATATTTGCAAATTTGATATTAGATTCGTATACAGTATACCTGAAACTAATTCTCCTGAAAATTTGATAAAGTTTCAGTATTTATTAATAGAGAAAATCAAACACTTAACTTTCTCAAATGACAAGTATAGGTTAGCTATTACTGAAACTTCTGAAAATTTATTATTTGCAAATTTGATATTAGATTCGTATACAGTATACCTGAAACTAATTCTCCTGAAAATTTGACAAAGTTTCAGTATTTATTAATAGAGAAATTCAACCACTTAACTTTCTCAATTGACAAGTATAGGTTAGCTATTACTGAAACTTCTGAAAATTTAATATTTGCAAATTTGATATTAGATTCGTGTACAGTATACCTGAAACTAATTCTCCTGAAAATTTGACAAAGTTTCAGTGTTAAATAATAGAGAAAATCAAACACTTAACTTTCTCAATTGACAAGTATATGTTAGCTATTGCTGAAACTTCTGAAAATTTATTATTTGCAAATTTGAAATTAGATTCATGTACAGTATACCTGAAACTAATTCTCCTGAAAATTTGACAAAATTTCAGTGTTAAATAATAAAGAAAATCAAACACTTAACTTTCTCAATTGACAAGTATAGGTTAGCTATTACTGAAACTTCTGAAAATTTATTATTTGCAAATTTGAAATTAGATTCATGTACAGTATACCTGAAACTAATTCTCCTGAAAATTTGACAAAGTTTCAGTATTTATTAATAGAGAAAATCAAACACTTAACTTTCTCAATTGACAAGTATATGTTAGCTATTGCTGAAACTTCTGAAAATTTATTATTTGCAAATTTGATATTAGATTCATGTACAGTATACCTGAAACTAATTCTCCTGAAAATTTGACAAAGTTTCAGTATTTATTAATAGAGAAATTCAACCACTTAACTTTCTCAATTGACAAGTATAGGTTAGCTATTACTGAAACTTCTGAAAATTTAATATTTGCAAATTTGATATTAGATTCGTGTACAGTACACCTGAAACTAATTCTCCTGAAAATTTGACAAAGTTTCAGTATTTATTAATAGAGAAATTCAACCACTTAACTTTCTCAATTGACAAGTATAGGTTAGCTATTACTGAAACTTCTGAAAATTTAATATTTGCAAATTTGAAATTAGATTCATGTACAGTATACCTGAAACTAATTCTCCTGAAAATTTGACAAAGTTTCAGTATTTATTAATAGAGAAAATCAAACACTTAACTTTCTCAATTGACACAAGTATATGTTAGCTATTACTGAAACTTCTGAAAATTTATTATTTGCAAATTTGAAATTAGATTCATGTACAGTATACCTGAAACTAATTCTCCTGAAAATTTGACAAAGTTTCAGTGTTAAATAATAGAGAAAATCAAACACTTAACTTTCTCAATTGACAAGTATAGGTTAGCTATTACTGAAACTTCTGAAAATTTATTATTTGCAAATTTGAAATTAGATTCATGTACAGTATACCTGAAACTAATTCTCCTGAAAATTTGACAAAGTTTCAGTATTTATTAATAGAGAAATTCAACCACTTAACTTTCTCAATTGACAAGTATAGGTTAGCTATTACTGAAACTTCTGAAAATTTAATATTTGCAAATTTGAAATTAGATTCATGTACAGTATACCTGAAACTAATTCTCCTGAAAATTTGACAAAGTTTCAGTATTTATTAATAGAGAAAATCAAACACTTAACTTTCTCAATTGACACAAGTATATGTTAGCTATTACTGAAACTTCTGAAAATTTATTATTTGCAAATTTGAAATTAGATTCATGTACAGTATACCTGAAACTAATTCTCCTGAAAATTTGACAAAGTTTCAGTGTTAAATAATAGAGAAAATCAAACACTTAACTTTCTCAATTGACAAGTATAGGTTAGCTATTACTGAAACTTCTGAAAATTTATTATTTGCAAATTTGAAATTAGATTCATGTACAGTATACCTGAAACTAATTCTCCTGAAAATTTGACAAAGTTTCAGTATTTATTAATAGAGAAATTCAACCACTTAACTTTCTCAATTGACAAGTATAGGTTAGCTATTACTGAAACTTCTGAAAATTTAATATTTGCAAATTTGAAATTAGATTCATGTACAGTAAACCTGAAACTAATTCTCCTGAAAATTTGACAAAGTTTCAGTATTTATTAATAGAGAAAATCAAACACTTAACTTTCTCAATTGACAAGTATATGTTAGCTATTGCTGAAACTTCTGAAAATTTATTATTTGCAAATTTGATATTAGATTCGTGTACAGTACACCTGAAACTAATTCTCCTGAAAATTTGACAAAGTTTCAGTATTTATTAATAGAGAAAATCAAACACTTAACTTTCTCAATTGACAAGTATATGTTAGCTATTGCTGAAACTTCTGAAAATTTATTATTTGCAAATTTGAAATTAGATTCATGTACAGTATACCTGAAACTAATTCTCCTGAAAATTTGACAAAGTTTCAGTATTTATTAATAGAGAAATTCAACCACTTAACTTTCTCAATTGACAAGTATAGGTTAGCTATTACTGAAACTTCTGAAAATTTAATATTTGCAAATTTGAAATTAGATTCATGTACAGTATACCTGAAACTAATTCTCCTGAAAATTTGACAAAGTTTCAGTATTTATTAATAGAGAAAATCAAACACTTAACTTTCTCAATTGACACAAGTATATGTTAGCTATTACTGAAACTTCTGAAAATTTATTATTTGCAAATTTGAAATTAGATTCATGTACAGTATACCTGAAACTAATTCTCCTGAAAATTTGACAAAGTTTCAGTGTTAAATAATAGAGAAAATCAAACACTTAACTTTCTCAATTGACAAGTATAGGTTAGCTATTACTGAAACTTCTGAAAATTTATTATTTGCAAATTTGAAATTAGATTCATGTACAGTATACCTGAAACTAATTCTCCTGAAAATTTGACAAAGTTTCAGTATTTATTAATAGAGAAATTCAACCACTTAACTTTCTCAATTGACAAGTATAGGTTAGCTATTACTGAAACTTCTGAAAATTTAATATTTGCAAATTTGAAATTAGATTCATGTACAGTAAACCTGAAACTAATTCTCCTGAAAATTTGACAAAGTTTCAGTATTTATTAATAGAGAAAATCAAACACTTAACTTTCTCAATTGACAAGTATATGTTAGCTATTGCTGAAACTTCTGAAAATTTATTATTTGCAAATTTGAAATTAGATTCATGTACAGTATACCTGAAACTAATTCTCCTGAAAATTTGACAAAGTTTCAGTATTTATTAATAGAGAAATTCAACCACTTAACTTTCTCAATTGACAAGTATAGGTTAGCTATTACTGAAACTTCTGAAAATTTAATATTTGCAAATTTGAAATTAGATTCATGTACAGTATACCTGAAACTAATTCTCCTGAAAATTTGACAAAATTTCAGTGTTAAATAATAGAGAAAATCAAACACTTAACTTTCTCAATTGACAAGTATAGGTTAGCTATTACTGAAACTTCTGAAAATTTATTATTTGCAAATTTGAAATTAGATTCATGTACAGTATACCTGAAACTAATTCTCCTGAAAATTTGACAAAGTTTCAGTATTTATTAATAGAGAAATTCAACCACTTAACTTTCTCAATTGACAAGTATAGGTTAGCTATTACTGAAACTTCTGAAAATTTAATATTTGCAAATTTGATATTAGATTCGTATACAGTACACCTGAAACTAATTCTCCTGAAAATTTGACAAAGTTTCAGTATTTATTAATAGAGAAAATCAAACACTTAACTTTCTCAATTGACAAGTATATGTTAGCTATTACTGAAACTTCTGAAAATTTATTATTTGCAAATTTGATATTAAATTCATGTACAGTATAGCTGAAACTAATTCTCCTGAAAATTTGACAAAGTTTCAGTATTAAATAATGGAGAAAATTAAACACTTAACCTTCTCAATTGACAAGTATATGTTAGCTATTACTGAAAGTTCTGAAATTTTATTATTTGCAAATTTGATATTAGTTTCGTGTACTGTACATCAGAATGTAATTCTCCTGAAAATTTGACAAAGGTTAAGTATTAAATAAGGGAGATAATCAAATTGTAAATAAATAGTAAAGTGTAATTATTTTCGGGGAAACCTTGTATATGAATGCGGCGCGTCAAATGCAAATTACGAGGCACTCTGTATATTTTCAAATATTTCGTTTGTTCGTCTCTGCACAACATTTGTATTCAAAAGGAAGTCTGAGTAAGACAGCAGCTTCAGAATGGTCTCTATTTCTGTAAACACTCTGTATATTGTTAGGCAATTAATTTCAATTGAATTTAAATTACGTTTAGTTGCTGATAATAATTAGTTATTTAAATTAACATAAATATTACTCATTTTTCGTAGTAGAGTTATTTTGGGACACTCTGTATACGTTGCATAGAGTGATAAGTTATTTCGCCCTAATTAATCCTGCGTACAAACATTTATGCATTTCTTGACTGGTAATTATATTCGGGAACACTCTGTATATGAATGCAACACGACAATTGAAAATTACGAGGCCCTCTGTATATTTTCATTCATTCAAAAGGAAGACTGAATAAGACCACAGCTTCAGAATAGTCTGTGTTTCTTGAAACACCCTGTATACTGTCAGTCATTTAATTTCAATTTGATTAAATTTACGGTTTGTTGCCAATAACAATTTATTATTTAAATTAACTTGAACATTGCTCATTATTTGTAGCTATTTGTTTATTGGAGAGCACCCTGTATATGTTGCATCCCGTAATTTGTTAAGCCGTTAAGCGTGTCACCTGTAATTTACGAGACGCCCTGTACATTTATAAATACTGCTTTAATGCGCAACGTATTAATTCAACATTTACTTGGTGGTAATTTTCGTAACACCTTGTATATGAATACGGCACGTCAACTGGTATTTACGAGCCATCCTGTATGTTTTTCAATATTTTCTTAATACGTCTCTGCACAACTTTTGCATTGATTGATTGATTTATTTCGGGCCCCCCTGTATATGTTGCATTTCGTAATGTTATATGCTGACACCCTGTATATAAATGTGGCATGTCGAATGTACTTTACGAGACGCCCTGTATATTTATAATCATGCTTTAATACGAAATGTTTGCATTCATCATTAGCTTGGTTGTCATTTTCGGTACCCTCTGTATACGAATGCGGTACGTCAATTGTAACTTACGGGACACCCTGTACGTTTATAAATATATCTTTAATGCGCAACTTTTGCATACAACATTTACTAGATTGGTATTTTCGGTATACCCTGTATACGAATGTGGCACGTCGACTGTATATTACGAGACACCCTGTGCGTTTATAAGTATATATTTATACGCCCCTAGGCAACTTTTGCATTCAAAACTAACTTGGTATTATTAATTGGGACACCCTGTATACCAACGTAGCTTGTCACTTGTTATGCTGCCATGTTTAATCGTATTAATCTATGCCCGCGATACTTTTCATTACTGATCATCCTGTAGATAGGTTTTGAGGTTCACGGTCCTCCCGATGGGGGCGCAGTTGGTGCTCCACGTCACGACTGTCCCGTCAGATTCGAGTACTCCTCCGTTACATTCAATTATGCGAAAAATTCGAACTCCACGAGTCGATCAAAAGTTGCTATCCTTTGAAATAGTATTATCCGCGAGTTTTGTGCATATTGGCAAGGTTCGAAATCATCGCGCCAATTTGGAATCTTCTTCGGAACTTTTGCATTCCTCTGGTTTTTGCATTGCAGCGACGCCATGACAATAATAAAACACGAGAGCCACCGAAGGTCGCCGAAGCCAAACACGAAGGAGACTTGCACGCAAATTTGCATCAGAGGACTAAAACTTCGGAAATTTTCTTGGTTTTGGATGAATATGTAAGTGATAGATGTGTAATTAATTGATTAGCTTAAATTAATTATTATTTCAAAGAAGAAACTAGAAACAGATATTGAGAACGACAATATTTCACACGAAATTGTGATGAAGTTTACTATTTAATATTTTCGTTCTTTTACATTATACTTCCAGTTTCTACTGAAAATATAATTAATTCGAATAGATTCATAATTAATTATAATATTGCTATGTTTTTATCACTGTTATTAATTTTAATCTTAAATAATTATAATTAATTCGAATTAATCACAATAAGTTTCAAATAAGAAACAAATAAGTTTCAATATTTAGTTAGTAATTCATTTTTTTTAATTCTTCACCAGTGCTGCTGCCAAATTCTGAAGCCCAGGGAATGATACATGTTAAATTATAAATAAACCCTCATTAGCTTTGTTAATATCACATAATTTTTAATTTGTGGCGATTGTTTCGACAGTTTAGCCAGTCATTATCAAACATCAAATACAAATATGTTGAGACACTTACTGTTTGATATTAACAAAGATAATTTTATTTATTGATAGGCTTTTGAATTCAGCCTGGTAATTTTTGGTATGCATTTTCGGTTTAAGTGAACTCCCAGGTTAGAAATAAAAAGGTTTACTTGGACCAGTTTCGGCATGTAAGTCGCCATCAGCTGAAAATCTGTTTTTATGAACGTCTGTTATAATAAAAACAGAATTGAAACTGAGGACTGCTTTTAAGCCGAAACTATTTAATGCAAACCTTTATATTTCTAACTTTTGCTATATTAAAAACAGATTAGAAATTGAGGATGGCTTACAAGCCGATACTACTTCACGCAAACCTTTTTGTTTCTAACCTTGGAAAGCACATAAACCCAAAATAGACATTAATTTTATTTATAATTTAACAAGTAAACCAGCACCACTCAAAAAGGTAGGCACCAGATTTTATTACGCCTTTAAATAATCCAAAATAGAAAATATTTCGTTTTTTTTTGTCTCAGATTCGTGTTTTAATATTTTACATATAACTACTTATTTAGCCCAATAATCAAGCCAATCATATTGTGTGTGCGAAAAAGCATTACACGGTTTTCATTATTAATAATAGAAACCCAATAAGTCACAAAAAAAAAAAGAATAAAAGAAAGAAAGGGAGAGAGAGAAATAGAGAGAGAGAGAGGAGACATTCTTTATTAGGGTATTGGCTCTCCCCTTTTCTGACTAAAAGAAGTCAAATTAATAAACTGTTTACGTTTATTAGATATTACAGCTCACAAAGTTAAATTTAAATTGCAAGCCAGCAAAACTTAATTAATAATTCTCATCCCTATACGAATATACAGGGTGTGCAGTTTTATGTAAACTGAATTTAAATTTCGTATTTACTTTTTCAGGGCAACTAGAACTGTCCAAGGTGAATCATGAGCCAAGATCTTTCGACGTTTCGTACAATTACTACCAAAAGAAAAGTGGGACAACACTTAAGGCTCATTCATAGATTTCTTACGCGATGCAACGTTACGCTGTGACAATGCTGCCGCTGTGGGCATTTTCGAATGCACATTGAAACTGCCCATAGCGATAGCATTGCCATAGCGTAGCGTTGCGTCGCGTAAGACATTTATGAATCAGCCTTTATAATGCATTTTGTTTTAATTTAGTTGTTATTTATAAAATAACAACTAATAACAACATAATTTTTTTAATTTAAAAAAAACTAATAAATTCAACTGATGCATATCCATGATACCAGTTTGAATTATATTATTTATTTATTTGTTATTGTTAGCTTTTAAAAATAGTTTATAGTACAAAACAAAAGCTGTCCCATTTTTTTATGGTCGTAACTGTACCCATGTGGGGGCATTGTGGACGCCCCCACATTTGCCTTTTACTCACTTGCTAATTTGATAACATATCTTTCAGTAAGTGCCGCGTTTTCTCGAACACACTTTGGGATTACCTTCCCAAGTTGTTCGAATGCGTTTCGGATTTAGGGTAATTATCGCGAGTGTGCGTTCGGATTACCTTCCGACGTTAACCGTCTAGCTAAAGTAATTAAAGCGGCTACACATCCTTGTTTTGTTGACTTGGAAGTGGCCCAAACTAAATCAAAAACATGCATAGTAGTGTTCGGGTTTGGTTGATTTGGATACCGTTTCGGGGGGTTGGTGCGCCCTGGCAAACCTCCCCCATAGTCGCCCAGGCAGCTCCGAAGAGGCACAGCAGATTTCTGGATCTTCGCCAACTCAACTTTAAACGTAAACTCACAAGGTAGGTCTTTTTTTGAGAAGAGCTCCAAGACGCCCCACAGTGAGTACAGTTTTTCGATTTATCCTCACAGTTAGGGGTTTCCTTGCAAGGTTTTCTGAGAGCGCCCAAACCTTGCAGCCGCCTGTTTACTTAGCTTTGCACCAAAATTGCGCCCTAGTATTAGTAAAAGTGCGTCTTTTCAGTGAGCAGGGTTTTTCTTACAGTTGCGCCTTTTGTGTATTTGTGTGTTGTCGGCGCCATTTCTCACAGCAAGAGACGCACTATAAACGTTTAGGGTTTGATTAGTTCTCTGTAATGCGCCCTATTATTGTCGTCGTGACTTCAAGACAACGCCCGTGCATCCAGTAAGGGTTTTTCTCCACAGCTATAGTTTAATTTTGGTTGTAACGATGCACGTTAAACACATAGGTTTTTTTTTTATCCACGGATTTTCTATTAATCCGTACGCCAATACCAATAAAGTGCATACGCTGCACATTTAACCATTGTACACTATGTACACAGTACTTGTTTGTTGCAAGTAGTGTGTACTCAGTACTTGTGTTTTGCAAGTACAAACAATAAAAGGTACCCAGTACTTGTCTGTTAGACGGCCCATACATCATGCAATCTGTTGTACGATAAGTTGTACTTCAGTTCTCAGAAGCAATCAGTATAACAACTTGGTAAGTGAGAGTGACAGTGAGTGGGTGAATGGGTGAGTGAGTGAGTGACTGAGTGAGTGAATGAATGGATGAATGAATGAATGACCGAATGAATGATTGAATGAATGAATGAATGAAGGAAACAACGAACGAACGAACGAACGAACGAACGAACGAACGAACGAACGAACGAACGAACGAACGAACGAACGAACGAACGAACGAACGAACGAACGAACGAACGAACGAACGAACGAACGAACGAACGAACGAACGAACGAACGAACGAACGAACGAACGAACGAAAGAATGAATGAATGAATGAATGAATGAATGAACGAACGAACGAACGAACGAACGAACGAACGAACGAACGAACGAACGAACGAACGAACGAAGGAATGAATGAATGAATGAATGAATGAATGAATGAATGAATGAATGAATGAACGAAAGAATGAATGAATGAATGAATGAATGAATGAACGAACGAACGAACGAACGAACGAACGAACGAACGAACGAACGAACGAACGAACGAACGAACGAACGAACGAACGAACGAACGAAGGAATGAATGAATGAATGAATGAATGAATGAATGAATGAATGAATGAATGAATGAATGAATGAATGAATGAATGAATGAATGAATGAATGAATGAATGAATGAATGAATGAATGAATGAATGAATGAATGAATGAATGAATGAATGAATGAATGAATGAATGAATGAATGAATGAATGAATGAATGAATGAATGAATGAATGAATGAATGAATGAATGAATGAATGAATGAATGAATGAATGAATGAATGAATGAATGAATGAATGAATGAATGAATGAATGAATGAATGAATGAATGAATGAATGAATGAATGAATGAATGAATGAATGAATGAATGAATGAATGAATGAATGAATGAATGAATGAATGAATGAATGAATGAATGAATGAATGAATGAATGAATGAATGAATGAATGAACGAAGGAATGAATGAATGAATGAATGAATGAATGAATGAATGAGAGAGTGAGTGAGTGAATGAGAGGAGAGAGAGAGAGTGAGTGAGTGAATGAATGACTGAGTATGAGTGAGTGAGTATGTTCAGATCGTTTGTGTTTATGGGTGAATTACCAACTTGTTGTGCCGATTATTTCTCCGATCTTCAGTACAACTTATCGTACAACAAATTGCATAGTATGTATGGCCCGTTTTACACGTACAAGTGCGAACAATAAATGATACGCAGTACTTGTTTATTTCAAGTACAAACTATAGAATGCGCACAGCACTTGTTTATTACAAGCGCAAACAATAGAATGTCCACAGTACTTGTTTGTTCAAGTACGAACTATAGAATATATACAGAACTTGTTTATCGCAAGTGCGAACTATAGAAATGTCCGTTGTTTCCAGTTCGTTGAACTGCAGATTTGTTACTGAAGACTGTCGCATTGCGGCCTATATGTACATGTACAGTCATGCTCACATAAATCTAGTACAAGAAATTAGGTTACAATAGCAATTTTATATAGCAATGGCAATATGTTCGTGCTAGATTCATGTGCATGACTGTACATATGAATAAAATATCATTCTGAAAAAGGTGTATTGTTTTCTTCCTCCTCATCTTTTAATAGAACTTTTCTTTCAGGTACATCGTTACATGAGTAAAATAGGGCTGAAGGCGAGATCTCTCATGTATAAAATAAAAAGATAACAGCATCGGTGAATTGGGCGGCTTCATTTACATCAACAGTTAACTTGTATCAAAAATCTCAAGAATGTCGTTATAAACTTATAGGCACATTAATGTTCACCAACAAAATATTCCTCCTGGTTTGTACATCGAGCCGTCCATTCACCTGCGACAGTACCTTAACTTGCAGCAGTTTTCAGAATATTCTGGAAGTGGTGCAATTTAAGGTGATGCTGTAAAAATCTGTCGGATGCATATTTTATTGAGCAATGTGTAATTTGCACTTAATTTCAATTCTAATTAATTTCCACTTACTCATTAAAATATGAATCGCCAATATCTAATTTTAATCAATACTCGTTAATAGTTTACTAATCGATATATATTGATACTTTTAATCGACATAATATTGATTTTGTTTTGTTCATTATTACTTCCTTGTAAAGTCTTCTAGGTAGTAATTGTAATATGCCTAAATTTGTATTTAGTACTCCTCAAGCTTATTCTCCTGAAAAGTTGACAAAGTTTCAGTGATAAATAAGGGAGAAAATCAAACATATAATTTCAGTATTAAATAAGGGAGAAAATCTAAGGTTAGCTATTACTGAAACTTCTGAAAATTTATTATTTGTAAATTTGATATTATATTCGTGTACAGTACACCTGAAACTAATTCTCCTGAAAATTTGGCAAAGTTTCAGGATGTAATAAGGGAGAAATCAAACACTTAACTTTCTACATTGACAAGTATGGCTTAGCTATTACTGAAACTTCTGAAAATTTATTATTTGCAAATTTGATATTATATTCGTGTACAGTACACCTGAAACTAATTCTCCTGAAAATTTGGCAAAGTTTCAGGATTTAATAAGGGAGAAATCAAACACTTAACTTTCTACATTGACAAGTATGGCTTAGCTATTACTGAAACTTCTGAAAATTTATTATTTGCAAATTTGATATTATATTCGTGTACAGTACACCTGAAACTAATTCTCCTGAAAATTTGGCAAAGTTTCAGGATTTAATAAGGGAGAAATCAAACACTTAACTTTCTACATTGACAAGTATGGCTTAGCTATTACTGAAACTTCTGAAAATTTATTATTTGCAAATTTGATATTATATTCGTGTACAGTACACCTGAAACTAATTCTCCTGAAAATTTGGCAAAGTTTCAGGATTTAATAAGGGAGAAATCAAACACTTAACTTTCTACATTGACAAGTATGGCTTAGCTATTACTGAAACTTCTGAAAATTTATTATTTGCAAATTTGATATTATATTCGTGTACAGTACACCTGAAACTAATTCTCCTGAAAATTTGGCAAAGTTTCAGGATTTAATAAGGGAGAAATCAAACACTTAACTTTCTACATTGACAAGTATGGCTTAGCTATTACTGAAACTTCTGAAAATTTATTATTTGCAAATTTGATATTATATTCGTGTACAGTACACCTGAAACTAATTCTCCTGAAAATTTGGCAAAGTTTCAGGATTTAATAAGGGAGAAATCAAACACTTAACTTTCTACATTGACAAGTATGGCTTAGCTATTACTGAAACTTCTGAAAATTTATTATTTGCAAATTTGATATTATATTCGTGTACAGTACACCTGAAACTAATTCTCCTGAAAATTTGGCAAAGTTTCAGGATTTAATAAGGGAGAAATCAAACACTTAACTTTCTACATTGACAAGTATGGCTTAGCTATTACTGAAACTTCTGAAAATTTATTATTTGCAAATTTTATATTATATTCGTGTAAAGTACACCTGAAACTAATTCTCCTGAAAATTTGACAAAGTTTCAGGATTTAATAAGGGAGAAATCAAACACTTAACTTTCTACATTGACACGTATGGCTTAGCTATTACTGAAACTTCTGAAAATTTATTATTTGTAAATTTGATATTATATTCGTGTACAGTACACCTGAAACTAATTCTCCTGAAAATTTGGCAAAGTTTCAGTATTTAATAAGGGAGAAATCAAACACTTAACTTTCTACATTGACAAGTATGGCTTAGCTATTACTGAAACTTCTGAAAATTTATTATTTGCAAATTTGATATTATATTCGTGTACAGTACACCTGAAACTAATTCTCCTGAAAATTTTACAAAGTGTCAGGATTTAATAAGGGAGAAATCAAACACTTAACTTTCTACATTGGCAAGTATGGCTTAGCTATCACTAAAACTTCTGAAAATTTATTATTTGTAAATTTGATATTATATTCGTGTACAGTACACCTGAAACTAATTCTCCTGAATATTTGGCAAAGTTTCAGGATTTAATAAGGGAGAAATCAAACATATAACTTTCTGCATTGGCAAGTATGGCTTAGCTATCACTGAAACTTCTGAAAATTTATTATTTGTAAATTTGATATTATATTCGTGTACAGTACACCTGAAACGAATTCTCCTGAAAATTTGGCAAAGTTTCAGAGAAATCAAACACTTAACTTTCTACATTGACAAGTATGGCTTAGCTATTACTGAAACTTCTGAAAATTTATTATTTGCAAATTTGATATTATATTCGTGTACAGTACACCTGAAACTAATTCTCCTGAAAATTTGGCAAAGTTTCAGGATGAAATAAGTGAAATAACAACCATATAACTTTCTGCATTAATAAGTATAAGTTAGCTGTTACTGAAACTTCTGAAAATTTATTATTTGCAAATTTGATATTAGATTCGTGTACAGTACACCTGAAACTAATTCTCCTGAAAATTTGACAAAATTTCAGTATTAAATAAGAGAGAAAATCAAACACATAACTTTCTTAATTTCAGTATTAAATAAGGGAGGAAACCAAACATATAACTTTCTGCATTGATAAGTATTGATTAGCTATTACTGAAATTTACTTTTAATCAATATTCGTTATTAATTGCTTACTAATCGATATTTATTGATGCACAACATAGGCAACACAATGAACAATTAATATGATTGAGAATATTTACCTTATAAGTATCATAATTACTGAATTATTATGATGAATTACTTCTATGTAGTTGAGGCTATTTCTTGGCTTCACTTAGAGCCTCATTTGTTTTACTCCAGTTCCAAAATTTTGCATCAATTGCTAAATTTGTGATTGCAATTTTTAACTAAATATAAAATCAGTTTCCCAAATTATGTTTCTCACAAACTTCTTAGATCTTTTCAAGCAAATTTTGCCATACATATTAGGTTTAATTGTGTGTGCAATAATTAAGAACGCATCAACAGTTTCACTGATTTATTAGAGCTCTAGCATCTGGAATTAAATAAAAATCAACACATATTTATAACAAGAACAATTTTCCTATCAACTACACACAGGAATCCGCTCAACGGTACAAATGATCGGCATGTATATTGGAAGCAATCTCGGACTCCCATTTGTCCCCGTTGCTGAGCAGCTTCTCCTTGTTATAAAGCAGCTCCTCGTGCGTCTCGGTGGAGAACTCGAAGTTGGGCCCCTCGACGATGGCGTCGACGGGGCACGCCTCCTGGCAGAACCCGCAGTAGATGCACTTGGTCATGTCGATGTCGTAGCGGGTGGTCCGCCGGGAGCCGTCGGCCCTCTCCTCCGCCTCAATGGTGATGGCCTGAAACGTAAACGATTTAACGGAAAGAATTTCCGAATATGTACGATTATTACTTGCGCAGGGCAGATAGCCTCGCAGAGCTTGCACGCGATGCAGCGCTCCTCGCCGCTGGGGTACCGCCGGAGGGCGTGCTCGCCGCGGAACCGCGGGCTCAGGGGCCCCTTCTCAAACGGGTAGTTGATGGTGGCCGGCTCCTTGAAGATGTGCGCCAGGGTGACGCCGAAGCCGCGCGCCAGCTCCGTCCAGAACATGGTCTGCGCCGCCCTGTCCGTGATGTCGCCCATGTTCATGCTCGGCTCCAGCTCGTTCACGTAGATGTACCCGTCCTTGGGCTTCCCGGCGGAGCACTGCTCCCGCAGCATGGCTGCGCTGGAGCTGAAAGGCCTCGCCAAGGGCGCAGCTAGAAAAAGCAACCAAAATATAGAACAATAATATTTGCAAGAAGTATACTTTATGTGATCAGTGCAGAAACTTCAGAATGTCATTGAGGTTATGTGCTACTGTAATTGGGGGCCCAAATTGCAGCAATTTTATCGCCAGAAACGGCGTGGGCCAGTCATGAACCCAGGACCTTCGAATCACAGGAAACTCACCCTTTCTGGTCAACGAAAATAACTTCAGAGCTGACATACTTCGTCGTTACACAACTAAAACATGTGTGAAGACAGCCACGAACGGCCTAATCAAGTTGGCTATGGCTTACTGCAACGAATGTAGCTACGGTTATTCCATTGTTTTTTGGCGGTTCTTTTGAATTCCGATCGTTTAAACATGTTTTTTTGGCAGTATTTGATCCCTATTACCTGTACAATTGATAATTCATAGCTTACATACTAAAAATTCGCATAATATTGGATTTATATGTACACAAAATTATTTTTTTGTGCTACTGAAATTTTTTTGCTTCACTATTTCTACGTTTTATGTACGTAATTTAACATTATTAAGACCTTAACTGTATATTTAGATGCCAAACCATGCCAAAATTGAGCAATAAGAAACATATTTGTGGCCCAATTTCGTTGCGTTTTCTTGACTAATAATATGAGCAATCATACCAAATTCATGTAAAATTAACAGTATGATACTGAAGTTAATTTTCACAAATGGATTATTGTGGAGATATCTTTTAATCGACTATATAACTTTCTCAAGTGACTAAATTTCTCCTGGTATTTCTGAATCAAAATTATTTGCAAATTTGATATTAGATTCGTGTACAGTATACCTGTAACTAATTCTCCTGAAAATTGATAAAGTTTCAGTATTAAATAAGGGAGAAAATCAAACATATAACTTTCTGCATTGACATGTATGAGTTAGCTGTTACTGAAATTTCTGACAATTTATTATTTGCAAATTTTATATTGAATTCGTGTACAGTACTCCTGAAACTAATTATCCTGAAAATTTGACAAAGTTTCAGTACAAAATAATGGAGAAAATCAAACACTTAACTTTCTCAATTGACAAGTATGGGTTAGCGATTACTGAAATTTCTGAAAATTTATTATTTGCATGTTTTATATTAGATTCGTGTACAGTACACCTGAAACAAATTCTCCTGAAAATTTGACAAAGTTTCAGTACTAAATAAGGGAGGAAATCAAACACTTAACTTTCTCAATTGACAAGTATGGGTTAGCGATTACTGAAATTTCGGAAAATTTATTATTTGCATGTTTTATATTAGATTCGTGTACAGTACACCTGAAACAAATTCTCCTGAAAATTTGACAAAGTTTCAGTACTAAATAAGGGAGGAAATCAAACACTTAACTTTCTCAATTGACAAGTATGGGTTAGCGATTACTGAAATTTCTGAAAATTTATTATTTGCATGTTTTATATTAGATTCGTGTACAGTACACCTGAAACAAATTCTCCTGAAAATTTGACAAAGTTTCAGTACTAAATAAGGGAGGAAATCAAACACTTAACTTTCTCAATTGACAAGTATGGGTTAGCGATTACTGAAATTTCTGAAAATTTATTATTTGCATGTTTTATATTAGATTCGTGTACAGTACACCTGAAACAAATTCTCCTGAAAATTTGACAAAGTTTCAGTACTAAATAAGGGAGGAAATCAAACACTTAACTTTCTCAATTGACAAGTATGGGTTAGCGATTACTGAAATTTCGGAAAATTTATTATTTGCATGTTTTATATTAGATTCGTGTACAGTACACCTGAAACTAATTCTCCTGAAAATTTGATCAAGTTTCAGGGATAAATAATGGAGAAAATCAAACGCTTAACTTTCTCAATTGACAAGTACAGGTTAGCTATTACTGAAATTTTCTGACAGTCTATTTTTTGCAAATTTGATATTAGATTCGTGTACAGTACACCTGAAACTAATTTTCCTGAAAATTTGACAAAGTTTCAGTAATAAATAAGGGAGAGAATCAAACACTTAACTTCCTCAATGACAAGTATGCATTAGCTTTTACTGAAACTTCTGAAAATTTATTATATGCACATTTGAAAATAGATTGGTGTACAGTACACTTGAAACTAATTCTTCTGAAAATTTGACAAAGTTTAAGTATTAAATAAGGGAAAAAATCAAATACTTAACTTTCTCAATTGACAAGTATAGGTTAGCTATTACTGAAATGTCTGAAAATTTATTATTTGCATGTTTTATATTAGATTCGTGTACAGTACACCTGAAACAAATTCTCCTAAAAATTTGACAAAGTTTCAGTACTAAATAAGGGAGGAAATCAAACACTTAACTTTCTCAATTGACAAGTATGCATTAGCGATTACTGAAATTTCTGAAAATTTATTATTTGCATGTTTTATATTAGATTCGTGTACAGTACACCTGAAACAAATTCTCCTGAAAATTTGACAAAGTTTCAGTACTAAATAAGGGAGGAAATCAAACACTTAACTTTCTCAATTGACAAGTATGGGTTAGCGATTACTGAAATTTCTGAAAATTTATTATTTGCATGTTTTATATTAGATTCGTGTACAGTACACCTGAAACTAATTTTCCTGAAAATTTGACAAAGTTTCAGTAATAAATAAGGGAGAGAATCAAACACTTAACTTCCTCAATGACAAGTATGCATTAGCTTTTACTGAAACTTCTGAAAATTTATTATATGCACATTTGAAAATAGATTGGTGTACAGTACACTTGAAACTAATTCTTCTGAAAATTTGACAAAGTTTAAGTATTAAATAAGGGAAAAAATCAAATACTTAACTTTCTCAATTGACAAGTATAGGTTAGCTATTACTGAAATGTCTGAAAATTTATTATTTGCATGTTTTATATTAGATTCGTGTACAGTACACCTGAAACAAATTCTCCTGAAAATTTGACAAAGTTTCAGTACTAAATAAGGGAGGAAATCAAACACTTAACTTTCTCAATTGACAAGTATGGGTTAGCGATTACTGAAATTTCTGAAAATTTATTATTTGCATGTTTTATATTAGATTCGTGTACAGTACACCTGAAACAAATTCTCCTGAAAATTTGACAAAGTTTCAGTACTAAATAAGGGAGGAAATCAAACACTTAACTTTCTCAATTGACAAGTATGGGTTAGCGATTACTGAAATTTCTGAAAATTTATTATTTGCATGTTTTATATTAGATTCGTGTACAGTACACCTGAAACAAATTCTCCTGAAAATTTGACAAAGTTTCAGTACTAAATAAGGGAGGAAATCAAACACTTAACTTTCTCAATTGACAAGTATGGGTTAGCGATTACTGAAATTTCGGAAAATTTATTATTTGCATGTTTTATATTAGATTCGTGTACAGTACACCTGAAACTAATTCTCCTGAAAATTTGATCAAGTTTCAGGGATAAATAATGGAGAAAATCAAACGCTTAACTTTCTCAATTGACAAGTACAGGTTAGCTATTACTGAAATTTTCTGACAGTCTATTTTTTGCAAATTTGATATTAGATTCGTGTACAGTACACCTGAAACTAATTTTCCTGAAAATTTGACAAAGTTTCAGTAATAAATAAGGGAGAGAATCAAACACTTAACTTCCTCAATGACAAGTATGCATTAGCTTTTACTGAAACTTCTGAAAATTTATTATATGCACATTTGAAAATAGATTGGTGTACAGTACACTTGAAACTAATTCTTCTGAAAATTTGACAAAGTTTAAGTATTAAATAAGGGAAAAAATCAAATACTTAACTTTCTCAATTGACAAGTATAGGTTAGCTATTACTGAAATGTCTGAAAATTTATTATTTGCATGTTTTATATTAGATTCGTGTACAGTACACCTGAAACAAATTCTCCTAAAAATTTGACAAAGTTTCAGTACTAAATAAGGGAGGAAATCAAACACTTAACTTTCTCAATTGACAAGTATGCATTAGCGATTACTGAAATTTCTGAAAATTTATTATTTGCATGTTTTATATTAGATTCGTGTACAGTACACCTGAAACAAATTCTCCTGAAAATTTGACAAAGTTTCAGTACTAAATAAGGGAGGAAATCAAACACTTAACTTTCTCAATTGACAAGTATGGGTTAGCGATTACTGAAATTTCTGAAAATTTATTATTTGCATGTTTTATATTAGATTCGTGTACAGTACACCTGAAACTAATTTTCCTGAAAATTTGACAAAGTTTCAGTAATAAATAAGGGAGAGAATCAAACACTTAACTTCCTCAATGACAAGTATGCATTAGCTTTTACTGAAACTTCTGAAAATTTATTATATGCACATTTGAAAATAGATTGGTGTACAGTACACTTGAAACTAATTCTTCTGAAAATTTGACAAAGTTTAAGTATTAAATAAGGGAAAAAATCAAATACTTAACTTTCTCAATTGACAAGTATAGGTTAGCTATTACTGAAATGTCTGAAAATTTATTATTTGCATGTTTTATATTAGATTCGTGTACAGTACACCTGAAACAAATTCTCCTAAAAATTTGACAAAGTTTCAGTACTAAATAAGGGAGGAAATCAAACACTTAACTTTCTCAATTGACAAGTATGCATTAGCGATTACTGAAATTTCTGAAAATTTATTATTTGCATGTTTTATATTAGATTCGTGTACAGTACACCTGAAACAAATTCTCCTGAAAATTTGACAAAGTTTCAGTACTAAATAAGGGAGGAAATCAAACACTTAACTTTCTCAATTGACAAGTATGGGTTAGCGATTACTGAAATTTCTGAAAATTTATTATTTGCATGTTTTATATTAGATTCGTGTACAGTACACCTGAAACAAATTCTCCTGAAAATTTGACAAAGTTTCAGTACTAAATAAGGGAGGAAATCAAACACTTAACTTTCTCAATTGACAAGTATGGGTTAGCGATTACTGAAATTTCTGAAAATTTATTATTTGCATGTTTTATATTAGATTCGTGTACAGTACACCTGAAACAAATTCTCCTGAAAATTTGACAAAGTTTCAGTACTAAATAAGGGAGGAAATCAAACACTTAACTTTCTCAATTGACAAGTATGGGTTAGCGATTACTGAAATTTCTGAAAATTTATTATTTGCATGTTTTATATTAGATTCGTGTACAGTACACCTGAAACAAATTCTCCTGAAAATTTGACAAAGTTTCAGTACTAAATAAGGGAGGAAATCAAACACTTAACTTTCTCAATTGACAAGTATGGGTTAGCGATTACTGAAATTTCGGAAAATTTATTATTTGCATGTTTTATATTAGATTCGTGTACAGTACACCTGAAACAAATTCTCCTGAAAATTTGACAAAGTTTCAGTACTAAATAAGAGAGGAAATCAAACACTTAACTTTCTCAATTGACAAGTAAGGGTTAGCGATTACTGAAATTTCGGAAAATTTATTATTTGCATGTTTTATATTAGATTCGTGTACAGTACACCTGAAACAAATTCTCCTGAAAATTTGACAAAGTTTCAGTACTAAATAAGGGAGGAAATCAAACACTTAACTTTCTCAATTGACAAGTATGGGTTAGCGATTACTGAAATTTCTGAAAATTTATTATTTGCATGTTTTATATTAGATTCGTGTACAGTACACCTGAAACTAATTCTCCTGAAAATTTGATCAAGTTTCAGGGATAAATAATGGAGAAAATCAAACGCTTAACTTTCTCAATTGACAAGTACAGGTTAGCTATTACTGAAATTTTCTGACAGTCTATTTTTTGCAAATTTGATATTAGATTCGTGTACAGTACACCTGAAACTAATTTTCCTGAAAATTTGACAAAGTTTCAGTAATAAATAAGGGAGAGAATCAAACACTTAACTTCCTCAATGACAAGTATGCATTAGCTTTTACTGAAACTTCTGAAAATTTATTATATGCACATTTGAAAATAGATTGGTGTACAGTACACTTGAAACTAATTCTTCTGAAAATTTGACAAAGTTTAAGTATTAAATAAGGGAAAAAATCAAATACTTAACTTTCTCAATTGACAAGTATAGGTTAGCTATTACTGAAATGTCTGAAAATTTATTATTTGCATGTTTTATATTAGATTCGTGTACAGTACACCTGAAACAAATTCTCCTGAAAATTTGACAAAGTTTCAGTACTAAATAAGGGAGGAAATCAAACACTTAACTTTCTCAATTGACAAGTATGGGTTAGCGATTACTGAAATTTCTGAAAATTTATTATTTGCATGTTTTATATTAGATTCGTGTACAGTACACCTGAAACAAATTCTCCTGAAAATTTGACAAAGTTTCAGTACTAAATAAGGGAGGAAATCAAACACTTAACTTTCTCAATTGACAAGTATGGGTTAGCGATTACTGAAATTTCTGAAAATTTATTATTTGCATGTTTTATATTAGATTCGTGTACAGTACACCTGAAACTAATTTTCCTGAAAATTTGACAAAGTTTCAGTAATAAATAAGGGAGAGAATCAAACACTTAACTTCCTCAATGACAAGTATGCATTAGCTTTTACTGAAACTTCTGAAAATTTATTATATGCACATTTGAAAATAGATTGGTGTACAGTACACTTGAAACTAATTCTTCTGAAAATTTTACAAAGTTTAAGTATTAAATAAGGGAAAAAATCAAATACTTAACTTTCTCAATTGACAAGTATAGGTTAGCTATTACTGAAATGTCTGAAAATTTATTATTTGCATGTTTTATATTAGATTCGTGTACAGTACACCTGAAACAAATTCTCCTAAAAATTTGACAAAGTTTCAGTACTAAATAAGGGAGGAAATCAAACACTTAACTTTCTCAATTGACAAGTATGCATTAGCGATTACTGAAATTTCTGAAAATTTATTATTTGCATGTTTTATATTAGATTCGTGTACAGTACACCTGAAACTAATTTTCCTGAAAATTTGACAAAGTTTCAGTAATAAATAAGGGAGAGAATCAAACACTTAACTTCCTCAATGACAAGTATGCATTAGCTTTTACTGAAACTTCTGAAAATTTATTATATGCACATTTGAAAATAGATTGGTGTACAGTACACTTGAAACTAATTCTTCTGAAAATTTGACAAAGTTTAAGTATTAAATAAGGGAAAAAATCAAATACTTAACTTTCTCAATTGACAAGTATAGGTTAGCTATTACTGAAATGTCTGAAAATTTATTATTTGCATGTTTTATATTAGATTCGTGTACAGTACACCTGAAACAAATTCTCCTAAAAATTTGACAAAGTTTCAGTACTAAATAAGGGAGGAAATCAAACACTTAACTTTCTCAATTGACAAGTATGCATTAGCGATTACTGAAATTTCTGAAAATTTATTATTTGCATGTTTTATATTAGATTCGTGTACAGTACACCTGAAACAAATTCTCCTGAAAATTTGACAAAGTTTCAGTACTAAATAAGGGAGGAAATCAAACACTTAACTTTCTCAATTGACAAGTATGGGTTAGCGATTACTGAAATTTCTGAAAATTTATTATTTGCATGTTTTATATTAGATTCGTGTACAGTACACCTGAAACTAATTTTCCTGAAAATTTGACAAAGTTTCAGTAATAAATAAGGGAGAGAATCAAACACTTAACTTCCTCAATGACAAGTATGCATTAGCTTTTACTGAAACTTCTGAAAATTTATTATATGCACATTTGAAAATAGATTGGTGTACAGTACACTTGAAACTAATTCTTCTGAAAATTTGACAAAGTTTAAGTATTAAATAAGGGAAAAAATCAAATACTTAACTTTCTCAATTGACAAGTATAGGTTAGCTATTACTGAAATGTCTGAAAATTTATTATTTGCATGTTTTATATTACATTCGTGTACAGTACACCTGAAACAAATTCTCCTAAAAATTTGACAAAGTTTCAGTACTAAATAAGGGAGGAAATCAAACACTTAACTTTCTCAATTGACAAGTATGCATTAGCGATTACTGAAATTTCTGAAAATTTATTATTTGCATGTTTTATATTATATTCGTGTACAGTACACCTGAAACTAATTTTCCTGAAAATTTGACAAAGTTTCAGTAATAAATAAGGGAGAGAATCAAACACTTAACTTCCTCAATGACAAGTATGCATTAGCTTTTACTGAAACTTCTGAAAATTTATTATATGCACATTTGAAAATAGATTGGTGTACAGTACACTTGAAACTAATTCTTCTGAAAATTTGACAAAGTTTAAGTATTAAATAAGGGAAAAAATCAAATACTTAACTTTCTCAATTGACAAGTATAGGTTAGCTATTACTGAAATGTCTGAAAATTTATTATTTGCATGTTTTATATTAGATTCGTGTACAGTACACCTGAAACAAATTCTCCTAAAAATTTGACAAAGTTTCAGTACTAAATAAGGGAGGAAATCAAACACTTAACTTTCTCAATTGACAAGTATGCATTAGCGATTACTGAAATTTCTGAAAATTTATTATTTGCATGTTTTATATTAGATTCGTGTACAGTACACCTGAAACAAATTCTCCTGAAAATTTGACAAAGTTTCAGTACTAAATAAGGGAGGAAATCAAACACTTAACTTTCTCAATTGACAAGTATGGGTTAGCGATTACTGAAATTTCTGAAAATTTATTATTTGCATGTTTTATATTAGATTCGTGTACAGTACACCTGAAACAAATTCTCCTGAAAATTTGACAAAGTTTCAGTACTAAATAAGGGAGGAAATCAAACACTTAACTTTCTCAATTGACAAGTATGGGTTAGCGATTACTGAAATTTCTGAAAATTTATTATTTGCATGTTTTATATTAGATTCGTGTACAGTACACCTGAAACAAATTCTCCTGAAAATTTGACAAAGTTTCAGTACTAAATAAGGGAGGAAATCAAACACTTAACTTTCTCAATTGACAAGTATGGGTTAGCGATTACTGAAATTTCGGAAAATTTATTATTTGCATGTTTTATATTAGATTCGTGTACAGTACACCTGAAACAAATTCTCCTGAAAATTTGACAAAGTTTCAGTACTAAATAAGAGAGGAAATCAAACACTTAACTTTCTCAATTGACAAGTATGGGTTAGCGATTACTGAAATTTCGGAAAATTTATTATTTGCATGTTTTATATTAGATTCGTGTACAGTACACCTGAAACAAATTCTCCTGAAAATTTGACAAAGTTTCAGTACTAAATAAGGGAGGAAATCAAACACTTAACTTTCTCAATTGACAAGTATGGGTTAGCGATTACTGAAATTTCTGAAAATTTATTATTTGCATGTTTTATATTAGATTCGTGTACAGTACACCTGAAACTAATTCTCCTGAAAATTTGATCAAGTTTCAGGGATAAATAATGGAGAAAATCAAACGCTTAACTTTCTCAATTGACAAGTACAGGTTAGCTATTACTGAAATTTTCTGACAGTCTATTTTTTGCAAATTTGATATTAGATTCGTGTACAGTACACCTGAAACTAATTTTCCTGAAAATTTGACAAAGTTTCAGTAATAAATAAGGGAGAGAATCAAACACTTAACTTCCTCAATGACAAGTATGCATTAGCTTTTACTGAAACTTCTGAAAATTTATTATATGCACATTTGAAAATAGATTGGTGTACAGTACACTTGAAACTAATTCTTCTGAAAATTTGACAAAGTTTAAGTATTAAATAAGGGAAAAAATCAAATACTTAACTTTCTCAATTGACAAGTATAGGTTAGCTATTACTGAAATGTCTGAAAATTTATTATTTGCATGTTTTATATTAGATTCGTGTACAGTACACCTGAAACAAATTCTCCTGAAAATTTGACAAAGTTTCAGTACTAAATAAGGGAGGAAATCAAACACTTAACTTTCTCAATTGACAAGTATGGGTTAGCGATTACTGAAATTTCTGAAAATTTATTATTTGCATGTTTTATATTAGATTCGTGTACAGTACACCTGAAACAAATTCTCCTGAAAATTTGACAAAGTTTCAGTACTAAATAAGGGAGGAAATCAAACACTTAACTTTCTCAATTGACAAGTATGGGTTAGCGATTACTGAAATTTCTGAAAATTTATTATTTGCATGTTTTATATTAGATTCGTGTACAGTACACCTGAAACTAATTTTCCTGAAAATTTGACAAAGTTTCAGTAATAAATAAGGGAGAGAATCAAACACTTAACTTCCTCAATGACAAGTATGCATTAGCTTTTACTGAAACTTCTGAAAATTTATTATATGCACATTTGAAAATAGATTGGTGTACAGTACACTTGAAACTAATTCTTCTGAAAATTTTACAAAGTTTAAGTATTAAATAAGGGAAAAAATCAAATACTTAACTTTCTCAATTGACAAGTATAGGTTAGCTATTACTGAAATGTCTGAAAATTTATTATTTGCATGTTTTATATTAGATTCGTGTACAGTACACCTGAAACAAATTCTCCTAAAAATTTGACAAAGTTTCAGTACTAAATAAGGGAGGAAATCAAACACTTAACTTTCTCAATTGACAAGTATGCATTAGCGATTACTGAAATTTCTGAAAATTTATTATTTGCATGTTTTATATTAGATTCGTGTACAGTACACCTGAAACTAATTTTCCTGAAAATTTGACAAAGTTTCAGTAATAAATAAGGGAGAGAATCAAACACTTAACTTCCTCAATGACAAGTATGCATTAGCTTTTACTGAAACTTCTGAAAATTTATTATATGCACATTTGAAAATAGATTGGTGTACAGTACACTTGAAACTAATTCTTCTGAAAATTTTACAAAGTTTAAGTATTAAATAAGGGAAAAAATCAAATACTTAACTTTCTCAATTGACAAGTATAGGTTAGCTATTACTGAAATGTCTGAAAATTTATTATTTGCATGTTTTATATTAGATTCGTGTACAGTACACCTGAAACAAATTCTCCTAAAAATTTGACAAAGTTTCAGTACTAAATAAGGGAGGAAATCAAACACTTAACTTTCTCAATTGACAAGTATGCATTAGCGATTACTGAAATTTCTGAAAATTTATTATTTGCATGTTTTATATTAGATTCGTGTACAGTACACCTGAAACTAATTTTCCTGAAAATTTGACAAAGTTTCAGTAATAAATAAGGGAGAGAATCAAACACTTAACTTCCTCAATGACAAGTATGCATTAGCTTTTACTGAAACTTCTGAAAATTTATTATATGCACATTTGAAAATAGATTGGTGTACAGTACACTTGAAACTAATTCTTCTGAAAATTTTACAAAGTTTAAGTATTAAATAAGGGAAAAAATCAAATACTTAACTTTCTCAATTGACAAGTATAGGTTAGCTATTACTGAAATGTCTGAAAATTTATTATTTGCATGTTTTATATTAGATTCGTGTACAGTACACCTGAAACAAATTCTCCTAAAAATTTGACAAAGTTTCAGTACTAAATAAGGGAGGAAATCAAACACTTAACTTTCTCAATTGACAAGTATGCATTAGCGATTACTGAAATTTCTGAAAATTTATTATTTGCATGTTTTATATTAGATTCGTGTACAGTACACCTGAAACTAATTTTCCTGAAAATTTGACAAAGTTTCAGTAATAAATAAGGGAGAGAATCAAACACTTAACTTCCTCAATGACAAGTATGCATTAGCTTTTACTGAAACTTCTGAAAATTTATTATATGCACATTTGAAAATAGATTGGTGTACAGTACACTTGAAACTAATTCTTCTGAAAATTTGACAAAGTTTAAGTATTAAATAAGGGAAAAAATCAAATACTTAACTTTCTCAATTGACAAGTATAGGTTAGCTATTACTGAAATGTCTGAAAATTTATTATTTGCATGTTTTATATTAGATTCGTGTACAGTACACCTGAAACAAATTCTCCTAAAAATTTGACAAAGTTTCAGTACTAAATAAGGGAGGAAATCAAACACTTAACTTTCTCAATTGACAAGTATGCATTAGCGATTACTGAAATTTCTGAAAATTTATTATTTGCATGTTTTATATTAGATTCGTGTACAGTACACCTGAAACAAATTCTCCTGAAAATTTGACAAAGTTTCAGTACTAAATAATAGTGAAAATCAAACACTTAACTTTAACAATAGACAAGTATAGGTTAGCTATTACTGAAAGTTCTGAAAATTTATTATTTGCAAATTTGATATTAAATTTGTGTACAGTACACCAGTAACTAATTCTCCTGAAAATTTGGCCAAGTTTCAGTATTAACTAATGGAGAAAATCAAACACTTTACTTTCTCAATTGACAAGTATAGGTTAGCTATTACTGAAATTTCTGAAAATTTATTATTTGCAAATTTGATATTAGATTTGTGTACAGTATACCTGAAACTAATTCTCCTGAAAATTTGACAAAGTTTCAGTATTAAATTAGGAAGAAATCAAACACTTAACTTTCTCAATTGACAAGTATGGATTAGCTAATACTGAAATTTCTGAAAATTAATTATTTGCTAATTTGATATTAGATTCGTGTACAGTACACCTGAAACTAATTCTCCTGAAAATTTGACAAAGTTTCAGATTTAAATAATGGAGAAAATAAAACACTTAACTTTCTCAATTGACAAGTATGGATTAGCTAATACTGAAATTTCTGAAAATTAATTATTTGCTAATTTGATATTAGATTCGTGTACAGTACACCTGAAACTAATTCTCCTGAAAATTTGACAAAGTTTCAGATTTAAATAATGGAGAAAATCAAACACTTAACTTTCTCAATTGACAAGTATGGATTAGCTATTACTGAAATTTCTGAAAATTAATTATTTGCTAATTTGATATTAGATTCGTGTACAGTACACCTGAAACTAATTCTCCTTAAAATTTGACAAAGTTTCTGAATTAAATAAGGGAGAAAATCAAACACTTAACTTTCTCAATTGACAAGTATAGGTTAACTATTACTGAAATTTCTGAAAATTTATTATTTGCAAATTTGATATTAGTTTCGTGTACAGTACACCTGAAACTAATTCTCCTGAATATTTGACAAAGTTTCAGTACTAAATAAGGGAGAAAATCAAACACTTAACTTTCTCAATTGACAAGTACAGGTTAGCTATTACTGAAATTTTCTGACAGTCTATTTTTTGCAAATTTGATATTAGATTCGTGTACAGTACACCTGAAACTAATTCTACTGAAAATTTGACAAAGTTTCAGTAATAAATAAGGGAGAGAATCAAACACTTAACTTTCTCAATGACAAGTATGCATTAGCTTTTACTGAAACTTCTGAAAATTTATTATATGCACATTTGAAAATAGATTCGTGTACAGTACACTTGAAACTAGTTCTCCTGAAAATTTGACAAAGTTTCAGTATTAAATAAGGAAGAAATCAAACACTTAACTTTCTCAATTGACAAGTATGGGTTAGCTATTACTGAAATTTCTGAAAATTTATTATTTGCAAATTTGATATTACATGCGTGTATAGTACACATGAAAGTAATTTACCTAAAAATTTGACAAAGTTTTAGTCTTAAATAAGGGACGAAATCAAACATATAACTTTCTGCATTGAAAAGTATGAGTTAACTATTATTGAAATTTCTGAAAATTTATTTTTTGTAAATTTGATATTTGATTTGTGCACAGTACACCCGGTATAGATAATTTTCATCAGTGACTGAGTATGGAGATAATTATTGTAATGATTAATGTGGTTTAAGGGGGGTTACAAATATAGGAGGGTTATTAAAAAATACATTTTATTAAAATTAAAATAGATAAACAAATATAATGGAGTTGTTATAAATAGCCGCGGGAAATGCGTCGAGTTTTCCTGATAATTTTCGCTTAGGGCTGCGGGGAAAACCGGCGCTTTCATCGCAGGAAAGCGCCGATTTCCTCGGACCCGGCCGTCGCGCAGACAAATAAACAAACGAAATACAAAAAAAAAAACTAGCTATAGAGTACGGTTGGGTACGGTCTGTGCGGACGTGTGCATGTATATGGCAGTAGTAGAAATTTTCGCATCCTTAAATATTTTCTTTACAAATAATACCTAGGTTATGTACAAATTGGGCTCAGATCCCGCCCATTTTTTTTTTCAAATCAAGGGCCTCAGCGCCCCCTGTTGTTATTGCCCAGGGCGTACTCTATCCATTCCACGTCCGGAAGTACGTAACCTCCCACCTGTTTATCGTCCTTGCATCCTGTGTCCCAGCTGAAGATTCCAGAAAGTGTGTAATGGACTCCATCGCTCGTACAAGCCAAAGCGGATCCATGATCCACCTTGAAAACAAAAGAAAAACAATCATAAAGCGTGTTCACAAAAGAATATGATCAAATGAAATTTCATAAGAACGCTATACAATAGAGAACCCTTGACCGTAATAAACCCTTATTGCAGGTACATTTTCAATTTCAAGTGAAAACACTATTCTTAAGATTTTTTTTTAAAAGGGACACTCATTTGTAGATACCCCGTATATTGGATTAATATATGATAAACCTTTCATCAATAGGTTTGAACATTTTGAAATTAACAAATTTCTTAGGCAACTTTGGAGTTAGCCATTGTATATTTGAATGTTTTGGAGTAGTTTTTACCTTGCACTGGTCAGCACGTGATTGCCCACAAACTGTGTTAGTTGCCATCTGTGGAGCTTTAGTTGGGAAGTAGTTCTGTAATTGGTTATAGCATTCCTCCTGTCCCACCAAATCCACGTCCACGCTTCTCATGATAGCTCCTTTGAGATGAACTGAGAACAAAAATTTTCAATTGGTCACCCAAAAAGTTCTGGAACTAAAAATAAGCTAAGGAAGTCCTCCTTACTTTGCAATATCTTCTTGCCCCATCCTGTGGCTATGCAGCTGCCCGTGGGCACCTCGTTGGGCCTCGGCAGGCAGATGGTGCCCACGTTCTTGGTCATCCTGAGCTTGTCCTGGAGGACCAGGAGGGCCAGGTCGTTGTGCTGCAGCTCGTGGTTGTAGGCTGGATGGATGATGATGTCCTTCACGTGGACGATCTGGAAGGGCAGCGGCTCCTCGTCGATGCCTAGCTTCCACTCACCACCCTTGATGAGCACGTCGCTTGCCTCGAGCCTGAAAATCATCCAGAAGTCATCACCATTCGTATACACGAAGTTTACCGTGCGGTATATCAGATTGCAACTAATATGTCCTAATGATTTTCCATTAATAACTAATGGTCTTCTATGATTTGCATTGTTGGCTGTAATTTGTCATCTGATGTTGTACCATATGTTATTGTATTTGCCATATATGGCAAATGAGGACTTATAGCTTATTCTGTGTTGTCATTTATATTGTCTCGTATGTCATTTGTTTAGTCGTTCGTCATCTGTATTATCTGTCATTTGCACAATCAACTGTCTATATGTACTCATTTGTCATATGTTTTTGCCATCTGGCTTTATATTGGGCTTCCTTGTATTAATAATAATAATTAAAAAAAGTTGTATTGTTTACTCACCCTGCTACGCAATGCGCTGACGTGATCACGACGTTTCTCCTTATTATCGCTCCTCCGCAGAGCAGGCTCCTGTTGGAGTCCCTCAGGATCATGGCTTGCCACGGGATCTCTGCGAAGTGGGCGTCCAAAGCTCCAGGTCCTTTAGGTTGGGTGTCCTGGGAGGCACAATTATGTTAAGTAACTTGCGAAGTATTTAATGGGTATAAAGCAGTAGGGTCGAAATTCTGCTTCAAAAATGATGACTGATTTTGGGCGCTAATCTGCGGTAAATTTCTGAATTGGGTCTCAAAATTCGTGACCTATTGGACCTATTTACATGATTTTTTTTAATTGGGTCATGGGAGCAGCGGCGTAAAACGAATGAAACTGATTATTGCATGATAATCGTTTAAATGATGACAAAAATCGATTGGTGTTGAGGTATTTTTGAGCTAACAATGGTGTCTCGCGGTACTCACGAAGTCACAAATTCTTTCGTCACAAATTCTGACTTAGGTATCAAAATTCGTGACCTATTGGACTTAATTACAGAAGCTTTTTAATTGGGTCATGGGGGCAGCTGGGTAAAACGAATGATACTGATATACATGATAGTCATATACATGATGACAAAAATCTGTTGGTGTTGAGGTATTTTTGAGCTAACAATGGTCGGTCCCGAGGGTACTCACGAAGTGTCTTTCGCCACAAGTCGGTTCTGGCTGGTGGAACTGGTTGATGTTCTGGAGGTTGGGCTGGTTGGAGCGGACTAAACGGTTCTTGTCTTGCCCGTACTGTCCCAGGCCAGGGTCCTCGCGGTACTGCCCGTTGTCGATGCCGTTGACGAGGTTCGCGGACGGCCACGGGTCCTTGTAGTCAGCGTCCCTGCAGCACTTCCCTGTGATCCCAGCTTCCTGGTCAGCGCAGTCCTAAAGCAAAACATTGGTACTCAACAAAGTCGGTTAACAGAAATTATCGGTACTGTTAAACAAGAGCTAGATATGTAAAGAAAATCAGTTGATATGCGGACGAGTTGAAGTTCAGGTGGTTGATGTTGAGGTGGTTAAAGTTGAGGTAAAAAGGTATTTGTACGTACCGTTAGGGGTACCCTGCTGAGTTCCTGGTCCTTGGTGAAGACAACTGGGACCGGTGAGACGAATCCCTCTGCCGTGCAGTAGATCTCCTGTACGCACTTGAGGGCGGCGGCGCATCCTGGTAGTACCACTGGCACCTCGTTGGTCCCCGAGGTCGAGCTCCCTCCTCCTGGTACCCGGACGGTGACTGTGTTGGTCCCGGACGTCGGGTAGTCAGGATTGGCGGTGACCCCGTTCATGTTGCTGCCCGCCGGTATAACGAAAGTAGGGAGGGTAAAGGCGGGTGTCGGCTCCGGGTACTCGTATCCGGGCGACGTGGAGGGCGTGGAAATGGGTACGCACGTCCCACCTTGGTAGCGGGTATTGGTTGGGCACGGTCTTTGGGTCGTGATTGGGACGCATCTTCCGTTTTGGTTGAAGGTATTACCTGGACAGAGAACCTGTTTAGGAGTCGTGGCTCGGGGAACGCAGCGACCGTTCACTGGGTACGTGTCGCCCGTACAGTCTGGGATACGGGTGGTGTGGCCTAGTGTGGTCGGCGGCCTGGCGTACGTGTACCCCGTGCCTGGCCTCTCGGTGCTGCGGTAGACCTCGTTGACCTCGTTGGAGGTGGAGTGACCCGGGGGCGGCCGCGTCGTCTTCGTCGAGACGCAGCGGCCGTCCCTGAGGTAGGTGTCGCCGGTGCAGACTGGCTCGCACCTGCCCGCTGCGGTCTGCGCGCTGCCCGCTGGGCACAGGCTGGGCGGCCTCGTCGGAGGTCGGGTAGGTGTGGTGAAAGGTTTCGCGGGAGGGTCATAGACGTAGCCCGTCGTACCGGTGTCTTTGGGCACGCACCTGCCGTTTTTCAATACCGTGTTACCTATGCAAATCGGCTCGCATTTGCCGTTAACCGACTGCTGACTAGCACCGCAAGTGGGCCCTGAGGGCGTGGTAGGCCTGCACTGGCCGTTGATCAATTGCGTGCCAGCTCTGCAAGGAGCAGGGGTAGGTCTTTGAGGCGTCTGACACTGTCCGTTGATCAATTGCGTGCCAGCTCTGCAAGGAGCAGGAGTAGGTCTTTGAGGCGTCTGACATTGTCCGTTGATTAATTGCGTACCAGCTCGACAAGGAGCAGGGGTAGGCCTCTGAGGCGTCTGACACTGACCGTTAATTAATTGAGTGCCTGGAGCACAAGGGGCAGGGGTAGGCCTTTGAGGGGTCTGACATTGTCCGTTGATCAATTGCGTGCCAGCTCTGCAAGGAGCAGGGGTAGGCCTCTGAGGCGTCTGACACTGTCCGTTAATTAATTGAGTGCCTGGAGCACAAGGGGCTGGAGTGGGTCTTTGAGGGGGTTGACACCGACCGTTAATTAATTGAGTGCCTTGAGCACAAGGGGCTGGAGTAGGTCTTTGAGGGGTCTGACATTGCCCGTTGATTAGTTGCATGCCAGCTCTGCAAGGAGCAGGCGTAGGTCTTTGGGGGGTTTGACATTGCCCGTTGATTAATTGAGTGCCTGGGGCACAAGGTGCTGGCGTGGGCCTCTGCGGGGTCTGACATTGCCCGTTGATTAATTGCGTACCAGCTCTGCAAGGAGCAGGGGTAGGCCTCTGAGGCGTCTGACACTGTCCGTTAATTAATTGAGTGCCTGGAGCACAAGGGGCAGGGGTAGGCCTTTGAGGGGTCTGACATTGTCCGTTGATCAATTGCGTGCCAGCTCTGCAAGGAGCAGGGGTAGGCCTCTGAGGCGTCTGACACTGTCCGTTAATTAATTGAGTGCCTGGAGCACAAGGGGCAGGGGTAGGCCTTTGAGGGGTCTGACATTGTCCGTTGATCAATTGCGTGCCAGCTCTGCAAGGAGCAGGGGTAGGCCTCTGAGGCGTCTGACACCGACCGTTAATTAATTGAGTGCCTGGAGCACAGGGGGCAGGGGTAGGCCTTTGAGGGGTCTGACATTGTCCGTTGATCAATTGCGTGCCAGCTCTGCAAGGAGCAGGGGTAGGCCTCTCAGGCGTCTGACACTGTCCGTTAATTAATTGAGTGCCTGGTGCACAAGGGGCTGGAGTGGGTCTTTGAGGGGGTTGACACCGACCGTTAATTAATTGAGTGCCTGGAGCACAAGGGGCTGGAGTAGGTCTTTGAGGGGTCTGACATTGCCCGTTGATAAGTTGCGTGCCAGCTCTGCAAGGAGCAGGCGTAGGTCTTTGGGGGGTTTGACATTGCCCGTTGATTAATTGAGTGCCTGGGGCACAAGGTGCTGGCGTGGGCCTCTGCGGGGTCTGACATTGCCCGTTGATTAATTGCGTACCAGCTCTGCAAGGAGCAGGGGTAGGCCTCTGAGGCGTCTGACACTGACCGTTAATTAATTGAGTGCCTGGAGCACAAGGGGCAGGGGTAGGTCTCTGAGGGGTCTGACATTGTCCGTTGATCAATTGCGTGCCAGCTCTGCAAGGAGCAGGGGTAGGCCTCTGAGGCGTCTGACACCGACCGTTAATTAATTGAGTGCCTGGAGCACAGGGGGCTGGAGTAGGTCTTTGAGGTGTCTGGCACCGTCCGTTAATTAATTGAGTGCCTGGAGCACATGGGGCTGGAGTGGGTCTTTGAGGCGTCTGACACTGTCCGTTAATTAATTGAGTGCCTGGAGCACAAGGGGCTGGAGTAGGTCTTTGAGGGGTTTGACATTGCCCGTTGATGAATTGGGTGCCAGGTCTGCAGGTGGACGGCCTCGGGGTAGGAGTGAACGCGTCTTTGGGCACGCAACGGCCGTTAATGAGCTGCGCGGACTGACCGCACTGCTTGGTGGTGGGCAGCGGCAGCTGCGTCGCTGGGGTTGGATAGTCGTACCCCTCTTGGCATTGCCCGTTTATCAATTTCGTGCCCGGCCTGCAGGGCGCAGGTGTGGGCCGCGAAGGTACCTGGCAGCGGCCGTTGACCAGCTGGGAGCCCGGGGCGCACGGGCTCTGCGGTGTCTGGCACTGTCCGTTGACCAGTTGGGTGCCGGCCCGACAAGGGGCTGGAGTAGGGCTTTGAGGCGTTTGGCATTGTCCGTTAATCAACTGAGTACCGGAAGCACACGGCGCGGGAGTAGGTCTTTGAGGCGTTTGGCATCTACCATTAATGAATTGAGTACCAGGACCGCAAGGAGCTGGAGTGGGCCTTTGAGGCGTTTGGCATTGTCCGTTAATCAACTGAGTACCGGGAGCACACGGCGCGGGAGTAGGTCTTTGCGGTGTTTGACATCTTCCATTAATTAGTTGTGTACCAGGACCGCACGGTGCAGGTGTAGGTCTTTGAGGCGTTTGACATCTACCATTTATTAGTTGGGTACCTGGGCCGCAAGGTGCAGGTGTAGGCCTTTGCGGTGTTTGACATCTACCGTTAATTAGTTGAGTACCGGGAGAGCAGGGGGCAGGAGTTGGCCTCTGAGGCGTTTGGCATTGTCCGTTAATCAACTGAGTACCGGGAGCACACGGCGCTGGAGTAGGTCTTTGAGGCGTTTGGCATCTGCCATTAATGAATTGAGTACCAGGACCACAAGGAGCTGGAGTGGGCCTTTGAGGCGTTTGGCACTGTCCGTTAATCAGTTGAGTACCGGGAGCGCAGGGTGCAGGAGTAGGTCTTTGAGGCGTTTGACATCTACCATTTATTAGTTGGGTACCTGGGCCGCAAGGTGCAGGTGTAGGCCTTTGCGGTGTTTGACATCTACCGTTAATTAGTTGAGTACCGGGAGAGCAGGGAGCAGGAGTTGGCCTCTGAGGCGTTTGGCATTGTCCGTTAATCAACTGAGTACCGGAAGCACACGGCGCGGGAGTAGGTCTTTGAGGCGTTTGGCATCTGCCATTGATAAATTGAGTACCAGGACCGCAGGGGGCTGGAGTAGGCCTTTGAGGCGTTTGGCATTGTCCGTTAATCAACTGAGTACCGGGGGCACAAGGTGCAGGTGTAGGTCTGTGCGGCGTTTGACATCTGCCATTTATTAGTTGGGTACCTGGGCTGCAAGGTGCAGGTGTAGGTCTTTGAGGTGTTTGACATCTACCGTTAATTAGTTGAGTACCAGGAGAGCAGGGTGCAGGAGTTGGCCTCTGAGGCGTTTGGCATTGCCCGTTAATCAACTGAGTACCGGGGGCACAAGGCGCAGGAGTAGGTCTTTGAGGCGTTTGGCATCTGCCATTGATGAATTGAGTACCAGGACCGCAAGGAGCTGGAGTGGGCCTTTGAGGCGTTTGGCATTGTCCGTTAATCAGTTGAGTACCGGGAGCGCAGGGTGCAGGAGTAGGTTTTTGATATGTTTGACATCTACCGTTAATTAGTTGGGTACCAGGGCCGCAAGGTGCAGGTGTAGGTCTTAGAGGTGTTTGACATCTACCGTTAATAAGTTGTGTACCAGGACCGCAAGGCGCCGGAGTTGGCCTTTGAGGTGTTTGACATTGTCCGTTAATCAGCTGTGTGCCCGGAGCGCACGGCGCGGGTGTAGGTCTTTGAGGCGTTTGACATCTACCATTAATGAATTGAGTGCCGGGACCGCAGGGGGCTGGAGTTGGCCTTAAGGGCGTCTGGCATTGCCCGTTAATCAGCTGAGTACCGGGAGCGCAAGGCGCGGGTGTAGGCCTTTGAGGCGTTTGACATCTACCGTTAATTAATTGAGTACCGGGTGCACAAGGGGCTGGAGTTGGCCTTTGCGGCGTTTGACATCTGCCGTTAATGAATTGAGTGCCAGGACCGCATGGGGCTGGAGTTGGCCTTAAGGGCGTCTGGCATTGCCCGTTAATCAGCTGAGTACCGGGACCACAAGGCGCGGGTGTAGGTCTTTGAGGCGTTTGACATCTACCGTTAATCAGTTGAGTGCCTGGACCGCAAGGTGCTGGGGTAGGCCTTTGAGGCGTTTGACACCTTCCGTTAATCAGTTGAGTGCCTGGACCGCAGGGTGTCTCCCTCGGAACGCACTGCCCGCCGACTAACTGGGTACCCTGAGCGCAGGTCCTCGGCGGCCTCGTCGGTATCGTGAAGGGAACCGAAGGCGTTGGATAGGTGTACCCCGTCGTTCCCGTGTCGGTGCTCTTGCATTGCCCGTTGACCAGCCGGGTTCCAGGCCCGCAGGTCACCGAAACAATGGGCTGGCAGCGGCCGTTCTTAAGCTGACTGCCGGGCGAGCAGTGCGAACCCGATTCCACTGTGACGCAACGTCCGCCCTGCAATTGGGTGTTGCCCGAACACACCGTCCGGCATTGCCCGTTAATCAGCTGTGAACCCGGAGTGCAGATGATCTGAGGCGGTTTGGTAGGAGGTGTGAATGGTATTGTAGGTTTTGTGTACGTGTAGCCCGTGGTTCCTGTGTCTCGCGGCACGCACCTACCGTTCTGCAGGTACGTGTTACCGGTGCACACCAGCGGTCTTTGTGTCGTCGTTACTTGCGAACCTTCTCTGGTAATGCAACGCCCATTTTGTAAATAGGTATTGCCCGTGCAAACAAGCTGGCATTGTCCGTTTATCAGTTGGGTACCAGGTCTGCAGGTGATCTGTGGTGGCTTGGTGGGAGGTGGGAAGGGTATTGTAGGTTTGGTGTATGTATAGCCTGTAGTTGCCGTGTCTCTAGGCACGCAGCGTCCATTTTGAAGGTACGTGTTGCCAGTACAAACCTGCTGGCATTGACCGTTAATTAATTGCGTACCTGGGCTGCAAGATATTGGGGGTGGCCTAGTTGGGAATGTCTGAGGTTTTTGTGTCGTCTCTCTGGGTACGCAACGTCCGTTTTGTAGGTACGTGTTTCCGGTACATACCAGTGGTCTTTGTGTTGTTGTTACTTGCGAACCTTCCCTGGTAATGCAACGCCCGTTCTGTAAATAGGTATTCCCCGTGCAAACAAGCTGGCATTGTCCGTTTATCAGTTGGGTACCAGGTCTGCAGGTGATCTGTGGTGGCTTGGTGGGAGGTGGGAAGGGTATTGTAGGTTTGGTGTATGTATAGCCTGTAGTTCCCGTGTCTCTAGGCACGCAGCGTCCGTTTTGAAGGTACGTGTTTCCGGTACATACCGGCTGGCATTGACCGTTAATTAATTGGGTACCTTGGCTGCAAGCTATTGGGGGTGGCCTAGTTGGGAATGTCTGAGGTTTTTGTGTAGTTTGCCTGGGTACGCAACGTCCGTTTTGTAGGTACGTGTTTCCGGTACATACCGGCTGGCATTGACCGCTAATTAATTGGGTACCTTGAGTGCAAGATATTGGGGGTGGTCTAGTTGGGAATGTCTGAGGTTTTTGTGTAGTTTGCCTGGGTACGCAACGTCCGTTTTGTAGGTACGTATTTCCGGTACATACCGGCTGGCATTGACCGCTAATTAATTGGGTACCTGGGCTGCAAGGTATTGGGGATGGCCGCGTAGTCGGAGGTCTTTGTGTCGTCTCTCTAGGTACGCAACGTCCGTTTTGTAAGTACGTGTTTCCGGTACATACCAGTGGTCTTTGTGTTGTTGTCACGCCTGAACCTTCTCTGGTAATGCAACGCCCGTTCTGTAAATAGGTATTACCGGTGCAAACCAGTTGGCATTGTCCGTTAATGAGTTGGGTGCCTGGTCTGCAGGTGATCTGTGGTGGTTTTGTGGGAGGTGGGAAGGGTATTGAGGGTTTAGTGTATGTATAGCCCGTCGTTCCCGTGTCTCTAGTTACGCAACGTCCGTTTTGTAGGTACGTGTTTCCTGTACATACGAGTGGCCTTTGTGTCGTCGTTACTTGCGAACCTTCCCTGGTAATGCAACGTCCGTTCTGTAAATAGGTATTCCCGGTGCAAACCAGCTGGCATTGTCCGTTAATAAGTTGGGTGCCTGGTCTGCAGGTGATCTGCGGTGGTTTGGTGGGAGGTGGGAAAGGTATTGTAGGTTTGGTGTACGTGTACCCCGTCGTTCCCGTGTCGGTGCTCTTGCACTGGCCGTTGATTAGTTGGGTGCCGGGTCGGCAAGTCACCGAAGCTATCGGTTGGCAGCGGCCGTTCTTCAGCTGACTGCCAGGCGCACAACGGGAGCCTGACTCTACCACAACGCAACGTCCGCCCTGTAACTGGGTGTTACCTGAGCATACCGTCCGGCATTGTCCGTTAATTAGTTGGGTGCCCGGTGTGCAGGTGATCTGCGGTGGTTTAGTTGGAGGTGGGAAGGGTGTTGCAGGTTTAGTGTACGTGTAGCCCGTGGTTCCCGTGTCCTTGGTGACGCAGCGCCCGTTTTGCAAATAGGTGTTACCCGAACAGGTGACCGGCCCCGGTGTGGGTCTCGGTACCGACTGACATCGGCCGTTGATTAGCTGGGTACCCTGTGCGCAGGTAGGCGTGCATTGACCGTTGACGAGCTGCGTACCTTGCCTGCAAGCGGTATCGCGAGGTACGCAGCGACCGTTCTGCAAGTGCGTGTTACCTGTACATGCCGGCTGGCACTGTCCGCCGACGAGCTGGGTGCCGGGGCGGCAGCTGGCGGTGGGTCTGATCGGGTACGGCGTTACGCTGGTCTCCCTCGGCACGCACCGGCCTGCCTGAAGGTGGGTGCTTCCGGTGCACACCGGCTGGCACCTGCCGTTAACTCTCTCGCTGCCAGCGCTGCAAGTTACCGCGGGAGGGGTCGGGGAAGGTTTGGGGTAGGTGTAGCCAGTCGAACCGGTCTCTGTGGGCACGCAGCGGCCGTTTTGGAGGCGTGTGTTGCCCGTGCATTGAGGGGGCGTGGGTACGCATCGGCCGTTCTGGAGGTGGGTGTTACCCGTGCATTGTGCGGGAGGCGGGGGGGATGTCGGGCGGGCTACGCACCGCCCGTTCGCTAGGTAGGTGTTGCCTGTGCAGGAAGGAGGCGGAGGAGGGGTGGCTCTCGGGACGCACCTACCGTTCTGGAGGTATGTGTTGCCGGTGCACTGGATAGGAGGCGGGGGTGTGGGGCGTGACACGCACCGTCCGTTTGCTAGGTAGGTGTTGCCGGTGCATGTGGGTGCCGTCGGGGGCGGTGAGGGTCTGGCGACGCACCTACCGTTCTGAAGGTATGTGTCGCCGGTGCAGGTGGTGGGTGCTGTTGGGGGCGGTGTGGGTCTCGGCACGCATCTTCCGTTCGCGAGGTATGTGGCGCCCGTGCATGTGGGGCCCGTCGGCGGTGCCGGGGTCACCCTGGGCGCGCACCTGCCGTTTTGAACGCGGGTATTACCTGGGCATCGAGCGCAGACGCCGTTTTGCTTGACCTCATCAGGACCGCAGTCGGGCGGCAGGTAGCCGGTCACTGTCGGCGGCGTCTTCGTCGTCGGCGACACGCATCTTCCGTTGATCAGCTGCTCGTTGTAGCCGCAAGGTCTAGGTGTTGGCGGTGGTGTGCCTATTGGCACGCATCTTCCATTAACCAGCTGCTCGTTGTAACCGCAAGGCTTCGGTGTAGGCGGTGTGCCTGTTGGCACGCATCTCCCATTAACCAGCTGCTCGTTGTAACCACAAGGTTTGGGCGTTGGAGGCGGTGTGCCTGTAGGTACGCATCTACCATTAACCAGCTGCTCATTATAACCGCAAGGCCTTGGTGTTGGCGGTGTGCTTATTGGCACGCATCTCCCGTTAACCAGCTGCTCGTTGTAACCGCAAGGTTTGGGCGTTGGAGGCGGTGTGCCTGTAGGTACGCACCTACCATTAACCAGCTGCTCATTATAACCGCACGGCCTGGGTGTTGGCGGTGTGCCTGTTGGCACGCATCTCCCGTTAACCAGCTGCTCGTTGTAACCGCACGGTCTGGGCGTCGGTGGGAGCGGCGTGGTCTTTGGCACACACCTTCCCTGAATGAACTGAAGGTGAGGCGGGCAGTCCACGTGAGGTATGACGTTCGTGGGCACGCACTTGCCGTTCACTTCCTGCTCGTTGGCGTTGCAGTCGGGAGGCAGGTACCCAGGTACGGCTGTCACCGGCGGCGGAGGTGTGGGTGTGTACGGGTATGTGCACTGTCCGTTGATCAATTGTTTCGGTGGCCGACATACCTGCGGTGGTTGCGGTGGGTACGTGCATTGTCCGTTAATTAATTGCTTGGGTGGCTGACATCCCTGTGGTGGTTGTGGAGGGTACGTGCATTGTCCGTTAATTAATTGCTTGGGTGGCTGACATCCCTGTGGTGGTTGTGGAGGGTACGTGCATTGTCCGTTAATCAATTGCTTAGGTGGCTGACATCCTTGCGGTGGTTGTGGAGGGTATGTGCACACTCCGTTAATCAACTGCTTAGGTGGCTGACATCCCTGTGGTGGTTGTGGTGGGTACGTGCACTGTCCATTAATTAATTGTTTTGGTGGCTGACATCCTTGCGGTGGTTGCGGAGGGTATGTGCATTGTCCGTTGATTAACTGCTTAGGTGGTTGACATCCTTGCGGTGGTTGTGGAGGGTATGTGCACACTCCGTTAATCAATTGCTTAGGCTGCTCACATCTTAGTGGTGGTGGTGGTGTTGGTGGGTACGTGCATTGTCCATTGATTAATTGCTTAGGCGGCTGACATCCCTGTGGTGGTTGAGGAGGGTATGTGCATACTCCATTGATTAATTGCTTAGGTGGCTGACATCCCTGTGGTGGTTGTGGCGGATATGTGCATTGTCCATTAATTAATTGTTTCGGTGGCTGACAACCTTGTGGTGGTTGCGGAGGGTACGTGCACTGTCCATTAATTAATTGTTTCGGTGGCTGACATCCTTGCGGTGGTTGCGGCGGATAAGTGCACTGTCCATTAATTAATTGTTTCGGTGGCTGACATCCTTGCGGTGGTTGTGGAGGAAACGTGCACTGTCCATTAATTAATTGTTTCGGTGGCTGACATCCCTGTGGTGGTTGCGGGGGATACGTGCACTGTCCATTAATTAATTGCTTTGGAGGCTGACATCCGGGAGGAGGCGGTAGGTACCCACAAGCTCCATTAATCAGCTGCTGAGGTGGGTTGCATCCTTGCGGTGGTGGCGGAGTTGGTGGATATGAGCATACTCCATTAATCAGTTGCTTGGGCAGCTGACATCTTTGGGGTGGTGGTGGCGTTGGTGGGTACGTGCAGACTCCATTAATTAGTTGCTTAGGTGGCTGACATCCTTGCGGCGGTTGCGGTGGGTACGTGCACTGCCCATTTATCAATTGTTTTGGTGGCTGACACCCTTGTGGAGGTTGTGGAGGATACGTGCATTGTCCGTTAATTAATTGTTTTGGAGGCTGACATCCTTGTGGAGGTTGCGGAGGGTACGTGCATTGTCCATTAATTAATTGCTTAGGTGGTTGACACCCTTGTGGTGGTTGAGGAGGGTACGTGCACTGTCCATTAATTAATTGTTTCGGTGGCTGACACCCTTGTGGTGGTTGAGGTGGGTACGTGCACTGTCCATTAATTAATTGTTTCGGTGGCTGACATCCTTGTGGTGGTTGCGGTGGGTACGTGCATTGTCCATTAATTAATTGTTTTGGTGGCTGACACCCTTGTGGTGGTTGGGGTGGGTACGTGCACTGTCCATTAATTAATTTCTTAGGAGGTTGACATCCGGGAGGAGGTGGTAGGTACCCACAAGCCCCATTAATCAGCTGCTGCGGTGGGTTGCACCCTTGTGGTGGTGGCGGAGTTGGTGGATATGTGCAGACTCCATTAATCAATTGCTTAGGCTGCTGACATCTCTGGGGTGGTGGTGGCGTTGGTGGATACGTGCACTGCCCATTTATTAATTGTTTTGGTGGCTGACATCCTTGTGGAGGTTGAGGAGGATACGTGCATTGTCCGTTAATTAATTGCTTGGGTGGCTGACATCCCTGTGGTGGTTGCGGTGGGTACGTGCACTGACCATTTATTAATTGTTTTGGTGGCTGACATCCCTGTGGTGGTTGTGGTGGGTACGTGCACTGTCCATTAATTAATTGCTTGGGTGGCTGACATCCTTGTGGAGGTTGCGGAGGGTACGTGCATTGCCCGTTAATCAATTGCTTGGGTGGCTGACATCCCTGTGGTGGTTGTGGAGGGTACGTGCATTGTCCGTTAATTAATTGCTTGGGCGGCTGACATCCTTGTGGTGGTTGAGGAGGGTACGTACATTGTCCATTAATTAATTGCTTTGGTGGCTGACATCCTTGTGGCGGCTGAGGAGGGTACGTGCACTGTCCATTGATCACCTTCTTGGGCGGCTGACACTCGAACGGCCTGGGCGTGCTCGGTATGAAGGGCTGGTACGTCGTCACCGTGTTGCTGTCAATGGGCGGAAGGTAAGCCGGCCCCCTGATGGTTGACGAGAACCGGACGTTGTCGTCGAACTTTGTGTCGCTGTAGTCGACAGTGCTACCGGAAAAGTGCGCGTCCCTGGTGGGCTTGGCCGTGCTCGGTCCCAACCGGTTGATGTCAGCCCCGGTTTCCCCGAGGTTCGACACTAGGAGCTTCGGCTCGCTCTGCAGCACGTGGGCGTTGAGCTTCACCGCTGACTCGGGAACGGAGCTCTTGCCAGCAGTTATGTGGTCACCGGATAGCTCCCTGCGTTTGCAGCACACCTCGGTCTTTGCGTCGCAGTAAGATTGCTGGAACTAAAGACGAACAAGAGTTAGAAGCTGCTAATGAGGGCTTACGATGTCTTGCACCATCAATTGTTTACAAATTAAAAAAACAAATGTCAAAGAAGCGATATTCCTTTCGTAAAAGAAGTGTCAAACCAATTGTTTTTAAATGACAGCTGTCATATATATGCTATAACGAAGCGTCAAAGGAATTGTTTTTATATGACAGCTGTCAAATATATGCTATAACCTAACATTAATTAAAATTGCAAGCAACATGTATGCTCATTGGCTACCTTCCAATTGTTTCCTAATGACAAAAGATGATGTGATTACCATTATAACCTAAAACTCTAATATCTCACAAACCAAACATTGAACTACATTTGTTTTTTTCTGTGTAATCTTCTTACGCCATATTATTAACTACTAATAAATAGTCGAGGCTTCGACTGATTGACGGTCCTGGGTTCGATTCCCGCCCAAGAGCAGTATCAGAGCGCTTCGATCGATCGACGGTCAGTTTTCATTTGTGCCGCGCAAAGGTCGGCGCCTTAAGTCCTTCGATCGGAGCGTTACGTGATTCTAATCTCGCCGTTTTCCGAGTATTTCGGCGCAACACTGATGATTGACGCAACTCGCGCTGACCTTTCGGGCGACTCTATTGGATTAATCGCCTCGCATTTTTGCTGGCATTTGCTCCCCGAAGAAGACAATGCTTGCGCAACGGCCGCTTTCACCGTGCATTCTCTGCGTGCACCTGCCAACACGAGAGTTAAGGCTCCGACTGCTGAGGCCTCGAATTTTAGCAGACCCCCGGGGTCTGAGTTTCTAAGTTTTCCAGGCGTAAATCTACCCTTCGTCGGCTACAGCTTATTGCACCTGGGTTTCGCATGCTTGGGGGCAACTGTAAGAAAAACCCTGCCCTCCAATTGTAGTTTAAGGCTCGCAGCTATTCAAAGGGCAAACATCTACGCCGCACACATCTTCCAATCGCATCCGCAAGGTTCCCTCTTGGAACGAGGAAGCGCTGATCCTCCTCCTCGCCTCGTTTTCTCACGGGCCTTGCGGTGAATTATAGGTGTCCTTTTGCCGCGAAGGTGAAGAGACCGCAGACGTGAGCAACGGCCGAGCGACCAGCGATTGCGCAAACGGCGCGCGAAGATTTCTCCAGCAACGCCCACTCGAACGAAAGTGAATCGCAACTTCGCTGTCGCACGCGACCTTGACATTGTTCGCCGTGAGCCTTCCACTTTTACCCCCCCGGAATCTGTGCGTGTGCTTAAGAAGTTAACGATTAACGGTACAATCCGTTAATTAACGCATGATCTGGTTAACTGAAAGTCTGGTACCTTACTCACTCTGCCACCTAATAGTGGGTCAAGTAGTTCATTAGTCGCTTGAGAGCAGATATATGTCCAATTTACTTCATCTGGTATCCCTAAGGGAGCTCCCCAATTTTGCTGATATCCCCACTGATACCTGCCTTTGTTACCTCATTTCTACCTCAAGGGTTGTTATCATTTCTCTTCGCGAATATTTGAACTGTTAATCCGACCTCCTGGGATTTCCTTGCTTACTAATTTAAGGCGTCCTTTAAGTTTCTACCTTAACTTTTCAACAGCCAGCAATCAAAACCTGCGAAAGTTGTAAGAATGACAGTCGGAAAACGTCCACGAACAATTATTCGTTTTATCATCGTACGTTTTGGCTGCGAGCAATTTATATTTTTAATGGAAAACGTTGCCACATCCGAAATCGAGACAAAAGGAGAAATCCCTAATCGATTACGTAACGTAGAAAGCATCCGAATTGTGAGCCGTCCATCATCTAATTCGCCTTAAAGTTTCTTCTCCGTAACTTATCCGCCGTAAAAGTCTCGCCGAAATCGGAGATGCGCTCACGCCTGTGCAATTAATTACCGCCGATAAATTACCGCAAGATTTTTATCGAGTCATAAATCAACGAAAGAAAAAGTGTCACGTTGTCCGAATATTCTAATCAGTTTTTTGACTCGCGCGTGTCTTCGAACCCATGGCGATTGTGTAACCTGCTGACGTCAGCGCGGCCTTCGAGGCCCCGCAGGTGGGAAACCCTGACTTTATGGGTGACCCGGATGACCTTAAAGGAAAGGGGAGATAATCGCCATGGGAGGAAAGCAAGCGGCCAAAATTTTTGCACTTGTGAGAGATTTTGCATATGTTGGCACTTAACTTGAAATATCTCCAAAATCGCCCTTTGGATATAAACTGAATTTTAGGAGTATAACACCAATATATCATACAATATCAGTAACAAATTATATTCATATTGATACGTTGGTTTTTGAGATATCGTGATTTTAATGCTGCAGAAAATTGAAAAATTGCACCAAAATATAGAAGTTTATATAAAAACTAAAATAACTTGAGAATCGCTCATTGGCTATTAATTTAATTATGCACATTATATACCACTATATCACTTTATATCAGCAATAAATTGTAGTAATATTGATACGGTAGTTCTAGAGATATCATTAAGTATGAGACAAATGAGAGATTTTGTGTATCATGGCACTAAAATTTAAATATCTTTAGAATAGCTCATTGGATACAAACTTAATTACAAGAGTATAATACCAATTTATCATGCAATATCAGTAACAAATTATATTCATATAGATACGTTGGTTATTGAGATATCGTGATTTAAATGTTGTAGAAAATTGAATAATTGCACCAAAATATAGAAGTTTATATAAAAATTAAAATAACTTGAGAATCGTTAATTGGCTATTAATTTAACTATGCACATTATATAGCAGTATATCGCTTTATATCAGCAATAAATTGTATTAAAATTGATACGGTAGTTCTAGAGATATCAATATTTAAGTATGAGACAAATGAGATATTTTGTGTGTCTTGGCACTTAAATTTAAATATCTCTAGAATCGCCCATTGGATACAAACTCAATTATAAGAGTATAATGCCAATATATCATGTAATATCAGTAATACATTATATTCATATTGATACGTTGCTTTTTGAGATATCGTGATTTAAATGCCGTAGAAAATTGAAAAATGGCACCAAAATATAGAAGTTTATATAAAAATTAAAATAACTCGAGAATAGCTCATTGGCTTTTAATTTAATTATGCACATTATATACCAGTATATCACTTTATATCAGCAATAAATTGTAGTAATATTGATACGGTAGTTCTAGAGATATCATTAAGTATGAGACAAATGAGAGATTTTGTGTATCATGGCACTAAAATTTAAATATCTTTAGAATAGCTCATTGGATACAAACTTAATTACAAGAGTATAATACCAATTTATCATGCAATATCAGTAACAAATTATATTCATATAGATACGTTGGTTATTGAGATATCGTGATTTAAATGTTGTAGAAAATTGAATAATTGCACCAAAATATAGAAGTTTATATAAAAATTAAAATAACTTGAGAATCGTTAATTGGCTATTAATTTAACTATGCACATTATATAGCAGTATATCACTTTATATCAGCAATAAATTGTATTAAAATTGATACGGTAGTTCTAGAGATATCAGTATTTAAGTATGAGACAAATGAGATATTTTGTGTATCTTGGCACTTAAATTTAAATATCTCTAGAATCGCATATTGAATACAAAATCAATTATAGGAGTATAATACCAATATATATTGCAATATCAGTAACAAATTATTTTTATTTTGATACGTTGGTTTTTGAGATATCGTTATTTAAATGCGAAAAAGTTTAAAAATTGCACCAAAATATAGAAGTTTATATAAAAATTGAAATATTTTAAGAATCGTTCATTGGATATTAATTTAATTATACACATTATATACGAGTATATCACTTTATATCAGCAATAAATTGTATTGATATTGATACGGTAGTTCTAGAGATATGAGTATTTAAGTATGAGATAAATCAGAATTTTTGCGTGTGTTAGCACTAAATTTAAAATATCTCTAGAATTGCCCATTGGATACAAACTCAATTGGAGGAGTATAATACTAATATATCATGCAATATCAGTAACAAATTATATTCATATTAATACGTTGGTTTTTGAGATATCGTTTTTTAAATGCGAAAAAGTTTAAAAATTGCACCAAAATATAGAAGTCTATATAAAAATTTAAATAACTTGAGAATCGCTCATTGTCTATTAATTTAATTACGCACATTATATACCAGTATATCACTTTATATCAGCAATAAATTGTTTTAATATTGATACGATAGTTCTAGAGATATCTGTATTTATGTATGAGACAAATGAGAGATTTTGTGTATGTTAGCACTAAAATGTAAATATCTCTAGAATTACCCATTGGATATAAACTCAATTATAGGAGTATAATACCTATATATCATGCAATATCAGTAATAAATTAAATTGATATTGATACGTTGGTTTTTGAGATATCGTTATTTAAATGCGATAAAGTTTAAACATTGCACCAAAATATAGAAGTTTATATAAAAATTGAAATATTTTGAGAATCGTTCATTGGATATTAATTTAATTATGCACATTATATACCAGTATATCACTTTATATCAGCAATAAATTTAATTAATATTGATACGCTATTTCTAGAGATATCAGTATTTAAGTATGAGACGAATGAGAGATTTTATGTAAGATGGCACTAAAATTTAAATATCTATAGAATCGCCCATTGGATATATACTCAATTGTAGGAGTATAATACCAATATATCACGAAATATCAGTACCAAATTATATTCATATTCATACGTTGGTTTTTGAGATATCGTGATTTACATGCGGTAGAAAATTGAAAAATTTAGGTCGCCACTTCTATATTTAGGTCCAATCAGAACATGATTGGTATCCCTCGGGTGTTCACTGCATGCCCACCACCTACAAAAATATAATCAGGGGTCGCCAAATCGGTATTTCCATGCTTTCCCGCCGTTTTTTTTTATATTTCTGTGTTTAGAACTTATATGCCTCGCGGCGTTATTAATTTTATTCCTTTGATCGGACGATAATAAAGATTATTACGTGCCTCCTATCGAGGAGCGTTTCTCCTTGAATATTTAAATCGTAGAATTCAAACGTAGATAATTACGTGGCTTCTCGTTTCATTCAAAGACTTGAAGCGTAATAATTATGAAGATTGAGAATTTTTCGCCCGAAATGTTTTATTCATTAATTATGAAGATTACGGCGAGGTTTATGATTATCGCGTAGTAACTCGGAGTGTTATTGGGATGTTTCAGCTGAATTAATTATGTAGATTATTATCTTGCGGTTTTGTATTAAGCAGTTTCTCAGGATAAGTTTAATGATTTGTGCGGGCATTATCTCTCAATCTGCGGCATTTACGCTCATTAATGGCAATAATTCATTTCGCCTCATGCACCTAATGAACACGGTGGAAACGTGAATGCTATTTGTCTGCACTTTTGCCGGTAAGGTGAAGGATGCCTGACTTTCACGGAACAGTCCGAATATTCCGGCCATCATCAGGATTTTTTTGCGCAGGGCCGTACTCGCCAGCTGGGGCTTCTGGGGAGCGAAGGTCGCGCCGAAGCCCAGACGTTTTTTGCGCTCTTGCGAAACATGGATGAGGTAAATGTAAAGAAGCTTCTTCTTCTTCGGATTGTGTCCCTGGGGCGTCCGAAAAAACGAAAGGGCACCACGTTACGTAAGCAATTAGCGGCGCGTTGCGCAAGAGCCGCTTAATGCCGGATCGAAGATTGGCGCTAAAGTTCACGCCTCATGGTGGGCGCGGACATGGGCTTTCCGCGCGTCCGGTCCTGCACAAAATCGCGGCAGACGAAAGGTCGCCGGATTCCGGCGACATTTGTGTGGAGGATGCGTGTGATGGACCTTGGGCCACGCACGACCACCGGACACGACTGGACTACGTGTCACGCAGAAGAGATAACAACGGAGAAATGCGAGGTACGAAAGGGCAAGCCGTTAACCGCAGATCCGCATAAATAACCGATTGAGCGTATAAATCGATTCATTATTCAAAAATACGTTAGTTTTTGCAGGCAGTGGGCATGAAGTGAACACCCGAGGGATACCATGTTCTGGTGGATTGCGGGCGAATAAGAAATTTCTGGAATTTACTAGTTATAGTTTCTTCAGCAATTTCATTTTGAAGTTAGAACACCAATATCGTGTGTTTAACACATTAAAAAACTTGAGTTTGCAATTTCCTGTACTACGTAAGGTACGAGTAGAAGAGTACCGATTATGATGAAGACTTTGCAATTTAAATGCAGCCAGATATGTGGGTGCAACTGGAGATGAGGAAGGCCCAATACGATCCCGACCACGCTGACTTAACCCTGGTAATTGCGTTTACGACGAGGAAGAGCGATCTTCACCAACGGCTTGCTTTTACGGCCTGTAACCCGTATTCCGTGTTAACTGCGTCTTAAGTCACCGCGTTATGAAACGGATTGACCGCAAATATACGCAACAGACCATCTCGAGTGTGTTTTACGAGCAGGAAGAGGAACGCGCAATGTTTGTCCATTAACGGTTATAAGTTATGGTCCACATGTATCTTCTTCTTCATGTGCCATCTCCTTTGAGAAGGTTTGCTATCATCGTAGATGTTAGGGCTCTGAACAGTTCAATGGAGCTGCTGTTGAAGAAGTTATAGATTCCCACGTGTATATTAACGCGCAATTTGGAATAGTTCTTGCAGGATTCATCAAATATTGTCGAAGGACTGGTTTTCGTGAAATCAATCTTTTGTGAAAATCACAAGCCTTCTCGGTCTAGAAATTCATCGAGATGAACGCCAATAATTAACGTCGCTAGTCTTAAGCTGGTGGGTTGTGGGCATTAAACGAAGACTTGAGACCTAAGTGAAGACCTGGGGTACACCATGCGGGAACAGACAAGGACTGCCCTGCCTGTCTTGAGACCTAAGTGAAGAACTGGGGTATACCATGCGGGAACAGACTAGGCCTTACGGACCGCGTCATTCCCTGAGTCCGGGGCTGCACACCAGAAGAAGCGGATGCAAGCAAACTTATGCAGATAACAATTGTAATCTCCTGACTGTCGTGAATCTTTTTTTTAACTGCTTCCTGGGTGGAAGAGTTCTTCGCGTGCGCAATTCAGAGGTTGCAATTTGGAGGAAGGTCGTGCCGCTCAATCACGTCCCGACTTTCGCTGAAAGCATGGCAGTTTGGGCTGCGATCGTTAGGCGAGAGCAATAGCTTCGTTATTCAGTATTGTTATGAACGGTCGTGGGTTCGATTCTCGCCCAGAGCAATATCACAACCATCCGTCCGCTGAGGGCATTTTGGGGAAACCAAGCCCCCGGGATATTTCAAAAACCAACGTATCAATATGAATATAATTTGTTACTGATATAGCATGATGTATTGGTATTACACTTCTGTAATTGAGTTTGTATCCAATGGGCGATTCTAGAGATATATAAATTTTAGTGCTAACATACACATCTCTCATTTGTCTCATACTTAAATACTGATATCTCTAGAACTACCGTACCAATATTAATACAATTTATTGCTGATATAAACTGATGCGAATTATATACCAGTATATCACTTTATATCAGCAATAAATTGTATTAATATTGATACGGTAGTTCTAGAGATATCAGCATTTAAGTATGAGACAAATGAGAGATTTTGTATGTTGGCACTACCATTTAAATATCTCTAGAATCGCCCATTGGATACAAACTAAATTATAGGAGTATACTACCAATATATCATGCAATATCAGCAACAAATTATTTTCATATTGATACGTAGGTTTTTGAGATATCGTTATTTAAATGCGATCTCAATCGTAGCAGGTTTAAAAATTGCACCTAAATATTGAAGTTTATATATACATTAAAATAACTTGAGAATCGCTCATTGGCTATTAATTTAATTACGCACATTATATACCAGTATATTACTTTATATCAGCAATAAATTGTATTAATATTGGTACGGTAGTTCTAGAGATATCAGCATTTAAGTATGAGACAAATGAGAGATTTTGTATGTTGGCACTACCATTTAAATATCTCTAGAATCGCACATTGGATACAAACTAAATTATAGGGGTATACTACCAATATATCATGCAATATCAGTAACAAATTGTAATCATATTGATACGTTGGTTTTTGAGATATCGTTATTTAAATGCGATCTCAATCGTAGCAAGTTTAAAAATTGCACCTAAATATTGAAGTTTATATAAACATTCAAATAACTTGAGAATCGCTCATTGGCTATTAATTTAATTATGCACATTATATACCAGTATATTACTTTATATCAGCAATAAATTGTATTAATATTGGTAAGCTAGTTCTGGAGATATCAGTATTTAAGTATGAGACAAATGAAAGATTTTGTGTATCATGGCACTAAAATTTAAATATCTCTAAAATCGTCCATCGGATACAAACTCTATTACAGAAGTATATTACCAATATATCATACAACATCAGTAACAAATTATATTTTTATTGATACGTTGGTTTTTGAGATATCGTGATTTAAATGCTGTAGGAAATTAAAAAATTGCACCAAAATATAGAAGTTTGTATAAAAATTATAATAACTTGAGAATCGCTCATTAGCTATTTATTTAATTATGCACAAGATATACCAGTATATCACTTTATATCAGCAATAAATTGTGTTAATATTGATACGGTAGTTCTAGAGATATCAGTATTTAAGTATGTGACAAATGAGAGATTTTGTGTGTCGGCACTAAAATGTAAATATCTCTAGAATCGCCCATTAAATACAAACTAAATTAAAGGAGTATAATACCAATATATCATACAATATCAGTAACAAATTATATTCATATTGATACGTTGTTTTTTTAGATATCGTGATTTTAATGCGATCTCAATTGTAGAAAGTTTAAAAATTACACTAAAATATAGTAGTTTATATAAAAATTAAAATAACTTGAGAATCGCTCATTGGATATTAATTTAATTATGCACATTATATACTAGTATATCACTTTATATCAGCATTAAATTGTATATATATATATTGATACGCTAGTTCTAGAGATATCAGTATTTAAGTATGAGATAAATGAGAGATAATTAAAAAATCATGTTCTGGTGGGTTGTGGGCATTAAGTGAAGACCTGGGGTTTGCCAGATCGTGCACAGTACGGTTGTACACGATATAGTATACCCCAGGTATTCACTTAGTACCATAGTACCATCGTACTATAGTACTCGTACTCCCATAGTACCATCGAATCTGTAAAATTTCCCCAAAAATTTCCACTCAAGGTAATAATTCTTTCCACATTTGTGGTACTATTATAACTTATCGATTTATTTTTTAGTAGTACCGTCCAAAGCCTTGTAATATACATGAAAAATCCGGGTTGTTAAATATTAACAGGCCACCATACTCAACCGTAAACAGTGTTATGGTGATGATCGCCACAAATACTACAAGTTTTAAGTGTCAAGGCTCAAAACTGCTCAATTAATTAGCAGTACTATCCACTCAATTAGCTGCGATGAGTTGGGATTGGCTTCACGCATTTGAGAATCGTTTAATAGGCGCTGCAATTAATTATTAATTTTATTACCTGGTAAATTGTCTATGTGGAAAATTAATACGTTATTTGATGATTTCATAAAAATGTCGAAGATGAAATCGAGTGTATGAAATTTAATGACAGGTACTAAAAAAGTATCTATTAATAATTTAAAAAAATATTAGTACTGTATTTATATATGATTTCATGAAAATGTCGAAGATAAAGTGTATGAAATTTAATGAAGACAGGTACTAAAAAAGTATCTATTAATTATTTAAAAAATTATTAGTACTATATATTTTTCTTTATGTTTAAGGTTTTATCTATAATTACCAGTAATTACCATTACTTAACTTACTTAATTCCCATTAATAATAAAAATAAACAAAATAAACAAATACCAATAAGTACTTATTAAAAGTACTTACAAGCAACGATACATATATTTTTCTAATTTAGTCTAATAATTAATGCGGTGGATCGTTTGGCTATGGTAATTGGTCATAGCAGTGAAAATAGACCAATAAATAAACAAATTATAACACCATATTTGCAGTTCTATTTTTCTATTATATTTTATTTCTTCTACTTTTGTCAAAATTCTGAATTAGGGTTTTGTTTCTAATGTATTTCTTCTATCCATTTTTCTCCAAAATTAGGTTTATATTTCTATTTCTCTATCATATTATATTTCTTCTATTTTTTTTTCTACAAAATTTGATATCTAAATTAGGGTACTATTTCAATTTTTCTATTTTATTTTATCTATTTTTTTCAAAATTAGGTGTTTGAATTAGGGGTCTATTTCTATTTTACTATTCTATTTCATCTATTTTTTTCAAAATTAGATATCTGAATAAGGGTTTTATTTCTAATCTATTTCTTCTATCTTTTTTAATTAGGTTTATATTTCTATTTGTCTATTCTATTATATTTCTTCTATATTTTGTCAAAATTATTGTACTATTCCTATTCTATTTCATCTATTTTGTTTTTAAAAATTAGGTATCTGAATTACGATTCTGTTACTACTTTCCTATACTATTCTATTTTCCATTTTTTTCAAAATTGGGCAATACATCAGGATGCTATTTCAATTTTTCCGTTCCATTCTATTTCTTCTATTGTTTTTTTCAAAATTAGATTTCTATTTCTATATTTCTATTATATTATATTTCTTTTATATATTTTTTTCAAAATTAGGTATCTAAATTATTATAGTTCTATTTCAATTTTTCTATTCTATTTCATCTATATATTTTTTTCAAAATTAGTTATTTAAATTAGTATTCTATTTCCATTTTTCTATTCTATTTTTCCTATTGTTTTCAAAATTATTTATCTAAATTAGGGATCCTTTTTCTAATCTATTTATATCTTTTATTCTCCAAAATTAGGTTTCTATTTCTATTTTTCTTTTCTATTCTATTTCTTCTATTTTTGTTTTCAAAATAAGGTATCCAAGTTAGGATTCTATTTCTATTGTTCTATTCTAGTGCATTTTTAAAGTTTTTGTTTTAAAAATTAGGTATAGGCCCATAAATAAACCAATTGTAACACAATTTTTCACATGAAATATTTGACTTTTGGTTTTCGAAATTAGACGTGGACTGTTTTGATTCTAATGCAGTTTTTGCACAAACATATTTAAATAAATATCTCATTTGCATATAATTATGGTTGATTGTGTGTGCCATTGAGGACCAAATCGGTCGAAACGTGGTCAATCACTTGGCCAACTTTCACGGATCACGACTCCTCGACGAATGAGTCATGCGCGAGTCTATTTATAAAGCTCCGTCCGTTGCATAATCGAAAGTATTTTTTTCCCTGATGGACGGTGAAGATCGTAAAATCAGAAATCTGCAGGATGATGAAAGATGTTAAATGCATAAATAACCATAATTTTGTATTAAAATAATTTCTTTAAAGATATCAAAAACCAAATAAAACCAATGTGGAAATTGATGTAATTTTCTATTCTATTGATTTTTTTCAATTTTTTTTTTCAAAATTAAATATGTAAGTTCTATATAACCTAGTTTAGGTTTTATTGCTATTGCAAATTTCCATATACATATCGCAAAATATGTGATAATTCACCATTCTAATTATAAAGTTTTTGTTTTAGGACTTTTATTTAAATATATATATATGAAAAAACCCGTTTTATTCATATTTGGCAAAATATTTGGCAAAAATTGCCAAATATGAGCAAAAACTGGTAAAATTGTGTACAAAATTCATCAAATCGAGTTTCATTTTCAAGTTTTTTCATCAAGTTTTCTCAAAAATGTTCATGCCAAGTCGGAGCTTAAGAAAATAATTATCCAAAATTAAGCACAAAAAGTTCGTTTTTCAAAAATAATTCATGACATTGTATAATTTCATTCTCACTACAAGATAAGTTCAAGTTTTAATGTTGCTTTACGTAAATCGTGGAATTTTTGTATTCATTTCAGGACTTGCAACCATTTAAATGGCAATTTTTATATTGTTTTAGTAGAATTTTGGCAAAATTGGTATTGTTTCAGTAAAATTTTAGCAATTTTTATATTATTTTACAAAAATTCAATAAAATTTTAGCAATTTTTATATTATTTTGCAAAATTTTAGCAACTTTGATATTTTTCTACAAAACTGTGGCAATTTTAAAATTGCATTTTCGAAAATAGCAATTTTTATATTATTTTGTAAAAATGTTCGCAACTTTGATATTTTTCTACAAAAATATGGCAATTTTAAAATTGTATTTTCGAAAATAGCATTTTTTATACTATTTTGCAAAATTTTCGAAACTTCATTTCAATTGCATTCATTTTAGCATCTTGCGGTCTTATGTATGCCATGGGGAGTACTTATTTCGCAACGCCTGTAATAATATTGATCTCCGTAAGTACTACTTTCAAATGTAAGTTATGTTGCAATTGAGTGAGCAATTATTAATTTTTATCTTGCTGCTTTACGGTGCCGTTAAGACTACTTATTACAGTACTTACTATTCCATGAGTATTATTGTGGTATATGGGAATTGCATTAGTACTCATCAAAATCGGCATGAGAAGAGTACCAGAGTAAGTTCTCCTACACGTTTTGAAATATAAACCCCATAGAAGACTTCTCAATATCTGAAATGTATGAGTACTAGTTTTGTAGTAATAACCATAGTAATTTGCCTATATTGCTGTGGCTAGTACTTATAAAAAAATCAACAAATAATATAATCATTAGCTTTGTTATCCAACGTACGTAAATGTGTAAGACTAGTACTCATCAAACTCAGAATTTAAAAGAATGCTAGTCAAATATGTCTGCATGAATTTGACTGGTACGCATCAATTTCAGAATTTACAGAATACTAATCCAATTTGGCTGCATGAATTTGGCTAGAACTTATCAGTATTTACTGGTACTATCAACACGTTCACATGTCTTATGTAGTAATTAGTCTTGATATACAACTTATTAAGTATAATATATATATAAGTTGGACTAGTACTTATCAAAATCAGTAAATATTTTAACAGCTACTCCTACCTTTATTGTGGATAGTTACGTTAGTACTAAACTTATTAGTTGAAAACTTGACTTGAGAGTTGATTAAAAAACTAAAATGTGTCATTTGTTGAGGGTACTCAATCGATGACGCGTGCGATAATATTGGTTTTGACGAGTACCCGCACATACCCGCGGGGGATTTCCTAGTACCTCGCTCCGTTATTCCGCTCGCCACTTTTGTGCGTTACGTGCGGTTTCTCGGTGCCGCCTCGAGTAGTACTCCTGGTACTCTAGCATTTGAACTGCGACCGCTAATGACGTGATCGCTCAAACAATTGACGAGGAAGTACCGCGCCCCCGCGGACCTTTCCCACAGTTGACATTTCCCCCGGTACTGCCCCCGTCGAGGGTACTACCCGGGCGAAAAGCGGCAAATGGCGCCCTGGGGCAAGGATCCTCGTCCTTGGGCGGACGCAATTGGTAAATATTATTGCGGATCCGCCGTACCCGACGCATAGTACCGTCGAATATTTTAACGGCCTGACATTTCACCGGCGGTTACGTCAGGCGATTACCGATTCAAGGTGAGCGGAATTTCGTGTGCGGACGACGGGAATTTTTCACGAGGTGACATTTAACACGCTTCTTCACTTTGAAGACCGAATTGTTTACGAAAAAAACTCAGCAGCTAACAGGTAGATTATCGAGGAGATAGTACCGTGCAAGCCATGACCATTTTTTTATAATACAGTCCATTAAAACTCAACAAAATTCCACAGAAATTACAAAATTAGGTACCTACAGAAATATTGCTAAAATATTTGATGACGGTACTATTACAAAAAAAGTACCGTCCGTTCCTCGCTTTTAGATATTTAAATCCTTGTTATAGATTTTTTTACATACAATCCAAGAACATAAAAACTAAGCCAATCTAATTTTGCCGAAATTGTAAAAAAGAACGAAACAGTACTACATATAATTAGTTTGGAAAAAAGAATAAAATATTCAGTACTTGCAATATTACTACACTAATAAAAAAATCGAAACATGTTCAGCACAATCGCACTTACAACTTCTACAAAAATATGTTTTAATCAAAAATTCGAAATCGAAGGTAGCACTTGCACTAAACTATTTAAAAAAACACGCCGGAAACAGGACTACATGTACATGACTACTTTAACTTTTAGAGAAATATTATTTTTTTAATACATAATTCAAAATCGAAGGTAGCACTTGCACACGTACCTGGGTACTTATAACTTTTTGAAACTATTATTTTTTATGGAATATTAAAAAAATCCTACCTGTGATCTGACTTGTATGACGTTGGAGCCGTCGTTGGAGAGGTATCCGTCCCTGCATTGCTCCCTGGCGACGCACACGCCGTCGCAGGCGTCCTGCTGGCCTTGCTGGTCCTGCTGCTGGTGGTTCCTCTCGCCTGTGGACGAAGAAGAAGCATGCGCTTTTTTAGTAGTGGGACGGGCGAACGGCTGCGACGGCTGCACCCCCAGGAAGCCATCCCTGCCGTCGACCACCTCGCCGTTGCCTGCGAACGACACCGACCAAGAAACAAGGGAACGACGCCTGCACCAAGCCACCAACCGCCCCCAGCGTATGCCGGTGGGGGTTGGCTGTCCGGTCTTGGTTGATGGTCATTTGTTATTCGTTAGATTAGCCGGGGTTGGGGGTGTTAATCCCGTTAGAAACTAGGAGTACCGCAAGGTTTCACATTGGAACCACTGATATCTACCAGGGTTTGCTAAACCACAGAAGAACTCAGATATATATGCAAATTAGTCGTATTCGTGAGAACAACTCCAAGCTATCAAGGTTTTGATTGAATTACAGAAGTACTAGCATGTATGTCAAGGTTTTGATAGATTACAGAAGTACCTGCATATATGTCAAGATTTTCATAGATTACAGAAGTTCTAGCACACTTGTCAAGGTTTTACAATGCATTGAAAACTGTAATTTGCCAGGGTTTGATTTACCACTGATATACTAGCATATATGTCATGGTTTCATATTTCATAGAGCAACTAACTTTTGCCAAGGTTTGATATACTACTGAAGTACTAGCATATATGTTAAGGTTTTGATAGATTACAGAAGTTCTAGCACATATGTCAAGGTTTTACTATCCATTCGCAACAACAACTCAAATTTTCCAGGGTTTGATGTACCACTAACGTACTAGCATAAATGTCAAGGTTTCATATTTCATAGAGCAACTAAATTTTGCCAAGGTTTGATATACTACTGATGTACTAGCATATATGTCAAGATTTTAATAGATTACAGAAGTACTGGTACATATGTCAAGGTTTTACAATACAATAAACAACTGAAATCTGCCAGGGTTTGATGTACCACTGATGTACTATCATATATGTCAAGGTTTCATATTCCATAGAACAACTACCTTTGCCAAGGTTTGATACACTATTGAAGTACTACCGTATATGTCAATATTTCACAATGTACAAAACAACTAGAATCTGGCGAAGTTTGATACTACTTTGATTAAGACACTACAGAAGCACTAAAATGTATGCTAACCTTGCACATTCTATAGAACATCTCATGTGTGCCAAGGTTTGATACATTACAAAAGTACTAGCACATATGACGATGTTTCACAATTTATAGAAACTAGAATCTGCCATGGTTAGATATTCTACATTAGTACTATCATACTTTCCAATCTATCATTCTATAAAAAAAACTGAAACCTGCCCAAGTTTGATAAACTGAGAAGTACTACGATGCATGCCAATGTATTCCAACGTTTAACATAGTTCAGAAGTACTGAGATATCTAGAAACATGTGATTCAATAGAACAACTGAAATCTGCCAAGGTTTGATAAACTACAGAAGCACTAAGCTATTTGTCAGTCTGTCATTCTATAAAACAACTGAAATTTGCCCAGGTTTAATAGACTAAGAAGTACTACGATGGATGCCAATGTATGCCAAGGTTTGATGTACTACTAAAGAACTGTTAAAATGTCAGTGTTTCAATATTTATAGAAACTAGAATAGCGAAACCTTAGAACCATCTGTTAAGGTTTCCTTTTATATTATTTGTAAAATATAGGAGGAAACCTTGGCAGGTCTGAAATTAACTAAAGAGTAGAAAATCTGTGTTGTAAAATATGAAACCTTGGCGTACATTATGAAGAATATGATAATCTATGTATGTACCACATTCTGCTATGCTACATATTGCTACGATAGAACCCAAGTATTTGCCAAGGTTTTGTATTCTACATCTAACTAATCTATGTTAATCCATATTTTTATGAAGACCTCAAACATGGCAAGATTTCATATGATAATAGATGGCTTCTAACTAATGCACTAAAACATTAAGGTTTGATACAGTACCAGAAACCTGCCAAGGTTTCCTCTTATATTAGTTGTAGAAAATAACACGAAACCTTGGCAGGTCTAAAATGAACTATGTGTTGAAAATCTGTTGTGTAAAATATGAAACCTTGGCGTACATCTGTTGAAGAATGTATGTACCACATTCTTCTATGCTAGCTATTGATACGATAGAGCCCAAGTATTTGCCAAGGTTTTGTATTCTACTACTAATCTATGTTAGTCCATATTTTAATGATGAAGACCTCAAACATGGCAAGGTTTGATATAATAACAGATGGCTTCTAACTAATGCACTAAAACATCAAGGTTTAATGTTTTACAGTACAGGTTTTCTACAATGCAAATAATTTTAGACATGCCAAGGTTTAATATTATTCTACAACTAATCTATGCTAATCTATACTTTAATGAAGACCTCAAACATGGCAAGGTTTTATATGATAACAGATGGCTACTAACTAATGCACTAAAACATTAAGGTTTGATGTTTCATAGTACAGATTTTCTATAATACAACTAAGTTTAGACTTGCCAAGGTTTCCATATTCATAGAATAAAGCTCAAGTATTTGCCAAGGTTTTGTATTCTACAACTAATCTATGTTAAGTAATCTATATTTTAATATAGAACTTAAACATGGCAAGGTTTGATATGATACAGAAGGCTTCTAACTAATGCACTAAAACATCAAGGTTTGATATTTTACAGTACAGGCTTTCTATAATACAATTTTCGACCTGCGAAGGTTTTCTATTATTCTACAACTAATCTATGTTAGATATTAATATGATACTGCCCTAGTATTTGCCAAGGTTTTGTATTCTACATCTAATCTATGCTAATCCATATTTTAATGAAGACCTCAAACATGGCAAGGTTTGATATAAAAACAGACGGCTTCTAACTAGTGCACTAAAACATCAAGGTTTAATGTTTTACAGTACAGCTTTTCTATAACACAACTCATTTTAGATCTACCAAGGTTTTATATTATTCTGCAACTAATCTATACTACATATTGATACGATTGAGCCCAAGTATTTGCCAAGGTTTTGTATTCTACAACTAATCTATGCTAATCCATATTTTAATGAACACCTCAACCATGGCAAGGTTTGATATGATAACAGATGGCTTCTAACTAATGCACTAAAACATCAAGGCTTGATGATTTACAGTACAGGTTTTCTATAATACTACTATTTTTAGACTTGCCAGGGTTTCCTATTATTCTACAACTAATCTATGCTATATATTAATACGATATAGCCCAAGTATTTGCCAAAATTTTGTTTTCTACAACTAATCTACGCTAATCAATATTCCACTGAAGAACTCATGCCAAGGTTTGATCTTCTACAGAAGAAGGTTATATTGTACGACGTTTTAGAACTATTAGGGTTTTGTTATCTACGTATCTACTAATTTCTGCCAAGGTTTCTGCAACTAGCGCCTAGAAACCATGCATCTATCTTAACCATTAGTTTTAACATCTTCTAACTTACTATTACAAAATTTAGACCTGCCAACGTAACACATTTTCAACAAATCCACGCCAAGGTTTTGTATCACATTTCCAACAAATCCACGCCAAGGTTTGATATTCTACGGAAGACGTTTTATATTCTGCGACTGACTTTTAGAACTGCTAACGTTTTATTATCTACTTATCTACTAATCCCTGCGAAGGTTTCTGCAACTAGCTCCATGCATCTATCTTAAACATTAGTTTTAACATCTTCTAACTTATTACAACTAATTTTAGACCTGCCAAGGACTCGTATCACGTCAACACATCCACACCAAGGTTTCGTATCACATTCCCATCACGCCAAGGTTTGATATTCTAGCGAAGAAGTTTTATATTCTGCGACTGACTTTATAACTGCTAAGGTTTTATTAACTACGTATCTACTAATACCTGACAAGGTTTCTGCAACTGGCTCCTACAAATCATCCATCTATCTTAACCATTAGTTTTAACATCTTCTAACTTACTACAACTAATTTTAGACCTGTCAAGGTTTCGTATCATATTTTTGACAGATTCAAACCAAGGTTTCGTATTACATTTCAATTAAATCCATGCCAAGGTTTGATGTTCTATGGAAGAAGTTTTATATTCTGCAATTGACTTTAGAACTGCAAAGGTTTTATTACCTACGTATCCACTAATGGCTGCCAAGGTTTCTGCCAGTAGCTCCTACAAACCATCCATCTATCTTAACCAATAGTTTTGACATCTTCTAACTTACTACAACTAACTTTAGATCTATCAAGGTTTCGTATCATATTTTTGATAGAACCACGCCAAGGTTTCGTATCAAATTTTTGACATATCCACGCCAAGGTTTCGTATCATATCTTTGACAGATCCGCACCAAGGTTTCGCATTACATTTCTATTAAATCCACGCCAAGGTTTGATGTTCTACGGAAGAAGTTTTATATTCTGGGACAGACTTTAGAGCTGCTAAGGTTTTATTTGCATATTTAGTAATGTCTGGCAAGGTTTTTACTAGTAGTCCTACACACCTGCGACTTTTTTTAACTGTTAGCTTGCAACGTCTTCTAACTTACCTGCGTGAAGTTTTCCTGTTTCGATGCCGCCGTTGAAGAAGGGGTTGTTGGAGAGGTCCAGCCTCTCGGGGGCGTCTGCGGGGCTCCTGCCCCCGCTGGCGTCCACCTGCCCGGTGAGGAAAGGGTTGGAGGCCAGCGACGTCGCCGCAGCCCCCTTGTTGTAGCCCTCCACGGCCTTGGCGAGGGGGCTATCGTCGCCCTCCCACCAGAACTGCCCCCCGGAGGAGGCAGCCGAGTCACCGCCGCCGTTGTTGAAGGTGCCATGGCCATGGTGGGCCAGGAAGTTGATTTCCCTGGCCTGCTCGTTCACCGGGGGGTGTGCAGAGCCGTCGAGGGCGTGCTTCACGTCAGCCGCCGCGAAGGCGGCCAGAAGCACCACCGCCAACAGTGGCGTCATCCTCGCCTCACTTCTGAAAATAACTTAACAGTTATACAAAAATAGATACAATGCAAACAAAGTATGCAAACAAAGAAAACAAGGTAATTGAGGATCAAGGATTTAAGGATCTGGGGTACCTCAAGGCTCTTCTATTACCCCCTGCAAGTTGAAAGAAGTTGTTGAATCAAGTTCAAAGCACCCAACACAAATATCAAGATTAACTGGGCTAGACCTCAGGTTTCTAAAATAATGATATCTCCAAAAATTCTTGGGCATATTTTTGAAGATCACTACAGGTTCTAAATAAGTCATTGATTGAAGAAACATTCAGAGATCGTCCTAATTTTTTTCTTGTGGAAATGTTAACCAGCACGAAGATTACAAGAACCAATTACAAGAAGCGGACGTAACATTTAACACCTCTTCATCGGCCGCATTTTGCGCAACCTCGCAACCTGATCCCAAATCGCAATCAGACGCTCTTTTCGTTTACAGTCGCCTCGTTATCTCTTGCCCAATCCGTCGAGGATCCGTTTTTATCCAGGCATCCAACAGTACAAGTTGCGCAATCCGACAATTAACGACGTAACAGGTCCCAATCTCAGCTAAACCGCTATTCACACGTTCACTTTCGAAGCCATCAATCGAGCGACTATTTATTGTTGGATGCTTGGATGAGGCACCAAACTCCCTAACCAAATCCAAGAATCCAAACGTAAATCAACAACAGAGAGAGAACAGAGTCCAGAGCCTCTTCGCCATACAATGGAGAACCCTTGACCGTAATAAACCCTCATTGCAGGTACATTTTCAATTTCAAGTGAAAACACTATACTAACAAACTTTCAATTTATGTCCAATAACAAACCGATGATTTATTGTTGGACACTTGTGACTTGAAAGTTTACTGTCGCGTTAAATCACTTATCCATCGTCTTATTATTGGCAAACAGTGCTGAAGAAGCGTAAAGGTCGGAGGCTCGTCTCGAGTGTTTCGAACGGGCGACAGTTTCGGCAATGAACTTTCGGGAGGAGCGCCGAGTGCTGAGCCTCGGGGGATACCCATTGTGCTTCGACGGGCCGAAGGTCGCGCGAAAAAAACAGATAAGGCGGCTGGGCGTAAAAACAATCGAGAGGATTGTGTGATCAGCTTCGGGCGCAGCAATCAACAGATGATGCAAATGTATTTTTTTTTAAATAATAATCGTGATATTAATAATAATAATAGCAGAATTTTATGTGTTCGTGATATATTTTTTTATAGCAAATTATAGCAAAACTGCTTAAGCAAAATTGTTGTGTACAGCAATCGTAACAATCGCAACAATCGTAAAAATAATGGGTTATCTTAAGTTTTAATTTTGAAAATGTTAAGATTTTGAACCAAAGTTATAGGATACCAAAATATAACCAACATTCTATCAATTCTATTCTACAGAAACTAATCAATTTCCAAATCCACCAATTACTATAATAAGTATAACTATAAAGAACACTCTATAAATGTACTGTGAATTAGTATCGTCCCTATTTTTGGCCTTTTCGGCACTTCAATGAGTAAATAGAATTTTTGAATTGGGCATATTGTTATTTTTCTATATTGTTTGGGCATATTGGCGTATAGTTTCGCGGAATAAATGTTTAAAAAAAATTGTGTCTTGACCGGTGGTCATCGTAGGCGGCCTTGGCCAGGGTCATCGGACGTGATTTACCGCGAGAGTCGTCGCGGACGATCAGGTTTCGTCTCTTAATTGATCACCTGGACAAACCCGGACCTTGCCGATTTCGGAATAACAGATTGACGGCGGTTAGAATATCCGCAAGAAGGTCAAAAGAACCTGCAAAAAAATCTAACTTATTTTGTTTATTTTTTTCGCAATTGGTTAGAATTGCCAATAATAGAAGGTTCAATTAATTCTCTTGGTATAAACAAATATGAAAGATTATCTATTGTTTTTTATGGACACTAAACATAATATCTTCAGGATGGTTAGCAGAAACAGAAGAAAGTCCTAACTATTTTTTTTATTTTTTTTTTACAATTACTTAGAATCACCAAAAGTAGATTGTCCAATTCTATTGGTATATACAAATATGGACGCTTATCTATTGTTTTTTATGGATACTAAACAAAATATCTTCAGGATGGTTAGCAGAAACTGAAGAAAGTCCTAACTAATTTAATAAAATTTTTTTTTTACAATTACTTAGAATCACCAAACGTAGATTCTCCAAATCTATTGGTATAAACAAATATGAACGCTTATCTATTGTTTTTTTGCGGATACTAAACACAATATATACAGGACGGTCAGCAGAAACTGAAAAAAGTCCTAACTAATTTTTTTTTTTCAATTATCACCAAAAGTAGATTGTCTAACAAATTTATTGGTATAAACAAATATAAACGCTCATCTATGGTTTTTTTGGGATACTAAACTGAATATCTACAGGAAGGTCAGAAGAAACTGAAGAACGGTCTAACTAATTTTATTAAACTTTTTCCCCAAATTTTCCAATTTTTAAATTGGTTGTTGAATATCTCAACAACCAATCATTGAAATGTAAACTATTTTGGTAGGTTATGTTTTAATGATATGGTTACTATCACAATTAAATTTCATCAATATTGATACGCTAGTTCATTAGTTATCACGAATGATATATCAGTAACATTGAGGTATACTCACAATATTACTTAGAATAGCATCATTATAATTAAATGCAAATATCTCAACAACCAATCATTGAAATCTAACCTATTTTGGTAGGTTATGTTTTATTGATATGGTAATTATCACAATTAAATATCATCAATATTGATACGCTAGTTCATTAGTTATCGCGAATCATATATCAGATACATTGAGGTATACTCACAATATCACTTAGAATAGCATCATCATAATTAAATGCGAATATCTCAATAACCAATCATTGAAATCTAACCTGTTGTTGTAGGTTATGTTCTAATGAAATGGTGAGTATTACAAATAAATATCATCAATATTGATAAGGTGGTTCATTAATTGTCACTGTTGAAATATCAGGTGGAATGGGTAATATTGATAATCAAGAATTGGTCATAATGAAACTCTTAGTAACATAATTACCAAACATTGAATTCTAACTTAAATTGTCATGTCTTCTTCTGATGCCATCCTATAGGTTATACATAAATATCACTAATATTGATACGGTAGTTAATTAAATATCACTAATCAAATATCAGTTACATTGAGAATAACTCACATCAGTAGTTAGAATAGCACCGTTATAGATAAATGCGAATATCTCAACAACCAATCATTGAAATCTAACATATTTTGGAAGGTTATGTTATAATGATATGGTTACTATCACAATTAAATGTCATCAATATTGATACGCTAGTTCATTAGTTATCGCTAATCATATATCAGTTACATTGAGGTATACTCACAATATCACTTACAATAGCATCATTATATTTTAATACGAATATCTCCACAAACTATCATTGAAATATAACCTATTTTTGTAGGTTATATTCTAATGAAATTATGAATATCACAAATAAATATCATCAATATTAATACGCTGGTTCATTAATTATCACTGTTGAAATGTTAGGTAGATTTGGGTAAAACTGATAATCAAGAATTGGTCATAATGAAACTCTGAAAAACTCAATTATCAAACATTGAATTCTAACTTAAATTGTCAAATCTATTTTTTGTATTGTGCAGTATGTTGTACATAAATATCACCAATATTGATACGCTGGTTCATTAAATATCACTAATCAAATATCAGTTAGATTACTGAAAGAACAAATGCGAATATCTCAATAACCAATCATTGACATCTAACCTATTTTGGTACGTTATGTTCTAATGGTATGGTCACTATCATAATTAAATATCATCAATATTGATACGCTAGTTCATTAGTTATCGCTAATCATATATCAGATACATTGAGGTATACTCACAATATCACTTAGAATATCATCACTATGATTAAATGCGAATATCTTAACAACCAATCATTGACATCTAACCTATTTTGGTAGGTTATGTTCTAATGATATGGTATCTATCAGAATTAAATATCATCAATATTGATACGCTGGTTTATTAATTGTCACTGTTGAAACATCAGTTAGATTGGGCAATACTTATAATCAAGGATTGGTCATACTGAAACTCTCAAAAACTCAATTATCAAACATTGAATTCTAACTTAAATTATCAAATCTATTTTTTGTATTGTAAAGTATGTTTTATATAAATATCACCAATATTGATACGCTAGTTCATTATATGTCACTAATCAAATATCAGTTAGATTACGGAAAGATCAAATGCGAATATCTCAACAACCAATCATTGAAATCTAACCTATTTTGGTAGGTTAGGTTCTGATGGTATGGTAACTATCACAATTAAATTTCATTAATATTGATACGCTAGTTCATTAATTATTGCGAATCATATATCAGTAACATTGAGGTATACTCACAATATTACTTAGAATAGCATCAGTATGATTAAATGCGAATATTTTAACAACCAATCATTGAAATCTAAGCCATTTTGGTAGGTTATGTTTTTATGATATGGTAACTATCACAAATAAATATCATCAATATTAATACGTTGGTTCATTAATTGTCACTGTTGAAACATGAGGTAGATTAGGTAATACTGATGATCATTGGTCGATGATGGAATTGGTCAAAATGAAACTCTCAAAAACTCAATTATCAACAATTGAATTCTAACTTAAATCGTCACATCTTTTTTTGATATTGTGTTGTATGTTGTACATAAATATCACCAATATTTATACGCAAGTTCATTATATATCACCAATCAAATATCAGTTATATTGAGAAAAACTTATGTGCGAATATCTCAACAATCAATCATTGAAATTTAACCTATTTTTGTAGGTTATATTCTAATGATATTATAAATATCACAAATAAATATCATCAATATTGATACGCTGGTTCATTAATTGTCACTGTTGATACATCAGGTAGATTGGGCAATACTGATGATCAAGAATTGGTCATAATGTAACTGTCACTAACTCAATTACCAACCATTGAATTCTAACCTGAATTGTCACATCTTTTTTTGATATTGTGTTGTATGTTCTACATAAATATCACCAACATTGATACGCTAGTTCATTAAATATCACCAATTAAATATCAGTTGCATTAAAGAAAACTCAAATGCGAATATCTCAACAACCAATCATTGAAATCTATCCTGTTTTTATAGGTTATGTTACGATGAATTGGTAAATATCACAAATAAATATCATCAATATTGATACGGTGGTTCATTATTTATCATTGTTGAAACAACTGATAGATTGGGTAATACTGATAATTAAGAATTAGTTATAATGAACCTGTTAATAACTCAATTACCAAACTTTGGATTTTTACTTAAATTGTCATGTCTTCTTTTGATATTGTGCTGTATGTTGCACATAAATATCATGAATATTGATACGCTAGTTCATTAAATATCACTAATCAAATATCAGTTACATTAAAGAGAACTCAAATGCGAATATCTCGATAACCAATCATTGCAATCTAACGTAATTTAATAGGTTATGTTTTATTGATATGATAAGAATTACAAATAAATATCATCAATATTGATACGCTAGTTCAGTAATTATCACCAATTATATACCAGTGATTCACAATATCATTTAGAATAGCATCGTTATAATTATATGTAAATATCTCAAGAACCAATCATTGAAATCTGACCTATTTTGGTAAATTATGTTCTAGTGATATCGTAGCAATCACAAATAAATATCATCAATATCGATACGCTAGTTTAGTAATTATCACCAATAATATATCTGTTAGTCGAAATATCAGTGTTATAATTTAGTGCGAATATCTCAAGAACTAATCATTGAATTCTAAATATATTTAATAGGTTATGTTCTAATGAAATGCTGAGAATCTCAAGTAAATATCATCAAAATTGATACGGTAGTTCAGTAATTATCACTGATCATATATCAGTTACATGAGGATAACTTCACAATACCACTTAGTGTAGCGTCATTACAATTATATGCTAATATCTCAATAACCAATCATTGAAATCTAACCTATTTTTGTAGGTTATGTTCTAATGATATGGTAACTACCTCAAATAATTATCATCAATATCGATACGCTAGTTTAGTAATTATCATCAATTATATATCAGTTAGCCAAAATATCATTGTTATAATTTAGTGCGAATATCTCAACAACTAATAATTGAAATAAACTTTTTTAATAGGTTATGTTCTAATGAAATGCTGAGTCTCTCAAATAAATATCATCAAAATTGATACGCTAGTTCAGTAATTATCACTGATCATATATCAGTTACATGGGAATAACCTCACAATAGCACTTAGTGTAGCGTCATTATAATTAAATGCTAATATCTCAACAACCAATCATTGAAATCTAACCTATTTTGGGAGATTATGTTCTAGTGATATGGTAGCAATCACACATAAATATCATTAATATTGACACGCTAGTTTAGTAATTATCACCAATTATATATCACTTAGTAAAAATATCATTGTTGTAATTTAATGCGAATATCCCAACAACCAATCATTGAAATCTAAACTTTTGTAATAGGTTATATTCTAATGAAATGCTGAGTATCTCAAGCAAATATCATCAATATTTATACGCTAGTTCAGTAATTATCACTGATCATATATCAGTTATATGAGGATAACTTCACAATACCAGTTAGTGTTGCGTCATTATAATTATAAGCTAATATCTCAACAACCAATCATTGAAATCTATCCTGTTTTTGTAGGTTATGTTCTAATGATATGGTAACTATCTCAAGTAAATATCATCAAAATTGATACGCTACTTCAGTAATTATCACTGATCATATATCACTTACATGGGCATATCTTTACAATACCACTTAGGGCAGCGTCATTATAATTATATGCTAATATCTCAACAACCAATCATTGAAATCTAACCTATTTTTGTAGGTTATGTTCCAATGATATGGTAAGTATCTCAAATAAATATTATCAAAATTTATACGCTGGTTCATTAATTATGACGGTTCAAACATTAAGGCTAAAACTTTCAATTTAGAATAGGTCTTGTTAAAACTCTCGATAACTCGATAACCAAACATTGAATTCAAATATTACTTTGTGTATTTACTTCCTATATGTTACTATATATTGTGCCTGAAAATAATTAATATTGATACGCTGGTTTATGAATTATCACTGTTCGAACATCAGGGGTAAAAGTTACAAACAAGAATAGGTCATATTAAAACTATCGATAACTAGATAACCAAACATTGAATTCTAACGTAACTTTGTGTATTTACTTCCTATATGTTACTATATGTTATAGCTAAAAATAATTAATATTGATAGTCTGGTTTATGAATTATCACTGTTTGAACATTAGGGGTAAAAGTGACAAACAATAATAGGTCATGTTAAAACTCTCGATAACTCGAGAACCAAATATTGAATTCTCATGTAACTATGTGCATTTACTTCCTATATGCTACTATATGTTGTACATGAAAATAATTAATATTGATACGCTGGTTTATGAATTATCATTGATCAAATATTGGCTACCTTGGAACAAGTATAATTGCAGAAACCATACTTTTGGAAGAAAAATTTCCCAATAACCAATCACTGAAATTTAGCCTATTTTTGTATGTAAATTACAAATATTAGTCCTCAACTGTAAGTAAATTGAACTTATGTAATCATCCATTAATTTTCTACAAAAAAAAACATTACAGTCTTTTTTATGGCTTAACGTAAAGCCGATGTTATTCGTTTTATTGCTTGATGTAATTTTGATGTTTAACTGCTTGGTGCCATAAATTTCGTCAGATTTATTATCGGCCTCTTGAGTCCGCAATAATTAATTGGCATTACGGTAGAGTAAAAGTGATGACTGCAAATTCATGTTTTTTTGTATGCATATTATTAAAGGTCATGGAAACTAATAATTATATTAGTAAGAATTAAAACAAATGATAATATTTCTACTGTTCATTATTCGTCAAGTAGGTATATTCTGCAATACTAATTTTTTGGGATTAGAATATTAAAGGTCATGGAAACTAATAATTATATTATTATATTAGTAATAATATAATAATCAAGAATAGGTTATTGATATTGGTTAATAATTGAAACAAATGATGACAATTCTACTGTTCATTGATCAAGTAGGTATATTCTGGAATCCTAATATTTTGGGATTAGAATATTAAAGGTCATGGAAACTAATAATTATCTTATTATATTAGTAATAATTGAAACAAATGATAATAATTCTACTGTTCATTATTCGCCAAGTAGATATATTCTGCAATACTGATTGTTTGGGATTAGAATATTATTTTTAATGTTGCTGTTATTTTTAATAAATGCCGGTGATTAGCCATAGCTGCAGAAATAGGTCATCGCAAAACAAACAAGCGATGATAATATTTAATTACTTTCACATGCAGAAATAGAATTGCATTGCACATACACGTGTGGAAGTTTGTTTTGTCAATTCTACCCTGCTGACCTGTGACATTCAGTATTGCGCACTCCTTGTAGCTTTTACATATTAACTAACACTTTACACATTATCAATCTGGCGCGTTTTCACTTTGCGAAACTTATTAATAGCTGCAACACGTTTCGGCTCTGTAGGACTTTGTAGTTAGCCGTGTTTTGCGCCGATTAATGTTGCGCAAGACACAGCAAAAAAGTTATTAAGAGGCGCGTGGGAGCCGACAAATAGCCTTATTGATCGCTCTTTAATGAGGCGATGATCAATCTCGAACGATTTTAATGAGACATCATCAATCTTGGATACAGGGAGCGAGGTTTGGAAATTAATTCGTGATTTGTATACAAAATTGATGAAAAATTGATTTGGTGTCGTACCGACTGCGCCATTAATGTTGAGACGACTCTAGTATTGCCTATCAGAATTTTTTGCCGATGCATTTTTGGTTTGCCCTTGACTTCAAGCACATACACCGCATTCGGCCTTAAGTGTTTCCATTAAGCACACACATTATAACCGTAGGATAGCTACTCGCCGCTTTCTATTAGGCAATACGGTTTTTGGAGGCACTTAAGACGGTGACTAACGAAAATCCTTTTCGGTCGGCGAGTGTTTCGCCGAAAGGTCACCTGCAGATGAGTTTCGCCTTAATTGCCTCCCATCGAAGTTATTTGGTATAACTATTCGTTTCTCTTGCATTCCTAGTGATTTATTTCGCTGGTGAATTTCGGTGAGTAATCGCTACACGTGTAGCAACAAATTGGACGCTCTCAATGTCGAATTCGAAATATTTCTTCGACGGAATCTCGTGGAAGTTTTGGTCCCATTAAAGGATTTTCGTTTTCGAAAGGAGCGCGTTGCACAATAGCGTTAGGCGGCCGCAATCCTGCCGCCAGGATTCCGTGGTCCTTGCGTAACTCGCAGGACTTTCTCGCGGTGGAGAAGAAGCTCTTCGGATCCTCCTCCACTTTCTTGGAGGCGCTTGCGTAATGGTGGAGGAGCGCGCGAAGACGGCACACTTTTACAAGCTAATGGAGCGGAATTCCACGCTTACGCAACTGATAATAACCAATCGAGCAATTTAATTAAGAAAGAGCCGAGATTTATTGTAGTCCGTGGAGAAATTTTACACGGCGGGGAATAAAAGTTTTACTGACCAATTTGAAACGGTATAATTTGCATAATTTTGGGTTTTTAATAGGTATCATACATAAGTGTTGGTATCTCAAGAACTGGCGTATCAATATGAATGCAATTTTATACTGATATTAAGTGATATACTAGCAAATAATATGTGCAATTACATAAGTATCCAATGCGCAGTTTTTGAGATATATCAATATTTGTCTACGATTTTACTCCAATTTTACTGTTACAACAGTACAGGTATCTCAAAAACTGGCGTATCAATTTAAATATAATTTGGTACTAATATTAAGTGATATACCAGCACATAAGACGTGCAATTAAATTAATATCCAATAAGCAATTGTTTGGATATTTTAATATTTGTTGGAGACTACAATATTTTGAGGCGATTTTAAGTGTATCTCCCATACGTGCCATACTTAAGTATTGGTATCTCAAGAACTCGCGTATCAATATGAATGCAAATTTGTACTGATATTAAGTGATATACTGCTACACAACCCACGTAATTAAAGTAATATCCAATGAACTATTCTTAAGATATTGCAATTTTCATCCAAACTTTGATATTTTGGAGATTTTTACAAAATTTCTCCAATTAAAATAATATTTGTATAACGATATCTCAAAAACTACCGTATCATTATTAATATATTTTTTTATAAATATTCTGTGATATACTAGTATTATATGGGTATAAATATATTTATATCTAATAGACGTTTAAAAAGATATATAATATTTTATTACGAACATATAATTTTAAAAGTAATCCCTCATATTTCTCACACCTAATTACTGATATCTCTAGAACGAGCGTATCAATATGAGTGCAATTTCGTACTGATATTAAGTGATATACCAGTATATAACACACTTAATTGAATTAATATCCAATGAACGATTCTTAAGATATTTAAATTTTCATGCCAACTTGGATATTTTGGGGATTTTTCCAAATTTTCTCCAATTAAAATCAGAATTAAATAACGATATCTGAAAAACTACCGTATCAATATGAATGTATTTTTCTACAAATATTGTGTGATATACTAGTATTATATGGGTATAAATATATTTATATCCAATGGACGTTTCAATATATATCTAATTTTTTAGTGCGAACATATTATTTTAAAAGTAATCCCTCGTTTTTCTCACACCTAAATACTGATATCTCTAGAACTAGCGTATCAATATGAATGCAATTTCGTGATAATATTAAGTGATATACTAGTACACAACACACGTAATTAAATTAATTTCCAATGAACTATTCTTAAAATATTTCAATTTTCATCCAAACTTTGATATTTTGGAGATTTTTACAAAATTTCTCCAATTAAAATAATATTTAAATAACGATATCTCAAAAACTACCGTATCAATATGAATGTATTTTTACGTATATTGTGCGATTACTGGTATTATGTGGATATAATTATATTTATATCCAATGAACGATTCTTAAAATATACCAATATTTGCTTGACATTGCGTTTTTACTCAAATTTCAGCAATACAACAGTGATGGTATCTCAATTACTGGCGTATCAATTTTAATGCAATTGTTTACTGATATTAAGTGATATACTAGTATATAATATGTATAATTGTATTAATATCCAATGAGTAGTTTTTGAGATATTTCAATTTTTGTTAAAGACTTCAATATTTTGAGACGATTTTAAGTATATCTCTCTTATTTATCACACATAAGTCATGGTATCTCAAGAACTGGCGTATCAATATTGATGCATGTTTTTACTGATATTAAGTGATATACTAGGATATGATATGGGCAAATATATAAATATCCTATGAGTGGTTTTTAAGATATTTCAATATTTGTTTGAGACTAGGATTTTACTCCAATTTTACTGATACAATACTAAAGGTATCTCAAGAACTGGCGTATCAATGTCAATGCAATTGTTTACTGATATTAAGTGATATACTAACATATAACATATATAATTGTATTAATATCCAATGAGTAATTTTTGAGATATTTCAATCTTTGTTAAAGACTTCAATATTTTGAGACGATTTTAAGTATATCTCTCTTATTTATCACACATAAGTCATGGTATCTCAAGAACTGGCGTATCAATGTTGATGCATTTTTTTACTGATATTGAGTGATATACTAGGATATGATATGGGCAAATATATAAATATCCTATGAGTGGTTTTTAAGATATTTCAATATTTGTTTGAGACTAGGATTTTACTCCAATTTTACTGATACAATACTAAAGGTATCTCAAGAACTGGCGTATCAATATCAATGCAATTGTTTACTGATATTAAGTGATATACTAACATATAACATATATAATTGTATTAATATCCAATGAGTAATTTTTGAGATATTTCAATTTTTGTTAAGGACTTCAATATTTTGAGACGATTTTAAGTGTATCTCTCTTATTTATCACACATAAGTCATGGTATCTCAAGAACTGGCGTATCAATGTTGATGCATTTTTTTACTGATATTAAGTGATATACGAGGATATGATATGGGCAATTATATAAATATCCTATGAGTGGTTTTTAAGATATTTCAATATTTGTTTGAGACTAGGATTTTAGTCCAATTTTACTGATACAATACTAAGGGTATCTCAAGAACTGGCGTATCAATGTCAATGCAATTGTATACTGATATTAAGTGATATACTACTATATAAAGTGTATAATTGTATTAATATCCAATGAGTAATTTTTGAGATATTTCAATCTTTGTTAAAGACTTCAATATTTTGAGACGATTTTAAGTATATCTCTCTTATTTATCACACATAAGTCATGGTACCTCAAGAACTGGCGTATCAATGGTGATGCATTTTTTTACTGATATTAAGTGATATACTAGGATATGATATGGGCAATTATATAAATATCCTATGAGTGGTTTTTAAGATCTTTCAATATTTGTTTGAGACTAGGATTTTACTCCAATTTTACTGATACAACACTAAGGGTATCTCAAGAACTGGCGTATCAATGTCAATGCAATTGTTTACTGATATTAAGTGATATACTAGTATACAGCATGTATAATTGTATTAATATCCAATGAGTAATTTTTGAGATATTTCTATTTTTGTTAAAGATTTCAATATATTGAGACGATTTTAAGTGTATATCTTTATTTATCACACATAAGTCATGGTATCTCAAGAACAGGCGTATCAATGTTGATGCATTTTTTTACTGACATTGAGTGATATACTAGGATATGATGTAGCCAATTATATAAATATCCTATGAGCAGTTCTTAAGATATCTCAATATTTGTTTGAGACAAGGATTTTACTCCAATTTTACTGATACAACACTAAGGGTATCTCAAGAACTGGCGTATCAATGTCAATGCAATTGTTTACTGATATTAAGTGATATACTAGTATATAGCATGTATAATTGTATTAATATCCAATGAGTAGTTTTTGAGATATTTCTATTTTTGTTAAAGATTTCAATATATTGAGACGATTTTAAGTGTATATCTCTTATTTATCACACATAAGTCATGGTATCTCAAGAACAGGCGTATCAATGTTGATGCATTTTTTTACTGATATTGAGTGATGTAATAGGATATGATATTGGCAATTATATAAATATCCTATAAGCATTTTTTAAGATATTTCAATATTTGTTTGAGACTAGGATTTTACTCCAATTTTACTGATACAACACTAAGGGTATCTCAAGAACTGGCGTATCAATGTTTGTGCAACTTTTTTCTGATATAAAAAGATATACAAGTATGCAATATGTGTAATTCAATTAATATCCAATGAGTAATTTTTAAAATATTTCAATTTTAGTTTTTTACAACGATTTTGGGCCAATTTCAGTTGTTACTATAATTAGTCTCGCATTTAAATAGGGAAATCTCAAAAACCACCGAATCAATATGAATGAAATTTTGTTCTCCAATTGGGTGATATATTAGTATAAAATGTGAATAATTATATTTATTTCCAATGAGTAACTCTTGAGATAACTTTGCTATTTTGATGCAATTTCAAGACTTTCTCCAATTATATCATATTTAAATAACGATAATTCAAAAACTACCGTATCAATATGAATGTAATTTGCTACTGATATTGTGCGATATACTAGTATTATGTGGGTATATTTATTTTTATATTTAATGGGTGGTTCGCTAGATATTTAAATTTTAGTGCGGACATATAATTTTAACAGCACAATACTTATGCCAACGAAATCTTAATAGTTGTAATTATTAAAAATCTTCAATATTGTTATGAAAAATTAACTGAAATTCACATATCTTAGTAGCTTATGACCTATTAGAATTAATGCAAACATTTATTTCCATTATTCATGAATTTTCAGGCATTTAAAATAATTCCTGAAAAAATTAGCCCGGCGCATCCACCATATTTTTTCCCAATATTGCCCAAAAAATTTAGATCATATTTTTCTGTACTTTCATACTTTTCGATTAGTGTAATTAAATTTTACTTTATTTACGAATAATTGCTATAAATGACCTGAGGATTATTACTTATTATATTTTTTGAGGTCTAAAAGTAATTTACTATAATAATCAATAAAAAATAATAAATTAAAATTATAAATGTTTTTGCCTTCAATTTTTTTTAAATTGTGTGCTGTTATTCATAAGGTACTGCTAATCCTACAGTTGTTATAGTTTTTATACAAATATACAGTTTTGTTATATATAGTTTCATCCAAAAAAAATTATATTTGCAAACATTTAGTTGCAGTTTTTGCGTTTTTTTTTTAATTTTATGATTTTGTTATCTGCATTATTATCTATTACTATAATCTATTATTTATGAATAATTGCTATAAATGCTCTGATGATTATTATTTATTATATTTTTTGAGGTCTAAAAGTGATACTATAACAATCAATAAAAAAATATAAATGTAAATTATAAATATTTTTGTCTTCAATTTTTTTGTTTATTGTTTGTTGTTATTGATATGCTGCTGCTATTCATACATTTGATATAGTTTTCATACAATGATACAGTTTTGTTTTATTCAGTTTTATCAAAGAAAAATATATTTGCAAACATTTTCTTGCAGTTTTTGCGTTTTTTTTTAAATATTGTGATTTTGTTTTCTGCACTATTATCTCTCTTCTTGTTCTTTGTTTTTTTCTTGTTTTTTTCTCAGTATTTGCTTCTTTTTTTTTAAATTTTGATTTAGTTATCTAATTACTTTTGTTACGAATAATTGTTTTAAATGAGCTGATGATTATTATTTATTATATTTTTTAGGTCTAAAAGTGATTCACTATAACAGTCAATACAAAACTATAAATTTAAATTATAAATATTTTTGTCTTCAAATTTTTTTTTATCGTTTACTGTTATTGATACAGTTGATACAGTTTTCATACAATGATACAGTTTTTTTTTATACAGTTTCATCAAAGAAAAATATATTTGCAAACATTTTGTTGCAGTTTTTGCGTTTGTTTTTTATTTTGTCTTTTTGTTATCTGCACTATTATCTTTCGTCTTGTTCTTTATTTTTTCTTGTTTCTTTAGCTTTAGCTTTCTGAAAGCATGTTTGAAATTACTTAACATATATAGTTTTATAAAATAACGTCCTAAATTATGAAAAAAAAAATCTGTTCTGAAAATTGAGACATGATTATGAAAAAAAAAACAAATTTTATAAAATTATGTCTCAAATTATTAAAAAAATCTCATTCCATAAAAACCTATCTCAAATTATAAAATTATATATCTGATTCCGTAAATCTCTCTTCTTGTTCTTTCTTTCTTTTTGTTCGTTGTTTCTTCTTGTTTCTTTCTCAGTTTTTGTTTTTTTTTTTATTTTGTCATTTAGTTATGTGCATTATTATCACTCTTTTTGTTCTTTAAACTTTCTTGTTGTTTATTTCTTCTTGTTTCTTTTTCAGTTTTTGCATTTTCGTTTAATTTTGATTTATTTGTCGTATTTGCTTATTTTTGTCGTAGTATGTACGATTATCTCTCTTCTTGTTCTTTGGTTTTTCTGGTTTTTCTTCACAGCTTTTGCGTTTTTTTAAATTTTCTTTGTTTATCTTCGTATAACTTTTTCAGTTGTTGCGTTTTTTTAAAATTTTGTTATTTAGTTATCTGCACTATATTCTCTTACAGCTTTTTCATTTATTTTTAAATATTGTGATTTAGTTATCTGAAGTATTATCTGTCTTCTTGTTCTATGTTTATACTTGTTCTTCGTTTCTTCTTGTTCTTTGTTTCGTTCGTTGTTTCTTCTTGTTCTTTGTTTCTTCTTGTTTCTTTCTCAGTTTTTGCATTTCTTTAAATTTTTATTTAGTTATCTGCACGATTATCTTTCTTCTTGTGTTTTGTATCTTCGTGTTTCGTTCACAGTTTTTGCGTTTTTTTTTAAATTTTGTAATTTAGTTATCTCCACTGTTATCTTACAGTGTTTGCATTTTTTTTAATATTGTAATTTAGTTATCTGTACTATTATCTCTATTCTTGTTTTTTGTTTCTTCTTGTTCGTTGTTTCTTCTTGATTTTTGTTCCTTCTATTTTTCTTTCTCAACTTTTGCGTTTTTTTTAATATTTGCTTTAGTTATCTGCATGATTATCTTTCTTTTTGTTCTTTATATCTTCGTGTTTCTTTCACAGTTTTTGTGTTTTTTTTTAAATTTTGTAATTTAGTTATCTGCACTATTATCTTAGTGTTTGCATTTTTTTTAAATATTGTGATTTAGTTATCTGCACTATTATCTCTCTTTTTGTTCTTTGTTTCTTCTTGTTCTTTGTTTCTTCTTGTTTGTTGTTTCTTTCTCAGTTTTTGCGTTTTTTTTAAATTTTGATTTAGTTTTCTGCACGATTGTCTTTCCTCTTGTACTTTGTATCTTCGTGTTTCTTTCTCAATTGTTGCGTTTTTTTTTAATTTTGTGATTTAGTTATCTGCACTATTATCTTACAGTATTTGATTTCTTTAAATATTGTGATTTAGTTATCTGCACTATTATCTCTGTTTTTGTTCTTTGTTTCTTGTCTTTGTTTCTTCTTGTTCTTTGTTTCTTCTTGTTTGTTGTTTCTTCTTGTTTCATTCTCAGTTTTTGCGTTTTTTTTAGTTATCTGCACCATTATCTTACAGTTTTTGCATTTTTTTTTAAATATTGTGATTTAGTTATCTGTACTATTACCTCTCTTCTTGTTCTTCAAACTTTCTTGTTCTATGTTCCTTCTTGTTTCTTTTTGAGTTTTTGCGTTTTGTTTTTAATTTTGATTTTATTATCTGCACGAGTATCTCTCTTCTTGTTCTTGTTTCTTCTTGTTTCTTTCTCAGTTTTTGTGCTTTTTTATTAAATTTTGTGATTTCTTTATCTGCACTCTTCTTGTTCTTCAAACTTTTGTTTTAAGTAAACACTCGACAATCGCAACAAACAACTGCCGCTCCCCTGGCTATCCGGTTTCGCCTCAACCTTCTGCATCTAACATTATACTACACATTATAATTAGACATAGCAGTTTACGTAATGACTTTTTCTTTTTTCCTAACGGCCAGGGCTGCGGGCGCGTCCATTCACACGTCCTCTCCTTCTCTCTCTCATTACGGCTTAACGCGTAACTCACCATCGCTCTCTTCACTCTCACTCTCCGCTAGACCTGTTCACCTCTATACTTGGGTGACTAGGCCAGCGCTTCTTCAGCGCCTTCATTTGTTTTCGCCGGTGCGTGTGCAATCGAACCGGTCTACACCGCACGCTCCAGATTGCCGAAGAGTGTGGTAATTGCCTTTTTTTTTCATAGAAGAGCGATGCTGTCGTGGGTGCGTCTTTGGTCCTTCGAATTATGGTAAACTGCGCACCCATGCGTCTATGATTTTATTAGCTGCGCTGAATAACTTCGAAATTGCTCGCATGATAAGCGGCGGTTTTGAATTTTAAAAATGCAAGCGATTCGACCATGAATGGTCCTTCGAATTTTTACAAGTTTACTATAGTGGTACACTGCGGTGCATTTAATAACTTTGCCCACACACATGACACATATGTTGGTTTGGTTTAATCAGAAATCATCTCCATGAAAATCCGAGAAAGTAAAAATTGTAAAATCTGTTTTTTTTTTTTTTTTTTTTTTTTTTTTTTTTTTTTTTTTTTTTTTTTAAATTCACGTCGAACTTTTTGAATACGGTTCTTATCACTTTCGTGCTATTTTTTCTGCAATTAAAAATAATCTAAATTCCATTGGCACTTTTTTGCTCGCTTTTGCCCAAAAGTTTCTGTAAACAAGGTACTTATCGTCTTCGACTTATCGTCTTTTTGTGCAACAAATTTCCATCTCTTTGGGTGCATTGTGGTTTCGTTCGAGAGGCTCCAGCCGATGACGTGCGCTGTTTTGTACGCAAAAGGAAATTATCTGGCATTCCTGGCGAGACGCGTTCCACGCGATGAATGTCAGTGTGTTACTTGGTGGGATTTGAATTGGTAATGTCGACGGTCGCGTCGGAAAATTGCGAAACAACGCCAAGAGATTTCTCAGAGATGAATCTCCGAGATGGTCGTCACTTGTTTGCCGCGTTTTTCAACTGTTTGCGACACGTATCGGTTGTTTTTGTTTCACGTTTACACGTGTGTCCAAACACGTCATTAATCTTCATAATGTATTAAATGCTCAACAGTTGAATAACAATAATAATAATAAATGAAGTTAGTGGATAAAGCCTTTACTATATGATAGTTAATCATAATATACCTGATAACATTTTTTTTTTATTGTTATGCAAAACATGTAATCATATTTTACTATAATTATTACAATCTGATCAAAGATGGATCAATGAGTAATGTTATGCCAACTTAAATTGCTAAATAAAAGTTTACAATAATGAAAATAATAATTATCAATACTAAAAGTCGATACGCTTACAAAATTCTCCAAGTTTGTAAAATCAAGTGCCAATTTATTGAAAAAAATTGCAAAAAAAACTATTTTATAAAATCATGCCTTAAGTTATAACAAAAATGTAATTATGTATGAATAACCGTATCCAAAATTTTGGAAACTATTCGAATTTTTCAAACAACGATTTTACGAAATCAGATTTATAATTTTATAATTTCAGATAGGATTTTACGGAATTAGATTTTTTAATTTATAAATTGAGACATAATTTCAGACATAATCTTATAAAATGTATGTAAACTCGTATCTCAAATTTTGGAAACTATTCGATTTTTTCAAATCAAGATTTTACGAAATCAGGTTTATAATAATTTATAATAATTTTATAATTTGAGATATAATTTTACGGAATTAGATTTTTTTATAATATGAGACATAGTTTCAGACATGATCTTATAAAATTTTATATATTTTTCATAATCATGTCACAATTTTCAGAATTGAATTTTTTTCTTATAATTTAAGACGTTATTTTACAAAACTATATATGTTTTCATGATTTCAGACATCATTTTAGAAAATAAACCATTTTTCGGGATTTTATTATGTGATTTTGCCAATGTGGACGTTTTTTCATGATATTTGGCATGATTTTACGAAATCAGTTTTATAAGTTTATAATTTGAGATATGATTTTACAGAATTAGATTTTTTTTTGAAATTTGAGGTATAAATTCAGACAAAATCTTATTAAATTTAATATTGTTTTCATAATCATGTCTCAATTTTCAATATAAATTTCTCTTTTCATAATTTCAGATGTTATTTTACAAAACTAGATATTTTTTCATAATTTCAGACATGCTTTTACAAAATAAATCTTTTTTCAGGATTTTATTATGTAATTTTGAAAAAGTGGACATGTTTTCATGATATTTGGCATGATTTTACAAAATCAGATTTATAATTTTATAGTTTGAGATAGGATTTTATAGAATTAGATTTTTTTTATTATTTGAGACATATTTTAAGACATAATCTTATAATGTTTCATATCTTTTTCATAATAATATCACACTTTTCAAAATTGATTTTGTTTTTTTTTTCATAATTTAAGACGTTATTTTACAAAATTATATATGTTTTCATAATTTCAGACATCATTTTACAAAATAAACCATTTTTCAGGATTCTATAATGTGATTTTGCAAAAGTGTACGTTTTTTCATGATATTTGGCATGATTTTACGAAATCAGATTTATAATTTTATAATTTGAGATAGTATTTTATAGACTTACATTTGTTTTTTATAATTTGAGACATACTTTCAAACATAATCTTTTAAAATTTTGATATTTTTTGTCACAATTTGAGACACGATTTTACAAAATAGATTTTTGTTTCCCATAATTTAAGACGTTATTTTACAAAACTATATATTGTTTCATATTTTAAGACAAGCTTTTACAAAATAAACCTTTTTTCAGGATTTTATAATGTGATTTTACAAAAGTGGACATTTTTCAATGATATTTGGCATGATTTTACAGAACCAGATTTTTAATTTTCTCGTTTGGGATAGGAATTTTCAAAATTAGATGTTTTTTTATATTACTTAAGACATTTGTTACAATTTGAGATACTATTTGTACAATTTAAGACACTATTTATCAAACTTTGAGACATTAATTGTGACAATTTCAGGAACTATTTATCACAAGATATGACATTGTCACAATTTAATATATTAATTGTCACACTTTGAGAAACTATTTGTCACAATTTAAGACGGATATTATGACAATTTGAGAAACTATTTATCACAATGTAAGACATTGTCACAATTTAATATATTAATCATCACAGTTTGAGATACTATTTGTTGCAATTTAAGACGGATATTATGACAATTTGAGAAACTGTTATCATAATTTAAGACAATAATTGTGACAATTTTTAGAACTATTTATCACAATGTAAGGCATTGTCACAATTTAATATATTAATTGTCACAGTTTGAGAAACTCTTTGTGTGAATTTGAGAAACTATTTGTCACAATTTAAGACGGATATTATGACAATTTGAGAAACTATTTATCATAATTTTAGACATTAGTTGTGACAATTTGAGGAACTATCTCAACACAATGTAAGATATTGTCACAATTTAATATATTAATTGTCACAGTTTGAGAAACTATTTGTCACAATTTAAGATGGATGTTATGACAATTTGAGAAACTATTTATCACAATGTAAGACATTGTCACAGTTTGAGAAACTATTTGTCACAATTTGAGAAAGTATTTGTCACAATTTGAGAAACTATTTGTCACAATGTAAGACGGATATTCTGACAATTTGAGCAACTATTTATCACAATTTAAGACATAAATTGTGACAATTTGAGGAACAATTTATCTCAATGTAAGACATTGTCACAATTTAATATAAGACATTGTCACAGTTTGAGAAACTCTTTGTGACAATTTGAGAAACTATTTGTCACATTTTAAGACGTATATTGTGACAATTTGAGAAACTATTTATCATAATTTTAGACATTTATTGTGACAATTTGAGGAACGATTTAACACAATGTAAGATTTTGTCACAATTTAATATATTAATTGTCACAGTTTGAGAAACTATTTGTCACAATTTGAGAAACTATTTGTCACAATTTAATATGGATATTATGATAATTTGAGAAACTATTTATTATAATTTAAAACATTAATTGTGACAATTTGAGAAACTATTTATCACAATATGCGACATTGTCACAGTTTGAGAAACTATTTGTCACGATTTGAGAAACTATTTTTCACAATTTGGGAAACTATTTGTCACAATTTGAGAAATTATTTGTCACAATTTAAGACGGATATTATGACAATTTGAGAAACTATTTATCATAATTTAAGACATTAATTGTGACAACTTAAAGAACTATTTATCACAATGTAAGACATTATCATAATTTAATATATTAATTGTTACAGTTTGAAAAACTATTTGTCACAATTTAAGATGGATATTATGATAATTTGAGAAACTATTTATTATAATTTAAAACATTAATTGTGACAATTTGAGAAACTATTTATCACAATATGAGACATTGTCACAGTTTGAGAAACTATTTGTCACAATTTAAGACGGATATTAGGACAATTTGAGAAACTATTTATCATAATTTAAGACATTAATTGTGTCAACTTAAAGAACTATTTATCACAATGTAAGACATTATCATAATTTAATATATTAATTGTCACAGTTTGAGAAACTATTTGTCACAATTTAAGATCGATATTATGACAATTTGAGAAATTAATTATCATAATTTAAAACATTAATTGTGACAATTTGAGGAACTAACTATCACAATGTAAGTGATGAATTGTCACAATTTAATATATTAATTGTCACAGTTCCAAAAACGGTTTTTCACAATTAGTGATTAATTATTTGTCACAATTTGAGAAACTATTTATAACAATTTAAGACACTATTTATCAAAATTTAAGACAATTTCAGAAATTATTTATCACAATTTAAGACATTGTCACAATTTAATATATTAATTAACAAACTATTGAGAAACTATTTATCATAATTAATTGTCACAATTTGAGAAACTATTTGTGATAATTTAAGATATTAATTGAGACAATTTGAGTAAATAATTGTCATAATATAAGACATTGTCATAAATTAGTACATCAATTATCACAATTTGAAAATCTGTTTGTCACAATTTGTGAAACTATGTATCACAATTTGTGAAACCATGTATCACAATATGAGAAACTATTTGTCATAATTTGAGAAACTGTTACTCTCAAAATTTGTTATATGATCGTTCATTTGGTTTTCTTAATTTTGAGACTATCGTTATACTTGTGACTATTGTCATAATTTAGTACGGAAATTATGACAATTTTAGAAATGATATATGACAATTTTAGACATTGATTGTGACAATTTGAGAAAATATTTATCACAATTTAAAACATTGTCACAAATTAGTACATTAAATGTCACAATTTGAAAATCTATTTGTCACAATTTGTGAAACTATTTATCACAATTTGTGAAACCATTTGTCATAATTTGAGAAACTGTTAGTCTAAAAATTTGTTGTATGATCGTTCATTTGCTTTTCTTAATTTTGAGACTATCGTTATACTTGTGAGTATTGTCACAATTTAGTACGGAAATTATGACAATTTGAGAAACTATTTATGACAATTTAAGACATTAATTGTGACAATTTGAGAAAATATTTATCACATTTTAAGACATTGTCACAAATTAGTACATTAATTGTCACAATTTGAAAATCTATTTGTCACAATTTGTGAAACTATTTATCACAATTTTAGAAACAATTTGTCATAATTTGAGAAACAATTTGTTATAATTTGAGAAACTATTTATCACAATTTGAGATACTATTTCTTATAATTTGAGAAACTCTTAGTCTCAAAATTTGTTGTATGATCGTTCATTTGCTTTGCTTAATTTTGAGACTATCGTTATACTTGTGACTATTGTAAAAATTTAGTACGGAAATTATGACAATTTGAGAAACTATTTATAACAATTTTATAAATTAATTGTGACAATTTGAGAAAATATTGATCACAATTAAAAACATTGTCACAAATTAGTACATTAATTGTCACAATTTGAAAATCCATTTGTCACAATTTGTGAAACTATTTATCACAATTAGAGAAACCATTTGTCATAATTTGAGAAACTGTTAGTCTAAAAATTTGTTGTATGATCGTTCATTTGCTTTTCTTAATTATGACACTATCATTATACTTGTGACTATTGTCACAATTAAGAACGGAAATTATGATAATTTGAGAAACTATTTACGACAATTTAAGATATTATTTGTGACAATTTGATAAAATATTTATCACAATTTAAGATATTGTCACACACTAATAGATTAATTGTCACAATTTCAAAATCTATTTATCACAATTTGTGAAACTATTTATCACAATTTTAGAAACTATTTATCACAATTTGAGAAACTATTTGTCATAATTTGAGAAACTATTTATCATAATTTGAGAAACTATTTGTCATAAATTGAGAAATTATTAGTCTATTAGTCTCAAAATTTGTTGTATGGTCGTTCATTTGCTTTTCTTAATTTTGAGACTATCGTTATAGCAAGCAATTTAATTCCAATTAGCAGCATTAAACTTTGCATATATCCTATAATTAAAAAGCAATTGAGAACGTTTTAATTTGACGGCGCGGATTTATAATGGCTTTGATTACCCGCAAACTCTTTAATTGCGTTAAAGATCATCGTTAACAATGCAGGTGAGCGCGACGACACGAGGCGTTACATAATTCCACACTCTCGTAATTGCCGATGGAAATTCGAAATGACTTGAAATATCTCGAAATAAATCTGAAGGTAATTATTCAAAATAACCCAAAATATCTTGAAATTACTCGAAATATATCAAAATGTGGTAATTCGAAATAACTCGAAATAACTCGAAATAAATCAAAAAGTGGTAATTCTAAATAACTCGAAATAAATCAAAAAGTGGTAATTCGAAATAACTCGAAATAAATCAAAAGGTGGTAATTCGAAATAACTTGAAATAAATTTTGAAAAAACTTTTGAAAACTTGAATAATCCGAAATTATCCTTGAAGAGCCCAGTTTTGAAGTTACTCGAAAAATCTTGAAACACTTGAAAATTTCAATATTTTGAAATAACTGGCAACTAATTCCGAAAAATCCTCAAAAGGCACCTATTTTTGGAATAACCGAAATAACTTGAAATAAGTTGAAATGGCCGGCAAATAATTCCAAAATAATCTTCAAATTATTTTGAAATAAGTCTAGATAACTTGAAATAATTCGAAATATCTTGAAATAACTCCTGGAAACCAAATAATCTTCAAAGGGCACCTACTTTTGAAATAGATCTAAATAAATCTAAAATACTTTGAAAAATCTTGAAGTAACTCCTTGGGACCAAATAATCTTCAAAGGCACCTACTTTTGAACTAACTCTAAATAACTTTGAAAAATCTTTAAAAAACTGCTGGAAAGCAGATAATCTTCAAAGTTCACCTACCTTTCTCGATTCGCTGAAGAGGAAAATCCGCCCCTCGTTTTTCGGGTGGGTCGGGTGTCGGGGCCCTTTGGTCGGTCGGCCCTCCGTGTGCGTCGCAGCGTTGTATAAATAAATAAATAAACAACCAACAACCTACTACTACGGGCTTATTGCACAAAACACACTTCACGTCGTACTGAGATGCCTCCACGGAGTGACATCATTTATATACCTCATCTTCTGTGTGCACCCGTCAGGAGGATGCTTCAGGATCTCTCACACTCTCGCCCACCTCCCCCACCTCTCTCCGCGGAGACGACGGAGACGTCCAAGGCAGACGGACGGACGCAACTTGCCCAACCAGCGAATCCAAGAAAATCTCAGATTTTCACAGTTTCCCACAATAGCTGAAGAATATTTTCATAATGAAGACCATAACGACATATATAATTATATTGATAGTCAAAAAACAACAAAAATGTGGGTAACGGTGATGACTAAATCTCAAAAGACATACATAACCATATTTATAACCAAAACGACAAATATGTTAATATCAAAAGATAAATATCTTGATAAAAATGATGACACGACATATATTGATAACGAAAAAGACAATAATATTGATGATTAATGACTCATATGACTATAATGACTAATGATGGTCATAAAAATAGACTACTGAAATACTTATATGCTAAGAAAGTAGAATCATTGATCATATCCTAACGTTTGATAGAGTTGAATCATTCGACTATATTTTATCAGTTGAGATAATTGAATAATTGCATCGTATATTATTTGCTAAGAGAGTTGAATCATTCGACTATATCTTAACATTTGTTAGAGTTGAATCGCTCGACTATATCTGAACATTTGATAGAGTTGAATCATTCGACTATATTTTATAAGTTGAAAGAATTGAATAATTCCATCATATATTATCTGCTAAGAGAGTTGAAATATTCGACTATATCTTAACATTTGATAGAGTTGAATCATTCTACTAAATCTGAACATTTGATAGAGTTGAATCATTCGACTGTCAATCATAAGTTGAGAGAGTTGAATAATTCCATCGTATATTATCTGCTAAGAGAGTTGACTCATTTGACTGTATCTTAACTTTTGACAGATTTGAATAATTAGACTATATCGTATCTGTTCAGAGATTTGAATTGTTGCACTATTACCTATCTGTTAAGAAAGTTGAATAATTCGATTGTTTGTTAACTACTGAGGAAGTTGAATCATTTGACTACTGCTTATCTGATAAGAAAGTTGAATCATTTGACTATATCTAAACATTTGATAGAGTTGAATCAAACGACTATATCTTAACAATTGACAGAGTTGAATCATTCGACTATATTTTATCAGTTGAGATAATTGAATAATTCTATCGTATATGATCTGCTAAGAGAGCTGAATCATTCGACTATATCTTAACATTTGATAGAGTTGAATCATTCAACTGTATCTGAACATTTGACCGAGTTGAATCATTCGACTATCTTTCATAAGTTGAGAGACATGAATAATTTCATCGTATATTTATCTGCTAAGAGAATTGACTCATTTGACTGTATCTTAACTTTTGGCTGATTTGAATAATTCGACTGTATCGTATCTGTTCAGAGATTTGATTTGTTGCACTATTGCCTACCTGCTAAGAAAGTTGAATAATTCGATTGTTTGTTAACTACTGAGAAAGTTGAATGATTAGACTACTGCTTATCTGCTAAGAAATTTGTATCATTCGACTATATTTAAACATCTGACAGAGTTCAATCAAACGACTATACCTTAACAATTGACAGAGTTGAATCATTCGACTATCTTTTATAAGTTGAGAAAGTTAAATAATTCCATCGTATATTATCTGCTAAGAGAGTTGAATCATTCGACTATATCTTAACATCTGATAGAGTTGAATCATTCTACTACATCTTAACATTTGACCGAGTTGAATCATTCGACTATCTTTTATAAGTTGATAGAGTTGAATAAATCCATCGTATATTATCTGCTAAGAGAGTTGACTCATTTGACTGTAACTTAACTTTTGACAGATTTTAATAATTTGACTGTATCGTATTTGTTCAGAGATTTGAATTCTTGGACTCTTGCCTCCCTATTAAGAAAGTTGAATAATTCGTTTGTTTCTTAACTACTGAGAAATTTTATTCATTTGACTACTACTTATCTGCTAAAAAAGTTGAATCATTGGACTATATCTTAACATTTGACAGAGTTGAATTATTCGACTAAATCTTAACATTTGACAGAGTTGAATTATTCGACTACCTTTTATAAGTTGAGAGAGTTCAATAATTCCATCTGCTTAGAGTGTTGACTCATTCGACTATCTTAACTTTTGACATGTTTGAATAATTCGACTGTATCCTATCTGTTAAGAGATTTTCATTATTGGACTTATGCCAACCTATTAAGAAAGTTGAATAATTTGATTGTTTCTTTTAACTATTGAGAAAGTTGAATCATTCGACTACTTTTTATTTGCCTAGAAAGTTGAATCATTCTACTATCTTTTATATGATTATTATGATATAACTCTTGAAAGAGTTCAATAGTTCTATCGATTATTATCTGCTAAGAGATTTGACTCATTTGACTGTATGTTAACTTGTGACAGATTTGAATAATTCAATAGTTTCTTAAGTATTGAGAAAGTTAAAGTATTTGACTACTGTTCATCTGCTAAGAGAGTTGAATCATTCGACTATTGCCTATCTAATTTTATATAAGTTGAATAATTTGGTTGTTTCTTAACTGTCAAGAAATTTGAATAATTCGACTATATCCTATCTGTTAAGAGATTTTAATTATTAGACTATTACCTACCTATTAAGAAAGTAGAATAATTTGAATGTTTCTTTTAACTATTGATAAAGTTGAATCATTCGACTATTGCATATTTGCTTACAAAGTTGAATCATTCGACTATCTTTTATCTATTGAGAGAATAAGTCCATCAAATTTTATCTCTTAAGATATTTGACTCATTTGACTGTATCTTAACTTTTTATATATTAGAATAATTCGATTGTTTCTTTACTACTGAGAAAGTTGAATCATTTGACTACTGTTCATCTGGTAAGCGAGTTGAATCATTCGTCTTTTGCCTATCTACTAAGAGAGTTGAATCATTCGACTATTGTATGCCTGTCTAATTTAATATAAGTTGAATAATTCAATTGTTTCTTAACTATCAAGAAAATTGAATCATTTGACTATAGTTTATCTACTAAGAGAGTTGAATCATTTGACTATTATCTACCTGTCTAATTTAATATAAGTTGAATAATTCGATTGTTTCTTAACTATTGAGAAAATTGAATTATTCGACTATAGCCTGCCTACTAAGAGAGTTGAACCATTCGACTACAGGATATCTACTAAGAGAGTTGAATCATTCGACTATAACCTATGTATCTACTAAGATAGTTTCTTAACTATTGATAAAGTTGAATCATTCGACTATTTTCTGCCTGTCTAATTTAATATAAGTTGAATAATTCGATTGTTTCTCAACTATCAAGATAATTTAATCATTCGACTATTGCCTATCTACTAAGAGAGTTGAATCATTTGACTATAGCCTATCTACTAAGAGAGTTGAATCATTCGACTATAGCCTATCTACTAAGAGAGTTGAATAATTCGATTGTTTCTTAACTATCAAGAATATTGAATTGTTCGACTACAGCCTATCTACTAAGATAGTTGAATCATTCTACTATAGCCTATCTAATAAGAGAATTGAATTATTCGACTATAGTCTGCCTGTCTAATTTAATATAACTTGACTAATTCGACTGTTTCTTAACTATCATTAAAATTGAATCATTCGACTATTGCCTATCTACTAAGAGAGTTGAATCATTCGACAATTGTCTATCTACTAAGAGAGCTGAATCATTCACTATTGCCTATCTACTAAGAGAGTTGAATCATACGACTATTGCCTATCTTCTAAGAGAGTTGAACCATTCGACAATTGCCTATCTACTTTGATAATTGAATCATTCGACTATTACCTATTACTATCTACTAAGAGAGTTCAAACATTTGATTATATTTCATGTATTTACAGCATAGAATCATTCGGCTGCAGCTTATATATTGAAACAGTTGAATCATTTGCCTATTGACTATCTCTCTAAAGAATTGAATCGTTAGTCATCTCATTTGTTGGGATTTGGACGAGTTTTGAACATTCGCCTAGTTTTGACTATTAGATATTTTATTCAGATAGAAATATATAATTCGACTATTACCCATATATAAGGGGTATAATTATTCGACTAACTAACTTTTAATGGGATTTCAACATTCAACTTTTGCCTATTGGATATTTTATTCGGAGACAATTGTATCATTGGACTATTGCAGACATTTAATTGGCATAATTATTCGACTAACCTTTAACGGGATTTTAACATTCGACTTTTGCCTATTTGATATTTTATTCAGAAACAATTGAATCATTCGACTATTGCAGATATTTAAGAGGCATAATTATTCGACTAACTTTTAAATGAAGGTAGCCGATAATTTTGACTTGAATTATTCGGCTTAAGTGGATATGATCTTAAACAGTAGAATATCTATAGGATATTTTATTTAGAAACAATTGTATCATTTAATTGTTGCCGATATTTAATAGGAATAATTATTCGACTGATTTTTAATGGGATTTGAACATGCGACTTTTGCCTATTGGATATTTTATTCAGAAACAATAGTATCATTCGACTATTGCCGATAATTAAGAGGCATAATTATTCGACTAAGCTTTAGATGTAGGTAACAGATCATTTTGACTTAAATTATTCGGCTTAAGTAGATATGATCTTAAACAGTAGAATATCTATCGGATTTTTATTGAGAGACAATTGTATCATTGGGCTATTGTAGACATTTAATAGGTATAATTATTCGACTAACCTTTAATGGGATTTGAACATTCGACTTTGCCTATTGGATATTTTATTCAGAGACAATAGTATCATTCGACTATTGCCAATATTTAAGAGGCATAATTTTTCGACTAAATTTAAGTGTAGGTAACAGATAATTTTGACTTGAATTATTCGACTTAAGTGGATATGATCTTAAACAGAGCAGTATCTGTTCATACTTTGTTATTTGACTATGGACAAGCATAATTATTCGACTACCTTTGAACATCAGATACCTGAATTGATGCGATTATTGTTGATTGATTTTTTTAGAGGCTGAATCATTAGACTCTTTGAACTCTTTAAAAGATATATAAAGATGCCTGCATTTTCAAGTCGGTGAGAAAGTCAGAACGAGGTTAGGTAAGGTTTGGTTAAACTAGGCGAGGTTAGGTCTCTGTTGCAGATTTTTTTAATATTTAATATTAGATTTGTGTTCAGTATATCTGAAGGTAATTCTGATGAAAATTTGACAGAGTTTCAGTATTAAATAAGTGAGAAAGTAAGAACGAGGTTAGGTAAGGTTTGGTTAACTAAGGCGAGGTTAGGTCTCTGTTGCAGATTTTTTTAATATCTAATATTAGATTTGTGTTCAGTATATCTGAAGGTAATTCTGATGAAAATTTGACAGAGTTTCAGTATTAAATAAGTGAGAAAGTAAGAACGAGGTTAGGTAAGGTTTGGTTAAACTAGGCGAGGTTAGGTCTCTGTTGCAGATTTTTTTAATATTTAATATTAGATTTGTGTTCAGTATATCTGAAGGTAATTCTGATGAAAATTTGACAGAGTTTCAGTATTAAATAAGTGAGAAAGTAAGAACGAGGTTAGGTAAGGTTTGGTTAAACTAGGCGAGGTTAGGTCTCTGTTGCAGATTTTTTTAATATTTAATATTAGATTTGTGTTCAGTATATCTGAAGGTAATTCTGATGAAAATTTGACAGAGTTTCAGTATTAAATAAGTGAGAAAGTAAGAACGAGGTTAGGTAAGGTTTGGTTAAACTAGGCGAGGTTAGGTCTCTGTTGCAGATTTTTTTAATATTTAATATTAGATTTGTGTTCAGTATATCTGAAGGTAATTCTGATGAAAATTTGACAGAGTTTCAGTATTAAATAAGTGAGAAAGTAAGAACGAGGTTAGGTAAGGTTTGGTTAAACTAGGCGAGGTTAGGTCTCTGTTGCAGATTTTTTTAATATTTAATATTAGATTTGTGTTCAGTATATCTGAAGGTAATTCTGATGAAAATTTGACAGAGTTTCAGTATTAAATAAGTGAGAAAGTAAGAACGAGGTTAGGTAAGGTTTGGTTAAACTAGGCGAGGTTAGGTCTCTGTTGCAGATTTTTTTAATATTTAATATTAGATTTGTGTTCAGTATATCTGAAGGTAATTCTGATGAAAATTTGACAGAGTTTCAGTATTAAATAAGTGAGAAAGTAAGAACGAGGTTAGGTAAGGTTTGGTTAAACTAGGCGAGGTTAGGTCTCTGTTGCAGATTTTTTTAATATTTAATATTAGATTTGTGTTCAGTATATCTGAAGGTAATTCTGATGAAAATTTGACAGAGTTTCAGTATTAAATAAGTGAGAAAGTAAGAACGAGGTTAGGTAAGGTTTGGTTAAACTAGGCGAGGTTAGGTCTCTGTTGCAGATTTTTTTAATATTTAATATTAGATTTGTGTTCAGTATATCTGAAGGTAATTCTGATGAAAATTTGACAGAGTTTCAGTATTAAATAAGTGAGAAACTAAGAACGAGGTTAGGTAAGGTTTGGTTAAACTAGGCGAGGTTAGGTCTCTGTTGCAGATTTTTTTAATATTTAATATTAGATTTGTGTTCAGTATATCTGAAGGTAATTCTGATGAAAATTTGACAGAGTTTCAGTATTAAATAAGTGAGAAAGTAAGAACGAGGTTAGGTAAGGTTTGGTTAACTAAGGCGAGGTTAGGTCTCTGTTGCAGATTTTTTTAATATTTAATATTAGATTTGTGTTCAGTATATCTGAAGGTAATTCTGATGAAAATTTGACAGAGTTTCAGTATTAAATAAGTGAGAAAGTAAGAACGAGGTTAGATAAGGTTTGGTTAACTAAGGCGAGGTTAGGTCTCTGTTGCAGATTTTTTTAATATTTAATATTAGATTTGTGTTCAGTATATCTGAAGGTAATTCTGATGAAAATTTGACAGAGTTTCAGTATTAAATAAGTGAGAAAGTAAGAACGAGGTTAGGTAAGGTTTGGTTAAACTAGGCGAGGTTAGGTCTCTGTTGCAGATTTTTTTAATATTTAATATTAGATTTGTGTTCAGTATATCTGAAGGTAATTCTGATGAAAATTTGACAGAGTTTCAGTATTAAATAAGTGAGAAACTAAGAACGAGGTTAGGTAAGGTTTGGTTAAACTAGGCGAGGTTAGGTCTCTGTTGCAGATTTTTTTAATATTTAATATTAGATTTGTGTTCAGTATATCTGAAGGTAATTCTGATGAAAATTTGACAGAGTTTCAGTATTAAATAAGTGAGAAAGTAAGAACGAGGTTAGGTAAGGTTTGGTTAACTAAGGCGAGGTTAGGTCTCTGTTGCAGATTTTTTTAATATTTAATATTAGATTTGTGTTCAGTATATCTGAAGGTAATTCTGATGAAAATTTGACAGAGTTTCAGTATTAAATAAGTGAGAAAGTAAGAACGAGGTTAGATAAGGTTTGGTTAACTAAGGCGAGGTTAGGTCTCTGTTGCAGATTTTTTTAATATTTAATATTAGATTTGTGTTCAGTATATCTGAAGGTAATTCTGATGAAAATTTGACAGAGTTTCAGTATTAAATAAGTGAGAAAGTAAGAACGAGGTTAGGTAAGGTTTGGTTAACTAAGGCGAGGTTAGGTCTCTGTTGCAGATTTTTTTAATATTTAATATTAGATTTGTGTTCGGTATATCTGAAGGTAATTCTGATGAAAATTTGACAGAGTTTCAGTATTAAATAAGTGAGAAAGTAAGAACGAGGTTAGGTAAGGTTTGGTTAAACTAGGCGAGGTTAGGTCTCTGTTGCAGATTTTTTTAATATTTAATATTAGATTTGTGTTCAGTATATCTGAAGGTAATTCTGATGAAAATTTGACAGAGTTTCAGTATTAAATAAGTGAGAAAGTAAGAACGAGGTTAGGTAAGGTTTGGTTAAACTAGGCGAGGTTAGGTCTCTGTTGCAGATTTTTTTAATATTTAATATTAGATTTGTGTTCAGTATATCTGAAGGTAATTCTGATGAAAATTTGACAGAGTTTCAGTATTAAATAAGTGAGAAAGTAAGAACGAGGTTAGGTAAGGTTTGGTTAACTAAGGCGAGGTTAGGTCTCTGTTGCAGATTTTTTTAATATTTAATATTAGATTTGTGTTCAGTATATCTGAAGGTAATTCTGATGAAAATTTGACAGAGTTTCAGTATTAAATAAGTGAGAAAGTAAGAACGAGGTTAGGTAAGGTTTGGTTAACTAAGGCGAGGTTAGGTCTCTGTTGCAGATTTTTTTAATATTTAATATTAGATTTGTGTTCGGTATATCTGAAGGTAATTCTGATGAAAATTTGACAGAGTTTCAGTATTAAATAAGTGAGAAAGTAAGAACGAGGTTAGGTAAGGTTTGGTTAACTAAGGCGAGGTTAGGTCTCTGTTGCAGATTTTTTTAATATTTAATATTAGATTTGTGTTCAGTATATCTGAAGGTAATTCTGATGAAAATTTGACAGAGTTTCAGTATTAAATAAGTGAGAAAGTAAGAACGAGGTTAGGTAAGGTTTGGTTAAACTAGGCGAGGTTAGGTCTCTGTTGCAGATTTTTTTAATATTTAATATTAGATTTGTGTTCAGTATATCTGAAGGTAATTCTGATGAAAATTTGACAGAGTTTCAGTATTAAATAAGTGAGAAAGTAAGAACGAGGTTAGGTAAGGTTTGGTTAACTAGGGCGAGGTTAGGTCTCTGTTGCAGATTTTTTTAATATTTAATATTAGATTTGTGTTCAGTATATCTGAAGGTAATTCTGATGAAAATTTGACAGAGTTTCAGTATTAAATAAGTGAGAAAGTAAGAACGAGGTTAGGTAAGGTTTGGTTAACTAAGGCGAGGTTAGGTCTCTGTTGCAGATTTTTTTAATATTTAATATTAGATTTGTGTTCAGTATATCTGAAGGTAATTCTGATGAAAATTTGACAGAGTTTCAGTATTAAATAAGTGAGAAAGTAAGAACGAGGTTAGGTAAGGTTTGGTTAAACTAGGCGAGGTTAGGTCTCTGTTGCAGATTTTTTTAATATTTAATATTAGATTTGTGTTCAGTATATCTGAAGGTAATTCTGATGAAAATTTGACAGAGTTTCAGTATTAAATAAGTGAGAAAGTAAGAACGAGGTTAGGTAAGGTTTGGTTAAACTAGGCGAGGTTAGGTCTCTGTTGCAGATTTTTTTAATATTTAATATTAGATTTGTGTTCAGTATATCTGAAGGTAATTCTGATGAAAATTTGACAGAGTTTCAGTATTAAATAAGTGAGAAAGTAAGAACGAGGTTAGGTAAGGTTTGGTTAAACTAGGCGAGGTTAGGTCTCTGTTGCAGATTTTTTTAATATTTAATATTAGATTTGTGTTCAGTATATCTGAAGGTAATTCTGATGAAAATTTGACAGAGTTTCAGTATTAAATAAGTGAGAAAGTAAGAACGAGGTTAGGTAAGGTTTGGTTAACTAAGGCGAGGTTAGGTCTCTGTTGCAGATTTTTTTAATATTTAATATTAGATTTGTGTTCGGTATATCTGAAGGTAATTCTGATGAAAATTTGACAGAGTTTCAGTATTAAATAAGTGAGAAAGTAAGAACGAGGTTAGGTAAGGTTTGGTTAACTAAGGCGAGGTTAGGTCTCTGTTGCAGATTTTTTTAATATTTAATATTAGATTTGTGTTCAGTATATCTGAAGGTAATTCTGATGAAAATTTGACAGAGTTTCAGTATTAAATAAGTGAGAAAGTAAGAACGAGGTTAGGTAAGGTTTGGTTAACTAAGGCGAGGTTAGGTCTCTGTTGCAGATTTTTTTAATATTTAATATTAGATTTGTGTTCGGTATATCTGAAGGTAATTCTGATGAAAATTTGACAGAGTTTCAGTATTAAATAAGTGAGAAAGTAAGAACGAGGTTAGGTAAGGTTTGGTTAACTAAGGCGAGGTTAGGTCTCTGTTGCAGATTTTTTTAATATTTAATATTAGATTTGTGTTCAGTATATCTGAAGGTAATTCTGATGAAAATTTGACAGAGTTTCAGTATTAAATAAGTGAGAAAGTAAGAACGAGGTTAGGTAAGGTTTGGTTAAACTAGGCGAGGTTAGGTCTCTGTTGCAGATTTTTTTAATATTTAATATTAGATTTGTGTTCAGTATATCTGAAGGTAATTCTGATGAAAATTTGACAGAGTTTCAGTATTAAATAAGTGAGAAACTAAGAACGAGGTTAGGTAAGGTTTGGTTAAACTAGGCGAGGTTAGGTCTCTGTTGCAGATTTTTTTAATATTTAATATTAGATTTGTGTTCAGTATATCTGAAGGTAATTCTGATGAAAATTTGACAGAGTTTCAGTATTAAATAAGTGAGAAAGTAAGAACGAGGTTAGGTAAGGTTTGGTTAAACTAGGCGAGGTTAGGTCTCTGTTGCAGATTTTTTTAATATTTAATATTAGATTTGTGTTCAGTATATCTGAAGGTAATTCTGATGAAAATTTGACAGAGTTTCAGTATTAAATAAGTGAGAAAGTAAGAACGAGGTTAGGTAAGGTTTGGTTAAACTAGGCGAGGTTAGGTCTCTGTTGCAGATTTTTTTAATATTTAATATTAGATTTGTGTTCGGTATATCTGAAGGTAATTCTGATGAAAATTTGACAGAGTTTCAGTATTAAATAAGTGAGAAACTAAGAACGAGGTTAGGTAAGGTTTGGTTAACTAAGGCGAGGTTAGGTCTCTGTTGCAGATTTTTTTAATATTTAATATTAGATTTGTGTTCGGTATATCTGAAGGTAATTCTGATGAAAATTTGACAGAGTTTCAGTATTAAATAAGTGAGAAAGTAAGAACGAGGTTAGGTAAGGTTTGGTTAACTAAGGCGAGGTTAGGTCTCTGTTGCAGATTTTTTTAATATTTAATATTAGATTTGTGTTCAGTATATCTGAAGGTAATTCTGATGAAAATTTGACAGAGTTTCAGTATTAAATAAGTGAGAAAGTAAGAACGAGGTTAGGTAAGGTTTGGTTAACTAAGGCGAGGTTAGGTCTCTGTTGCAGATTTTTTTAATATTTAATATTAGATTTGTGTTCAGTATATCTGAAGGTAATTCTGATGAAAATTTGACAGAGTTTCAGTATTAAATAAGTGAGAAAGTAAGAACGAGGTTAGATAAGGTTTGGTTAACTAAGGCGAGGTTAGGTCTCTGTTGCAGATTTTTTTAATATTTAATATTAGATTTGTGTTCAGTATATCTGAAGGTAATTCTGATGAAAATTTGACAGAGTTTCAGTATTAAATAAGTGAGAAAGTAAGAACGAGGTTAGGTAAGGTTTGGTTAACTAAGGCGAGGTTAGGTCTCTGTTGCAGATTTTTTTAATATTTAATATTAGATTTGTGTTCAGTATATCTGAAGGTAATTCTGATGAAAATTTGACAGAGTTTCAGTATTAAATAAGTGAGAAAGTAAGAACGAGGTTAGGTAAGGTTTGGTTAAACTAGGCGAGGTTAGGTCTCTGTTGCAGATTTTTTTAATATTTAATATTAGATTTGTGTTCAGTATATCTGAAGGTAATTCTGATGAAAATTTGACAGAGTTTCAGTATTAAATAAGTGAGAAAGTAAGAACGAGGTTAGGTAAGGTTTGGTTAACTAAGGCGAGGTTAGGTCTCTGTTGCAGATTTTTTTAATATTTAATATTAGATTTGTGTTCAGTATATCTGAAGGTAATTCTGATGAAAATTTGACAGAGTTTCAGTATTAAATAAGTGAGAAAGTAAGAACGAGGTTAGGTAAGGTTTGGTTAAACTAGGCGAGGTTAGGTCTCTGTTGCAGATTTTTTTAATATTTAATATTAGATTTGTGTTCAGTATATCTGAAGGTAATTCTGATGAAAATTTGACAGAGTTTCAGTATTAAATAAGTGAGAAAGTAAGAACGAGGTTAGGTAAGGTTTGGTTAAACTAGGCGAGGTTAGGTATCTGTTGCAGATTTTTTTAATATTTAATATTAGATTTGTGTTCAGTATATCTGAAGGTAATTCTGATGAAAATTTGACAGAGTTTCAGTATTAAATAAGTGAGAAAGTCAGAACGAGGTTAGATAAGGTTTGGTTAACTAAGGCGAGGTTAGGTCTCTGTTGCAGATTTTTTTAATATTTAATATTAGATTTGTGTTCAGTATATCTGAAGGTAATTCTGATGAAAATTTGACAGAGTTTCAGTATTAAATAAGTGAGAAACTAAGAACGAGGTTAGGTAAGGTTTGGTTAACTAAGGCGAGGTTGGGTCTCTGTTGCAGATTTTTTTAATATTTAATATTAGATTTGTGTTCGGTATATCTGAAGGTAATTCTGATGAAAATTTGACAGAGTTTCAGTATTAAATAAGTGAGAAAGTCAGAACGAGGTTAGATAAGGTTTGGTTAACTAAGGCGAGGTTAGGTCTCTGTTGCAGATTTTTTTAATATTTAATATTAGATTTGTGTTCAGTATATCTGAAGGTAATTCTGATGAAAATTTGACAGAGTTTCAGTATTAAATAAGTGAGAAACTAAGAACGAGGTTAGGTAAGGTTTGGTTAACTAAGGCGAGGTTGGGTCTCTGTTGCAGATTTTTTTAATATTTAATATTAGATTTGTGTTCGGTATATCTGAAGGTAATTCTGATGAAAATTTGACAGAGTTTCAGTATTAAATAAGTGAGAAACTAAGAACGAGGTTAGGTAAGGTTTGGTTAACTAAGGCGAGGTTAGGTCTCTGTTGCAGATTTTTTTAATATTTAATATTAGATTTGTGTTCAGTATATCTGAAGGTAATTCTGATGAAAATTTGACAGAGTTTCAGTATTAAATAAGTGAGAAAGTAAGAACGAGGTTAGGTAAGGTTTGGTTAACTAAGGCGAGGTTAGGTCTCTGTTGCAGATTTTTTTAATATTTAATATTAGATTTGTGTTCAGTATATCTGAAGGTAATTCTGATGAAAATTTGACAGAGTTTCAGTATTAAATAAGTGAGAAACTAAGAACGAGGTTAGGTAAGGTTTGGTTAACTAAGGCGAGGTTGGGTCTCTGTTGCAGATTTTTTTAATATTTAATATTAGATTTGTGTTCAGTATATCTGAAGGTAATTCTGATGAAAATTTGACAGAGTTTCAGTATTAAATAAGTGAGAAAGTAAGAACGAGGTTAGGTAAGGTTTGGTTAACTAAGGCGAGGTTAGGTATCTGTTGCAGATTTTTTTAATATTTAATATTAGATTTGTGTTCAGTATATCTGAAGGTAATTCTGATGAAAATTTGACAGAGATTCAGTATTAAATAAGTGAGAAAGTAAGAACGAGGTTAGGTAAGGTTTGGTTAACTAAGGCGAGGTTAGGTATCTGTTGCAGATTTTTTTAATATTTAATATTAGATTTGTGTTCAGTATATCTGAAGGTAATTCTGATGAAAATTTGACAGAGTTTCAGTATTAAATAAGTGAGAAAGTAAGAACGAGGTTAGGTAAGGTTTGGTTAAACTAGGCGAGGTTAGGTCTCTGTTGCAGATTTTTTTAATATTTAATATTAGATTTGTGTTCAGTATATCTGAAGGTAATTCTGATGAAAATTTGACAGAGTTTCAGTATTAAATAAGTGAGAAAGTAAGAACGAGGTTAGGTAAGGTTTGGTTAAACTAGGCGAGGTTAGGTCTCTGTTGCAGATTTTTTTAATATTTAATATTAGATTTGTGTTCGGTATATCTGAAGGTAATTCTGATGAAAATTTGACAGAGTTTCAGTATTAAATAAGTGAGAAACTAAGAACGAGGTTAGGTAAGGTTTGGTTATACTAGGCGAGGTTAGGTCTCTGTTGCAGATTTTTTTAATATTTAATATTAGATTTGTGTTCGGTATATCTGAAGGTAATTCTGATGAAAATTTGACAGAGTTTCAGTATTAAATAAGTGAGAAAGTAAGAACGAGGTTAGGTAAGGTTTGGTTAAACTAGGCGAGGTTAGGTCTCTGTTGCAGATTTTTTTAATATTTAATATTAGATTTGTGTTCGGTATATCTGAAGGTAATTCTGATGAAAATTTGACAGAGTTTCAGTATTAAATAAGTGAGAAACTAAGAACGAGGTTAGGTAAGGTTTGGTTATACTAGGCGAGGTTAGGTCTCTGTTGCAGATTTTTTTAATATTTAATATTAGATTTGTGTTCGGTATATCTGAAGGTAATTCTGATGAAAATTTGACAGAGTTTCAGTATTAAATAAGTGAGAAACTAAGAACGAGGTTAGGTAAGGTTTGGTTATACTAGGCGAGGTTAGGTCTCTGTTGCAGATTTTTTTAATATTTAATATTAGATTTGTGTTCGGTATATCTGAAGGTAATTCTGATGAAAATTTGACAGAGTTTCAGTATTAAATAAGTGAGAAACTAAGAACGAGGTTAGGTAAGGTTTGGTTATACTAGGCGAGGTTAGGTCTCTGTTGCAGATTTTTTTAATATTTAATATTAGATTTGTGTTCGGTATATCTGAAGGTAATTCTGATGAAAATTTGACAGAGTTTCAGTATTAAATAAGTGAGAAACTAAGAACGAGGTTAGGTAAGGTTTGGTTATACTAGGCGAGGTTAGGTCTCTGTTGCAGATTTTTTTAATATTTAATATTAGATTTGTGTTCGGTATATCTGAAGGTAATTCTGATGAAAATTTGACAGAGTTTCAGTATTAAATAAGTGAGAAACTAAGAACGAGGTTAGGTAAGGTTTGGTTATACTAGGCGAGGTTAGGTCTCTGTTGCAGATTTTTTTAATATTTAATATTAGATTTGTGTTCGGTATATCTGAAGGTAATTCTGATGAAAATTTGACAGAGTTTCAGTATTAAATAAGTGAGAAAGTAAGAACGAGGTTAGGTAAGGTTTGGTTATACTAGGCGAGGTTAGGTCTCTGTTGCAGATTTTTTTAATATTTAATATTAGATTTGTGTTCGGTATATCTGAAGGTAATTGTGATGAAAATTTGACAGAGTTTCAGTATTAAATAAGTGAGAAAGTAAGAACGAGGTTAGGTAAGGTTTGGTTATACTAGGCGAGGTTAGGTCTCTGTTGCAGATTTTTTTAATATTTAATATTAGATTTGTGTTCGGTATATCTGAAGGTAATTGTGATGAAAATTTGACAGAGTTTCAGTATTAAATAAGTGAGAAAGTCAGAACGAGGTTAGGTAAGGTTTGGTTAAACTAGGCGAGGTTAGGTCTCTGTTGCAGATTTTTTTAATATTTAATATTAGATTTGTGTTCAGTATATCTGAAGGTAATTCTGATGAAAATTTGACAGAGTTTCAGTATTAAATAAGTGAGAAAGTAAGAACGAGGTTAGGTAAGGTTTGGTTATACTAGGCGAGGTTAGGTCTCTGTTGCAGATTTTTTTAATATTTAATATTAGATTTGTGTTCGGTATATCTGAAGGTAATTGTGATGAAAATTTGACAGAGTTTCAGTATTAAATAAGTGAGAAAGTAAGAACGAGGTTAGGTAAGGTTTGGTTAAACTAGGCGAGGTTAGGTCTCTGTTGCAGATTTTTTTAATATTTAATATTAGATTTGTGTTCGGTATATCTGAAGGTAATTGTGATGAAAATTTGACAGAGTTTCAGTATTAAATAAGTGAGAAACTAAGAACGAGGTTAGGTAAGGTTTGGTTAAACTAGGCGAGGTTAGGTCTCTGTTGCAGATTTTTTTAATATTTAATATTAGATTTGTGTTCGGTATATCTGAAGGTAATTGTGATGAAAATTTGACAGAGTTTCAGTATTAAATAAGTGAGAAACTAAGAACGAGGTTAGGTAAGGTTTGGTTAAACTAGGCGAGGTTAGGTCTCTGTTGCAGATTTTTTTAATATTTAATATTAGATTTGTGTTCGGTATATCTGAAGGTAATTGTGATGAAAATTTGACAGAGTTTCATGATTAAATAAGTGAGAAAGTCAGAACGAGGTTAGGTAAGGTTTGGTTAAACTAGGCGAGGTTAGGTCTCTGTTGCAGATTTTTTTAATATTTAATATTAGATTTGTGTTCGGTATATCTGAAGGTAATTGTGATGAAAATTTGACAGAGTTTCAGTATTAAATAAGTGAGAAACTAAGAACGAGGTTAGGTAAGGTTTGGTTAAACTAGGCGAGGTTAGGTCTCTGTTGCAGATTTTTTTAATATTTAATATTAGATTTGTGTTCGGTATATCTGAAGGTAATTGTGATGAAAATTTGACAGAGTTTCATGATTAAATAAGTGAGAAAGTCAGAACGAGGTTAGGTAAGGTTTGGTTAAACTAGGCGAGGTTAGGTCTCTGTTGCAGATTTTTTTAATATTTAATATTAGATTTGTGTTCAGTATATCTGAAGGTAATTCTGATGAAAATTTGACAGAGTTTCAGTATTAAATAAGTGAGAAAGTAAGAACGAGGTTAGGTAAGGTTTGGTTAACTAAGGCGAGGTTAGGTCTCTGTTGCAGATTTTTTTAATATTTAATATTAGATTTGTGTTCAGTATATCTGAAGGTAATTCTGATGAAAATTTGACAGAGTTTCAGTATTAAATAAGTGAGAAACTAAGAACGAGGTTAGGTAAGGTTTGGTTAAACTAGGCGAGGTTAGGTCTCTGTTGCAGATTTTTTTAATATTTAATATTAGATTTGTGTTCAGTATATCTGAAGGTAATTCTGATGAAAATTTGACAGAGTTTCAGTATTAAATAAGTGAGAAAGTCAGAACGAGGTTAGGTAAGGTTTGGTTAACTAAGGCGAGGTTAGGTCTCTGTTGCAGATTTTTTTAATATTTAATATTAGATTTGTGTTCAGTATATCTGAAGGTAATTCTGATGAAAATTTGACAGAGTTTCAGTATTAAATAAGTGAGAAAGTAAGAACGAGGTTAGGTAAGGTTTGGTTAACTAAGGCGAGGTTAGGTCTCTGTTGCAGATTTTTTTAATATTTAATATTAGATTTGTGTTCAGTATATCTGAAGGTAATTCTGATGAAAATTTGACAGAGTTTCAGTATTAAATAAGTGAGAAAGTAAGAACGAGGTTAGGTAAGGTTTGGTTAACTAAGGCGAGGTTGGGTCTCTGTTGCAGATTTTTTTAATATTTAATATTAGATTTGTGTTCAGTATATCTGAAGGTAATTCTGATGAAAATTTGACAGAGTTTCAGTATTAAATAAGTGAGAAAGTAAGAACGAGGTTAGGTAAGGTTTGGTTAACTAAGGCGAGGTTAGGTCTCTGTTGCAGATTTTTTTAATATTTAATATTAGATTTGTGTTCAGTATATCTGAAGGTAATTCTGATGAAAATTTGACAGAGTTTCAGTATTAAATAAGTGAGAAAGTAAGAACGAGGTTAGGTAAGGTTTGGTTAACTAAGGCGAGGTTAGGTATCTGTTGCAGATTTTTTTAATATTTAATATTAGATTTGTGTTCAGTATATCTGAAGGTAATTCTGATGAAAATTTGACAGAGTTTCAGTATTAAATAAGTGAGAAAGTAAGAACGAGGTTAGGTAAGGTTTGGTTAAACTAGGCGAGGTTAGGTCTCTGTTGCAGATTTTTTTAATATTTAATATTAGATTTGTGTTCGGTATATCTGAAGGTAATTGTGATGAAAATTTGACAGAGTTTCAGTATTAAATAAGTGAGAAACTAAGAACGAGGTTAGGTAAGGTTTGGTTAAACTAGGCGAGGTTAGGTCTCTGTTGCAGATTTTTTTAATATTTAATATTAGATTTGTGTTCAGTATATCTGAAGGTAATTCTGATGAAAATTTGACAGAGTTTCAGTATTAAATAAGTGAGAAAGTCAGAACGAGGTTAGGTAAGGTTTGGTTAACTAAGGCGAGGTTAGGTCTCTGTTGCAGATTTTTTTAATATTTAATATTAGATTTGTGTTCAGTATATCTGAAGGTAATTCTGATGAAAATTTGACAGAGTTTCAGTATTAAATAAGTGAGAAAGTCAGAACGAGGTTAGGTAAGGTTTGGTTAACTAAGGCGAGGTTAGGTCTCTGTTGCAGATTTTTTTAATATTTAATATTAGATTTGTGTTCAGTATATCTGAAGGTAATTCTGATGAAAATTTGACAGAGTTTCAGTATTAAATAAGTGAGAAAGTAAGAACGAGGTTAGGTAAGGTTTGGTTATACTAGGCGAGGTTAGGTCTCTGTTGCAGATTTTTTTAATATTTAATATTAGATTTGTGTTCGGTATATCTGAAGGTAATTGTGATGAAAATTTGACAGAGTTTCAGTATTAAATAAGTGAGAAACTAAGAACGAGGTTAGGTAAGGTTTGGTTAAACTAGGCGAGGTTAGGTCTCTGTTGCAGATTTTTTTAATATTTAATATTAGATTTGTGTTCAGTATATCTGAAGGTAATTCTGATGAAAATTTGACAGAGTTTCAGTATTAAATAAGTGAGAAAGTAAGAACGAGGTTAGGTAAGGTTTGGTTAACTAAGGCGAGGTTAGGTCTCTGTTGCAGATTTTTTTAATATTTAATATTAGATTTGTGTTCAGTATATCTGAAGGTAATTCTGATGAAAATTTGACAGAGTTTCAGTATTAAATAAGTGAGAAAGTAAGAACGAGGTTAGGTAAGGTTTGGTTATACTAGGCGAGGTTAGGTCTCTGTTGCAGATTTTTTTAATATTTAATATTAGATTTGTGTTCGGTATATCTGAAGGTAATTGTGATGAAAATTTGACAGAGTTTCATGATTAAATAAGTGAGAAAGTAAGAACGAGGTTAGGTAAGGTTTGGTTAAACTAGGCGAGGTTAGGTCTCTGTTGCAGATTTTTTTAATATTTAATATTAGATTTGTGTTCAGTATATCTGAAGGTAATTCTGATGAAAATTTGACAGAGTTTCAGTATTAAATAAGTGAGAAAGTCAGAACGAGGTTAGGTAAGGTTTGGTTAACTAAGGCGAGGTTAGGTCTCTGTTGCAGATTTTTTTAATATTTAATATTAGATTTGTGTTCAGTATATCTGAAGGTAATTCTGATGAAAATTTGACAGAGTTTCAGTATTAAATAAGTGAGAAAGTAAGAACGAGGTTAGGTAAGGTTTGGTTATACTAGGCGAGGTTAGGTCTCTGTTGCAGATTTTTTTAATATTTAATATTAGATTTGTGTTCGGTATATCTGAAGGTAATTGTGATGAAAATTTGACAGAGTTTCAGTATTAAATAAGTGAGAAACTAAGAACGAGGTCAGGTAAGGTTTGGTTAACTAAGGCGAGGTTAGGTCTCTGTTGCAGATTTTTTTAATATTTAATATTAGATTTGTGTTCGGTATATCTGAAGGTAATTCTGATGAAAATTTGACAGAGTTTCAGTATTAAATAAGTGAGAAACTAAGAACGAGGTTAGGTAAGGTTTGGTTAACTAAGGCGAGGTTGGGTCTCTGTTGCAGATTTTTTTAATATTTAATATTAGATTTGTGTTCAGTATATCTGAAGGTAATTCTGATGAAAATTTGACAGAGTTTCAGTATTAAATAAGTGAGAAAGTAAGAACGAGGTTAGGTAAGGTTTGGTTAACTAAGGCGAGGTTAGGTCTCTGTTGCAGATTTTTTTAATATTTAATATTAGATTTGTGTTCAGTATATCTGAAGGTAATTCTGATGAAAATTTGACAGAGTTTCAGTATTAAATAAGTGAGAAACTAAGAACGAGGTTAGGTAAGGTTTGGTTAACTAAGGCGAGGTTGGGTCTCTGTTGCAGATTTTTTTAATATTTAATATTAGATTTGTGTTCAGTATATCTGAAGGTAATTCTGATGAAAATTTGACAGAGTTTCAGTATTAAATAAGTGAGAAAGTAAGAACGAGGTTAGGTAAGGTTTGGTTAACTAAGGCGAGGTTAGGTATCTGTTGCAGATTTTTTTAATATTTAATATTAGATTTGTGTTCAGTATATCTGAAGGTAATTCTGATGAAAATTTGACAGAGTTTCAGTATTAAATAAGTGAGAAAGTAAGAACGAGGTTAGGTAAGGTTTGGTTAAACTAGGCGAGGTTAGGTCTCTGTTGCAGATTTTTTTAATATTTAATATTAGATTTGTGTTCAGTATATCTGAAGGTAATTCTGATGAAAATTTGACAGAGTTTCAGTATTAAATAAGTGAGAAAGTAAGAACGAGGTTAGGTAAGGTTTGGTTAAACTAGGCGAGGTTAGGTCTCTGTTGCAGATTTTTTTAATATTTAATATTAGATTTGTGTTCAGTATATCTGAAGGTAATTCTGATGAAAATTTGACAGAGTTTCAGTATTAAATAAGTGAGAAAGTAAGAACGAGGTTAGGTAAGGTTTGGTTAAACTAGGCGAGGTTAGGTCTCTGTTGCAGATTTTTTTAATATTTAATATTAGATTTGTGTTCGGTATATCTGAAGGTAATTCTGATGAAAATTTGACAGAGTTTCAGTATTAAATAAGTGAGAAACTAAGAACGAGGTTAGGTAAGGTTTGGTTAACTAAGGCGAGGTTGGGTCTCTGTTGCAGATTTTTTTAATATTTAATATTAGATTTGTGTTCAGTATATCTGAAGGTAATTCTGATGAAAATTTGACAGAGTTTCAGTATTAAATAAGTGAGAAAGTAAGAACGAGGTTAGGTAAGGTTTGGTTATACTAGGCGAGGTTAGGTCTCTGTTGCAGATTTTTTTAATATTTAATATTAGATTTGTGTTCGGTATATCTGAAGGTAATTGTGATGAAAATTTGACAGAGTTTCAGTATTAAATAAGTGAGAAAGTAAGAACGAGGTTAGGTAAGGTTTGGTTATACTAGGCGAGGTTAGGTCTCTGTTGCAGATTTTTTTAATATTTAATATTAGATTTGTGTTCGGTATATCTGAAGGTAATTCTGATGAAAATTTGACAGAGTTTCAGTATTAAATAAGTGAGAAACTAAGAACGAGGTTAGGTAAGGTTTGGTTAACTAAGGCGAGGTTGGGTCTCTGTTGCAGATTTTTTTAATATTTAATATTAGATTTGTGTTCAGTATATCTGAAGGTAATTCTGATGAAAATTTGACAGAGTTTCAGTATTAAATAAGTGAGAAAGTAAGAACGAGGTTAGGTAAGGTTTGGTTATACTAGGCGAGGTTAGGTCTCTGTTGCAGATTTTTTTAATATTTAATATTAGATTTGTGTTCGGTATATCTGAAGGTAATTGTGATGAAAATTTGACAGAGTTTCAGTATTAAATAAGTGAGAAACTAAGAACGAGGTTAGGTAAGGTTTGGTTAAACTAGGCGAGGTTAGGTCTCTGTTGCAGATTTTTTTAATATTTAATATTAGATTTGTGTTCGGTATATCTGAAGGTAATTGTGATGAAAATTTGACAGAGTTTCAGTATTAAATAAGTGAGAAACTAAGAACGAGGTTAGGTAAGGTTTGGTTAAACTAGGCGAGGTTAGGTCTCTGTTGCAGATTTTTTTAATATTTAATATTAGATTTGTGTTCGGTATATCTGAAGGTAATTGTGATGAAAATTTGACAGAGTTTCAGTATTAAATAAGTGAGAAAGTCAGAACGAGGTTAGGTAAGGTTTGGTTAAACTAGGCGAGGTTAGGTCTCTGTTGCAGATTTTTTTAATATTTAATATTAGATTTGTGTTCGGTATATCTGAAGGTAATTGTGATGAAAATTTGACAGAGTTTCAGTATTAAATAAGTGAGAAACTAAGAACGAGGTTAGGTAAGGTTTGGTTAAACTAGGCGAGGTTAGGTCTCTGTTGCAGATTTTTTTAATATTTAATATTAGATTTGTGTTCGGTATATCTGAAGGTAATTGTGATGAAAATTTGACAGAGTTTCATGATTAAATAAGTGAGAAAGTCAGAACGAGGTTAGGTAAGGTTTGGTTAAACTAGGCGAGGTTAGGTCTCTGTTGCAGATTTTTTTAATATTTAATATTAGATTTGTGTTCGGTATATCTGAAGGTAATTGTGATGAAAATTTGACAGAGTTTCAGTATTAAATAAGTGAGAAAGTCAGAACGAGGTTAGGTAAGGTTTGGTTATACTAGGCGAGGTTAGGTCTCTGTTGCAGATTTTTTTAATATTTAATATTAGATTTGTGTTCAGTATATCTGAAGGTAATTCTGATGAAAATTTGACAGAGTTTCAGTATTAAATAAGTGAGAAAGTAAGAACGAGGTTAGGTAAGGTTTGGTTATACTAGGCGAGGTTAGGTCTCTGTTGCAGATTTTTTTAATATTTAATATTAGATTTGTGTTCGGTATATCTGAAGGTAATTGTGATGAAAATTTGACAGAGTTTCAGTATTAAATAAGTGAGAAACTAAGAACGAGGTTAGGTAAGGTTTGGTTAAACTAGGCGAGGTTAGGTCTCTGTTGCAGATTTTTTTAATATTTAATATTAGATTTGTGTTCGGTATATCTGAAGGTAATTGTGATGAAAATTTGACAGAGTTTCAGTATTAAATAAGTGAGAAAGTCAGAACGAGGTTAGGTAAGGTTTGGTTAAACTAGGCGAGGTTAGGTCTCTGTTGCAGATTTTTTTAATATTTAATATTAGATTTGTGTTCGGTATATCTGAAGGTAATTGTGATGAAAATTTGACAGAGTTTCAGTATTAAATAAGTGAGAAACTAAGAACGAGGTTAGGTAAGGTTTGGTTAAACTAGGCGAGGTTAGGTCTCTGTTGCAGATTTTTTTAATATTTAATATTAGATTTGTGTTCGGTATATCTGAAGGTAATTGTGATGAAAATTTGACAGAGTTTCAGTATTAAATAAGTGAGAAAGTCAGAACGAGGTTAGGTAAGGTTTGGTTAAACTAGGCGAGGTTAGGTCTCTGTTGCAGATTTTTTTAATATTTAATATTAGATTTGTGTTCGGTATATCTGAAGGTAATTGTGATGAAAATTTGACAGAGTTTCAGTATTAAATAAGTGAGAAACTAAGAACGAGGTTAGGTAAGGTTTGGTTAAACTAGGCGAGGTTAGGTCTCTGTTGCAGATTTTTTTAATATTTAATATTAGATTTGTGTTCGGTATATCTGAAGGTAATTGTGATGAAAATTTGACAGAGTTTCAGTATTAAATAAGTGAGAAACTAAGAACGAGGTTAGGTAAGGTTTGGTTAAACTAGGCGAGGTTAGGTCTCTGTTGCAGATTTTTTTAATATTTAATATTAGATTTGTGTTCGGTATATCTGAAGGTAATTGTGATGAAAATTTGACAGAGTTTCAGTATTAAATAAGTGAGAAACTAAGAACGAGGTTAGGTAAGGTTTGGTTAAACTAGGCGAGGTTAGGTCTCTGTTGCAGATTTTTTTAATATTTAATATTAGATTTGTGTTCGGTATATCTGAAGGTAATTGTGATGAAAATTTGACAGAGTTTCAGTATTAAATAAGTGAGAAACTAAGAACGAGGTTAGGTAAGGTTTGGTTAAACTAGGCGAGGTTAGGTCTCTGTTGCAGATTTTTTTAATATTTAATATTAGATTTGTGTTCGGTATATCTGAAGGTAATTGTGATGAAAATTTGACAGAGTTTCATGATTAAATAAGTGAGAAAGTCAGAACGAGGTTAGGTAAGGTTTGGTTAAACTAGGCGAGGTTAGGTCTCTGTTGCAGATTTTTTTAATATTTAATATTAGATTTGTGTTCGGTATATCTGAAGGTAATTGTGATGAAAATTTGACAGAGTTTCAGTATTAAATAAGTGAGAAACTAAGAACGAGGTTAGGTAAGGTTTGGTTAACTAAGGCGAGGTTAGGTCTCTGTTGCAGATTTTTTTAATATTTAATATTAGATTTGTGTTCAGTATATCTGAAGGTAATTCTGATGAAAATTTGACAGAGTTTCAGTATTAAATAAGTGAGAAAGTCAGAACGAGGTTAGGTAAGGTTTGGTTAAACTAGGCGAGGTTAGGTCTCTGTTGCAGATTTTTTTAATATTTAATATTAGATTTGTGTTCGGTATATCTGAAGGTAATTGTGATGAAAATTTGACAGAGTTTCAGTATTAAATAAGTGAGAAAGTCAGAACGAGGTTAGGTAAGGTTTGGTTAAACTAGGCGAGGTTAGGTCTCTGTTGCAGATTTTTTTAATATTTAATATTAGATTTGTGTTCGGTATATCTGAAGGTAATTGTGATGAAAATTTGACAGAGTTTCAGTATTAAATAAGTGAGAAACTAAGAACGAGGTTAGGTAAGGTTTGGTTAAACTAGGCGAGGTTAGGTCTCTGTTGCAGATTTTTTTAATATTTAATATTAGATTTGTGTTCAGTATATCTGAAGGTAATTGTGATGAAAATTTGACAGAGTTTCAGTATTAAATAAGTGAGAAACTAAGAACGAGGTTAGGTAAGGTTTGGTTAAACTAGGCGAGGTTAGGTCTCTGTTGCAGATTTTTTTAATATTTAATATTAGATTTGTGTTCAGTATATCTGAAGGTAATTCTGATGAAAATTTGACAGAGTTTCAGTATTAAATAAGTGAGAAAGTAAGAACGAGGTTAGGTAAGGTTTGGTTATACTAGGCGAGGTTAGGTCTCTGTTGCAGATTTTTTTAATATTTAATATTAGATTTGTGTTCGGTATATCTGAAGGTAATTGTGATGAAAATTTGACAGAGTTTCAGTATTAAATAAGTGAGAAACTAAGAACGAGGTTAGGTAAGGTTTGGTTAAACTAGGCGAGGTTAGGTCTCTGTTGCAGATTTTTTTAATATTTAATATTAGATTTGTGTTCAGTATATCTGAAGGTAATTCTGATGAAAATTTGACAGAGTTTCAGTATTAAATAAGTGAGAAAGTAAGAACGAGGTTAGGTAAGGTTTGGTTATACTAGGCGAGGTTAGGTCTCTGTTGCAGATTTTTTTAATATTTAATATTAGATTTGTGTTCGGTATATCTGAAGGTAATTGTGATGAAAATTTGACAGAGTTTCAGTATTAAATAAGTGAGAAACTAAGAACGAGGTTAGGTAAGGTTTGGTTAACTAAGGCGAGGTTAGGTCTCTGTTGCAGATTTTTTTAATATTTAATATTAGATTTGTGTTCAGTATATCTGAAGGTAATTGTGATGAAAATTTGACAGAGTTTCAGTATTAAATAAGTGAGAAACTAAGAACGAGGTTAGGTAAGGTTTGGTTAAACTAGGCGAGGTTAGGTCTCTGTTGCAGATTTTTTTAATATTTAATATTAGATTTGTGTTCGGTATATCTGAAGGTAATTGTGATGAAAATTTGACAGAGTTTCAGTATTAAATAAGTGAGAAACTAAGAACGAGGTTAGGTAAGGTTTGGTTAACTAAGGCGAGGTTAGGTCTCTGTTGCAGATTTTTTTAATATTTAATATTAGATTTGTGTTCGGTATATCTGAAGGTAATTGTGATGAAAATTTGACAGAGTTTCAGTATTAAATAAGTGAGAAACTAAGAACGAGGTTAGGTAAGGTTTGGTTAAACTAGGCGAGGTTAGGTCTCTGTTGCAGATTTTTTTAATATTTAATATTAGATTTGTGTTCAGTATATCTGAAGGTAATTCTGATGAAAATTTGACAGAGTTTCAGTATTAAATAAGTGAGAAAGTCAGAACGAGGTTAGGTAAAGTTTGGTTAACTAAGGCGAGGTTAGGTCTCTGTTGCAGATTTTTTTAATATTTAATATTAGATTTGTGTTCAGTATATCTGAAGGTAATTGTGATGAAAATTTGACAGAGTTTCAGTATTAAATAAGTGAGAAACTAAGAACGAGGTTAGGTAAGGTTTGGTTAACTAAGGCGAGGTTAGGTCTCTGTTGCAGATTTTTTTAATATTTAATATTAGATTTGTGTTCGGTATATCTGAAGGTAATTGTGATGAAAATTTGACAGAGTTTCAGTATTAAATAAGTGAGAAACTAAGAACGAGGTTAGGTAAGGTTTGGTTAAACTAGGCGAGGTTAGGTCTCTGTTGCAGATTTTTTTAATATTTAATATTAGATTTGTGTTCAGTATATCTGAAGGTAATTCTGATGAAAATTTGACAGAGTTTCAGTATTAAATAAGTGAGAAAGTAAGAACGAGGTTAGGTAAGGTTTGGTTATACTAGGCGAGGTTAGGTCTCTGTTGCAGATTTTTTTAATATTTAATATTAGATTTGTGTTCGGTATATCTGAAGGTAATTGTGATGAAAATTTGACAGAGTTTCAGTATTAAATAAGTGAGAAACTAAGAACGAGGTTAGGTAAGGTTTGGTTAAACTAGGCGAGGTTAGGTCTCTGTTGCAGATTTTTTTAATATTTAATATTAGATTTGTGTTCGGTATATCTGAAGGTAATTGTGATGAAAATTTGACAGAGTTTCAGTATTAAATAAGTGAGAAACTAAGAACGAGGTTAGGTAAGGTTTGGTTAAACTAGGCGAGGTTAGGTCTCTGTTGCAGATTTTTTTAATATTTAATATTAGATTTGTGTTCGGTATATCTGAAGGTAATTGTGATGAAAATTTGACAGAGTTTCAGTATTAAATAAGTGAGAAACTAAGAACGAGGTTAGGTAAGGTTTGGTTAAACTAGGCGAGGTTAGGTCTCTGTTGCAGATTTTTTTAATATTTAATATTAGATTTGTGTTCGGTATATCTGAAGGTAATTGTGATGAAAATTTGACAGAGTTTCATGATTAAATAAGTGAGAAAGTCAGAACGAGGTTAGGTAAGGTTTGGTTAAACTAGGCGAGGTTAGGTCTCTGTTGCAGATTTTTTTAATATTTAATATTAGATTTGTGTTCGGTATATCTGAAGGTAATTGTGATGAAAATTTGACAGAGTTTCAGTATTAAATAAGTGAGAAACTAAGAACGAGGTTAGGTAAGGTTTGGTTAAACTAGGCGAGGTTAGGTCTCTGTTGCAGATTTTTTTAATATTTAATATTAGATTTGTGTTCAGTATATCTGAAGGTAATTCTGATGAAAATTTGACAGAGTTTCAGTATTAAATAAGTGAGAAAGTCAGAACGAGGTTAGGTAAAGTTTGGTTAACTAAGGCGAGGTTAGGTCTCTGTTGCAGATTTTTTTAATATTTAATATTAGATTTGTGTTCAGTATATCTGAAGGTAATTGTGATGAAAATTTGACAGAGTTTCAGTATTAAATAAGTGAGAAACTAAGAACGAGGTTAGGTAAGGTTTGGTTAACTAAGGCGAGGTTAGGTCTCTGTTGCAGATTTTTTTAATATTTAATATTAGATTTGTGTTCGGTATATCTGAAGGTAATTGTGATGAAAATTTGACAGAGTTTCAGTATTAAATAAGTGAGAAACTAAGAACGAGGTTAGGTAAGGTTTGGTTAAACTAGGCGAGGTTAGGTCTCTGTTGCAGATTTTTTTAATATTTAATATTAGATTTGTGTTCGGTATATCTGAAGGTAATTGTGATGAAAATTTGACAGAGTTTCAGTATTAAATAAGTGAGAAACTAAGAACGAGGTTAGGTAAGGTTTGGTTAAACTAGGCGAGGTTAGGTCTCTGTTGCAGATTTTTTTAATATTTAATATTAGATTTGTGTTCGGTATATCTGAAGGTAATTGTGATGAAAATTTGACAGAGTTTCATGATTAAATAAGTGAGAAAGTCAGAACGAGGTTAGGTAAGGTTTGGTTAAACTAGGCGAGGTTAGGTCTCTGTTGCAGATTTTTTTAATATTTAATATTAGATTTGTGTTCAGTATATCTGAAGGTAATTCTGATGAAAATTTGACAGAGTTTCAGTATTAAATAAGTGAGAAAGTCAGAACGAGGTTAGGTAAAGTTTGGTTAACTAAGGCGAGGTTAGGTCTCTGTTGCAGATTTTTTTAATATTTAATATTAGATTTGTGTTCAGTATATCTGAAGGTAATTCTGATGAAAATTTGACAGAGTTTCAGTATTAAATAAGTGAGAAAGTCAGAACGAGGTTAGGTAAGGTTTGGTTAACTAAGGCGAGGTTAGGTCTCTGTTGCAGATTTTTTTAATATTTAATATTAGATTTGTGTTCAGTATATCTGAAGGTAATTCTGATGAAAATTTGACAGAGTTTCAGTATTAAATAAGTGAGAAAGTCAGAACGAGGTTAGGTAAGGTTTGGTTAAACTAGGCGAGGTTAGGTCTCTGTTGCAGATTTTTTTAATATTCTATATTAGATTTGTGTTCAGTATATCTGAAGGTAATTGTGATGAAAATTTGACAGAGTTTCAGTATTAAATAAGTGAGAAAGTCAGAATGAGGTTAGGTAAGGTTTGGTTAAACTAGGCGAGGTTAGGTCTCTGTTGCAGATTTTTTTAATATTTAATATTAGATTTGTGTTCGGTATATCTGAAGGTAATTCTGATGAAAATTTGACAGAGTTTCAGTATTAAATAAGTGAGAAAGTCAGAATGAGGTTAGGTAAGGTTTGGTTAAACTAGGCGAGGTTAGGTCTCTGTTGCAGATTTTTTTAATATTTAATATTAGATTTGTGTTCAGTATATCTGAAGGTAATTCTGATGAAAATTTGACAGAGTTTCAGTATTAAATAAGTGAGAAAGTCAGAACGAGGTTAGGTAAGGTTTGGTTAAACTAGGCGAGGTTAGGTCTCTGTTGCAGATTTTTTTAATATTTAATATTAGATTTGTGTTCGGTATATCTGAAGGTAATTGTGATGAAAATTTGACAGAGTTTCAGTATTAAATAAGTGAGAAAGTCAGAACGAGGTTAGGTAAGGTTTGGTTAAACTAGGCGAGGTTAGGTCTCTGTTGCAGATTTTTTTAATATTTAATATTAGATTTGTGTTCGGTATATCTGAAGGTAATTGTGATGAAAATTTGACAGAGTTTCAGTATTAAATAAGTGAGAAACTAAGAACGAGGTTAGGTAAGGTTTGGTTAAACTAGGCGAGGTTAGGTCTCTGTTGCAGATTTTTTTAATATTTAATATTAGATTTGTGTTCAGTATATCTGAAGGTAATTCTGATGAAAATTTGACAGAGTTTCAGTATTAAATAAGTGAGAAACTAAGAACGAGGTTAGGTAAGGTTTGGTTAAACTAGGCGAGGTTAGGTCTCTGTTGCAGATTTTTTTAATATTTAATATTAGATTTGTGTTCGGTATATCTGAAGGTAATTGTGATGAAAATTTGACAGAGTTTCAGTATTAAATAAGTGAGAAACTAAGAACGAGGTTAGGTAAGGTTTGGTTAAACTAGGCGAGGTTAGGTCTCTGTTGCAGATTTTTTTAATATTTAATATTAGATTTGTGTTCAGTATATCTGAAGGTAATTCTGATGAAAATTTGACAGAGTTTCAGTATTAAATAAGTGAGAAACTAAGAACGAGGTTAGGTTAGGTTTGGTTAAACTAGGCGAGGTTAGGTCTCTGTTGCAGATTTTTTTAATATTTAATATTAGATTTGTGTTCAGTATATCTGAAGGTAATTCTGATGAAAATTTGACAGAGTTTCAGTATTAAATAAGTGAGAAACTAAGAACGAGGTTAGGTAAGGTTTGGTTAAACTAGGCGAGGTTAGGTCTCTGTTGCAGATTTTTTTAATATTTAATATTAGATTTGTGTTCGGTATATCTGAAGGTAATTGTGATGAAAATTTGACAGAGTTTCAGTATTAAATAAGTGAGAAACTAAGAACGAGGTTAGGTAAGGTTTGGTTAAACTAGGCGAGGTTAGGTCTCTGTTGCAGATTTTTTTAATATTTAATATTAGATTTGTGTTCAGTATATCTGAAGGTAATTCTGATGAAAATTTGACAGAGTTTCAGTATTAAATAAGTGAGAAACTAAGAACGAGGTTAGGTTAGGTTTGGTTAAACTAGGCGAGGTTAGGTCTCTGTTGCAGATTTTTTTAATATTTAATATTAGATTTGTGTTCAGTATATCTGAAGGTAATTCTGATGAAAATTTGACAGAGTTTCAGTATTAAATAAGTGAGAAACTAAGAACGAGGTTAGGTAAGGTTTGGTTAAACTAGGCGAGGTTAGGTCTCTGTTGCAGATTTTTTTAATATTTAATATTAGATTTGTGTTCAGTATATCTGAAGGTAATTGTGATGAAAATTTGACAGAGTTTCAGTATTAAATAAGTGAGAAACTAAGAACGAGGTTAGGTAAGGTTTGGTTAAACTAGGCGAGGTTAGGTCTCTGTTGCAGATTTTTTTAATATTTAATATTAGATTTGTGTTCAGTATATCTGAAGGTAATTCTGATGAAAATTTTACAGAGTTTCAGTATTAAATAAGTGAGAAAGTCAGAACGAGGTTAGGTAAGGTTTGGTTAAGCTAGGCGAGGTTAGGTCTAGTTTTTCTTTCGACTATCTCTTACGTGAATCTTGAAGTAGAAATTATTCGACTGTATCTTGATAGCATCTTTAAGTCGAAACTCTTTTAATATCCCTTGCCCTAATCTTCAAGTCTAAATTCTTCCACTATCTCTTACGTAAATCTTGATGTTGAAGTTCTTTGACTGAATCTTGATGTCGAAATTCTTCGACTATATCTTGCCTGCATATTGAAGTTGAAATTCTTCAAATAGCTCTTGCCTTGATCTTCAAGTCGAAATTCTTCGGGTATCTGTTGCCTGCATATTCAAGTCAAAATTCTTCGATTATCTTTTACGTGAATCTTGAAGTCGAAATTCTTCGACTGTATCTTGCCTGCATCTTCACGTCGAGATTCTTCGAATATCTCTTGCCTTAATCTTCAAGTCGAAATTCTTCGGGTATCTGTTGCCTGCATATTCAAGTCAAAATTCTTCGATTATCTCTCACGTGAATCTTGAAGTCGAAATTCTTCGACTATATCTTGCCTGCATCTTTAAGTCGAAACTCTTTTAATATCCCTTGCCTTAATCTTCAAGTCGAAATTATTCGACTATCTCTTATGTGAATCTTGAAGTCAAATTTTTCAACTGTATCTTGCCTACATCTTGAAGTCGAAATTCTTCGAATACCTCTTGCTTTAATCTTCAAGTCGAAATTCTTGGGGTATCTCTTGCCTGCATATTCAAGTCCAAATTCTTGGGGTATCTCTTGCCTGCATATTCAACTCTAAATTATTGGGGTATCTCTTGCCTGCATATTTAAGTCAAGATTCGTCGATTATCTCCTCCCTGCATTTTTAAGTCGAAATTCTTTGACTATCGCATGCATTTTTAAGCTGAAATTATTTGAGTGCCTTGCATTTGCATGTACGCCAAAATGTGTACCGACTTCTGCCGCATCTTGACCTATTGGCTCGCCGGTGAAAAGTAAAAGTCCCGCACAATTGCGTGCACGAGATTACCAACGTAATCCCGTTTTCACGCGTACTTGTCACCTCATCTCGTGCTTTATTTGCATACCGGCAGTAATCCGATTTGCTCCTCCGAAGCGGACTTACGTCACCTCCGGAACTCTTCTTTGGGCGCAGCAACGTTTCGGAACCGTGTGCTGACACCCACCCGGACCAGAGCATTGTCTCCGAGACCAAGACCTCGCCGTCTTCCTCCAGGTGCAAGGCTGCAGGAAGCGACCTTTCCGCGGAGACACGTATGCACCTCCGAATCCGCCTTTTGCGTCCAGATAAGGAGCGAGCCTCCGAGGAGGTGCGAGAGGAGGCACAGTGAGCGAGAGAGGAGCGTGGGAACGACCTCGGTTCGGTTTTCGAAAATTGGAGTTTTGAATCGCTGTAATCTATTGGGACCTTTCAAACTGTGTCAGAATTGTTAGAGGACCTGTTCACGGCCATCACGACAATCGGAATCGGGCACCATCCACGAGGTGGGGCACGAATCTTCATCCCAGGATGGGCCAAAGGATTTCAGAAGAAGTTCGCTTGGCAATTTTGGATTGGGAGGCAAGAAACCGTTGCCCAAAACGTAGGCATACATTTTTCTGTATTTTCTCAATTTTATTTGCACAAATCCGGGTTCGCCCATATAAATCATAATTAGCTAACAATGCCCGCATCTTCTCACATAATCCGTCAATTTGGCTCGTACGTTTTTTTTTGCCTGTCCATTAACACCGAGTGGACGTAAAAACCTGCGCAATTAACGAAGAAGACTCGGTAACAATGAGATTACGCCGGCACGATCCAGTGCGTCCAAGTCCTTGACATTGCGGACGTAGCAGGATGCAAACGCCGTACAAACCAGGATGTTCTTGGAGCTTCTGTACGCGAATAATGCACGCGAGGTTTTCCACCAATTTTCCACACTTGCACACCTAATCGGTTGTGTAATTTTGTGTGAACGCAGTTTTCGGAGAAATCGACATTCATCGCCTAGGCATGATTTATTGGCTGCTGAAACACAGAAGATCTTCATTATCTTGCCGATAAATCACGTCCAATAGAGAAAACCTGTACGTTCTTCGGCAACAATGCCCAGGCTGTCTTCAGGCTGGGCCCAGTTCCATTAATAACGCGCCTAAACGGGCGTCCGATTGTAACTGAGCCTCGGGAGGTTCTGCGAAACTGCTTATGCAACAGCGTTAACTGGCTAATAACTAGGCATGAAATTGTATGCGTACACACCAATCAAGCCAATCGATCTTCTGAAGGTGTGAAACAACTACAATACAAAACACAAAAAATTTTGGAACTTAGGAACTTTTTAAACTGTCGAATCACGACGAAGTGGATCGTCCACATCGAACCCAGGATAGCTGAGATGGGCTAAAATAACCTCAGGCGCAAGGCAACAGGATACTTCTTTCCGGGATATAACCATCCCGCAGAAACGAAACGACGAATACGCAGCTAAGTACTAGCGGGGTGAGAACGACGACCGAAAGAGAACGATAGGAAAAGAGAGGACTCCAACAATAGTACCGGCTTTGAGCTTGCGACAGATGGTATCTTCTTCTCCTTAGTCTTCGAGCACCCAATGCTTAATATAGGCCTATTCTAGTTCCTTAAATAGATCAACATAGGTTTTGAGCTTGTGGCAAAAGACATCTTCTTCTCTTGCTTCTTTTTGGGTCATCCAATGCTGGATAAAGGCCTCCTCTAGTGCCTTCCTAAAAAAATATAAAAATTATCTATAAGCTAGTAGCAGATGGCATCTACGGATATGTTAGAAGAGAGGAATCTGCAAGAGCATCGTCGTAGAAGAGGACTTGCTGAGGACGTTGCAGAGGGATTACTGAGGACATCTTCGTGGAAGAGGAGGTGGAGGACATCTTCTTCTCTTGCTTCTTTTTGGGTCATCCAATGCTGGATAAAGGCCTCCTCTAGTGCCTTCCTAAAAAAATATAAAAATTATCTATAAGCTAGTAGCAGATGGCATCTACGGATATGTTAGAAGAGATGAATCTGCAAGAGCATCGTCGTAGAAGAGGACTTGCTGAGGACGTTGCAGAGGGATTACTGAGGACATCTTCGTGGAAGAGGAGGTGGAGGACATCTTCTTCTCTTGCTTCTTTTTGGGTCATCCAATGCTGGATAAAGGCCTCCTCTAGTGCCTTCCTAAAAAAATATAAAAATTATCTATAAGCTAGTAGCAGATGGCATCTACGGATATGTTAGAAGAGAGGAATCTGCAAGAGCATCGTCGTAGAAGAGGACTTGCTGAGGACGTTGCAGAGGGATTACTGAGGACATCTTCGTGGAAGAGGAGGTGGAGGACATCTTCTTCTCTTGCTTCTTTTTGGGTCATCCAATGCTGGATAAAGGCCTCCTCTAGTGCCTTCCTAAAAAAATATAAAAATTATCTATAAGCTAGTAGCAGATGGCATCTGCGGATATGTTAGAAGAGAGGAATCTGCAAGAGCATCGTCGTAGAAGAGGACTTGCTGAGGACGTTGCAGAGGGATTACTGAGGACATCTTCGTGGAAGAGGAGGTGGAGGACATCTTCTTCTCTTGCTTCTTTTTGGGTCATCCAATGCTGGATAAAGGCCTCCTCTAGTGCCTTCCTAAAAAAATATAAAAATTATCTATAAGCTAGTAGCAGATGGCATCTACGGATATGTTAGAAGAGAGGAATCTGCAAGAGCATCGTCGTAGAAGAGGACTTGCTGAGGACGTTGCAGAGGGATTACTGAGGACATCCTCGTGGAAGAGGAGGTGGAGGACATCTTCTTCTCTTGCTTCTTTTTGGGTCATCCAATGCTGGATAAAGGCCTCCTCTAGTGCCTTCCTAAAAAAATATAAAAATTATCTATAAGCTAGTAGCAGATGGCATCTACGGATATGTTAGAAGAGAGGAATCTGCAAGAGCATCGTCGTAGAAGAGGACTTGCTGAGGACGTTGCAGAGGGATTACTGAGGACATCTTCGTGGAAGAGGAGGTGGAGGACATCTTCTTCTCTTGCTTCTTTTTGGGTCATCCAATGCTGGATAAAGGCCTCCTCTAGTGCCTTCCTAAAAAAATATAAAAATTATCTATAAGCTAGTAGCAGATGGCATCTACGGATATGTTAGAAGAGAGGAATCTGCAAGAGCATCGTCGTAGAAGAGGACTTGCTGAGGACGTTGCAGAGGGATTACTGAGGACATCTTCGTGGAAGAGGAGGTGGAGGACATCTTCTTCTCTTGCTTCTTTTTGGGTCATCCAATGCTGGATAAAGGCCTCCTCTAGTGCCTTCCTAAAAAAATATAAAAATTATCTATAAGCTAGTAGCAGATGGCATCTGCGGATATGTTAGAAGAGAGGAATCTGCAAGAGCATCGTCGTAGAAGAGGACTTGCTGAGGACGTTGCAGAGGGATTACTGAGGACATCCTCGTGGAAGAGGAGGTGGAGGACATCTTCTTCTCTTGCTTCTTTTTGGGTCATCCAATGCTGGATAAAGGCCTCCTCTAGTGCCTTCCTAAAAAAATATAAAAATTATCTATAAGCTAGTAGCAGATGGCATCTGCGGATATGTTAGAAGAGAGGAATCTGCAAGATCATCGTCGTAGAAGAGGACTTGCTGAGGACGTTGCAGAGGGATTACTGAGGACATCCTCGTGGAAGAGGAGGTGGAGGACATCTTCTTCTCTTGCTTCTTTTTGGGTCATCCAATGCTGGATAAAGGCCTCCTCTAGTGCCTTCCTAAAAAAATATAAAAATTATCTATAAGCTAGTAGCAGATGGCATCTGCGGATATGTTAGAAGAGAGGAATCTGCAAGAGCATCGTCGTAGAAGAGGACTTGCTGAGGACGTTGCAGAGGGATTACTGAGGACATCTTCGTGGAAGAGGAGGTGGAGGACATCTTCTTCTCTTGCTTCTTTTTGGGTCATCCAATGCTGGATAAAGGCCTCCTCTAGTGCCTTCCTAAAAAAATATAAAAATTATCTATAAGCTAGTAGCAGATGGCATCTACGGATATGTTAGAAGAGAGGAATCTGCAAGAGCATCGTCGTAGAAGAGGACTTGCTGAGGACGTTGCAGAGGGATTACTGAGGACATCCTCGTGGAAGAGGAGGTGGAGGACATCTTCTTCTCTTGCTTCTTTTTGGGTCATCCAATGCTGGATAAAGGCCTCCTCTAGTGCCTTCCTAAAAAAATATAAAAATTATCTATAAGCTAGTAGCAGATGGCATCTACGGATATGTTAGAAGAGAGGAATCTGCAAGAGCATCGTCGTAGAAGAGGACTTGCTGAGGACGTTGCAGAGGGATTACTGAGGACATCTTCGTGGAAGAGGAGGTGGAGGACATCTTCTTCTCTTGCTTCTTTTTGGGTCATCCAATGCTGGATAAAGGCCTCCTCTAGTGCCTTCCTAAAAAAATATAAAAATTATCTATAAGCTAGTAGCAGATGGCATCTACGGATATGTTAGAAGAGAGGAATCTGCAAGAGCATCGTCGTAGAAGAGGACTTGCTGAGGACGTTGCAGAGGGATTACTGAGGACATCTTCGTGGAAGAGGAGGTGGAGGACATCTTCTTCTCTTGCTTCTTTTTGGGTCATCCAATGCTGGATAAAGGCCTCCTCTAGTGCCTTCCTAAAAAAATATAAAAATTATCTATAAGCTAGTAGCAGATGGCATCTACGGATATGTTAGAAGAGAGGAATCTGCAAGAGCATCGTCGTAGAAGAGGACTTGCTGAGGACGTTGCAGAGGGATTACTGAGGACATCTTCGTGGAAGAGGAGGTGGAGGACATCTTCTTCTCTTGCTTCTTTTTGGGTCATCCAATGCTGGATAAAGGCCTCCTCTAGTGCCTTCCTAAAAAAATATAAAAATTATCTATAAGCTAGTAGCAGATGGCATCTACGGATATGTTAGAAGAGAGGAATCTGCAAGAGCATCGTCGTAGAAGAGGACTTGCTGAGGACGTTGCAGAGGGATTACTGAGGACATCTTCGTGGAAGAGGAGGTGGAGGACATCTTCTTCTCTTGCTTCTTTTTGGGTCATCCAATGCTGGATAAAGGCCTCCTCTAGTGCCTTCCTAAAAAAATATAAAAATTATCTATAAGCTAGTAGCAGATGGCATCTACGGATATGTTAGAAGAGAGGAATCTGCAAGAGCATCGTCGTAGAAGAGGACTTGCTGAGGACGTTGCAGAGGGATTACTGAGGACATCTTCGTGGAAGAGGAGGTGGAGGACATCTTCTTCTCTTGCTTCTTTTTGGGTCATCCAATGCTGGATAAAGGCCTCCTCTAGTGCCTTCCTAAAAAAATATAAAAATTATCTATAAGCTAGTAGCAGATGGCATCTACGGATATGTTAGAAGAGAGGAATCTGCAAGAGCATCGTCGTAGAAGAGGACTTGCTGAGGACGTTGCAGAGGGATTACTGAGGACATCTTCGTGGAAGAGGAGGTGGAGGACATCTTCTTCTCTTGCTTCTTTTTGGGTCATCCAATGCTGGATAAAGGCCTCCTCTAGTGCCTTCCTAAAAAAATATAAAAATTATCTATAAGCTAGTAGCAGATGGCATCTACGGATATGTTAGAAGAGATGAATCTGCAAGAGCATCGTCGTAGAAGAGGACTTGCTGAGGACGTTGCAGAGGGATTACTGAGGACATCTTCGTGGAAGAGGAGGTGGAGGACATCTTCTTCTCTTGCTTCTTTTTGGGTCATCCAATGCTGGATAAAGGCCTCCTCTAGTGCCTTCCTAAAAAAATATAAAAATTATCTATAAGCTAGTAGCAGATGGCATCTACGGATATGTTAGAAGAGATGAATCTGCAAGAGCATCGTCGTAGAAGAGGACTTGCTGAGGACGTTGCAGAGGGATTCCTGAGGACATCTTCGTGGAAGAGGAGGTGGAGGACATCTTCTTCTCCTTTTTATTAAATCATCCAATCTTTGGTATTTTTCGACCTCCTCTAGTTCCTTCCACGTTTTCCTGCCCTATGCTGTTCTTATGCCAGATGGCATAACTTGCGTTATGCCATCGTGCTGTACTTAAAAAATATTAACGTGCAATAGGGATTACGTTGCCTAGGCACAAACGCTATCACGTACTAACATCTTGAACTTTTAACTCCTTCAATAGCTGATCGCAGAGAAAATCGCACGATTTTCAATACCGGATGCTGCATCTGTGGCCTATCGTCCGTGCAGAATCAATCATTTTCCGATCGGCAAACCAGTTTCAGCTTCTCCTCGTCATCCGCTAATTTATATTTCATTTTTATATTGTGTGAGCGCAGATTCGCAATAAAGCGGTCTCCAGCTGAGAGGTCTCGCGTAAATAAGGATTCCGTTGGATCACTGGTCTCAGCGGAATAGAATGTACGCTAGCATCGGCACGCAAGGCTATGATGCAGAAGCTGGCGTAAAAAAAATCTCGATTTTAGTTTAATGTAATGCAAAACGGTGGATTTGCGACGTGCCTGATGGGCTTGTCACAATTAGGTCGTGGAGCTAGTGGATATTCCCTTCGAAGCAGCGAGGAGGGCCGGGCTCTCGATGTCGGAGAGTGCGGTGGGTGAAAAGGGCTCCACGTAGTTTTACCTCGTTCGGTGCCTCGCTCCGAGGGTCTCCACTACTAAGCAGTCGGCGCTACTTAAAATCACGAAACAAATACTACCTTTAAAAGATGATATCAGCGATGGGCGCATTAAATATTGGGGAATTATATTACAATATTTATTAAATATACAGGGAACGTGGCGCAGTTGTCACGGCATCAGACGGCTGCGAAATGAGAGATAGACTTATATCAGCCCTTGAGAAAAGTATATTATAAGATATAAAAATTAGTATATTTGAAATTTAAATATTTCTAGAATCGCCCATTGGATAGAAACTAAATTATAGGAGTATAATACCAATGTATCATGCAATATCAGTACTTAATTGCATTCATATTGATACGTTGGTTTTTGAGATATCGTTATTTAAATACGATCTTAATTGGACGAAAACTTGAAATTTGCCCAAAATATCGTAATTCATATGAAAATTGATATAACTTAAGAATCGCTCATTGGATATTAATCTAATTATGCATACTTAATACCAGTATATCTCTTTATATCATAAATAAATTGTATTGATATTGATACGATAGTTCTAGAGATATCAGAATTTTAGTATGAGACAAATGAATGATTTTGTGTGTGTTGGCACTACAGTTTAAATATCACTAGAACCGCCCATTGGATATATACTCAATTATAGGAGTATAATATCAATATATCATGCAATATCAGTAATAAATTGCATTCATATTGATACGTTGGTTTTTGAGATATCGTTATTTAAATGCGATCTTAATTGGAAATAGTCTTGAAATTGCACCAAAATATCGTAATTCATATAAAAATTAATATATCTTGAAAACCGCTCATTGGGTATTAATGTAATTATGCATACTATATATAAGTATGTTACTTAATATCAGTGATAAATTTTATTAATATTGATACGCTAGTTCTAGATATATCCGTATTTACGTATGAGACAAATGAGAGATTTTGTGTGTTGGCACTAAAATTTATATATCTCTAGAACCGCCCATTGGATAAAAACTCAGTTATAGGAGTATAATACCAATTTATCATACAATATCAGTAACAAATTACATTCATATTGATACGTTGGTTTTTGAGATATCGTTATTTAAATACGATCTTAATTGGACGAAAACTTGAAATTTGCCCAAAATATCGTAATTCATATGAAAATTGATATAACTTAAGAATCACTCATTGGATATTAATCTAATTATGCATACTATATACCAGTATATATCTTTATATCATAAATAAATTGTATTGATATTGATACGACAGTTCTAGAGATATCAGAATTTTAGTATGAGACAAATGAATGATTTTGTGTGTGTTGGCACTACAGTTTAAATATCACTAGAACCGCCCATTGGATATATACTCCATTATAGGAGTATAATATCAATATATCATGCAATATCAGTAATAAATTGCATTCACATTGATACGTTGGTTTTTGAGATATCGTTATTTAAATGCGATCTTAATTGGAAACAGTCTTGAAATTGCACCAAAATATCGTAATTCATATAAAAATTAATATATCTTGAAACCCGCTCATTGGGTATTAGTGTAATTATGCATACTATATATAAGTATGTTACTTAATATCAGTGATAAATTTTATTAATATTGATACGCTAGTTCTAGAGATATCCGTATTTACGTATGAGACAAATGAGAGATTTTGTGTGTTGGCACTAAAATTTATATATCTCTAGAACCGCCCATTGGATAAAAACTCAGTTATAGGAGTGAAATACCAATATATCATGCAATATTAGTAATAATTTGCATTCATATTGGTTCGTTGGTTTTTGAGATATCGTTATTTAAATACGATCTTACTTGGAGAAAGTCTTGAAATTGCACCAAAATATTGTAATTCATATAAAAATTGATATATCTTAAGTATCGCTGATTGGATATTAATTTAATTATGCGTATTATGTACCAGTATATCACTTTATATCAGCAATAAATTGTGTTAATATTGATACGCTAGTTCTAGAGATATCAGTATTTAAGTATGAGACAAATGAGAGATTTTGTATGTTGGCACTAAAATTTATATATCTCTAGAACCGCCCATTGGATATAAACTCAATTATAGGAGTATAATACCAATATATCATGCAATATCAGTAATAAATTTCATTTATAATGATACGTTGGTTTTTGAGATATTGTTATTTAAATACGATCATAACTGGACGAAAACTTGAACTTTCCCCAATATATGGTAGTTTATATGAAAATTGATGTACCTTAAGAATCGTTCATTAAATATTAATTTAATTATGGATACTATATACCAGTATATCACTTTATATCAGCAATAACTTGTATTAATATTCATACGGTAGTTCTAGAGATATCAGTATTTAAGTATGAGACAAATGAGAGATTTTATGTATGTTGGCACACAAATTTTAATATCTCTAGAATCGACCATTGGATATAAACTCAATTATAGGAGTATAATACCAATATATCATACAATACCAGTAATTAATTACATTCATATTGATACGTTGGTTTTTGAGATATCGTTATTTAAATACGATCATAATTAGACGAAAACTTGAAATGTCCGCAAAATATCGTAATTCATATGAAAATTGATATATCTTAAGAATCGCTCATTGGATATCAATATAATTATGCACAGTATATATCAGTATATCTTTTTATATCAGTAATAAACTGTATTAATATTGATACGCTATTTCTAGAGATATCAGTACTTAAGTATGAGAGAAATGAGTGATTTAATGTATGTTGGCACAAAATTTTTAATATCTCTAGAATCGACCATTGGATATAGACTCAATTATCCGAGCATAATACCAAAATATCATGCAATATCAGTAACAAACTACATTCATATTGATACGTTGGTTTTTGAAATATCGTTATTTAAATACGATCATAATTGGACGAAAACTTGAAATTGCACCAAAATGTCGTAATTCATATGAAAATTGATATATCTTAAGTATCGTTCATTGGATATCAATTTAATTATGCACATTATATACTAGTATATCACTTTATATTAGCAATAAATTGCATTAATATTCATACGGTAGTTCTAGAGATATCAGTATTTAAGTATGAGACAAATGAGTGATTCTATATATGTTGGCACTGAAATTTATATATCTCTAGAACCACCCATTGGATATAAACTTAATTATAGGAGTATACTATCAATATATTGTGCAATATCAGTAATAAATTACATTCATATTGATACGCTGGTTTTTGTGATTTCGTTATTTAAATATGATCATAACTGGATGAAACCTTGAAATAGCCTAAAAATATCATAATTCATATGAAAAATGTAATATCATAAGAATTGCTCGTTGAATATTTATTTAATTATGCATATTATATATCAGTATATCACTTTATATCAGTAATAAATTGTATTAATATTGATACGGTAGTTCTAGAGATATCAGTATTTAAGTATGAGACAAGTGATTATTTGTATATTGGCACTAATATTTAAATATTTCTAGAACCGCCCATTGGATAAATACTCAATTATAGGAGTATAATACCAATATATCATGCAATATCAGTAACAAATTACATTCATATTGATACGTTGGTTTTTGAGATATCGTTATTTAAATGAGATCTTAATTAATTGAAATTTCCCCAAAATAACATAATTCCTACGAAAATTGTAATATCTTATATATCGCTCATTGGATATTAATTTAATTATGCATGTTGTATACCAGTATATCACTTTATATTTGCAATAAATTGTATTAATATCAATACGCTAGTTCTAGAGATATAAGTATTTAAGTATGAGCCAAATGAGTGATTCTATGTATGTTGGCACTATTGTTTAAATATCTCTAAAACAGCCCATTGAATATAAACTTAATTATAGGAGTATAATACCAGTATATCATGCAATATCAGTAATAAATTGCATTCATATTGATACATTGGTTTTGAGATATCGTTATTTAAATACGATCATAATTGGACGAAAACTTGAAATTTGCCCAAAATATCGTAATTCATATGAAAACTGATATATCTGAAAAACCGCTCATTGGATATTAATCTAATTATACGCACTTTATACTAGTATATCACTTGATGTAAGTAATAAATTGTATTAATATTGATACGCTACTTCTAGAGATATCAGTCTTTAAGTATGAGACAAATGAGACATTTTGTGTATGTTTGCACTATAATTTAGATATCTCCAGAACCGCCCTTTGGATATGAACTCAATTGTAGGAGTATAATACCAATATATCATGCAATATCAGTAATTAATTACATTCATATTGATACGTTTGTTTTCGAAATATCGTTATTTAAATACGATCATAAGTGGACGAAAACTTGAATTTTGCCCAAAATATCGCAATTCACATGAAAATTGATATATCTTAAGAATTGCCCATTGCACATTAATTTAATTATGTGTGTTGTATACCAGTATACCAGTAATAAATTGCATACATATTGATACGTTGGTTTTTGAGATATCGTTATTTAAATACGATCTTATTTGTAAAAATTCTTGAAATTGCACCAAACTATCGAAGTTTATATAAAAATTGATATATCTTCAAAACCGCTCATTGGGTATAAACCTAATTATGCATACTATATACCTGTATATCACTTTATATTAGTAATAAATTGTATCAATATTGATACGGTAGTTCTAGAGATATCAGTATTTAAGTATAAGATAAATGAGAGATTTTATGTATGTTGGCACTAAAATGTAAATATGTCTAGAATTACCCATTGGCTACAAACACAATTATAGGACCATAATACCAATATATCATGAAATAGAAGTAACAAATTTCATTCATATTGGTACGTTGATTTTTCAGATATCGTTGTTTAATATGATCTCAATTGGAGGTAACCTCGAAATTGTACCAAAATATATATATTTAATTTTTTTTAAATTTGTTAGGGTTAGCGATTAGAGACAGCATATTGTGCGACATAAACGCAATAGATGAACAATTGTATGAGTCTCTCAAGCGTAAGTGTGCGAACAATGCGATTATTATTTTTAAATCCACCTTCTAATTAATGTATAACTAATTTGGAAATTCTGTTTGATTTGCGATTCGGTCTAATTTAGCGCTTATTGGTGTGAAACCCGTGGCATTTTAATAACACAATGCAATAATTTCTCGTCCAATATTGAGCAACTTGTGTCCGAAATTTCTCACCTGCTCCATCATAATAGAGACATCGAATGGCGCCCAGGCGATAAATCCGGGTGAGTTACAACAATCGGGGGATTCCCACGCGATCTGTTGCGAAACATCCGCGAGAAAAAAAAAATATATATACATATATATATATAGAGAGAGAGAAGGTGACATCTCCTCGTAATCCGCTTTTTGCCACCGTAACTTTTATTTATGGCTGCTGAAATATCGGTGCGATTCCACGTGTTTTTTGCCTTCGAAATGCCACAGAAATTTTTCAGGCATTGTTCTCGCGGAAATTATAGCCGCCGCTGTTAAGCCGTGGGTGCACGTTATTAATAGGTCCTGGTAGTTGCGGAAGAGCCATAAATACCCAATTAATAGCACTTTTACTCGTGCAATTAATTCATCGATTGATGTTAAATGTTAAGGTCGAAAAAGTTCACCCGAGGGGTCGTTGGAGGGTCTTTCGGTGGCTAATTTACGGCGACAGTTGTGCGTTTTTTTTGGTTGACTTTTCCACGGCCCGATCGCGTGGCATTTGCGGTAATTGCGGCGAAAAAAAGGACCCAAACTGGTCGGCGAGGAGCCGAATTTTGCCCCGATGATCCGTCACGATCGACGGGGACCTTTGCAGACGGCGCTTTTGACATTAAAGAGGCGCGCAACGTGCAATTAGACCCGTTGGGTCAGCAGACCTCTGCGCAGAAATGAGCCAGGCTGATTTATTTAATAACGGCCGAAATTCGATGACGGATTAATGATGGGAACGTTTCTTCTGGAAATAAACCGAAATACCACAAAACTTGGTAATACTTATTGGGCTGGTGCAATAAATGTTACGAAAGATTTGCGAATTAAAAATTTGTGGGAAATTTCAGTTGCAAATTGGGAATTCCAGTTAAGAGCAAATTTTGGCCTTGTTTGAGGCTTGTCTCAGTCGCCTAGTCACCTCTAGTAACCATCTAGTGACCAGGTTTTAGTCAAAAATGTCTGGTTTCGCTGATAATCCGCCGATAAAAACAGGCGGATTAAAACGGTGCAATCGCCGATCCTTGGGGCACACCGAAAAACAAGCGCATCCGGCAGGATTCCGCGCATTCCCGCGGATTTCAGGCAATAAAATCGAGGTGATCAGGTGCGCGGATTCCGTCACCACTGCGCGTGTATGCACAGAGACAGTCAATTACGTTAATTACGCGGCTGTTAATTAACGAACAACGAAAAACCTCTCCGGTAATTACTGAAAAAACACCCATACAAAACGAGCGCTTCCTTGTTTGCGCTTCTTCTTCAATTTTTTTTCCTGATGATCGCCTGTCGATTGCATCAATACGCAGCACGCGCTTCCGCGTTCCCGCAGGGCTCCACCATGGGGCCGTTTTTATTTTTCCGCGCGCGCTCTTCAACAGAGCCTAGATCCGGGAGCGCATCCCAAATACGAACCCGGCAAGGTTACCTGGGTTTCACAACCCGGCGATTATCGCTCGGTGCCTGCCGTGAAAGCATGAGTAAGCCTAGAGACAGCTGCCTTACGTGGAAGCCGAGAGCCGGACCTGAAGTCCATTTCTGTAAATCAAAATGTTATCGGGTATTACCGACCACATTTTCAATTTTTTGTGAGATACTCTAATAACGAAACATCTCAAAGGAATGAGTCTATTAACGAAACATCACAAAGGTATGCAACTGCCCGTTGTCGAAAATTTAATAAAGAAACAGGCGAAAAAAAAAATTACAACTTTAACCCATCACCTATTAAAAATTTAATTTCAAATGAAAATTGAAATATCTTTACAACCACACAGTGCATTTTAATTTAATTCCACAAATTGTACTTTAATATATCACTTAATATCTGTGATAAATTATATTCATATTGATACGCTCGTTATAGAGATATCAGCATTTAAGTGTGGCAAAAATTAGGGATACACTTAGATCAGCTATTAAGATCAGATATTTGCCCTAAAATGTCCTAATCTTACCAACCACTCATTGCATATTAATTTAATTACACATGTTATGCTCTAATGTATCACTTTATATCAGTGATAAATTATGTTCATATTGATACGCTCGTTATAGAGATATCAGTATTTAAGTATGAGACATATGAGAGATTTTGTGTATGTTGGCACTAATGTTTAAATATCACTAGAATCGCCCATTGGATACAAACTTAATTATAGGAGCTGAGTACCAATATATCATGCAATATCAGTAACAAATTACATTCATATTGATACGTTGGTTTTTGAGATATCGCTATTTTAATACGATCATAATTGGAGGAAAACTTGAAATTTCCCCAAAATGTCATAATTCATATGAAAATTGATATATCTTAAAAATGGCTCATTGGGTATCAATTAAATTATGCACGTTGTATACCAGTATATCCCTTTATATCAGTAATAAATTTTATTAAAATTAATACGCTAGTTCTAGAGATATCAGCATTAAAGTATGAGACAAATGAGAGATTTTGTGTATGTTGGCACTAACGTTTAAATATCACTAGAATCGCCCATTGAATATAAACTCAATTATAGGAGCATACTACCAATATATCATGCAATATCAGTAACAAATTGTATTCATATTGGTACGTTGGTTTTTGAGATATCGTTATTTTAATACGATCATAATTGGAGGAAAACTTTAAAATTCCCCAAAATATCGTAATTCATATAAAACTAGTAATATCTTAAGAATCGTTCATTGGATATTAATTTAATTATGTATATTATACTTCAGTATATCATTTTATATCAGCAATAAGTTATTTTAATATTGATACGCTAGTTCTAGAGATATCAGTAGTTATGTATAGGACATATGAGAGATTTTGTGTATGTTGGCACTAACGTTTAAATATCTCTTGAATCGCCCATTGAATATAAACTCTGTTATATAAACTGGTTTTTGAGATATCGTTATTTGAATACGATCTTAATTGAAGATAGTCTTGAAATTGCACCAAAATTACGTAATTCATATGAAAATTGTAATATCTTAAGAATCGCTCATTGGATATTAATTCAATTATTCACATTATATACCAGTATATCACGCAATATCAGTAACAAATTGCATTCATATTGATACGTTGGTTTTTGAGATATTGCTATTTTAATACGATCATAATTGGAGGAAAACCTGAAATTTCCCCAACATATCGTAATTCATATGAAAATTGATATATCTTAAGAATCGTTAATTGGATATTAATCTAATTATGCATACTATATACCAGTATATCACTTTATATCAGTAATAAATTGTATTACTATTGATACGCTAGTTCTACAGATATCAGTATTTAAGTATAAGACAAATGAGAGATTTTGTGTGTGTAGGTACTAACGTTTAAATATCACTAGAACCGCCCATTGAATATAAACTAAATTATAGGAGTCTAATACCAATATATCATGCAATATCAGTTATAAATTGTATTCATATTGATACGTTGGTTTTCGAGATATCTTTATTTAAATATGAAATTAATGTTACCGTTTATATTGTCGTTTGTTGCTGACATAATTCTGAATGCCCCATTGGTCGGTTTTCGTATTATTACCTTATTGCTGTTATTAATATTATTATCTACGTCAATTAAAAACATTTATGTATTTAGTATAATTATTATAATTACGATGATTAGACATAATAATTTTATTTGGCAGCCACATTTAACATTTTTTTGGGGGCACACCTCTCGTGTCATTTGTATCTCCTCCACCTTTCCTCGTCTCGCTTAATTTTCCTGCAACCGCAGTTACCTTAATTAGGTAATAGCCCGGTCCCAAGGACGGCCAATTAGGCGATTAATAATTAAAACGCATTCTGCCTCAAAATCCGCATGATTTATCGCCGTTACGGTCGGCTTAGCATTAAAGAGACGCGGAATTTCGTGCTTTTTTCAAGCGGAGACGTTAATCATCCCATCGGACAGTACATTCTCAAACTTTGCGACGGGGAACCGGTCAAACGTGCCGCTTCCGGGCTCCTCTGGCTCGCACGATTATCGATTACGAAGGAAGAGAGAATTGATCTATGATTAATTTTGCTTGTGTATTGGCGATTTATTGGCGATATCTGCTGCGATTTTTGGATATATCTGTTGTTGTAACTGTAATGAGTTTTGTACAGTCCTGTGGAATGTATTATTTAGGTTTCTATTGTAAATATTTCTTGTGTGATGTTACGTGCTCTTCCGAGGGATGGACAGTTAGTCACGCCACACGATATGCCTGACCAGGGGACGTATAGATCCGGAGCCTCTTCGCAGCACGCCATACAATGGAGAACCCTTGACCGTAATAAACCCTCCTTGCAGGTACATTTTACACTTTACGAAGGGTGTTTATTGCGCTCCATTGTGCGAACGGAATTTTATGACTGGAAGAGAACAGAGTCCAGAGCCTCTTCGCATGGAGAACCCTTGACCGTAATAAACCCTCCTTGCAGGTACATTTTACCCTTTACGAAGGGTGTTTGTTGCGGTCCATTGTGCGAACGGAATTTTATGACGGGTAATGGGAAGAGAACAGAGTCCAAAGCGTCTTCGCAGCACGCATACAATGGAGAACCCTTGACTGTAATAAACCCTCATTGCAGGTACATTTTCAATTACAAGTGAAGACACCATGCCAACTTTGGACGACTTCGCCGTTCTAAGCCTTCTTTGAAGTGATTAAACTGCGCGTGGCATTTGTTCGCGCGATAGCGTTTGTTTCCACTTGCCCTTTACGAAATTTAGAGGCGGTTGCGTCAGCGTCAGGTTGTCACTTCTTGAATGGACTTTAATTGTTTACCAATTTGTGCGGCCGTTTCACAATGACGGCGCATCTCTCTGGATTTGTGTCCGACCGTGGTTTGTGCATGTGTATGTCCATCTGTCTGTCTGTATGTGTGTGTCGACAACCGTCCTTCGACCCCCTTTCCCCGCGCTCGCCGGCGCCCGGAAAAATGTGTCGTTCTCGTTAATTTATCGCACGATCTCGCGAGAGAGGCGCCCGGTTGCGCAACCCAGCCGCCTGCGATTACAATACGCCGGCGATAAATAATAAAAAAAGACTGCAGTTCGGTAATGGGCGAAACAAAAGGCGGTCGCGCGGCGGTTGGATAACGGGGGTCGCGCAAAAGGTGGCGCAGTCGGTCGGAGGGAGGCACAAGCTTGATTTACGGCACGGCGCTGAAGAAATCTGAAACCCGCGAGTGGCCCGGGTCAGGTGTGACGACAGGAATTGACCCCAGCAGACTATTCGGCCGCCGCCCCCTCCAAAGCGCGCCGGCGAAGGTCGACGCGACATCCGCCTCCCACTTGCCTCAAAAACTAATGAAATCAAAGGGGCATCATTAGAGGCACATGCCCAGACTGAATGGACCCCCCTGATTCCAAAAAGCACCCTCTGAGCCTCGTACCCCCAGCGGTTCTCGAGATATCGGCAATTTTCTGGTTTGCTCGTACCATCTCGCAGGGCCCAGTAAGCAAAATGAACCACAGTTGTCGCTTGTGACGAAGATCGTTGAAAAATCCGTATCCCTCTCGGATTAAAAGATATAAGGGCTTTAAAGGTATCTACCTAGACTAAAAGGATCCTCCTGAGTCCAAAAAACACAATCTAAGCTTCATAGCCCTAGCCGATCTCGGGTTCGATTAATTTAATCGAGATCTCTGTTGAGGGCGAAGTTCGACCCCACAGCTTACAACTCTGGATATAGGCAATTTATTTTTACAGTTTTGTTCCTTACATCACGTCCATATAGTTTGGATGGTTTTTTGCCATTTCACCATTGCCAGGGCACAGGGGGTAGGGGGTTCATAAGCAAACAAAATGAGCCATAGCCTCTTGCGCGCTCCCATCTTGCCAGGGGGCTAATTTCTTGTATGTCGCTTCTAGATGCCAACTCATCATTTAACGAAAGATCTTCTGCTACCATTAATTGGGATTGGGGGGTTTATAAGCAAACAAAATTAGCCATAGCCTCTTGCACGCCCCCATCTTCCCAGGGGGTTAATTTCTTGTATGTCGCTTCTAGATGCCAACTAATACTTTAACGAAAAATCTTCTGCTACCATTAAATTTTCGCATTCCAAGTGGTGTGCAAATGGTTCAAATTATGCACAAAACATTGCGCAGCCTCTCGCAGAAAACCTGACGATTTGGGCTGCACTCGCCGTTTGCGCAACGACGCACTTAAGCCAGGCAAACGCAAACAAGCACAATGGACGCGGCATTGACACGGTTATGTTCGATTTTGAGAATCCTGCTTGATGCAACGCCACGATTTATGGTCCAAGAGATGCGCAATTCCCGAAAAATTTCCACGAAAATTCACAGAAACCAGCTCATTCGTCCGTGACACTTTCGTCTCTCGTTGTCGCGAGCGTTATTGTTTTCTTCGATTGGAAACTCCGCCGCCTTGGCCACATTTTTCCGCCACGTTTCGGCACATTTACGACCCAGGAATGCCGCAACGGACCGCCGTGACTCCTCGGCATCTGCAATCCACGGCATACCAGCGATGAAGCGCCGAAGGTTGCGTCAAGCTGGCGCTGATGTTGATTAATCTTCACGGTCTTCAAGCCACATTAGCGTCATTTACGACTGCAACGTAGAAATGTGCACGTCATGTAGGAGTGGTGATGCCAATTTAGCGGATTTCCTGCTAAATTGGCAATTGTATAGAGTCTTCATCTTTAAGCCCTAAAAATGTATCATCAAAATCCTTTGACTCCGTCGATATCTGTTAATCTGATAATCTGATGTTTGATATCTGGTAATGTATATCTAGAACATTGGTGACCTCTTGGTCGGTAGTGGTGGTGATGATGGTGGAGCTGTACCCTCCTGATACCCTTTCGTACCTTCCCGACACCCTGTCGTATCCTCACGATACCCTCCCGTACCCTCTCAATACCCTCTTGTACCCACTTTAGACGACATAGCTGCCCCGCCGTTCCCGGCAACAGATCCGTACCCTCCCGTACCCTCCTGTACAGTCTCGATACCCTCTAGTACCCACTTTAGACGACTTAGCCGCCCGCCCCTCCGTTCCCGGCAACAGATCCGTACCCTACCGATACCCTCTCGTACCCTCCTGTACACTCTCGATACCCTCTAGTACCCACTTTGGACGACTTAGCCGCCCCACCGTTCCCGCCAACAGAGCCTTGCCCTCCCGATACCCTCCCGTGCCCTCCTGTACCCTATCTATACGCTCTAGTACCCACTTTGGACGACATAGCCGCCCCGCCGCTCCCGAAACCAGATCCGTACCGTCCCGTACCCTCCCGAGACCCTGTAGTGTCTACTTTGGTCAACTTTGGTGGTGATGGTGGTGGTGGTGGTGGTGGTGCCGATGGTGGTGGTGATCATGGTGGTGCTGTACACTCCTGATACCCTCTCGTACGCTCCCATACCCTCCCGTACTCTCCCGACACCCTCCCGTACCCTCCCGATACGCTCCTGGAACCCTCTAGTCCAGTACCCTCCCGTACCCTCACGATACCGTCTAGTACCCACTTTGGAAGACTTAGCCGCCCTGCCATTACCGCCGACAGATCAGAAATGGCATAAGTGTTGTCTCGGCGATTTTCCCCATTGGGCGTATACCTCGAAGACTTCGACACCTGTGAAGACGATCACCAGGGAGAAGAGGAAGTTCTTCGAGTAGATACTGTAGAGGAGGGTTTTCTCTGTGACGAGGTCTATGCCAGGGTACCTCAAGAGAAGAACCTGGTGACAAAAACGTTTCAAAACATATATTCCCAGTTAATTTATATGTAGTGCTTTTCATTTCAAGCTATCCATATCCTATCCATTTTAATTCTTTTTCATTTCGAGCTATCCATGCGCTATCGATACTTACAAATATAACAAATATTGGGTTTTGAGAGTAAAATATGGTGGTGGTGGTGTTGGTGGTGGTGGTGGTAGTGGTGGTGGTGGTGGTGATGGTGGCGGTGATCATGGTGGTGCTGTACACTCCTGATACCTTCTCGTACGCTCCCATACCCTCCAGTACTCTCCCAACCCCTCCAGTACTCTCCCAACACCCTCCCGTACCTTCTTGATACGCTCCTGGTACCGTACCCTCCCGTACCCTATCGATACCCTCTAGTACCCACTTTAGACGACTTAGCCGCCTTACCGCCGACGGATCAGAAGTGGGATAAGTGTTGTCCTGGCGATATTCCCCATTGGGCATTTACCTCGTAGACTTCGACACCTGTGAAGACGATCACCAGGGAGAAGGGGAAGATCTTCAAGCAGATGCTATAGAGAAGGGTTTCCTCTCTAAGGAGGTCTATGCCAAGCCACCTCAAGAGAAGAAACTGGCGACAATAAAATATTTCAAAACATATATTCACAGTTAATTTATATGCGCTGCTTTTCATTTCAAGCTATCCAAATCCTATCCATATTTAATTGTTTTTTATTTCGAGCTATCCATGCGATATCGATACTTAGAAATATTACAAATATTGGGTTCTTAGAGTTAAATATGGTGGTGATGGTGGTGATGATCATGGTGGTGGTTTACACTCCTGATACCCTCTCGTACGCTCCTATACCCTGCCGTACTCTCCAGACACCCTCCCTTACCCTTCCGATACGCTCCTTGTACCCTCCCGTACCCTCACGATACCGTCTAGTACCCACTTTGAACGACTTAGCCGCCCCGCCGTTTCCGCCAATAGATCTGTAACCTCCCGTATCATCCCGACACCCTCATGTACCCTCCCTACACCCTCCCTTTTTTTCACCTGGGTAGGTTCCCTAAAGCCCCTCAGCACTTTGGCCTCTGTAGTAGTTTTATGCTTAGAATGGAATGGATGAAAGATGAGTCCACAGGGGAGACTCATCTTTCATCCATGAGTCCTGTTCCTTTAAAAAAAGTCCAGAATCACTTTGGGTGTAAAGCTGCTGACTGTCTTTGGTACCACGAAAGGGTTTCCACAGTACCTCTGGCTCAGGGCACTTACCGCCGGGCATTCGCATAGGACGTGGAGGGCAGATTCCTCGTCCTCTTCACACAGCGTACATTGTTTTGGACAATGCCTATCGTATGTAGGTGTTTCCTCAGTCTGCCGTGTATGTAAGTAGTCCAACTAGCAACCTGAGTCTGCCCTTGGGTAGTTAGTAACTCTTTAGCCAACTTTTCTGAGGGTTGACTTATGAAGAGCTTTGATTGTCTCATGCCGTCAGCTTCTCACTCCCTTTCCCGCCCTATACCCTCCCAACACCATCCCGTACCCTCTCTATACCCTCCCAATACCCTCCCGTACCCTCCCGACAGCCTGCAGTACCCGCTCTGGCCAACTTAGCCGCCCCGCCGATCCCGCCAATAGATGCGTACCCTCCCGTATCATCCCGACACCCTTCCGTACCCTCCCTACACCGTCCCGTAACCTCCCGATACGCTTCCGATACCCTCCCGTACTCTCCCGATACGCTTCCGATACCCTCCCGTACCTTCCCATATCGTCTCGATACCCTCTAGTACCCACTTTGGACGAATTAGCCGCCCTGCCATTCCCGTCAATAGATCCGTACCCTCTCGTATCATCCCAACACCCTCCTGTACCGTCCCTCCCTTACAATTCCTATACCCTCCCGACATCCTCCCGTACCCTCCATACACCCTCCCAATACTCTCCCGTACTCTCCCGACAGCCTCCCGTACCCTCCATACACCCTCCCAATACCCTCCCGTACCCTCTTGACACCCTGCAGTACCCGCTTTGGTCAACTTAGCCACCTCGCCGTCCCCGCCGACATATCAGAAGTGGGATAAGTGTTGTCCCGGCGATTGAGTCAAGGACCAAACTGAATTGCCGCGAGGGCGTCCTGGTAATTGCTAGAAAAGTGCACGTTTGCTTTCGTGATTAGCTGCGATGCGAATCCGCGGTCACGATGATGGGCGTTTCGCGCTTGTTCTTGCGGTACTAAGGACGCGCAGTTTATGCAGATTTATCTCGGCTCGACGCCACGTTTCTGCACACGTCGTCGTGCCCTAAAAAACCCTGAAAAAGTATACCGAAATGGATGATTGTCCATATAAATTTTATTTCGTTGAAGATATTAACGTCCTAAGGCCTACTTCCTAAGGTAGTAGGTAGTACTTATTAAGGCCTAGGGTAACATCCTAATGCAGCATATAATACGTATTGCAAAATTCGCCGAGGTTTTCTCATTTTAAAAGCAAAGGCTGTTATTTCGTTGAAGATATTAACGTCCTAAGGCCTACTTCCTAAGGTAGTAGGTAGTACTACATGAGGCCTATGAACCTAAGGCCTAGAGTAACGTCCTAATGAAGCATATAACACGTATTGTAAATTCGCCGATGTTTTTTATTTTAACGGCTAAGGCTGTTACTTCGTTGAAGATATTAACGTCCTAAGGCTTACTTCCTAAGGTACTTACTAACGCCTACGATCCTAAGATCTAGGGTAACGTCCTAATGAAGCATATAACACGAATGGTATATTCGCCGAGGTTTTTCATTTTAACGGCTAAGGCTGTTACTTCGTTGAAGATATTAACGTCCTAAGGCTTACTTCCTAAGGTAGTAGGTAGTACTTCCTAAGACCAACGATCCTAAGACCTAGGGTAATGTCCTAATGAAGCATATAACATGTATTGCAAATTCGCCGAGGTTTTTCATTTTAACGGCTAAGGCTGTTATTTCGTTGAAGGTATTAACATCCTAAGGACTACTTCCTAAGGTAGTAGGTAGTACTTCCTAAGACCTACTATCCTAAGGCCTAGGGTAACGTCCTAATGAAGCAAATAACACGTATTGTAAATTCGCCGAGGTTTTTCATGTTAAACCCTAAGGCTGTTATTTCGTTGAAGACATTAACGTCCTAAGGCCTACTTCCTAAGGTAGTAGGTAGTACTTCCTAAGGCCTACGATTCTCAGGCCTAGGGTAAGGTCCTAATGAAGCAAATAACACGTATTGTAAATTCGCCGATTTTTTTCATTTTAATGGCTAAGGCTATTATAACACACATACCGATTGAGCGTACAGTACTGTTAAAGCAAATTTTACAGTATAGTATTGAGAAACAAATAGTTTGATATACTACTTTTAATATTTCGTTTTCTCCCCGAAGAAAGCAGCACAATAGTTGCGTCACTATAATTGCAAATTCCTTGCTGAAACTCAAAATTAGCATACTCTTAATAATAATCCCATAAAGCTGCCACCGCGGCGTATTATTTTACAGCGCCTAGTGTCGAGGCATCCGCATAAACAGCAATTAACGTCGAATAAAAGACAAACGCCACGTTTTTTTCAGTTGTTTATTCCTAGCTTGGCTAACATTTTTACGTGCGTTTCCAAAGCGGCAGCTGCGAAAAGACAATCGTAACGATGACACATAAGCACTAACAAATTGAAACAACAATCCGTCGCATCGGCGACCTTTCACTTAACGGCCGCTGCTAAATAAAGCCGACCTTTTCGTCCGCTCGCCGTCCTCGTGCAGGCAGCGTGCGACATCTAAGCGTGCGTTGCTTTACCAGCCGTGCAGGTTCCTATCCGACGGTTTCCTGCGTCTGCCGCAGGATCATGAAGTACGAGAACGACCCCTTGATTATCTGCGGAAGGAAATAACGGATTAACCACCTCTCACCCGTGAGGCTTCAGAAGTGGGATAAGTACGTTCATGAAGGTCGTCATCCCGAGCGGCACGAACTTGCCGGCCGTTATGTAGAGCGGCTTCTGGGCCCTTGCGACGACGAGGATCACTGACTTAGAGACGTCGTTCCTCGTGCCGACCCAGTCTGCAGAAGCAACCGCCTTGGCCACGTTCTCCGCCTCTAGGGTTACCTCGTTGCCCCAGTAGCAGTACATGCCCACCTGGCAGACGATGATCCACCAGTAGCAGAAGTTTTGAAAAAACGGCACGCTCGTGAAAGGATACTGCAACAGTTTTCAAGAAGCCAGAACAGTTAGAACAGTTTGTGTCTACATTGGTAGACACAAATGCTAATTACTGAAATTTCTGAAAATTTATTATTTGCAAATTTGATATTGGATTCGTGTACAGTACACCTGAAACTATTTCTCATGAAAATTTGACAAAGTTTCAGTATTAAATAAGGGAGAAAATCAAACACTTAACTTTCTCAATTGACAAGTATGGGTTAACTATTACTGAAAATTCTGAAAATTTATTATTTGCAAATTTAATATTTGATTCGTGTACAGTACAAATAACTAGGAGAAAATACTTGTAGTTTTCATAGATTTGTACAAATTATGAAAACTAAATTATAATTGCGAAAGAATTAACGTCCTCCCTTAATATTAATTGTGAAGACTTGGTTAGATTAAATTATGTTCGTATACTTTATTTTTATGTATATATATTTGCGCGCCCGGCGCCTCCACCACATAAACCCGGCACCTCCGCCAGCGCCTCCACCATATATACCCGGCGCCTCCACCATATATACCCGGCGCCCCCACCATATATACCCGGCGCCTCCACCATATATACCCGGCGCCTCCACCATATATACCCGGCGCCTCCACCATATATACCCGGCGCCTCCGCAATATAAACCCGGCGCCTTCACCATATATACCCCGCGCCTCCACCATATATACCCGGCGCCTCCGCAACATAAACCCGGCACCAAATTTCAACAATTTCATTACCAGTGACGCTATGTACAATAAGAAGCAGAGAAGGATGACGCTGGCCATGAAGACCGCCAGGATCATCAGGCTGCACAGCCGCTCCATTTCTTTGGCCAAATCCAGAGATTTGATGTGATGATCCACGGAGTCCTTCATAGCGATGCCCAGGAAGTCATCTATACGTAAAGAGGGATCACTGGAAGCTTCCAGCATCTTCTCTGCTCTTGGCCTCAGATTTCTAAAGAGCATGAGAAATTATTAGGTGCAACACAAGAAAACGATGAATCTTTGAAATAATTGAAGAAGATTGAAATTTACGCCAGAAGATAATCTGAAGATAATTGAAGAACAAAAACGTATATGGCAACATGCAGATAGTATTACAAAGTTTAGCTATATTGGCCAAAAATGGCCTGATTTTTTTACCTGAAGGCATCTCCTAGTATCTTCAATTGCACGCTGATATGTGCCATGATGGTGGACAACAGCACGTAAGTGGTGGCAATGATGCCAGCGTAAAGTAGCACCCCGAAGAACTGGTAGAAGCATCCGATCTCGTACAAGGGAGACTTGGACATGTCCATGATGCTGATGGTCGGAGCGTAAGGAAAGATCCAATCCTCCGGGTCCTTGATGAACCTCCCCACGAAGACCTTGATGGCTCCCGACATAATCGTGCCAAGGACCACCAAAAAGTACACCACCAACTGAAAATGAGTTGGAGGTACAAGAATATCTGTAAACACGAACACCTGGTCGAGAAATGGGCAGCAGTGAACAGAAGAGTCAGCAATGACCAGAGGAATCAGCAATGATCAGTTGAGTCAGCAATAATCAGAAGACTGAGCAGTGACCAGAAGATTCAGCAATGGCCAGAAGAGTCAGCAATGATCAGAAGACTGAGCATTGACCAGAAGATCTATAGATACGAGAATCTAGCCGACTAATGACCAGCAATGATCAAAAGACCCAGCAATGACCAGAAGATTCAGCAATTACCCGAAGAGTCAGCAATGATGAGAAGACTGAGCAGTGACCAGAAGATCTATAGAGACGGTTATCCAGCCGACTAATGGCCAGCAATGATCAAAAGAGCCAGCAATGACCAGTAGATTTAGCAATGACCAGAAGAATCAGCAATGATCAGAAGACTGAGCGGTGACTAGAAGATTCAGCAATGGCCAGAAGAGTCAGCAATGATCAGAAGACTGAGCATTGACCAGAAGATCTATAGATACGAGTATCTAGCCGACTAATGGCCAGCAATGATCAAAAGACCCAGCAATGACCAGAAGATTCATCAATTACCAGAAGAGTCAGCAATGATGACAAGACTGAGCAGTGACCAGAAGATCTATGGAGACGGTTATCCAGCCAACTAATGGCCAGCAATGATCAAAAGATCCAGCAATGACCAGAAGATTCAGCAATTACCAGAAGAGTCAGCAATGATGAGAAGACTGAGCAGTGACCAGAAGATCTATAGAGACGGTTATCCAGCCGACTAATGGCCAGCAATGATCAAAAGAGCCAGCAATAACCAGAAGATTTAGCAATGACCAGAAGAATAAGCAATGATCAGAAGACTAAGCAGTGACCAGAAGATTCAGCAATGGCCAGAAGAGTCAGCAATCATCAGAAGACTGAGCATTGACCAGAAGATCTATAGATACGAGAATCTAGCCGACTAATGGCCAGCAATGATCAAAAGACCCAGCAATGACCTGAAGATTCAGCAATTACCAGAAGAGTCGGCAATGATGAGAAGACTGAGCAGTGACCAGAAGATCTATAGAGACGTCATCCAGCCGACTAATGGCCAGCAATGATCAAAAGACCCAGCAATGACCAGAAGATTCAGCAATTACCAGAAGAGTCAGCAATGATGAGAAGACTGAGCAGTGACCAGAAGATCTTTAGAGACGGTTATCCAGTCGACTAATGGCCAGCAATGATCAACAGAGCCAGCAATGACCAGAAGATTTAGCAATGACTAGAAGAATAAGCAATGATCAGAAGACTGAGAAGTGACCAGAAGATTCAGCAATGGCCAGAAGAGCCAGCAATGATGAGAAGACTGAGCAGTGACCAGAAGATCTATAGAGACGGTTATCCAGCCAACTAATGGCCAGCAATGATCAAAAGACCCAGCAATGACCAGAAGATTCAGCAATTACCCGAAGAGTCAGCAATGATGAGAAGACTGAGCAGTGACCAGAAGATCTATAGAGACGGTTATCCAGCCGACTAATGGCCAGCAATGATCAAAAGAGCCAGCAATGACCAGTAGATTTAGCAATGACCAGAAGAATCAGCAATGATCAGAAGACTGAGCGGTGACTAGAAGATTCAGCAATGGCCAGAAGAGTCAGCAATGATCAGAAGACTGAGCATTGACCAGAAGATCTATAGATACGAGTATCTAGCCGACTAATGGCCAGCAATGATCAAAAGACCCAGCAATGACCAGAAGATTCATCAATTACCAGAAGAGTCAGCAATGATGACAAGACTGAGCAGTGACCAGAAGATCTATGGAGACGGTTATCCAGCCAACTAATGGCCAGCAATGATCAAAAGATCCAGCAATGACCAGAAGATTCAGCAATTACCAGAAGAGTCAGCAATGATGAGAAGACTGAGCAGTGACCAGAAGATCTATAGAGACGGTTATCCAGCCGACTAATGGCCAGCAATGATCAAAAGAGCCAGCAATAACCAGAAGATTTAGCAATGACCAGAAGAATAAGCAATGATCAGAAGACTAAGCAGTGACCAGAAGATTCAGCAATGGCCAGAAGAGTCAGCAATCATCAGAAGACTGAGCATTGACCAGAAGATCTATAGATACGAGAATCTAGCCGACTAATGGCCAGCAATGATCAAAAGACCCAGCAATGACCTGAAGATTCAGCAATTACCAGAAGAGTCGGCAATGATGAGAAGACTGAGCAGTGACCAGAAGATCTATAGAGACGTCATCCAGCCGACTAATGGCCAGCAATGATCAAAAGACCCAGCAATGACCAGAAGATTCAGCAATTACCAGAAGAGTCAGCAATGATGAGAAGACTGAGCAGTGACCAGAAGATCTTTAGAGACGGTTATCCAGTCGACTAATGGCCAGCAATGATCAACAGAGCCAGCAATGACCAGAAGATTTAGCAATGACTAGAAGAATAAGCAATGATCAGAAGACTGAGAAGTGACCAGAAGATTCAGCAATGGCCAGAAGAGCCAGCAATGATGAGAAGACTGAGCAGTGACCAGAAGATCTATAGAGACGGTTATCCAGCCAACTAATGGCCAGCAATGATCAAAAGACCCAGCAATGACCAGAAGATTCAGCAATTACCAGAAGAGTCAGCAATGATGACAAGACTGAGCAGTGACCAGAAGATCTATAGAGACGAATATCTAGCGGACTAATGGCCAGCAATGATCAAGAGACCCAGCAATGACCAGAAGATTCAGCAATGACCAGAAGATCAGCAATGATCAGAAGACTGAGCAGTCTCCAGAATGTCTATAGATATGAGTATCAAGCCGACTAATGGCCAGCAATGATCAAAAGACACAGCAATGACCATAAGATTCAGCAATGACCAGAAGAGTCAGCAATGATCAGAAGACTGAGCAGTGACCAGAAGATCTATAGATATGAATATCTAACCGACTAATGGCCAGCAATGATCAAAAGACCCAGCAATGACCAGAAGATTCAGCAATGACCAGAAGAGTCAGCAATGACCAGAAGACCTATAAACACGAATATCTAACCAAATGTTGAGCTTGCCTGTATTTCTGTCTTCTTGATCACCAATCGCACTTCGCGCTCTTCATCTCTACCTCCTCGAAACTCGCTCGGCTTGAAGGGAGGCTCGTGGAGGTTCTTCAGCATACCACCGATCTTCTTGCGGTTGACGAAGAGCAGAGCCGTCTTGATCCCGCCTTCAATTAAAAAACGCGAAGAAACGTGTTTAGATAATGGTGTGAAGATAATTTGAGCTTCATACATTTATGAATGTCTGAAGATTACGTGTTATGTCTGTGCAAACACATACATGTTTAGATCTTTGTGTGAAGAATGCAAATTAGATCTTCAAATGTCTATTAATGTTTTTGAAGATTACATAATGTGAAGAAACGTGTTTAGATCATGGTGTGAAGCCAAATAGAGCTTCATATATTTATGAATGTCTGAAGATTACGTGTTATGTCTGTGTAAACACAAACATATTTAAATCTCAGTGTGAAGAATGCAATTTAGATCTTCAAATGTCTATTAATGTTTTTGAAGATTACATAATGTGAAGAAACGTGTTTAGATCATGGTGTGAAGCCAATTAGAGTTTCATACATTTATGAATGTCTGAAGAGATTACGTGTTATGTCTGTGCAAACACAAACATGTTTAGATCTTAGTGTGAAGAATGCAAATTAGATCTTCAAATGTTTATTAATGTTTTTGAAGATTACATAATGTGAAGAAACGTGTTTAAATCATGGTGTGAAGCCAATTAGAGCTTCATACATTTATGAATGTCTGAAGATTACGTGTTATGTCTGTGCCAATACAAACATGTTTAGATCTTAGTGTGAAGAATGCAAATTAGATCTTCAAATGTCTGTTAATGTTTTTGAAGATTACATAATGTGAAGAAACGTGTTTAGATCATGGTATGAAGCCAAATAGAGCTTCATATATTTATGAATGTCTGAAGATTACGTGTTATGTCTGTGCAAACACAAACATGTTTAGATTTTAGTGTGAAGAATGCAAATTAGATCTTAAAATGTCTGTTAATTTTTTTTGAAGAACAGCATAACATGAAGAAACCTGTTTAGATCATGATGTGAAGCCAAATAGAGCTTAATATAATTATGAATGTCTGAAGATTACGTGTTATGTCTGTGCAAACACAAACATATTTAAATCTTAGAGTGAAGACTGCAAATTAGATCTTCAAATGTCTATTCATGTTTTTGAAGATTGCATAATGTGAAGAAACGTGTTTAGATCTTCATATGATTGTTATGCTGTGACAGATACTCAAACATGTTTACATGTTAGTATGAAGAGCGCAAATTAGATCTTCATAGATGGTTTCTTCATTATCTTCATTCATTATTTTCATTCTATAGATGTTACATTTTCATTAGATGCATTTATCAATGTTTGAAGATTGCCTGTTATGTCTTTGATGAGATACTCAAACATGTTTAGATCTTAATACGAAGAACGCAAATTAGATCTTCATAGAGATGAATGTTTGAAGATTACCTGTAATGTGTGTGATGAGATACACCAAGACTCCGAGTATTGGGTTCAGGTTTCCCCATTGGGCATACACCTCGAAGACTTCAACACCTGTGAAGACGATCACCAGAGAGAAGAGGAAGATCTTCGAGCAGATGCTGTAGAGGAGGGTTTCTTCTCTCAGGAGGTCTATGCCAAGGTACCTCAAGATAAGAACCTGGTGACAAAATATTTGAAAAAAAAAATTATTCAAATGCGGTGCTTTTCATTTCAAGCTATCCATATCCTATCCTTATTTAATTGCTTTTCATTTCGAGCTATCCATATCTACAAATAGTACAAATATACGGTTCTCAGAGTGAAACACAAATATCTCAATAACCACACATTGAATCATAGCGTATTTTTTTTTATATTAGCTTCTGGTACATTAGTGTATATCACTGTAAAATATCATTAATATTGATACGCCAGTTAATTATTAATTATTTATCAAATATCAATATCACCAAATATCGCAAATGTTGAGTTCTCACAGTAAAATACAAATATCTCAATAACCACACATTGAATCATAGCGTAATTTTTTATATTAGCTTCCGGTATATTAGTGTATATCACTATAAAATATCATTAATATTGATACGCCAGTTAATTATTAATGATTTATCAAATATCAATTGGCAAAAGTTACAATATCAGCCAAAAATCGTAAGCTCTCAGTAAAACTAATATATTTCAATAACGACACATTGAATTTTAAAATAATTACCTGTGCCAGGTTTAAATATATCACTGCATATCACTATTAAATATTATTAATATTGATACGGTAGTTTTTAAATTACTACAGTTCAAATATCACTTATATTGCTCAAAACTAACAATTTCGTTTTAATAAAACTTTGATATCTTAGCAACCAATCATTGAATTCTAATGCAATATCACAAATAATATCCTAATATTATGCCAGTTGTTATCTATAAATATCATCAATATTGATACGCTGGTTATATTACTGTCACTGTCCAAATATCACTAAATATCACAAATGTTGAGTTCTCACATTAAAATGCAAATATCTCAATAACCACACATTGAATCATAGCGTAATTTTTTATGTTAGCTTCTGGCATATTAGTGTATATCACTATAAAATATCATTAATATTGATACGCCAGTTAATTATTAACGATTTATCAAATATCAATTGGCAAAAGTTCCAATATTAGCCAAAAATCGTAAGATCTCAGTAAAACTAATATATTGCAATAACGACGCATTGAATTACAAATTAATTACGTATGCCAGTTTTAAATATATTACTGGATATCACTATTAAACATTATTAATATTGATACGGTAGTTTTTGAATTATTACAGTTCAAATATCACTTATATTGCGCAAAACTAACAATTTCGCTTGGAATGAAACATTGATATCTTAGCAATCAATCATTGAATTCTAATGCAATATTATTAATAAAAACCTAATATCATGCCAGTTGATATTTATAAATATCATCAATATTGATACGCTGGTTATATTACTGCCACTGCCCAAATATCACCAAATATCACGAACGTTGAGTTCTCACAGTAAAATGCAAATATCTCAATAACCACACATTGAATTATAGCGTAATTTTGTATGTTACCTTCCGATATATTAATGTATATCAGTATTAAATATCACCAGTATTGATACGTTAGATTTATAATTATCGTAGTTTAATTGTTACCATTATTATCATGTAAATTAATTGATTTATTTTCGTCGTAATTAGTAATATTTTTATTCCTGTGGTATCTTACCTCTATCCTGAAGTAATTCTTAGGAAGCTTCTCATCTTTGAAGGCCCTCCAAATATTACCCATGGCGACTTATTCGCAGCAAAATCTGATACCAAACTGGTTGAATTTTTCAACTGAACCATCGTCAATATTTGAACACGTTTGTATTGAGTCGTGGCAGGATAATTGAATGGGAAGCTAACAGAAATGAAAACTAATATAAGTAGTTTGGTAATTATGCTGTCTCCATATGGACAACTTTAATAAGGTGCTTGCAAAAAAATACCTTTGATAAAGAATTTACAGAGCTGTCATGCATGTATAAAAAAAATGGGAACAATTCAATACGTATGTGGAAAATTAGTTCTAATTACTAATTAATTAGTGCTAATATATACAAAAAATGCATATATGTTTTTATTTGTGCTAGAAATTAACAGCGTTGTTCATAAAAAAATTGTTCTAATTGTATTTTTTAATATATTATTTTATTATTAGTGTTTTATCAAAATGGCTTTCTTTTTTTTATTATGATTTTTGTCAAAATATTTACAATGGGCAGGAGGGCTACTTCTCAAGTGCCTATGGTGAGTAACGACACCCCCCTATCCGAGTTAGTGTATACAGGGTGTAACAAAAATCGTATACAAGGCTTTTTCTGGGGGCTCCTGGGAAATACTTAAACAAATTGGCAATTTTCGAAAATTTTAAATATGCCGTTTAACATAATAATAAATGTGTCAACACGTATAAATTATCGACGACGTATTTAAATTTTAACGGGAAAGGACGAAGAGTATAAGAACAATTCGACGATAACTTATAAGTGTTGACACATTTATTATTTGCAAATTTGATGTTAGATTCGTATACAGTACACCTGAAACTAATTCTCCTGAAAATTTGGCAAAGTTTCAGTATTAAATAAGGGAGAAAATCAAACACTTAACTTTCTCAATTGACAAGTATGGGTTGGCTATTACTGAAATTTCTGAAAATATATTATTTGCATATTTGATATTAGATTCGTGTACAGTACACCAGAAACTAATTCTCTTAAAAATTTGACAAAGTTTCGTCTTAAATATACATTTCTTGTTTCCGATATCGATTAGACTTTGACATTTTTTGTCAAACGTTTTTGACAGTGCCAAAAGTTGTGTGTCAGTGAATTTATATCTGTGAATTTCTATTTATTTTTTAAATAATGCAACGTAGAGTCTACAGGTCCAGATTGACTGTGCTCAAAAAGCAGGATGAAAATGAGGTCAGAATGATATTTATTACTTAAGAATGCTTCATTGATGTTTTTTTTTCTTCAAAATTTTATTACAAATTGCATAAAGTATGGGTTAGCTATTGCTGAAATTTCTGAAAATTTATGATTTGCAAATTTGATATTAGATTCGCGTATAGTACATCCGAAATTAATTTTCCTGAAATTTTGGCAAAGTTTCAGTATTAAATAAGGGAGAAAATCAAACACTTAACTTTCTTAATTGACAAGTATGGGTTAGCTATTACTGAAATTTCTGAAAATTTATTATTTGCAGATTTGATATTAGATTCGTGTACAGTACACCTGAAACTAATTCTCCTGAAAATTTGACAAAGTTTGAGTATTAAATAAGGGAGAAAATCAAACACTTAACTTTCTCAATTGACAAGTATGGGTTAGCTATTACTGAAATTTCTGAAAATTTAGTATTTGCAAATTTGGTATTAGATTCGTGTACAGTACACCTGAAACTAATTCTCCTGAAAATTTGGCAAAGTTTCAGGATTAAATAAGGGAGAAATCAAACACTTAACTTTCTCAATTGACAAGTATGGGTTAGCTATTACTGAAATTTCTGAAAATTTATTATTTGCAAATTTGATACTAGATTCGTGTACAGTACACCTGAAACTAATTCTCCTGAAAATTTGGCAAAGTTTCAGTATTAAATAAGGGAGAAAATCAAACACTTAACTTTCTTAATTGACAAGTATGGGTTAGCTATTACTGAAATTTCTGAAAATTTATTATTTGCAGATTTGATATTAGATTCGTGTACAGTACACCTGAAACTATTTCTCCTGAAAATTTGGCAAAGTTTCAGTTTTAAATAAGGGAGAAAATCAAACACTTAACTTTCTCAATTGACAAGTATGGGTTAGCTATTACTGAAATTTCTGAAAATTTGTTATTTGCAAATTTGATAATAGATTCGTGTACAGTATACCTGAAACTAATTCTACTGAAAATTTGACAAAGTTTCAGTATTAAATAAGGGAGAAAATCAAACACTTAACTTTCTGCATTGTCAGGTATAGGTTAGCTATTACTGAAATTTCTGAAAATTTAGTATTTGCAAATTTGATATTAGATTCGTGTACAGTACACCTGAAATTAATTCTCCTGAAAATTTGACAAAGTTTCAGTATTCAATAAGGGAGAAAATCAAACACTTATCTTTCTCATTTGACAATTATGGGTTAGCTATTACTGAAATTTCAGAAAATTTATTATTTGCAAATTTGGTATTAGATTCGTGTACAGTACACCTGAAATTAATTCTCCTGAAAATTTGACACAGTTTCAGGATTAAATAAGGGAGAAAATCAAACACTTAACTTTCTGAATTGACAAGTATTGGTTTGCTATTACTGAAATTTCTGAAAATTTATTATTTGCAGATTTGATATTAGATTCGTGTACAGTACACCTGAAACTAATTCTCCTGAAAATTTGACAAAGTTTCAGTATTAAATAAGGGAGAAAATCAAACACTTAACTTTCCCAATTTACAAGTATGCGTTAGCTTTTACTGAAATTTCTGAAAATTTATCATTTGCAAATTTAGTATTAGATTCGTGTGCAGTACACCTGAAACTAATTCACCTGAAAATTTGACAAAGTTTCAGTATTAAATAAGGGAGAAAATCAAACACTTAACTTTCTCAATTGACAAGTATGGGTTGGCTATTACTGAAATTTCTGAAAATTTATTATTTGCAAATTTGCTATTAGATTCGTGTACAGTACACCTGAAACTAATTCTCCTGAAAATTTAGCAAAGTTTCAGTATTAAGTAAGGGAGAAATCAAACACTTAACTTTCTCAATTGACAAGTATGGGTTAGCTATTACTGAAATTTCTGAAAATTTATTATTTGCAAATTTGATATTAGATTCGTGTACAGTACACCTGAAACTAATTCTCCTGAAAATTTGGCAAAGTGTCAGGATTAAATAAGGGAGAAAACCAAACACTTAACTTTCTCAATTGACAAGTATGGGTTCGCTATTACTGAAATTTCTGAAAATTTATTATTTGCCAATTTGATATTAGATTCGTGTACAGTACACCTGAAACTAATTCTCCTGAAAATTTGGCAAATTTTCAGGATTAAATAAGGGAGGAAATCAGGCATATAACTTTCTGCATTGATAAGTATGGGTTCGCTATTACTGAAATTTCTGAAAATTTATTATTTGCAAATTTGATATTATATTCGTGTACAGTACACCTGAAACTAATTCTCCTGAAAATTTGGCAAAGTTTCAGGATTAAATAAAGGAGAAAATCAAACACTTAACTTTCTGCATTGATAAGTATGGGTTAGTTATTACTGAAATTTCTGAAAATTTAGTACTTGCAAATTTGATATTAGATTCGTGTACAGTAGACCTGAGACTAGTTCTCCTGAAAATTTGGCAAAGTTTCAGTATTAAATAAGGGAGAAAATCAAATACTTAACTTTCTCAATTGTCAAGTATGGGTTAGTTATTGCTGAAATTTCTGAAAATTTATTATGTGCAAATTTGATATTATATTCGTGTACAGTACACGTGAAACTAATTCTCCTGAAAATTTGGCAAAGTTTCAGTATTAAGTAAGGGAGAAAATCAAACACTTAACTTTCTCAATTGACAAGTATGGGTTAGCTATTACTGAAATTTCTGAAAATTTATTATTTGCAAATTTTGTATTAGATTCGTGTACAATACACCTGAAACTAATTCTCCTGAAAATTTGGCAAAGTTTCAGGAATAAATAAGGGAGGAAATTAGACATATAACTTTCTGCATTGATAAGTATGGGTTGGCTATTGCTGAAATTTCTGAAAATTTAGTATTTGCAAATTTGATATTAGATTCGTGTACAGTACACCTGAAACTAATTCTCCTGAAAATTTGACAAAGTTTCAGTATTAAATAAGGAAGAAAATCAAACACTTAACTTTCCCAATTTACAAGTATGCGTTAGCTTTTACTGAAATTTCTGAAAATTTATCATTTGCAAATTTAGTATTAGATTCGTGTGCAGTACACCTAAAACTAATTTTCATAAAAATTTGATAAAGTTTCAGTATTAAATAAGGGAGAAAATCAAACACTTAACTTTCTCAATTGACAAGTAAGGGTTAGCTATTACTGAAATTTCTGAAAATTTATTATTTGTTAATTTGATATTAGATTCGTGTGCAGTACACCTGAAACTAATTCTTCTGAAATTTTGGCAAAGTTTCAGGATTAAATAAGGGAGAAAATCAAACACTTAACTTTCTCAATTCACAAGTATGGGTTAGCTATTACTGAGATTTCTGATTCTATTTGGACTGGTGTTCCCGCATGTTACGCCTCTGGTTGTTGACACCGATCGTCAATTAGCCGGGGCTTGTTTCTAACGCCCGGGCAGATGACGGACTGAGATGCAGTCACCCGCATCCGCCTTGCGCGCGACGGAGATGATGCGAGCGGGGCTGCCCGGGGGTGGCCAGCGGGGCGGCGGGATGCCCCCCTTTTGGGGCACTCCGTCGCCGACCGCCGCCTCCAGCGGACCTGCCGCTGCCACCCCCGGAGAGAGCGCTGTCCCACGGCGAAGACGCCCACCCTCGGCACTCCGCCGCCGATAAACAATCATTTCCTCGCGTGTGTGCACTTCGCAATGAGGTCGGGTGGGTGTTAGTGAGCGCTCTGTGCCCTGCGTGGGCCCCGCCATAACCCATTTGCCGTCGCGTGCGCCTGCCAGGGCCCCCAGGAGCCCCCCGACGATGAAGACGTCCAGGACGCCCCGGCTCCAGGTGAGTGGAGCAACCAAAGCCCGTCAGCGCACCCCCACGCGTGCGAAAAACCGCGCGTTAACTGCCGGTTAGTTAACCGCAGTTAAAGCGAAACAGTTGAGCGCGAGCGCGACAGGTGTCGGTGCTCGTCTCGTTTTCGCCTGCCATTTGCTGCAATAATCGAATGCAAATCGTGACACCATTACTCAACCATAACACGTGGCTCAATTAAAATCGCAATCCGCATTTACCTCACCAACGTAATTGCATTATAAAAACGGCAATAAACCAATAAATAGTCCATAAACCATTTAGAAACTGACTGCATAAAAAAAAAACAATCAGAAAGCACTTTAATAAACCATTTAGAAACGTATTCATCTAAAAATGAATGTAATGAATCCTTAATACACAAGTAAACGAACTGTTCGCCACGTAGCTAATTAATAACCCATACTTCGCAAATGAATGTACTAACCGACACTTTACTAATAAATGATCAATAATACAAGAGTAAACGAGCTGTTCGCCACGAAGCTAATGAATGACCCACACTTCGCATATAAACGTACTAACCGACATGTAACTAATAAATGTACTAACCGACACGTAACTAATAAATGTACTAACCGACACGTAACTAATAAATGATCAATAATACAAGAGTAAACGAGCTGTTCGCCACGTAGCTAATGCATGACCCACACTTCGCATATAAACGTACTAACCGACATGTAACTAACAAATGTACTAACCGACACGTAACTAATAAATGTACTAACCGACACGTAACTAATAAATGATCAATAATACAAGAGTAAACGAGCTGTTCGCCACGTAGCTAATGAATGACCCACACTTTGCATATAAACGTACTAACCGACACGTAACTAATAATTGTACTAACCGACACGTAACTAATAAATGTACTAACCGACACGTAACTAATAAATGAGCAATAATACATGAGTAAACGAGCTGTTTGCCACGTAGGCAATTAATAACCCACACTTCGCAAATAAACGTACTAACCGACACGTTACTAATAAATTTTCAATAATACACAAATAAACGAGCTGTTTGCCACGTAGCTGAAGAAAGATCAACACTAAGTAATTCAACAAGCTGTTCGCCACGTAGCTAATGAACGGTCCACACCTCGTAAACAAACGAGCTGTTCGCCACGTGGCTACTGGAAGGTCTGCACTCGTATACTTCGCGCAACGACAGTTTGTTGTTATGACATTGACTTGCAATAAAAAAATTAAGGGTGGGATTGTTAAACTACTTCAAGTTAGGTATCTTTGTCTTTGTATGTTAAATTATAAGGGTGGGATTGTTAAACTACTTCAAGTTAGGTATCTTTGTCTTTGTATGTTAAATTATAAGGGTGGGATTGTTAAACTACTTTAAGTTTTGGCCCTTTGTCACTGGCAGCTCTTTGGTGCATCAACATTCAAGCCAAAGCCTGGACTGGATACCTGAACTTTTATTAAACCTCACTTGAAGTGGTTAAACAATCTCACCCTTATAATTCTGAATACCTAGACTTTTATGATACCTAACTTGAAGTGGTTAAATAATCGCACCCTTATAATTTTTATTGCAAGTCAATCTCTCATATAAACAAACTGTCGTTGCGCGATGTATACAATACACAGGAGACGTGTTTGTCCGTGGAGCCCCCCTGAGATTAATCATCAGTGCTGATTGCCAATCAGCAACGACCCAGTCACTGGCGGATCAGTGATGACCCAGTGGCGTTGCCCGCTGCAACTTAAGGGGGGGGGGCAGATTTACCAGACGTGCCGGTGCATCCGAGCCGCAGCTTCATCAGCGGCAATTAAAAGTGACATCATCGCGCTTTATTATTAGGGAGCGCGGCGCCCCCTCTCACCCCCACCCCCCTCCCGCACGCCCATGTACGACCGTAATTGTGCGTACGCGTGTGTGCAGACATCCAGCACCAAGTGGGCACGCAAAAGGTAGTCTCGTTCGTCTTTTGTTACGTCACCGAAAACTTGCAAGTTGGCACACCTGCATAACGTGACAGTTCAATGACAGCTGTCATTTACTGTTACATCTTTGATTTTCTCCCTTATTTAATACTGAAATGTAGTCAAATTTTCAGGAAGATTAGTTTCAGGTGTACTGTACACGAATCTAATATCAAATTTGCAATTAATAAATTTTCAGAAATTTCAGTAATAGCTAACTCATACTTGTCAATTGAGAAAGTTAAGTGTTTGATTTTCTCCTTTATTTAATACTGAAACTTTGTCAAATTTTCAGGAGAATTAGTTTCAGGTATACTGTACACGAAACTAATATCAAATTTGCAAATAATAAAGTTTTAGAAATTTCAGTAAAACTATCTCATACTTGTCAATGCAGAAAGTTTTTATTTTGTCAATTCAAAATTGACAACAGTGAAGTGCTGCATGGAAAATGGCAGCTGTCATTTGTTACTTGGAACATGACAGCTGTCATTATCTGCTTGAAACGTGACAGCTGTCATTTTTTGCGCGACAAATGACGGCTGCCATTTGTCACGCATGAAATGACAGCTGCAACCGGCGTTTTGACAGCAGAAAACAGACGACGATCTACGTAAGCCGCACACGTGCCGCAAATAACGACGCGACGCGCTCCGTTCCGCTCGGAGGGCGTCGCTTCCGTCGCAGCCTTTTGTTTTTTCCCTCCGTTTTCGCGATTTCACTTTTGTTTTGTGCGCGCCCAACGTCGCGTGCCGACGTGACACTCACACATTCAAACAGATTACACAGAAACCAATGCACACACACACACATCCACACAGATTGCACGCACACACATGCACGCATTAATGATAGACGTACGTCAGGAAGACAAAACAAATGCTCCCGAAATCGAACTCCCCTCGTGGCATCCAGTGAGCGCTGGGCTTCGGTGACAAACGTTCTTCTCTTGTTTTCGTCTTCAATTGGTGCCACCTTTGAGGCCCTATCCCCTTGGCGTCCGGCACATGCGCCCCTGGGCCACGCAAATAGAAGCGTCGCGACGCCGCCCCTCTTCCCTGCCGGCAGTTTGGCCACGGCGGGCTTCGAACCCGCACCTCGACGCCGTCCGTTTGCGTGCCAGTGGCGAGAGCGACGGTTTGCTGGGCACTTCCGGTGGCGTAGGGGCGTAGGGTGTCCCCCCCGGAAGTTGTGAGGGTGTTGTGCTTCACGTTCGTGCGTTATCCATAACTGGAGTACGTAATATTCACAAAAATTGGATTAAATTCATTGTTGCGTGAGTATTTTATTGCATATTTCATGATTTAACCTGGAGTTTGGCTGTTGTCTTGCAATTAGTTGTTTCAACAAATAGCCCCAGCAGTTCTCGAGATAGGTGCCCTCAAAGTTGGGAAATTTAAAAAAAATAGCAAAAAGGGCTATTAAAATTAAACTTCTAAACGAACGGTCCAATCTCGATGCCGATAGTCTCATTCGATTCAGGAGAGTCATACGGTCCATACCAGACCACACTTGATATACTTTGGAAGACGTTTTAATTTTCGAAATTTTCGAAAATGACGCGTTTTTTGCGATCTCGATGAAATTCCATTTCGAGAACGCCTCAACCGATTCGGACGAAATTTGGAGGGGTCATAGAGGGCCCAAATACAAGCATAATGAGCCATAGTGGGCTCCCTTGGGCCATCACGTTTGTACAGGGTGGCCTTAAGAAGAGAGAAATATTTCTCAAAAAAACGTACTTTTTTCACGAAAAGCGAGATAACTCGGGGAGTTGTGGGAGTACGAGAGTGGACGAGCGCTCAAAATATGCGCCACATATGGGGCTAAGTCCCCATAAAAATATTTGAAAATGTGCCGCTGGGTAGAGCGCCCAGCAGGGAAAACGTAAAATCGATGATTTTCCGATCAAATCGACTAAAAAAAAAATCCGAAAAATCGCGATTTTTCAAGTTGCTCCAAATGACCTTAGAACCACATGCCCTGACTAATTGGACCCTCCCGGTTCCAATGGGCACACATTCAGCCTCCTAGCCCCAGCGGTTCTCGAGATATGCGCCCTCAAAGTTGGGAAATTAAAAAAATAGCAAATTAGGGCTAATAAAATTAAACTTCTAAACGAACGGTCCAATCTCGATGCCGATAGCCTCATTCGATTCAGGAGAGTCATACGGTTCATACCAGACCACACTTGATATACTTTGGAAGAGGTTTTAATTTTCGAAATTTTCGAAAATGACGCGTTTTTTGCCATCTCGATGAAATTCCATTTCGAGAACGACTCAACCGATTCGGACGAAATTTGGAGGGGTCATAGAGGGCCCAAATACAAGCACATTGAGCCATAGAGGCCCCCTTAGGCGATGGCGTTTGTACAGGGTGGCCTTAAGAAGAGAGAAATATTTCTCAAAAAAACGTACTTTTTTCACGAAAAGCGAGATAACTCGGGCATTTGTGGGAGTACGAGAATGGACGAGCGCTCAAAATATGCGCCACATATGGGGCTAAGTCCCCATAAAAATATTTGAAAATGTGCCGCTTGGTAGAGCGCCCAGCAGGGAAAACGTAAAATCGATGATTTTCCGATCAAATCGACTAAAAAAAAAACCGAAAAATCGCGATTTTTCGACTTGCTCCAAATGACCTCAGAGGCACATGCCTAGACTAATTGGACCCTCCCGATTCCAATGAGCACACATTCAGCCTCCTAGCCCCAGTGGTTCTCGAGATATCCGCCCTCTAAGTTGGGAACTTTAAAAATATAGCAAATTAGGGCTAATAAAATTAAACTTCTAAACGAACGGTCCAATCTCGATGCCGATAGCCCCATTCGATTCAGGAGAGTCATACGGTTCATACCAGACCACACTTGATATACTTTAGAAGACGTTTTAATTTTCGAAATTTTCGAAAATGACGCGTTTTTTGCCATCTCGATGAAATTCCATTTCGAGAACGCCTCAACCGATGTGGACGAAATTTGGAGGGGTCATATAGGGCCCAAATACAAGCACAATGAGCCATAGTGGGCCCCCTTGGGCCATCACGTTTGTACAGGGTGGCCTTAAGAAGAGAGAAATATTTTACAAAAAAACGTACTTTTTTCACGAAAACCGAGATAACTCGGGGAGTTGTGGGAGTACGAGAATGGACGAGCGCTCAAAATATGCGCCACATATGGGGCTAAGTCCCCATAAAAATATTTGAAAATGTGCCGCTTGATAGAGCGCCTAGCAGGGAAAACGTAAAATCGATGATTTTCCGATCAAATCGACTAAAAAAAAAATCCGAAAAATCGCGATTTTTCGAGTTGCTCCAAATGACCTCCGAGGCACATGGCTGGACTAATTGAACTCTCCCGGTTCCAATGGGCACACATTCAGCCTCCTAGCCCCAGCGGTTCTCGAGATATCCGCCCTCAAAGTTGGGAACTTTAAAAATATAGCAAAATAGGGCTAATAAAATTAAACTTCTAAACGAACGGTCCAATCTCGATGCCGATAGCCTCATTCGATTCAGGGGACTCATACGGTTCATACCAGACCACACTTGATATACTTTGGAAGAGGTTTTAATTTTCGAAATTTTCTAAAATGATGCGTTTTTTGCCATCTCGATGAAATTCCATTCCGAGAACGCCTCAACCGATTCGGACGAAATTTGGAGGGGTCATAGAGGGCCCAAATACAAGCCCAATGAGCCATAGAGGGCCCCCTTGGGCCATCACGTTTGTACAGGGTGGCCTTAAGAAGAGAGAAATATTTCTCAAAAAAACGTACTTTTTTCACGAAAAGCGAGATAACTCGGGGAGTTGTGGGGGTACGGGAATGGACGAGCGCTCAAAATATGCGCCACATATGGGGCTAAGTCCCCATAAAAATATTTGAAAGTGTGCCGCTTGGTAAAGCGCCCAGTTGACAAAACGTAAAATCGATGATTTTCCAACCAAATCGACTAAAAAAATAAATCCGAAAAATCGCGATTTTTCGAGTTGCTCCAAATGACCTGAGAGGCATATGGCTAGACTAATTGGACCCTCCCGGTTCCAATGGGCACACATTTAGCTACCTAGCCCCAGCGGTTCTCGAGATATCCGCCCTCAAATTTCGGAAATTAAAAAAAATAGCAAAATAGGGCTAATAAAATTAAACTTCTGAACGAACGGTCCAATCTCGATGCAGATAGTCTCATTCGATTCAGGAGAGTCATACGGTTCATACCAGACCACACTTGATATACTTTGGAAGACGTTTTAATTTTCGAAATTTTCGAAAATGACGCGTTTTTTGCCATATCGATGAAATTCCATTTCGAGAACGCCTCAACCGATTCGGACGAAATTTGGAGGGGTCATAGAGGGCCCAAATACAAGCACAATGAGTCATAGAGGGCCCCCTTAGGCGATGGCGTTTGTACAGGGTGGCCTTAAGAAGAGAGAAATATTTTACAACAAAACGTACTTTTTTCACGAAAACCGAGATAACTCGGGGAGTTGTGGGAGTACGAGAATGGACGAGCGCTCAAAATATGCGCCACATATGGGGCTAAGTCCCCATAAAAATATTTGAAAATGTGCCGCTTGATAGAGCGCCTAGCAGGGAAAACGTAAAATCGATGATTTTCCGATCAAATCGACTAAAAAAAAAATCCGAAAAATCGCGATTTTTCGAGTTGCTCCAAATGACCTCAGAGGCACGTGGCTGGATTAATTGAACCCTCCCGGTTCCAATGAGCACACATTCAGCCTCCTAGCCCCAGCGGTTCTCGAGATATCCGCCCTCAAAGTTGTGAAATTTAAAAATATAGCAAAATAGGGCTAATAAAATTAAACTTCTAAACGAACGGTCCAATCTCGATGCCGATAGCCTCATTCGATTCAGGAGAGTCATACGGTTCATACCAGACCACACTTGATATACTTTGGAAGACGTTTTAATTTTCGAAATTTTCTAAAATGACGCGTTTTTTGCCTTTTCGATGAAATTCCAATTTGAGAACGCCTCAACCGATTCGGACGAAATTTGGAGGGGACAGAGAGGGCCCAAATACAAGCACAATGAGCCATAGTGGGCCTCCTTGGGCCATCGCGTTTGTACAGGGTGGCCTTAAGAAGAGAGAAATATTATTCAAAAAAACGTACTTTTTTCACGAAAAGCGAGATAACTCGGGGAGTTGTGGGAGTACGAGAATGGACGAGCGCTCAAAATATGCGCCACATATGGGGCTAAGTCCCCATAAAAATATTTGGAAGTGTGCCGCTTGGTAGAGCGCCCAGCAGGGAAAACGTAAAATCGATGATTTTCCGATCAAATCGACTAAAAAAAAAATCCGAAAAATCGCGATTTTTCGAGTTGCTCCAAATGACCTTAGAGGCACATGCCCAGACTAATTGGACCCTCCCGGTTCCGATGGGCATACATTCAGCCTCCTAGCCCCAGCGGTTCTCGAGATATCCGCCCTCAAACTTGGGAAATTTAAAAAAATAGCAAAAAAGGGCTAATAAAATTAAACTTCTAAACGAACGGTCCAATCTCGATGCCGATAGCCTCATTCGATTCAGGAGAGTCATACGGTTCATACCAGACCACACTTGATATACTTTGGAAGACGTTTTAATTTTGGAAATTTTCGAAAATGACGCGTTTTTTGCCATCTCGATGAAATTCCATTTCGAGAACGCCTCAACCGATTCGGACGAAATTTGGAGGGGTCATAGAGGGCCCAAATGCAAGCACAATGAGCCATAGAGGGCCCCCTTGGGCCATCACGTTTGTACAGGGTGGCCTTAAGAAGAGAGAAATATTTCTCAAAAAAACGTACTTTTTCCACGAAAAGCGAGATAACTCGGGGAGTTGTGGGAGTACGAGAATGGACGAGCGCTCAAAATATGCGCCACATATGGGGCTAAGTCCCCATAAAAATATTTGAAAGTGTGCCGCTTGGTAGAGCGCCCAGCAGGGAAAACGTAAAATCGATGATTTTCCGATCAAATCGACTAAAAAAAAAATCCGAAAAATCGCGATTTTTCGAGTTGCTCCAAATGACCTTAGAGGCACATGGCTAGACTAATTGGACCCTCCTGATTCCGATGAGCACACATTCAGCCTCCTAGCCCCAGCGGTTCTCGAGATATCCGCCCTCAAAGTTGGGAACTTTAAAAAAATAGCAAAATAGGGCTAATAAAATTAAACTTCTAAACGAACGGTCCAATCACGATGCCGATAGCCTCATTCGATTCAGGGGACTCATACGGTTCATACCAGACCACACTTGATATACTTTGGAAGACGTTTTAATTTTCGAAATTTTCGAAAATGACGCGTTTTTTGCGATCTCGATGAAATTCCATTTCGAGAACGCCTCAACCGATTCGGACGAAATTTGGAGGGGTCATATAGGGCCCAAATACAAGCACAATGAGCCATAGAGGGCCCCCTTGGGCCATCACGTTTGTACAGGGTGGCCTTAAGAAGCGAGAAATATTTTTAAAATAAACGTACTTTTTTCACGAAGAGCGAGATAACTCGGGGAGTTGTGGGGGTACGAGAATGGACGAGCGCTCAAAATATGCACCACATATGGGGCTAAGTCCCCATAAAAATATTTGAAAATGTGCCGCTTGGTAGAGCGCCCAGCAGGGAAAACGTAAAATCGATGATTTTCCGATCAAATCGACTAAAAAAAAAATCAGAAAAATCGCGATTTTTCGAGTTGCTCCAAATGACCTCAGAGACACATGGCTAGACTAATTGGACCCTCCCGATTCCAATGGGCACACATTCAGCCTCCTAGCCCCAGCGGTTCTCGAGATATGCGCCCTCAAAGTTGGGAAATTTAAAAAAATAGCAAAAAAGGGCTATTAAAATTAAACTTCTAAACGAACGGTCCAATCTCGATGCCGATAGCCTCATTCGATTCAGGAGAGTCATACGGTTCATACCAGACCACACTTGATATACTTTGGAAGACGTTTTAATTTTCGAAATTTTCGAAAATGACGCGTTTTTTGCGATCTCGATGAAATTCCATTTCGAGAACGCCTCAACCGATTCGGACGAAATTTGGAGGGGTCATAGAGGGCCCAAATACAAGCACAATGAGCCATAGAGGGCCCCCTTGGGCCATCACGTTTGTACAGGGTGGCCTTAAGAAGAGAGAAATATTTTTCAAAAAAACGTACTTTTTTCACGAAAAGCGAGATAACTCGGGCATTTGTGGGAGTACGCGAATGGACGAGCGCTCAAAATATGCGCCACATATGGGGCTAAGTGCCCATAAAAATATTTGAAAATATGCCGCTTGGTAGAGCGCCCAGCAGGGAAAACGTAAAATCGATGATTTTCCGATGAAATCGACTAAAAAAAAAATCCGAAAAATCGCGATTTTTCGAGTTGCTCCAAATGACCTCAGAGACACATGGCTAGACTAATTGGACCCTCCCGATTCCAATGGGCACACATTCAGCCTCCTAGCCCCAGCGGTTCTCGAGATATGCGCCCTCAAAGTTGGGAAATTTAAAAAAATAGCAAAAAAGGGCTATTAAAATTAAACTTCTAAACGAACGGTCCAATCTCGATGCCGATAGCCTCATTCGATTCAGGAGAGTCATACGGTTCATACCAGACCACACTTGATATACTTTGGAAGACGTTTAAATTTTCGAAATTTTTGAAAATGATGCGTTTTTTGCCATCTCGATGAAATTTCATTTCGAGAACGCCTCAACCGATTCGGACGAAATTTGGTGAGGTCATAGAGGGCCCATACACCAGCACAATGAGCCATAGTGGGCCCCCTTAGGCGGTGGCGTTTGTACAGGGTGGCCTTAAGAAGATAGAAATATTTTTAAAAAAAACGTACTTTTTTCACGAAAAGCGAGATAACTCGGGGAGTTGTGGGAGTACGAGAATGGACGAGCGCTCAAAGTATGCCCCACATATGGGGCTAAGTCCCCATAAAAATATTTGAAAGTGTGCCGCTTGGTAGAGCGCCCAGCAGGGAAAACGTAAAATCGATGATTTTCCGATCAAATCGACTAAAAAAAAAATCAGAAAAATCGCGATTTTTCGAGTTGCTCCAAATGACCTGAGAGGCATATGGCTAGACTAATTGGACCCTCCCGGTTCCAATGGGCACACATTCAGCCTCCTAGCCCCAGCGGTTCTCGAGATATGCGCCCTCAAAGTTGGGAATTTAAAAAAAATAGCATAAAAGGGCTATTAAAATTAAACTTCTAAACGAACGGTCCAATCTCGATGCCGATAGCCTCATTCGATTCAGGAGAGTCATACGGTTCATACCAGACCACACTTGATATACTTTGGAAGACGTTTTAATTTTCGAAATTTTTGAAAATGACGCGTTTTTTGCCATATCGATGAAATTCCATTTCGAGAACGCCTCAACCGATTCGGACGAAATTTGGAGGGGTCATAGAGGGCCCTAATACAAGCACAATGAGCCATAGAGGGCCCCCTTAGGCGATGGCGTTTGTACAGGGTGGCCTTAAGAAGAGAGAAATATTTCTCAAAAAAACGTACTTTTTTCACGAAAAGCGAGATAACTCGGGCATTTGTGGGAGTACGAGAATGGACGAGCGATCAAAATATGCGCCACATATGGAGCTAAGTCCCCATAAAAATATTTGAAAATGTGCCGCTTGGTAGAGCGCCCAGCAGGGAAAACGTAAAATCGACGATTTTCCGATCAAATCGACTAAAAAAAAAATCCGAAAAATCGCGTTTTTTCGAGTTGCTCCAAATGACATCAGAGGCACATGCCCAGACTAATTGGACCCTCCCGGTTCCAATGGGCACACATTCAGCCTCCTAGCCCCAGCGGTTCTCGAGATATGCGCCCTCAAAGTTGGAAAATTTAAAAAATAGCATAAAAGGGCTATTAAAAATAAACTTCTTAACGAACGGTCCAATCTCGATGCCGATAGCCTCATTCGATTCAGGAGAGTCATACGGTTCATACCAGACCACACTTGATATACTTTGGAAGACGTTTTAATTTTCGAAATTTTTGAAAATGACGCGTTTTTTGCCATATCGATGAAATTCCATTTCGAGAACGCCTCAACCGATTCGGACGAAATTTGGAGGGGTCATAGAGGGCCCAAATACAAGCACAATGAGCCATAGAGGGCCCCCTTGGGCCATCACGTTTGTACAGGGTGGCCTTAAGAAGAGAGAAATATTTTTCAAAAAAACGTACTTTTTTCACGAAAAGCGAGATAACTCGGGCATTTGTGGGAGTACGCGAATGGACGAGCGCTCAAAATATGCGCCACATATGGGGCTAAGTGCCCATAAAAATATTTGAAAATATGCCGCTTGGTAGAGCGCCCAGCAGGGAAAACGTAAAATCGATGATTTTCCGATCAAATCGACTAAAAAAAAAATCCGAAAAATCGCGATTTTTCGAGTTGCTCCAAATGACCTCAGAGACACATGGCTAGACTAATTGGACCCTCCCGATTCCAATGGGCACACATTCAGCCTCCTAGCCCCAGCGGTTCTCGAGATATGCGCCCTCAAAGTTGGGAAATTTAAAAAAATAGCAAAAAAGGGCTATTAAAATTAAACTTCTAAACGAACGGTCCAATCTCGATGCCGATAGCCTCATTCGATTCAGGAGAGTCATACGGTTCATACCAGACCACACTTGATATACTTTGGAAGACGTTTAAATTTTCGAAATTTTTGAAAATGATGCGTTTTTTGCCATCTCGATGAAATTTCATTTCGAGAACGCCTCAACCGATTCGGACGAAATTTGGTGAGGTCATAGAGGGCCCATACACCAGCACAATGAGCCATAGTGGGCCCCCTTAGGCGGTGGCGTTTGTACAGGGTGGCCTTAAGAAGATAGAAATATTTTTAAAAAAAACGTACTTTTTTCACGAAAAGCGAGATAACTCGGGGAGTTGTGGGAGTACGAGAATGGACGAGCGCTCAAAGTATGCCCCACATATGGGGCTAAGTCCCCATAAAAATATTTGAAAGTGTGCCGCTTGGTAGAGCGCCCAGCAGGGAAAACGTAAAATCGATGATTTTCCGATCAAATCGACTAAAAAAAAAATCAGAAAAATCGCGATTTTTCGAGTTGCTCCAAATGACCTGAGAGGCATATGGCTAGACTAATTGGACCCTCCCGGTTCCAATGGGCACACATTCAGCCTCCTAGCCCCAGCGGTTCTCGAGATATGCGCCCTCAAAGTTGGGAATTTAAAAAAAATAGCATAAAAGGGCTATTAAAATTAAACTTCTAAACGAACGGTCCAATCTCGATGCCGATAGCCTCATTCGATTCAGGAGAGTCATACGGTTCATACCAGACCACACTTGATATACTTTGGAAGACGTTTTAATTTTCGAAATTTTTGAAAATGACGCGTTTTTTGCCATATCGATGAAATTCCATTTCGAGAACGCCTCAACCGATTCGGACGAAATTTGGAGGGGTCATAGAGGGCCCTAATACAAGCACAATGAGCCATAGAGGGCCCCCTTAGGCGATGGCGTTTGTACAGGGTGGCCTTAAGAAGAGAGAAATATTTCTCAAAAAAACGTACTTTTTTCACGAAAAGCGAGATAACTCGGGCATTTGTGGGAGTACGAGAATGGACGAGCGATCAAAATATGCGCCACATATGGAGCTAAGTCCCCATAAAAATATTTGAAAATGTGCCGCTTGGTAGAGCGCCCAGCAGGGAAAACGTAAAATCGACGATTTTCCGATCAAATCGACTAAAAAAAAAATCCGAAAAATCGCGTTTTTTCGAGTTGCTCCAAATGACATCAGAGGCACATGCCCAGACTAATTGGACCCTCCCGGTTCCAATGGGCACACATTCAGCCTCCTAGCCCCAGCGGTTCTCGAGATATGCGCCCTCAAAGTTGGAAAATTTAAAAAATAGCATAAAAGGGCTATTAAAAATAAACTTCTTAACGAACGGTCCAATCTCGATGCCGATAGCCTCATTCGATTCAGGAGAGTCATACGGTTCATACCAGACCACACTTGATATACTTTGGAAGACGTTTTAATTTTCGAAATTTTTGAAAATGACGCGTTTTTTGCCATATCGATGAAATTCCATTTCGAGAACGCCTCAACCGATTCGGACGAAATTTGGTGGGGTCATAGAGGGCCCAAATACAAGCACAATGAGCCTTAGTGGGCCCCCTTAGGCGGTGGCGTTTGTACAGGGTGGTCTTAAGAAGAGAGAAATATTTTTAAAAAAAACGTACTTTTTTCACGAAAAGCGAGATAACTCGGGGAGTTGTGGGAGTACGGGAATGGACGAGCGCTCACATTATGCGCCACATATGGGGCTAAGTCCCCATAAAAATATTTGAAAATGTGCCGCTTGGTAGAGCACCCAGTTGACAAAACGTATAATCGATGATTTTCCGACCAAATCGACTAAAAAAAAAATCCGAAAAATCGCGATTTTTCGAGTTGCTCCAAATGACATCAGAGGCACATGGCTGGACTAATTGGACCCTCCCGGTTCCAATGGGCACACATTCAGCCTCCTAGCCCCAGCGGTTCTCGAGATATGCGCCCTCAAAGTTGGGAAATTTAAAAAATAGCATAAAAGGGCTATTAAAATTAAACTTCTAAACGAACGGTCCAATCTCGATGCCGATAGCCTCATTCGATTCAGGAGCGTCATACGGTTCATACCAGACCACACTTGATATACTTTGGAAGACGTTTTAATTTCGAAATTTTCGAAAATGACGCGTTTTTTGCCATATCGATGAAATTCCATTTCGAGAACGCCTCAACCGATTCGGACGAAATTTGGTGGGGTCATAGAGGGCCCAAATACAAGCACAATGAGCCTTAGTGGGCCCCCTTAGGCGGTGGCGTTTGTACAGGGTGGCATTAAGAAGAGAGAAATATTTTTCAAAAAAACGTACTTTTTTCACGAAAAGCGAGATAACTCGGGGAGTTGTTGGAGTACGAGAATGGACGAGCGCTCAAAATATGCGCCACATATGGGGCTAAGTGCCCATAAAAATATTTGAAAATGTGCCGCTTGGTAGAGCGCCCAGCAGGGAAAACGTAAAATCGATGATTTTCCGATCAAATCGACTAAAAAAAAAATCCGAAAAATCGCGATTTTTCGAGTTGCTCCAAATGACCTCAGAGACACATGACTAGACTAATTAGACCCTCCCGATTCCAATGGGCACACATTCAGCCTCCCAGCCCCAGCGGTTCTCGAGATATCCGCCCTCAAAGTTGGGAAATTTAAAAATAGCAAAATAGGGCTAATAAAATTCAACTTCTAAACGAACGGTAAAATCTCGATGCCGATAGCCCCATTCGATTCAGGAGAGTCATACGGTTCATACCAGACCACACTTGATATACTTTGGAAGACGTTTTAATTTTCGAAATTTTCGAAAATGACGCGTTTTTTGCCATCTCGATGAAATTCCATTTCGAGAACGAATCAACCGATTCGGACGAAATTTGGAGGGGTCATAGAGGGCCCAAATACAAGCACAATGAGCCATAGAGGGCCCCCTTGGGCCATCACGTTTGTACAGGGTGGCCTTAAGAAGCGAGAAATATTTTTAAAAAAAACGTACTTTTTTCACGAAGAGCGAGATAACTCGGGGAGTTGTGGGAGTACGAGAATGGACGAGTGCTCAAAATATGCGCCACATATGGGGCTAAGTCCCCATAAAAATATTTGAAAATGTGCCGCTTGGTAGAGCGCCCAGCAGGGAAAACGTAAAATCGATGATTTTCCGATCAAATCGACTAAAAAAAAAATCCGAAAAATCGCGATTTTTCGAGTTGCTCCAAATGACATCAGAGGCACATGCCCAGACTAATTGGACCCTCCCGGTTCCAATGGGCACACATTCAGCCTCCTAGCCCCAGCGGTTCTCGAGATATGCGCCCTCAAAGTTGGGAAATTAAAAAAATAGCAAAATAGGGCTAGTAAAATTCAACTTCTAAACGAACGGTCCAATCTCGATGCCGATAGCCCCATTCGATTCAGGAGAGTCATACGGTTCATACCAGACCACACTTGATATACTTTGGAAGACGTTTTAATTTTCGAAATTTTCGAAAATGACGCGTTTTTTGCGATCTCGATGAAATTCCATTTCGAGAACGCCTCAACCGATTCGGACGAAATTTGGAGGGGTCATAGAGGGCCCTAATACAAGCACAATGAGCCATAGAGGACCCCCCTAGGCGGTGGCGTTTATACAGGGTGGCCTTAAGAAGAGAGAAATATTTTACAAAATAATGTACTTTTTTCACGAAAAGCGAGATAACTCGGGCATTTGTGGGAGTACGAGAAAAGACGAGCGCTCAAAATATGCGCTACATATGGGGCTAAGTCCCCATAAAAATATTTGAAAATGTGCCGCTTGGTAGAGCATCCAGTTGACAAAACGTAAAATCGATGATTTTCCGACCAAATCGACTAAAAAAAAAATCCGAAAAATCGCGTTTTTTCGAGTTGCTCCAAATGACCTCAAAGGCACATGGCTAGACTAATTGGACCCTCCCGGTTCCAATGGGCACACATTCAGCCTCCTAGCCCCAGCGGTTCTCGAGATATCCGCCCTCAAAGTTGGGAACTTTAAAAAAATAGCAAAATAGGGCTAATAAAATTAAACTTCTAAACGAACGGTCCAATCTCGATGCCGATAGCCTCATTCGATTCAGGGGACTCATACGGTTCATACCAGACCACACTTGATATACTTTGGAAGACGTTTTAATTTTCGAAATTTTCGAAAATGTCTCGTTTTTTGCCATCTCGATGAAATTCCATTTCGAGAACGCCTCAACCGATTCGGACGAAATTTGGAGGGGTCATAGAGGGCCCAAATACAAGCACAATGGGCCATAGAGGGCCCCCTTAGGCGATGGCGTTTGTACAGGGTGGCCTTAAGAAGAGAGAAATATTTCTCAAAAAAACGTACTTTTTTCACGAAAAGCGAGATAACTCGGGCATTTGTGGGAGTACGAGAATGGACGAGCGCTCAAAATATGCGCCACATATGGGGCTAAGTCCCCATAAAAATATTTGAAAATGTGCCGCTTGGTAGAGCGCCCAGCAGGGAAAACGTAAAATCGATGATTTTCCGATCAAATCGACTAAAAAAAAAATCCGAAAAATCGCGATTTTTCGAGTTGCTCCAAATGACCTCAGAGGCACATGGCTGGACTAATTGAACTCTCCCGGTTCCAATGGCACACATTCAGCCTCCTAGCCCCAGCGGTTCTCGAGATATCCGCCCTCAAAGTTGGGAACTTTAAAAATATAGCAAATTAGGGCTAATAAAATTAAACTTCTAAACGAACGGTCCAATCTCGATGCCGATAGCCTCATTCGATTCAGGGGACTCATACGGTTCATACCAGACCACACTTGATATACTTTGGAAGACGTTTTAATTTTCGAAATTTTCGAAAATGTCGCGTTTTTTGCCATCTCGATGAAATTCCATTTCGAGAACGCCTCAACCGATTCGGACGAAATTTGGAGGGGTCATAGAGGGCCCAAATACAAGCACAATGGGCCATAGAGGGCCCCCTTAGGCGATGGCGTTTGTACAGGGTGGCCTTAAGAAGAGAGAAATATTTCTCAAAAAAACGTACTTTTTTCACGAAAAGCGAGATAACTCGGGCATTTGTGGGAGTACGAGAATGGACGAGCGCTCAAAATATGCGCCACATATGGGGCTAAGTCCCCATAAAAATATTTGACAATGTGCCGCTTGGTAGACCGCCCAGCAGGGAAAACGTAAAATCGATGATTTTCCGACCAAATCGACTAAAAAAAAATCCGAAAAATCGCGATTTTTCGAGTTGCTCCAAATGACCTTAGAGGCACATGCCCAGACTAATTGGACCCTCCCGGTTCCAATGGGCACACATTCAGCCTCCTAGCCCCAGCGGTTCTCGAGATATCCGCTCTCAAAGTTGGGAAATTTAAAAAAATTGCAGAAAAGGGCTATTAAAATTAAACTTCTAAACGAACGGTCCAATCTCGATGCCGATAGCCCCATTCGATTCAGGAGAGTCATACGGTTCATACCAGACCACACTTGATATACTTTGGAAGACGTTTTAATTTTCGAAATTTTCGAAAATGACGCGTTTTTTGCCATCTCGATGAAATTCCATTTCGAGAACGCCTCAACCGATTCGGACGAAATTTGGAGGGGTCATAGAGGGCCCAAATACAAGCACAATGAGCCATAGAGGGCCCCCTTGGGCCATCGCGTTTGTACAGGGTGGCCTTAAGAAGAGAGAAATATTTCTCAAAAAAACGTACTTTTCTCACGAAAAGCGAGATAACTCAGGGAATTGTGGGAGTACAAGAATGGACGAGCGCTCAAAATATGCACCACATATGGGGCTAAGTCCCCATAAAAATATTTGAAAATGTGCCGCTTGGTAGAGCGCCCAGCAGGGAAAACGGAAAATCGATGATTTTCCGATCAAATCGACTAAAAAAAAAATCCGAAAAATCGCGATTTTTCGAGGTGCTCCAAATGACCTTAGAGGCACATGCCCAGACTAATTGGACCCTCCCGGTTCCAATGGGCACACATTCAGCCTCCTAGCCCCAGCGGTTCTCGAGATATCCGCCCTCAAAGTTGGGAAATTAAAAAAAATAGCAAAATAGGGCTATTAAAATTAAACTTCTAAACGAACGGTCCAATCTCGATGCCGATAGCCTCATTCGATTCAGGAGAGTCATACGGTCCATACCAGACCACACTTGATATACTTTGGAAGACGTTTTAATTTTCGAAATTTTCGAAAATGACGCGTTTTTTGCCATCTCGATGAAATTCCATTTCGAGAACGCCTCAACCGATTCGGACGAAATTTGGAGGGGTCATAGAGGGCCCCAATACAAGCATAATGAGCCATAGAGGGCCCCCTTAGGCGATGGCGTTTGTACAGGGTGGCCTTAAGAAGAGAGAAATATTTTTCAAAACAACGAAGACGTTTTAATTTTCGCAAGAGCGCAACAGAATCGCAGCAATTACATCGAGTGGACACATACATTATTCGTCCTTCATTGGCTCTCTAGCCTTAATAATCCTGTTACAAGGATAAAGATAAACCACTTCGAACCCTCGCCCCTCGCATTTTCCCGCGCTCATCACCCCCCAACCCCCTTCAGCCCGCATTTTAACGAAACCCCAACGGTCACATGCCTCTAGAAAGATATATGTAGAGAAAAAAGCCAGAGGGGCTTTATTAAGTTTTCTCTTTACGTCTGTAATCATTATTTAAATGTTAAAAAAATAATCAATAATGAAAAATTTATTGACCATCATTATTATTGATACAAAAAATAGCCATACATAAAGTTGTGAATGTTTTTTTAGTGCTTCAAAATAATTTTCTCTCTTTGCTTTAACTGTGCAGACAAAAGAAACGCGCCGATAACAAAGGAATTGCAGGCGTCGGGACGCTTTTCCGCGTCGCGACGCCTGCGAGGAATTGGTGGGGGGTCCGATCAATAATGCAGACCGGCCGGGCCCTCATCCTGGACCTGGGTTAACAGTTTCGGGACAGACGAAGACAAAGAGAGAGGAATGGAGCGGAGGGCATCGAACTCGTAACCGTTGTATATACAAGAGGCTCCAATTTTTGTGGTCAATCTTACAGGATATACAAATATATATATATATATATATATATATATATATATATATATATATATATATATATATATATATCTGTAGAGAAATACATAGGATATTAATATTTTTAGTCTAGAACTGGATAAAATATTAATTTCTGAATTAATTAACATGCAAAATTAACAATGTATTCATAAGTTTAAAGATAATTCCGGAAATACTAAAGATGGGGCTCAAGTTTTTTCATTTCCCTATACTAAAAGGTGTCCTTAACAAACATAGAAATTTTTGTATCTTTATACTAAAACCTTGCAAAATATTGATGTTCTTGAAACTAGAAAATTATCTATTTACCTATTGATTTTATACATTGGAATTTCTCTGATAGATGTATTTTTCTGAGATGAAAATATTGTGGATGATTACAGTGATAAGATTACGCGCGGGGCAAGGGGCGGGATAAGGCCGGAGCGCAAACAGCGTTATCACTAGGAGATAGTGATTAGAGACAGTGATAACCGGCGGGTGTCTTTTAATCAGCATTTCTGTGTACGTGGGTGTCGGTCAGTGTAAGGGACGCACCGAAAATGAGTCTCTTTGAAGAACTCTTCCCCAAGAAGGTAACACACGTTTCTGCCGTTTAACCATCCTCAGAGTATTGATCGTAACCGTGAATATGTAATCAGTGCAACTGTGTAGAGACGCATTTTCTAGTTCATTATCGTAATAATTTAGTGAATTTTATCAACATTTCTAGGCTGAAAGTATTAATGAAACTTTCTATGTTTGTTAAATATGCTTTTTGCTATTAGCAGATGAGAAAATCTGAATACACCTCATAATTAGTTTTTCCGGAAAATTGAAATAAAAGTTGTAACATTAATGCCAAGTGAAACTGTTTTTGCGTGTTTTCACAAAAACGTAATTTTAGCCTATAAAATATTGCCCAATTTTCCAAAAAAATTAAATACACAATTTCCTATCAGGAATTGGAAAAACCTGATAAGACCCGACCCCTCTTTGAGTTTTTCCAGAATTTTCGTTTAAACTTATGATAATCGAGATTCTGTAGTTAATTTTGCACATTTCGACAAAATCTAAATTTTAGTAAATTCGAGACAGAATATTAATGAAATTTTCTATGCCTGTTAAATAGACTTTTTGCTATTAGCAAATGGAAACATCTGAATACACCTCATCATTAGTTTTTCCGGAAAATTGAAATAAAAGTTGTCACATTAATGCCAAGTGAAACTGTTTTTGCGTGTTTTCACAAAAACGCAATTTTAGCCTATAAAATATTGCCCAATTTTTCAAAAAAATTAAATACACAATTTCCTATCAGGAATTGGAAAAACCTGATAAGACCACTCTTTGAGTTTTTCCATAATTTTCGTTTAAACTTATGATAATCGAGATTTTGTAGTTAATTTTGCACATTTCGACAAAATCAAAATTTCAGTAAATTCGAGACAGAATATTAATGAAATTTTCTATGCTTGTTAAGCAGACTTTTTACTATTAGAAAATGGAAAGATCTTAATATACGCCCTTTTTTGGTTTTTATTAATAATAAAGAATATTTATTTGCAAAAAACGCTACATAATATACAAAATTTAAATATATACATGACAACAAACAACACTTAGAAACACACAAATAGCAATTTTCCTGAAATTTTCCGATTTTCACAGCACCAAAACAACAAAAGAAAACACACAAATAGCAATTTTCCTGAAATTTTCCGATTTTTCGGAAAATCGGGCAAATTTGGGCAAATATTGCAATCTCGTATGTTTGCCTTCTTTATCTTGTTCTCTTTTTCAGAAGGAAAATAATAGAAACGTTTCTCGCAAACCTTCCAGAGATAATCTGGACGATTTAGAAGCTTTGGACAACAACAACAGGAGGTAATTAATGTCGTATACAAAATATTTTAATTGTATATCCATGCGAAGAAGAATTATCTCCTAACAGTTCTAACAGCTTTCTGTTTCTCCATATGAAGAATAATGTTCTTTAAAGGAATTTTTTTTTCTACATACGAAAAACAATATTCTTCTTATACGAAGAACAGTTTTCCTTTTTGACATATGAAGAAGAAATGTCTTGTTCGTACGAAGAACAATTATCTTTTTCTATCGACGAAGAAGAATTTTCTTCTTTATACGATGGATACTTTTCTACTTCGTACAAAGAAGATTTATCTTCTTCTTATGAAGAACAGTTTTCATCTGCACACGGATTCTGGACTTGATTATTTTTTTCAATTGTTTCCGTGGCTGAAGTATTATGTTAGTAGTTAAGCAACACGGGTTCTACTTCACCCGCCGCGAAGATTTCGATTAAAACGCGGATTAAATTAATCGAAATCTTCGCGGGGGGTGAAGTAGAACCCGTCTTGCTTAACTACTTATGTTCTTTAAACGAAGAACAATTATCTTTTTCTACATACGAAAAACAATTTTCTTCTTCGTATGAAGAACAGTTTTCCTTTTTGACATATCAAGAAGAAATGTCTTGTTCGTACGAAGAACAATTTTCGTTTTCTATTGACGAAGAACAATTTTCGTTTTCTATTGACGAAGAAGAATTTTCTTCTTCATAATAATAATAATAATAAAGAATATTTATTAGCAGAAAAGCTACATAATATACAAAAGGTAAATATATACATGACAACAGACAACACAATGAAATAACAAAAAGAACAGTGCAAAAACAAAGACACAAATAGTAAATACACAAATACATCATCATATGGTGAATAGTTTTCTTCTTCGTACAAAGAAGATTTATCTTCGTCTTACGAAGAACAGTTTTCATCTGCACACGGATTCTAGGCTTGATTATTTTTTCAATTGATTCCGTGGCTCTGAGTATTCATCTTTTGGTCATTTATAATCGCTAGCTTAAGACATAGTATACTTACATTTTTTTGTTTTACATACGAAGAAGAATTTTCTTCTTCTTATGAAAACCAATTTTGGTCTTTATATGAAGAACAATTTTCTTTCTTCATGCGAAGAACATTTATCTTCGTCATACAATGAACAATTTTCCTTTTCTGCGTGCAAATTAGAATTTTCTTCGTCACGACGAAGATTTTTCTTTTTCTACATACATAGAAGAATTTTTTTGTTCATACAAAGAATAATTACTTTCTTCATACGAAGAACAATTTTCCTTCTCTATCGACGAAGAAGAACTTTCTTCTTCATGCGATGAATAATTTGCTTCATACAAAGAAGATTTTTGATTTTTGCCTGTTTATTTGTGGTAATTCTATTTTATCATGAAGTTCATTTAAAAAACCCATATTTGGCCAACAAATGTATGCAATTTATCCACGCCTAGGTTCACTATGTTGCCTATGTATGATAAACTTCTACTGCATTATTTGTAGCTTTTGCAAGGAATTGTATGTTCTACAATTTCGCGCGTAAATTTGATCACAATGGGTTGCATACGATGACTCTCTTAATATTAGTTTAAATAATATGTTTTGATTAATAATGTAATTATTATTATTATAACGATTTCAATTTTTAAATCATTAAGCATCTAGCATAAAACTATCATTAAAACATCACTTAATTTATAACTTAATAATAGTAATTATTATTTGATTGCTTATCGATTTTCGTGTTCTACATACGAAACAGGATTTCCTTCTTCATGTGAAGCATAATTTCCTTTTTTAACATGTGAAGAAGTATTTTCTACATAAGATGAAACATTTTCTTCTTCATATGTTCAGTTCAGTTTATTCGTCCTTTAAAGCAACATACATTGTTGATTGGACAAGTCAGGTACAATATAATATAAAAATATACATATACAAAAATTTAATAATACAAAATTATACAACACTGTAAGAAAAATAAGAAAAACAATTTTCATCTGCAACATATAAACAAGAGTTTTCTTCTCCATAAGTAGATCAATTTTCTTTTTTTACATACGAAGAAGGATTTCCTTCTTCATACGAAGAGATCTTCGTCTTCATATAAACAAGAAGTGTATTCATATAAGCAACAAAAGTATTGTTCTTTTTCAACATCTGAAGAAACATTTATTTTTCATATAAAGCACAATTTTCGTTTTCAACATACGAAGAAGAATTTTCTTCTCCATACGTACAACAATTTTCATTTTCTGCATACGAGGAAGGATTTTCTTCTTCATACGAAGAACAATTTTCATTTTCAACATATGAAGAAGACCTTTCGTTGCTGCTGCCGAATTTGCCTTTGTTCTTAGTACCCTCTTATATGAAGAAGAGTTTTTTTTTCCATGTCTTCGTGTTTATATGAACAAGAACAAGCAACAGAAGTATTATTCTTTTGCTACACGTGAAGAAAAATGCTCTTCTTCATATGAAGAACAATTTTCATTTTCAACATATGAAGAAGAGTTTTCTTCTCCATAAATAGATCAATTTTCTTTTTTTTTACATACGAAGAAGGATTTTCTTTTTCATAGAAAGAACAATTATATTCGTCTTAATATAAAGAAGAACTAGCAACAGAAGTATTGTCCTTTTTCAACATCTGAAGAAAACATTTATTTCTCATATAAAGCACAATTTTCGTTTTCAACATACGAAGAAGAATTTTCTTCTCCATAGGTACAACAATTTTCATTCTCTGCATACGAGGAAGGATTTTCTTCTTCATACGAAGAACAATTTTCATTTTCAACATATGAAGAAGACCTTTCGTTGCTGCTGTCGAATTTGCCTTTGTTCTTAGTACCCTCCCATATGAAGAAGAATTTGCTTTTCCATATCTTCGTGTTTATACGAACAAGAACAAGCAACAGAAGTATTGTTCTTTTGCTACATCTGAAGTAAAAATGTCTTCTTCATATGAAGAACAATTTTCATTTTCAACATATGAAGAAGAGTTTTCTTCTCCATAAGTAGATCAATTTTCTTTTTTTACATACGAAGAAGGATTCTATTTTTCATACGAAGAACAATTATATTCGTCTTCATACGAACAAGAACTAACTGCGGAAGTATTGAACTTTTTCAACATCTGAAGTAAAATTTCTTCTTCATATGAAGAACAATGTTCTTTTTCAACATATGAAGAACCGTTTTCTTCTCCATACAACGAACAATTTTCTTTTCCAACATATGAAGAAGAAGTTTCTTCTCCATAAGTAGATCAATTTCCTTTTTTTTTTACATACGAGGAAGGATTTTTTTCTTCATACGAAAATAAACAAGAACTAGAGCAAAAACTAGCCGCAGAAGTATTGTTATTTTTAAAGATCTGAAGCAAATTTCTTTTTTATATGATGAACAGTTTTCATGTTCATATGAAGATATGTTCATATTGAAGTATTGTTCTTTTGCTACATCTCAAGAAAAATGTTCTTCTTCATATGAAGAACAATTTTCATTTTCAACATATGAAGAAGAGTTTTCTTCTCCATAAGTAGATCAATTTTCTTTTTTTACATACGAAGAAGGATTCTATTTTTCATACGAAGAACAATTATATTCGTCTTCATACGAACAAGAACTAACTGCAGAAGTATTGAACTTTTTCAACATCTGAAGTAAAATTTCGCCTTCATATGAAGAACAATTTTCTTTTTCAACATATGAAGAAGAGTTTTCTTCTCCATACGAAGAACAATTTTCTTTTCCAACATATGAAGAAGAAGTTTCTTCTCCATAAGCAGATCAATTTCCTTTTTTTTACATACGAGGAAAGATTTTTTTCTTCATACGAAGATAAACAAGAAGTAGCAGCAGAAGTATTGTTATTTTTCAAGATCTGAAGCAAATTTCGTTTTCATATGATGAACAGTTTTCATGTTCATATGAAGATATGAACATATTTTCATATGTTCTTTATATAAAGAACAAATAGAATATCTATTTCAACATATGAAGATGAATTTTCGTCTTCGTACGAAACACAATTTTCGTTCTTTACATAAGAAAGGGGATTTTCTTCTTCATACGAAGAAAAGTTATCTTCGTCTTCATACGAACAAGAACTAGCTGCAGAAGTATTGAACTTTTCAACATTTGAAGAAAAATGTCTTCTTCATATGAAGAACAATTTTGTATTTCAACATATTAAGAAACATTTTCTTCTTCTTGCGAGAATTGTCTCTTTTGTTACATACGAAGAAGAATTTTCTTCTTCATTAGAAGAGTAGATTTATCTTTTTTACATACGAAGATTTTTCTGCTGCTGGGGTGCTGAGCAGTTATTCATCTTAGTTGCAAATTTCGCTTTTTGATTTATTGATCTTAAATGCTTAATTAAGTTGTTCATATTTCGTTAATTGATCGATTATAGATTTAATTACGTTTTCGCCTTATGTGGACTACCACGTGGGCACACCCATCGATCGTCGCCTGTTTTTTCTTCGTTGTTTCTATTGCCGCTTTTTGCGTGGGCCTGGTCGTTCCATTTTCTTATTAAAATCGGATTCCTGGGAGGCCGATGGTCTGTCTGTCCATAAACGGAAGACCTGTTGACGTGAAACTCGTGTACCAGAACTATAAAGTTTCTGGTTTTATAGAAGCATTCGAGTTATCGATATCAAGAGAATCAACTCGAAAATTTGCTAAAATCGCCGTTTTTGTTAGTCGATTTGTTGTAACAAAATCAAGGGATTTTGGATTTTAGACATTGGATTTTATGTTAGTAAGCTGATGGGTTTAGATGTTGGTAACCTGAGGGCTTCAGATGTTGGTAGCCTGAAGGGTTCAGATGTTGGTAACCTGAGAGGAGGTTTAGATGTTGGTAATATGAGGGCTTCAGATGTTGGTAACCTGAGAGGAGGTTTATATGTTGGTAACGTGAGGGTTTCAGATGTTGGTAACCTCAAGGCTTCAGATGTTGGTAACCTGAGAGGTTTAGATGTTGGTAACCTGAGGGCTTCAGATGTTGATAACCTGAGAGGAGGTTTAGATGTTGGTAACCTGAGGGCTTCAGATGTTGGTAACCTGAGGGCTTCAGATGTTGGCAACCTGAGAGGTTAAGATGTTGGTAACCTAAGTGCTTCAGATGCTGGTAACCTGAAGGCTTCAGATCTTGGTAACCTGAGAGGAGGTCTAGATGTTGGTAACCTGAGGGCTTCAGATGTTGATAACCTGAGAGGAGGTTTAGATGTTGGTAATCTGAGGGCTTCAGATGTTGGTAACCTGAACTCTTCAGATGTTGGTAACCTGAGAGGTTTAGATGTTGTAACCTGAGGGCTTCAGATGTTGGTAACCTGAGAGGTTTAGATGTTGGTAACCTAAGGGCTTCAGATGTTGGTAACCAGAAGGCTTCAGATGTTGGTAACCTGAGAGGAGGTTTAGATGTTGGTAACCTGAGGGCTTCAGATATTGGTAACCTAAGGGTTTCAGATGTTGGTAACCTGAGAGGTTAAGATGTTGGTAACCTAAGTGCTTCAGATGCTAGTAACCTGAAGGCTTCAGATCTTGGTAACCTGAGAGGAGGTCTAGATGTTGGTAACCTGAGGGCTTCAGATGTTGATAACCTGAGAGGAGGTTTAGATGTTGGTAATTTGAGCGCTTCAGATGTTGGTAACCTGAACTCTTCAGATGTTGGTAACCTGAGAGGTTTAGATGTTGGTAACCTGAGGGCTTCAGATGTTGGTAACCTAAGAGGTTTAGATATTGTAACCTGAGGGCTTCAGATGTTGGTAACCAGAAGGCTTCAGATGTTGGTAACCTGAGAGGAGGTTTAGATGTTGGTAACCTGAGGGCTTCAGATATTGGTAACCTAAGGGTTTCAGATGTTGGTAACCTGAGAGGTTAAGATGTTGGTAACCTAAGTGCTTCAGATGCTAGTAACCTGAAGGCTTCAGATCTTGGTAACCTGAGAGGAGGTCTAGATGTTGGTAACCTGAGGGCTTCAGATGTTGATAACCTGAGAGGAGGTTTAGATGTTGGTAATTTGAGCGCTTCAGATGTTGGTAACCTGAACTCTTCAGATGTTGGTAACCAGAGGGCTTCAGATGTTGGTAACCTGAGGGCTTCAGATGTTAATAAGCTCCAACGAATCGAAGGCCAAATTTTGATGTATCTGCAAATAATTTGAAATTCGTGCACTTTTCAGTTTTCCTTTCGGAGCAATTTCCAAAAATACCTATATTTGAATACACTTTTGTCTTGTTAGTTTTGTTTTTAGTACCTCAATTTTTTCTTAATTATGTTTTTCGTGCTTCTTTTTTTCCTACTTTTGCGTTTCGTGTCTCCTTTTTCCTCCTTTTGTTTTTCGTGCCTCTTTTTTTCTACTTTTGTTCTTCGTGCTTCAATATTTTATCTATATGTTTGTTTTTCGTGCGTCTTTTCTTTTTCTTGTTCTTTTGTTTCGCCGGCATTCCCACCTGGTGATTCAGCGCGTGGGAGCGCGTGTCGGCGCCTCGTGCTCCTCTCTCGCGCGGCGCCTCCCATGACCAGGCCGTCGGGAGCTTCGTCCTTGGAGGATCCGCCACCTCCTCGTCCTGGCCCCTCCACGGCCCCTCCACAGCGGAGTGACCTGTCCCTTTCGCGAAATGCCACGCGGCCGAGCCGCCCGGGGGGCCGTGGGACCGCGGCCTCCTTGGATCACTCAAGATTGGATGGGGCGGAGGGGCAAGGGGGCGGGGGGGCTGACCCCGTGACACTTCATTCATACTCGTTATCGGGTATTATTAGATTACGCACGCGCTCATAAGTGTACAAGTGTACGTAAATAGGAACTGGCGTATCTCGACGGGCGACCTTTTGACTTCTTCCTGTTATTTGGGAAGGCGTCGACTCCTCCAGGCTGGAAAACAGGAAGACGATCGTAATTGCGCAGGTCAAAGTTTACGACAGCGAGATTGCGTTCTTCGAAGAAACATCAAACGCCTCCGGAATTGTTTCTCTTCTTTTGCAACGAATTTACAATATCAGACTGCATTTCAGTGCTCAAGTCTTCTTCTGTTCTGATTTCTTCCAGTTACCCTTCTTCTTTTCTGTTTTCTTCCATTTACCCTTCTTCTTTTCTGTTTTCCTCCAGTTCGCCTTCTTCTGTTCTAATTTCCTCCAGTTCGCCTTCTTCTGTTCTGATTTCCCCCAGTTCTACTTCTTCTTCTGTTCCGTTTCCTCCAGTTCTCCTTCTTCTTCTGTCATTCTGCATCTGACTTCCTCCTTGAACTGGTGGAAATCAGAACAGAATAAGAAATACTGGAGGAAATTAGAACAGATGAAGCAGAACTGGAAGAAATCAGAACAGTAGAAGGAGAACTGGAGGAAATTAGAACACAAGAAGGAGAACTGGAGGAAAACAGATCAGGAGAAGAAGAAGATCTGGAGGAAATTTGAACAGAAGAGGATTCAAGCATTGATATGGTTAAAGATTACCTCCAGTTCTCCTCCTCCTTCTTCTGTTCTAATTTCCTCCAGTTCTGCTTCTTCTTCTTCTGTTCCGTTTCCTCCAGTTCTCCTACTTCTTCTGTCATTCTGCATCTGACTTCCTCCTTGAACTGGTGGAAATCAGAACAGATGAAGGAATACTGGAGGAAATCAGAACAGAAGAAGCAGAACTGGAAGAAATCAGAACAGTAGAAGGAGAACTGGAGGAAATTAGAACAGCAGAAGGAGAACTGAAGGAAAACAGCAGGAGAAGAAGAAGAACTGGAGGAAATCTGAACAGAAGAGGATTCAAGCATTGATATGATTAAAGATTACCTCCAGTTCTCCTCCTCCTTCTTCTGTTCTAATTTCCTCCAGTTCTGCTTCTTCTTCTTCTGTTCCGTTTCCTCCAGTTCTCCTACTTCTTCTGTCATTCTGCATCTGACTTCCTCCTTGAACTGCTGGAAATCAGAACAGATGAAGGAATACTGGAGGAAATCAGAACAGAAGAAGCAGAACTGGAAGAAATCAGAACAGTAGAAGGAGAACTGGAGGAAATTAGAACAGCAGAAGGAGAACTGAAGGAAAACAGCAGGAGAAGAAGAAGAACTGGAGGAAATCTGAACAGAAGAGGATTCAAGCATTGATATGATTAAAGATTACCTCCAGTTCTCCTCCTCCTTCTTCTGTTCTAATTTCCTCCAGTTCTGCTTCTTCTTCTTCTGTTCCGTTTCCTCCAGTTCTCCTAATTCTTCTGTCATTCTGCATCTGACTTCCTCCTTGAACTGGTGGAAATCAGAACAGATGAAGGAATACTGGAGGAAATCAGAACAGAAGAAGCAGAACTGGAAGAAATCAGAACAGTAGAAGGAGAACTGGAGGAAATTAGAACAGAAGAAAGATAACTGGAGTAAAACAGAGCAGGAGAAGAAGAACTGAAGGAAATTAGAACAGAAGAAGGAGAACTGAAGGAAAACAGAGCAGGAGAAGAAGAAAAACTGGAGGAAATCTTAACAGAAGAGGATTCAAGCATTGATATGGTTAAAGATTTCCTCCAGTTCTCCTCCTTCTTCTGTTCTGATTTTCTCCAGTTCTGCTTCTTTTTCTGTCCGGTTTTCCTCCAGTTCTCCTTCTTCTGTCATTCTGCATCTGACTTGGCATCTTGACTTTAACCATATCTATGCTTGAATCTTGTTCTTCTCCTGTTCTGATGTTATCCAGTTCGCCTTCTTCTTTGTGTTCCGATTTCCTCCAGTTCTCCTCCTTCTGTTCAGTTTTCCTCCAGTTCTCCTTCTTCTGTCATTCTGCATCTGACTTGGCATCTTGACTTTAACCATATCTATGCTTGAATCTTGCTCTTCTTCTGTTCTGATGTTATCCAGTTCGCCTTCTTCTTTGTGTTCTGATTTCCTCCAGTTCTCCTCCTTCTGTTCAGTTTTCCTCCAGTTCTCCTTCTTCTGTTCTGTTTTCCTCCAGTTCTCCTTCTTCTGTTCTAATTTCCTCCAGTTCTCCTTCTTCTTCTTTTATGATTTTATCTAGTTTGCCGTCTTCTTCTGTTCTGACGTTCTCCAGTTCTCCTTCTTCTGCTGTCATTCTGCATCTGTCAACATATTTGCTTCAACAGTATCTAATTACCTTTCAATACTCGTATCTTCTTCTGTACTGAATTCTTCTGGTTTTTCTTCGGCGATTCTGCTTCTGTTAACTCTTCGAGTCTCTTCTGCTTCCAGGAGGGTGCTTCTGGCGCCTCCGAGGACACGCGCTGAGGAGAAGGCGGCCCTGAAGTCAGCGAGGAACGTTAACGAGGCCTCGCGTCGTCGTCAGCAGCAGCAACAGAATCAGCAGCAGCATCAGCAGCAGCAGCAGAGGCAAACCTCGGTGACGTCCTCCACGTCTTCCGACGGCGTGGCATACCCGAGGCAGCGGAAGCACAACCTCCCAGTGCCTCTCAGGAAGCAGGTAATTGAAGAAAAACCCGGAAGCTCTTGAAGCCTCTTAGCAGTTTAGGAGTCCTGTCACAGTTCCTTTTGGGGTCATCACAATACTAATTTTTTGTTGATATATTCTACTAATTCATAGCAGGTTCTATTAATTCTTGTAGGAGGTTTATTTTTTGTATCATATTCTTATATACCTACTACAGATTCTAGTATTTTGCAGTAGCAGATTTTATAGATCAGAATGTTGTAGAGAATAGAAATCCATTCTATTATTGTAAAATAGATTCTATTGTTTCCGCATTCCGTTATTCTACTGTAGATTCTACTGTTTAAGATCAACTGATTGTATGCTATTATTGTAAATCAGATTCTTAAGTAGATTTTATAATAGGTTCTTCTGTTTCTACTAGGATTTTTTAGTTTTATCACATTCCATTGTTCTGCAGTAGATTTTAAAATAGATTCTACTGTTGTGTAACAGCTGATTCTATTCTATTTTTGTAAATCTGATTCTACAGTAGATTTTATAGCAGGTTCTACTGTTTCTTCTAACATTTATTAGATTTGTAACATTACATTGTCCTTCAGTCGATTTTAAAACAGTTTCTGTTATAAACTGCCAACTGTTTCTTCTAACATTTTTTAGATTTATAACATTCCATTGTTCTTCAGTCGATTTTGAAATAGATTCTACTGTTTAGTAACAGCTGATTCTATTCTATTTTTGTAAATCTGATCTTATAACAGATTTCTTGTAGGAAATTTACTTTTATCACATTCCATTGTTCTGCAGTAGATTTTACAGCAGGTTCTACTGTTTCTTCTAACATTTTTTTAGATTTATAACATTCTATTGTTCGTCAGTAGATTTTATAACAGTTTCTACTGTTTCTTCTAATATTTTTTAGATTTATCACATCCCATTGTTCTACATTTGATTTTAAAATAGATTCTACTGTTTTATAACAGCTGATTCTATTCTATTTTTGTAAATCTCATTTTATAACAAATTTCTTGTACCAATATTTAGTTTTATCACATCCCATTGTTCTACAGTAGATTTTACAGCAAGTTCTACTGTTTATTCTAATATTTCTAACATTATTTAGATGTATAACATTGCATTGTTCTTTAGTAGATTTTATAACAGTTTCTGTTATAAATTGCTAACTGTTTCTTCTAACATTTTTTAGATTTATAACATTATATTGTTCTTGGGTAGTTTTTATAACAGTTTCTACTGTTTCTTCTAGGATTTTTTTAGATTTATCACATCCCACTGTTCTACAGTAGATTTTAAAATAGATTCTACTGTTTTGTAACAGCTGATTCTATTCTATTTTTGTAAATCTGATGCTACAGTAAATTTTATAACAGATTTCTTGTAGGAATATTTACTTTTATCACACCCCATTGTTCTACAGTAGATTTTATAGATTCTAACTCTAACATTTTTTAGATTTACAACTTTCCATTGTACTTCGGTAGATTTTCTAACAGGTTCTACTGTTTCTTCTAGGATTTTTTTAGTTTTTTCACATTCCATTATCCTACAGTAGATTTTAAAATAGATTCTACTGTTTAGTAACAGCTGATTCTATTTTATTTTTGTAAATCTGATTCTACAATAAATTTTATAACAGATTTCTTGTAGGAATATTTAGTTTTATCACATCCCATTGTTCTACAGTAGATTTGATAGATTCTAACTCTAACATTTTTTAGATTTATAACATTCCATTGTACTTCATTAGATTTTATAACAGGTTCTACTGTTTCTTCTAGGATTTTTTAGTTTTATCACATTCCATAGTTCTTTCAGCAGATTTCGTAGTTGATTCAATGATTCGTTGGTGGTTTCGTCGATAAAATATTTCCCTTGGCCCTCGCCCTTTTTTTCGTGTCTCCACCCTTTCGGCATTCTTCCCGGGCCTCGGCCTACCTGGAACACCTGGCACCCCGTCACAGGGGGCACAAAGGGCTCGCCTCCTTTCAGCCCCGCAGAACCCTCCCTTCGCTCCTCGCCGGCTGACCCGTTCCTCCACGTGGTGTGCTTCATTATTTCTTCGCCTTCGCAGGACGAGAAGTTGGCCAAGTCCACTTCGGCGCTGAACAGGATCCCTGCGCCCTCCAGGACCGTCCAGGGCAAGTCCGCAGAGGCGCCGCCGACGAGGAGGTGAGTGATGATCATGATGACGAAGATAACGATGATGATGTGGGGGCGGTGCTGTTGCTCCGGCGCGAAGCGTAGTTGGCGGTGATGACATTCGAAAAACGTATTTTTTGTTCAATGGGCAGTCGAAAGTGTTCTTGCCGAAGAGCAACGATATTTATTTTTACGGAAAGTATTTAAATATTATACCAGGTGTGCGAGAAAATTATCGGCGCGTGCATAAAATCCTTAAAAGCAAATTACTACAAAAAAATATTATACTAACACTAACAGATTCATTAATTATAAAACAGTAAATATGAACTATAAAAAAACGTGGATTGGGTGAGGATAGCTATATAAATATTATGCCAGGTGTACGATGAAATCGTGGATACGCGCATAAAATCCTTAAAATACAAATCACTACAAAAATAGAGTATAGTAACAATTTATAAAATGTATTATTTAAAAAAAACGTACATTCGATGAGTAGAACTATATAAATATTATACCAGGTGTGCGATGAAATCATCGGCACGCACATAAAATCTAACCTAACTTAATCTAACATGACATAACAAATACAGTTGGTATTCTTACATTTTTTGATTGCTGTAGAACTTAGCAATTAGAATTTACAAATTTCAAAATCGATAATCGAAAATCATTACACAATCATCGATCAGACGTCGTCGACCCTCCGCGGAGCTAGACGCTGAGGTCGCCTTGCAAAACAAAACACGGCGCGTCAAAAACAAAAACGCAGCGCTCCTTTTGCGAGCGTCCTTGGTGCGTGCCTCGTCTCTCCTCCTCTAACCTACGTCAACATTCCATTCTCCGTCTCCTATTTCGAGAAACACACAGGCCCAGGCTCGCTCTGTTCGGATTCCTCCGTTCCCTTCACGAAGAAACGCAAAAAAAGCAACCAACATGTGGCCGCCAGAGGCTTAAGAGATCTGAACACATGTTGCTCAAGAGACGGCACCAGACGGTGCAAAAATCTCCGGATTCTCTAGGTTAACGCAGACTGACACTCGGTGCGTTTGTTTCGGCTCTGATTTTTGATTGGGCGTTGCTAAGATGCTTAAGTAACAATTCAGCAAATGTTTAGATATTCAAATTTAATTGGACGTTGCCAAGGCACCGAAGTAACAATCCGTGCATCAAACGTTCAGATATTCAAATTTAATTGGACGTTGCTAAGGCACCAAAGTAACAATTCGTACATCAAATGTTTAGATAATTAAATTAGATTACACGTTGCTAAGATACTTACCATTTGTAATAAAGTAACATCGAGTTTTACAATTGTTGTGAATGTTTGAGGTATTTATGTCTGAATGGATGAGTAACAATTGCCACGTCAATTGTTTAGATTTGCAATTTGATTGGACGTTGCTGAGATGCAAATGCAACAATTCGTGTATCAAATGTTTAGATCTTAAAATTCAATTGGACACTAACGTTGCTTATCACTTATCAACCTGTTATTGATGCCTGCACTGTTTTGTTCTTGCCATTTTGCTTAAAACAATTGCTCATTGCTATTTAATGAGAGTGCAATTGTTTGTTTCTTGCCATGTTGTTGTGAGTGTTTGAGATTTTAATGTCTGATTGGATGTTGCTGAGATAAGTAACAATTGCCACGTCAATTGTTTAGATTTTGCAATTTGTTGCTGAGCATCAATTCGTGTATCAAATGTTTAGATCTTAAAATTTAATTGTACACTAAAGTTACTTTGCACTTATCAAGCTGTTATTGATGCCTGCACTGTTTTGTTCTTGCCATTTTGCTTAAAACAATTGCTCATTGCTATTTAATGTAAGTGCAATTGTTTGTTTCTTGCCATGTTGTTGTGAGTGTTTGCGATTTTAATGTCTGATTGGATGTTGCTGAGATAAGTAACAATCGCCACGTCAATTGTTTAGATTTTGCAATTTGATTGGAGCAACAATTCGTGTATCAAATGTTTAGATCTTAAAATTCAATTGGACACTAACGTTGCTTATCACTCATCAACCTGTTATTGATGCCTGCACTGTTTTGTTCTTGCCATTTTGCTTAAAACAATTGCTCATTGCTATTTAATGTAAGTGCAATTGTTTGTTTCTTGCCATGTTGTTGTGAGTGTTCGAGATTTTAATGTCAGATTGGACGTTGCTGAGATAACCAACAATCGTACGTCAATTGTTTAGATTTTGCAATTTGATTGGAGCATCAATTCGTGTATCAAATGTTTAGATGTTAAAATTTAATTTTACACTAACATTACTTATCACTTATCAACCTGCTATTGATGCCTGCAATGTTTTGTTCTTGCCATTTTGCTTAAAACAATTGCTCGTTGCTATTTAATGAAAGTGCAATTGTTTGTTTCTTGCCAAGTTGTTGTGAGTGTTTGAGATTTTAATGTCTGATTGGATGTTGCTGAGATAAGTAACAATTGCCACGTCAATTGTTTAGATTTTGCAATTTCATTGGACGTTGCTAAGATGCTAAAGCAACAATTCGTGTATCAATTGTTTAGATGTTAAAATTGAATTGGACACTAACGTTGCTTATCACTTATCAACCTGTTATTGATGACTGCACTATTTTTTTCTTGCCATTTTGCTTAAAACAATTGCTCATTGCTATTTAATGAAAGTGCAATTGTTTGTTTCTTGTTTGAGATTTCAATGTCTGATTGGATGTTGCTGGGATAAGTAACAATCGCCACGTCAATTGTTTAGATTTGCAATTTGATTGGACATTGCTGAGATGCTAAAGCAACAATTCGTGTATCAAATGTTTAGATCTTAAAATTCAATTGGACACTAACGTTGCTTATCACTTAACAACCTGTTATTAACGCCTGCACTGTTTTGTTCTTGCCATTGTGCTTAAAACAATTGCTCATAGCTATTTGACGAAAGTGCAATTGTTTCTACGCATTTTTTCTTGCCATGTGTTGTGAGTGTTTGAGATTTTAATGCTGATTGGTTGCTGCGATAAGTAACAATTGTCACGTCAATTGTTTAGATTTTGCAATTTGATTGAACCTTGCTGAGATGCTAAAGCAACAATTCGTGTATCAAATGTTTAGATCTTAAAATTCAATTGGACGCTAACGTTGCTTATCACTTATCAACCTGTTATTAACGCCTGCACTGTTTTGTTGTTGCCATTGTGCTTAAAACAATTGCTCATAGCTATTTGACGAAAGTGCAATTGTTTCTACGCATTTGTTTCTTGCCATGTTACAAAGTAACAATCTTTTGTATCAGTTATTTGTTTTGATGCCCTTTCTTGCTTGGCACGTTGTTTTCTTACCTTGTTGATAAGTAACAATTGTTTATCTGTGGCTTTAATTGTTGTGCACTGTTTTATTGCAGTTTTTCTTGCAACATCAATCGATTTTCGATCTGTTTGACTATTGCACAATGTTTCCTTGTCACGATACTTGATAAACAATTGTTTAACTCTCTATTTAACAATAGTACACTGCTTTCTTACCATGTTACTTACCCAAGAATTGCTTATTTGTTTTTAATGTAACTGCAGTTTTTTAATACATTGTTTTCTTGCCATTTTAGTACCCCTATAATTGCTGAACGTTCTGTTTAACAATGGTACATTGTTTTCTTGCCGTGTTGCTTCCTCAGCAATTGCTTAACCCTCTGTTTAACAATGGTACATTATTTTCTTGCCATGTTATTTACCCAACAATTGCTATTGTTGTTAATGAAAGCGCAGTTTTTTAATACATTGCTTTCTTGCCACGTTACTTCCCCAACAATTGCTCAACTATCTGTTCAACAATTGCATATTGTTTTCTTGCCATGTTACTTACTCAACAATTGCTTAATCCTCTGGTCACATTGTTTTTTTGCGATGTTACTTACCTAACAATTGCTTATTTATTTTTAACGAAAGCCCAGTTTTTAATTCGTTGTTTTCTTGTCATGTGACTTCCATGACAATTGCTTAACTCTTTGTTTAACAATGGTACATTTTTAAAGCAACATTCGTGTATCAATTGTTTAGTAGATGTTAAAATTTAATTAGACACTGAAGTTACTTCTCACTTATCAACCTGTTATTGGTGCACTGTTTTATTGCATGTTTTCTTGCAACATCAATCGCTTTTCGATCTGTTTCACTATTGCTCAATGTTTTCTTGTCACGATACTTGATAAACAATTGTTAAATTCTCTGTTTAACAATGGTACATTGTTTTCTTGCCATGTTTCTTATGCAACAATTGCTTATTACTTTTTAATGAAACTGCAGTTTTTTAATACATTGTTTTCTTGCCACGTTACTTCCCCAACAATTGCTTAACTCTGTGTTTAACAATGGTACATTATTTTCTTGCCATGTTACTTGTCCAACAATTGCTTAACCCTCTATTTAACAATGTTAGATTGTTTCTTGCCATGTTACTTACCAAACAATTGCTTATTTGTTTTTAATGAAAGCGCAGTTTTTTTAATTCAATGTTTTCTTGTCATGGGACTTCCATAACAATTCTTTAACTGTTTGTTTAACAATGGTACATTGTTTTCTTGCCATGTTACTTACTTAGCAATTGCTTATTTGCTACTAATGAAAGTGCAGTTTTTTAATACATTGTTTTCTTGCCACGTTCCTTATCCAACAATTGCTTAACCCTCTGTTTGACAATGTTACATTGTATTCTTGCCATGTTACTTACCAAACAATTGCTTATTTGTTTTTAACGAAAGCGCAGTTTTTTAATTCGTTGTTTTCTTGTCATGTGACTTCCATAACAATTCCTTAACTGTTTGTTTAACAATGGTACATTGTTTGCTTGCCATGTTACTTACTCAGCAATTACTTATTTGCTACTAATGAAAGCGCAGTTTTGTAATACATTGATTTTCTTGCCATGTTACTTCCCCAACAATTGCTGAACTCTGTGTTTAATAATAATACATCGTTTTCTTGCCATGTTACGTACCCAACAATTGCTAATTTGTTTTTAATGAAAGCGCAGTCTTTTTAATTCTTTGTTTACTTGCCATGTCACTTCCACAACAATTGCTTAACTCTTCGTTTTAACAATGGTACATAGTTTTCTTGTCATGTTACTTACCCAACAATTGCGTATGAAAGCGCAGTTTTGCAATACATTGATTTTCTTGTCATGTTACAATTGCTTAAATGTCTGTTTAACAATAGTACATTGTTTTCTTGCCATGTTACGTACCCAACAATTGCTCAACTCCCGATTTAACAATGGTACATTGTATTCTTGTTATGTTACTTACCAAACAATTGCTTGTTTGTTTTTAATGAAAGCGCAGTTTATTAATCCGTTGTTTTCTTGTCATGTTACTTCCATAACAATTGCTTGACTCTTTGTATAACAATGGTGCACTGTTTTTTTTGCTATGTTACTTACCCAACAATTGCTTATTTGTTTTTAGATAACGCGAAGTTTTGTAACACATTTGTTTCTTGCCATGTTAATTTACTAACAATTGCTTGCCTCGATTTAATGGCAGAGCATTGTTTTGATGCATTTGTTTCTTGCCATGTTAATTTACTAACAATTGCTTGCCTCGATTTAATGGCAGAGCATTGTTTTGGTGCATTTGATTCTTGCCATGTTGCTTAAGTATCAATTACCTACCTGTCTATTTAATGACAGAACATTGTTTTGATTATTTGGTTTCTTGCCATGTTAGTAAATAACAATTGTTTATCACTGCATTTAAAGGCAGTGCATTGTTTTATGAATTTGTTTCTTGCCATGTTGCTAAGTAACAATTTCTTACCAGTCTATTTGAACATAGTATACTGTTTTAATACATTTGTTTCTTGCCATGTTGCTAAGTAACAATTAGTTACCAGTCTATTTGAAGATAGTACATTGTTTTAATACATTTGTTTCTTGCCATGTTGCTAAGTAACAATTTCTTACCAGTCTATTTGAACATAGTATACTGTTTTAATACAATTGTTTCTTGCCATGTTGCTAAGTAACAATTAGTTGCCAGTCTATTTGGAGATAGTACATTGTTTTAATGCATTTGTTTCTAACCATGTTGCTAAGTACCTATTAATTATCGGTCTACTTAATGGCAGGGCTTTGTTTTTTTATTGCCTCGTTGTTTAAGTAACAATTGCACATATATGTATGTTTAATTGCAGTGCATTGTTTTGATGCATATTGCAGAGTTACTTAACCGACCATTGCGTATCTCTCCGCTTAATTGCGGTAGATTTATGTTTCTTGCCACGTTACTTAAGCAACAATTACTTATATGTCCCCGTTAATGTTATTATGTGCTGTTTCGTAAGGCTTTCGCTTCAACTTGCAGTTACTTGTTTGCTTACTGATTTAGCCGTTAATTGGGGATGTTCGGCCGCTCCAACTAATTGCTAATTGCTAGCCTAATTATTTCGGCCGGTTGGTGGGCGTCGTACGTGTGTGTATGCGTAATGCGTGTGTGTATGCGTAATGCGTGTGTGCATTTGGGTGATGAGTGCGAGTTGAGTTCGTCGAAAAGTTCGCTTACTAGGCCAATATAGTAAATATATAGGTAGGAAAGTCGAGGACCGGCTGAGGCAGATAAGCGCGCGAACACTGCGAGACGGAGACGGCCGATAGATGGTAGGGATAAGTCACTAGGCAGGACCGTAATGAAATATTCTATAAAATATCGCCATAAAAAATTAATCAAAACAATCGGAATAAGAATATGTTTACAGATTGTTGGAATTTTCAATATCAAACATAACATAAACATAACATGTGCAATTAAATTAATATCCAATAAGCAATTGTTAAGATATTTCAATTTTTATTGGAGACTACATATTTTGAGGGATTTTAAGTGTATCTCCCATACATAAGTGTTGGTATCTCAAAAACTGGCGTATCAATATGAATGCAATTTTATGCTGATATTAAGTGATATACTAGCAAATAATATGTGCAATTAAATAAATATCCAATGAGCAGTTCTTGAGATATGTCAATATTTGTCTACGATTTTACTCCAATTTTACTGTTACAACAGTGATAGTATCTCGAAAACTGGCGTATAAATTTAAATGAAATTTGGTACTAATATTAAGTGGTATATCAGTACATAACATGTGCAATTAAATTAATATCCAATAAGCAATTGTTAAGATATTCAAATTTTTGTTGGAGACTACATATTTTGAGGAATTTTATGTGTATCTCCCATACATAAGTGTTGGTATCTCAAGAACTGGCGTATCAATATGAATGCAATTTTATGCTGATATTAAGTGATATACTAGAAAATAATATGTGCAATTAAATAAATATCCAATGCGCAGTTCTTGAGATATGTCAATATTTCTCTACAATTTAACTCAAATTTTACTGTTACAAGAGTACTGGTATCTCAAAAACTGGCGTATCAATTTAAATGTAATTTGGTACTAATATTAAGTGATATACCGGTACATAACATGTGCAATTAAATTAATATCCAATAAGCAATTGTTAAGATATTTCAATTTTTGTTGGAGACTACATATTTTAAGGTATTTTAAGTGTATCTCCCATACATACGTGTTGGTATCTCAAGAACTGGCGTATCAATATGAATGCAATTTTATGCTGATATTAAGTGATATACCGGCAAAAAATATGTGCAATTAAATAAATATCCAATGAGGAGTTCTGGAGATATTTTGATATTTATCTGAGACTACGATTTTAATCTAATTTTACTGTCATATCTCGAAAACTGGCGTATTAATTTAAATGTAATTTGGTACAAATATTAAGTGATACACCAGTACATAACATGTGCAATTTAATTGATATCCAATAAGCAATTGTTAAGATATTTCAATTTTTGTTGGAGACTACATATTTGGAGGGATTTTAAGTGTATCTCCCATACATAAGTGTTGGTATCTCAAGAACTGGCGTATCAATATAAATGAAATTTTATACTGATATTAACTGATATACTAGCAAATAATATGTGCAATTAAATTATTATCCAATGAGCAGTTCTGGAGATATTTCAATATTTGTCTGAGACTACGATTTTAATCCAATTATACTGCAGTGGTGGTATCTCGAAAACTGGCGTATCAATTTAAATGATTTTTTTTACTGATACTAATTGATATACTAGTACAAACTTCGTGCAATTAAATTGATATTCAATGAACAGTTTTTAGGATATTTCGATTTTTGTTAGAGATTACAATACAAAACGTTTGGAATATTGTATATTTAAGTATAGGACTTTTTCTACTCATAAAATGTTGTTTGTCATAGAAGAATTGGGTTTAGGAATTGTATGGCTGTATTCTTGGGGATTACTTTGGTATTTTTATTTGGAAAAAAAAGGTTTTTGGGCATTTTTTTTATATTACAGCTCCCTGAATGAGTTCCACTTACGTGACCCTCACTTCCTCTGGGTACACATCGATTAATTTTTTTCTGAGTACACACCTGTACACCGGGTCCCCCCGGGTGCCCCGGGCCCCCCGCTAACGGTCGTGATAGCCGCGCTGCCGCGGCAGGCGGCAGTCGCCCGTGTACACTGGTGTACACACCGCGTAGGTGCCGTTCGCGTTTTCTGGAACCACTGACGAAAGACCGGGAGAGCCCCGCCAGAGGACCACCCCCGAGGCGACGACGCCATGGCCCCCGCCGCCGCCAGAAGTACGTATCCCGGAGGCGGCGCCCAGGAACCGGGATGACTCGCGTCCGCCGCGATAACGGGAGTCCCGGGGAAGCGAAAACGGACCCCGGGCGAAGCCCCGCGGGATACCCCCGTGGGAAGCCCGGGGCGCTCGGCTTCCCAGGAGCGCTTGCCTGAAGTTTGGCGCGCCAAACTTCGGCGTGTCACCTACCCGTGGAAGGTTCGCGGAGGGTGCCCATGCCGGAGCCCTGCGGGATGCCAGTGTCCTTTTAAGGAAGCCGTTTTGCGCGCGTCCGCTTGCGAAAACGCTCGGACGTGTTTGCGTGCATGTGTGCGTTCGTGTGTATGTGTGTATGTGTGAGTGTGTGCCTCCGCAATGCTGAAACAACCGAGAGGCGATGCTGAGTGCGGTGGCTTCGAACCACGTAGGCAAGTTCTTCGCGCCGGTAACTTGCAGTCTCAACAATCGACCGCCTAAGCCTAAAACGCAGCGTTTTCGTCAGTCCTCGTGCGGTTTGTGTTTTGTATCAACAACCTGTCGCCTCAAGGTTGCAGATACAATTACCGCTCGAGGAGCGCTAAATCGCTCAGCCACACGCTTTTTTAAATATTTGGAATCGCTGCCGAGTCGTGGAATTTAGCATTGGATATGCAACGAGTCCTGGAATTTACTTGCAAGGAAATTTTGCATAAGCTTCGTTTAACTGGTTCATTGCTAGCACCAAAAAAAGTTGTACCTTCAAATTTCGTCTCGTTGCAATTCCAAAAATTGCTGGGTGTATTATTTTCAAATGCCCAAAATTTTGCAACTCTGTAACGCATGCCCAAAATGACCTGAAGAGTATCAAAACAGTTGTACATTAAAATTTTGTGTCGTTGCAGTTTCGCAAATACGCCCCAAAATTAGCTGGTTGCAGTATTTTCAGATGCCCAAAATTTTCCAACTCTATAATGTATGCCCAAAATTTTATAACTCTGTAAAGTATGCCCAAAATAACTTAAATGGCATTAAGAATAACAAAAAGGTTGTACCTTCAAATTTCGTGTCGTTGCAGTTTCGCAAATACGCCCCAGAATTTGCTGGTCGCAGTATTCTCAAATGCCCAAAATTTTGCAACTCTATAATGTATGCCCACAATTTTATAACTCTGTAAAGTATGCCCAAAATTACTTAAATGGCATTAAGAATAACAAAAAGGTTGTACCTTCAAATTTCGTGTCGTTGCAGTTTCGCAAATACGCCCCAAAATCTGCTGGTTGCAGTATTTTCAAATGCCCAAAATTTTGCAACTCTATAATGTATGCCCAAAATTTTATAACTCTGTAAAGTATGCCCAAAATAACTTAAATGGCATTAAGAATAACAAAAAGGTTGTACCTTCAAATTTCGTGTCGTTACAGTTTCGAAAATACGCCCCAAAATTTGCTGGTTGCAATATTTCAAGTGCCCAAAATTTTGTAACTGTAATGAATGCCTGAAATTTCGTAACTCTGTAATGTATGCCTGAAATTTCGTAACTCTGTAATGTATGCCCAAATTGAAATAAATGGCATTAAGAGTATCAAAATAGTTTCGAAAATACGCCCCAAAATTTGCTGGTTGTAGTATTTTCAAATGCCCAAAGTTTCTGAATTCTCGAATGCATGCCCAAAGTGCCCTAAATGGCAATTAGTGTACTTACCACTAAGATTCAAAAATTAAGTGTACCACTAAAGTCTATATCTATGGTTATAGAATTCAAAAAGCCATATTCTTGTCTTGCCAAATTCTCCAATTGGCTTGGCTTGCCAAATTCTACATTAGCTGTAATAAATATCAAAAATTACCATAATTACCAAAGTCTGCAATTTGCGTCCCGATAAAACTTAATATCTACTAAATATCAGTATAGAATATCAAAATTTACGAAAATTTGCAATATGTGAACCGATAAAATTTAATATCTACTAAATGCCAGTATTATTTATTACCAAAGTTATTATTTATTATTATTCACTACCAAATTACCCATTGGGTGTATGGTTAATGTCAGCATTAAATATCATAAATTATCATAATAACCAAATTAATGTGTGCACTGATTGAATTCATTATCTGCAGGAGTAAATATCATTAATGATCAATGATCATTTTTAATTGTATACATAAATCATGCTATCTCAAGAACTGGTGTATCAATATGAATGCATTTTTGTACTGATGTTAAGTGATATACTTGTACATAACATGTGCAATTAAATTAATATCCAATGCGCAATTGTTGGGATATATCAATTATCGTTTGAGACTACAATATTTTGAGGCGATTCTAAGTGTACCTCCAACATAAGTGATGGTATCTCAAGAACTAGCGTATCAATTTAAATGAAATTTTGTACTGATATTAAGCGATATACTAGTACATAATATGTGCAATTAAATTAATATCTAATGCGCAATTGTTAAGATATTTAAATTTTTGTTTGAGGCTACAATATTTTGAGGCACTTCTAAGTGTGCCTCCAAGATAAGTGATGGTATCTCAAGAACTAGCGTATCAATTTAAATGAAATTATGTATTGATATTAAGTGATATACTAGTACGTAATATGTGCAATTAAATTAATATCCAATGCGCAATTGTTAAAATATTACAATGTTCGTTTGAAACCACAATGTTTTGAGGTGATTCTAAGTGCTCCTCCATCATAACTGACGGCATCTCAAGAACTACCGTATCAATTTGAGTGAATTTTTGTGCTGATATTAAGTGATATACTATTACGTAATATGTGGAATTGAATTAATATCCAATGCGCAATTGTTAAGATATATCAGTTTTCGTTTGAGACTATAGTATTTTGGGGCATTCTAAGTGTGCCTCCAACATAAGTGATTGTTTCTCAAGAACTAGCTTATTAATTTAAATTAAATTTTGTAGTGATATTAAGTGATATACTAGTACATAGTATATACAATTAAATTAATATCCAATACACAATCGTTAAGACATTTCAATATTTGCTTGACATTACGTTTTTACTCAAATTTTACTAATACAACAGTGATGATATATCAATTACTAGCGTATCAATGTCAGTACAATTGTTTACAGATATTAAGTGATATATTAGTATATAACATGTATAATTGGATTAACATCCAATGAGTAATTTTTAAAATATTTCAATTTTTGTTTTGAGACTGCAATATTTTGAGGCGATTTTTGGTGTATCTCCCATACTTATCATACATTCGTGATTATCTTAAGAACTGGCGTATCAATGTTAATGCATTTTTTTACTGATATTAAGTGATATACTAGCATATAATAGGTGCAATTAAATAAATATCCAATGAGGAGTTCTTGAGATATTTCAATATTTGTTTGAGACTACGATTTCAATCCAATTTCACTTTTACATAAGTGATGATATCTCAAAAACTGGCGTATCAATTTAAATGAAATTTTGCATTAATGTTAAGTGATATATTAGTACATAACATGTGCAATTAAATTAATATCCAATGCGCAATTGTTAAGATATTTCAATTTTCGTTTGAGACTACAATATTTTGTGACGATTCTAAGTGTACCTCCAACATAACTGATGGTATATCAAGAACTAGCGTATGAATTTAAATGAAATTTGGTATTGATATTAACTGATATACTAGTACATAACATGTGCAATTTTAATTAATATCCAATGCTCAATTGTTAAGATATTTTAATATTTGCTTGACATTAAGTTTTTACTCAAATTTTACTAATACAACTGTGATGGTATCTCAATTACTAGCGTATCAATATCAATGCAATTGTTTACTGATATTCAGTGATATACTAGTATATAACATATGTAATTGGATTAATATCCAATGAGTAATTTCTAAGATATTTCAATTTCTGTTTTGAGACTTCAATATTTTGAGACGATTTTAAGTGTATCTCTTTTATTTATCATACATAAGTCATGGTATCTCAAGAACTGGCGTATCAATCTTGATGCAATTTATTACTGATATTCAGTGATATACCAGTATATGTTATGGGCAATTATATAAATATTCAATGAGCAGTTGTTGAGATATTTCAATATTTGTTTGAGACTACGACTTTACTTCAATTTTACTAATCCAATAGTGATGGTACCTCAAGAACTGGCGTATCAATTTCTATGAAATTTTGTTTTAATTTAAAGTGATATACTAGTATACAATATGTGTAATTGGATTAATATCCAATGAGTAATTTTTAAGATATTTCAATTTTTGTTAAAGACTTCAATATTTTGTGACGATTTTAAGTGTATCTCTTTTATTTATCATATATAAGTCATGGTATCTCAAGAAGTGGCGTATCAATCTTGATGCAATTTGCTACTGATATTTCAGTGATATACTAGGATATGTAATGGGCAATTATATAAATATCCAATGCGCAATTGTCAAAATATTACAATGTACGTTTGAAACCACAATATTTTGAGGTGATTCTAAATGTACCTCCAACTTAACTGATTGTATCTCAAGAACTAGTGTATCACTTTAAATGAAATTTTGCATTCATGTTAAGTGATATACTAGTACATAATATGTTAAATTAAATTAATATCCAATGCGCAATTGTTAAGATATTTCAATATTTGCTTGACATTACGTTTTTTACTCAAATTTCACTAATACAACAGTGATGCTATCTCAATTACTAGCGTATCAATGTCAGTACAATTGTTTACTGATATTCAGTGATATACAAGTATATAACATGTATAATTGGATTAATATCCAATGAGTAATTTTTAAGATATCTCAATTTTTGTTAAAGACTTCAATATTTTGAGACGATTTTAAGTGTATCTCTCTTATTTATCATGCATAAGTCATGGTATCTAAAGAACTGGCGTATCAATGTTGATGCAATTTATTACTGATATTCAGTGATATACTAGGATATGTTATGGGCAATTATATAAATATTCAATGAACAGTTCTTAAGATATTTCATTATTTATTTGAGACTACGATTTTACCCCAATTTTACTAATACAATAGTGATGGTATCTGAAGAACTGGCGTATCAATTTATATGAAATTTGGTATTAATATTAAGTGATATACTAGTACATAATATGTGCAATTAAATTAATATCCAATGCGCAATTGTTAAAATATTACAATGTTCGTTTGAAACTACAATATTTTGAGGTGATTCTAAGTACACCTCCAACATAACTGATGTCATCTCAAGAACTAGCGTATCAATTTAAGTGAAATTTTGTATTAATATTGAGTGATATACTAGTACATAATTCGAGCAATTAAATTAATATCCAATGCGCAATTGTCAAGATATTTTAATATTTGCGTGACATTACGTTTTTACTCAAATTTTACTAATACAACAGTGATGATATCTCAATTACTAGCGTATCAATGTCAATGCAATTGTTTACTGATATTAAGTGATACATTAGTATATAACATGTATAATTGGATTAATATCCAATGAGTAATTTTTAAGATATGTCAATTTTGTTGTGAGTCTACAATATTTTGAGGTGATTCTAAGTACTCCTCCATCATAACTGATGGCATCTCAAGAACTGCCGTATCAATTTAAGTGAAATTTTGTGCTGATATTAAGTGATATACTATTACGTAATATATGGAATTAAATTAATATCCAATGCACAATTGTTAAGATATTTCAATATTAGCTTGACATTACGTTTTTACTCAAATTTTACTAATACAGCAGTGATCTTATCTCAATAACTGGCGTATCAATGTCAGTACAATTGTTTACTGATATTAAGTGATATATTAGTATATAACATATGTATTTGGATTAATATCCAATGAGTACTTTTTAAGATATTTCAATTTTGCTCTCCAATCTCCAATACTTATCATACATTCGTGATGATATCTCAAGAACTGGCGTATCAATGTTGATGCAATTTTTTGTTGATATTAAGTGATATACTAGCAAATAATATGTGCAATTAGATAAATATCCAATGAGGAGTTCTTGAGATATTTCAATATTTGTCTGAGACTACGATTTTAATTCAATTTTACTGTTACAACAGTAATGGTGTTTTGAAAACTGGCTTATCAATTTAAATGAAATTTGGTACTAATATTAAGTGATATGACGATACATAACCTGTGCAATGAAATTAATACCCAATAAGCAATTTTTAAGATATTTAAATTTTTGTTGGAGACTACATGTTTTGAGGGATTTTAAGTGTATCTCCCATACATAAGTGTTGGTATCTCAAGAACTGGCGTATCAATATGAATGCAATTTTATGTCGATATTAAGTGATATAGTAGCAAATAATATGTGCAATTAAATAAATATCCAATGAGCAGTTCTTGAGATATTCCAATATTTTTCTGAGACTAATTAATTCAATTCCTAGGAACGCTTTTTCGCTGCCGCAAATTTAAATACATTAAAAACAGCTTTTTTCCGCGGAAGTGCCGCACACGACCTAACGGGCGCCGCTCTAAGAAATCTTCTTTGCCGGAGGAAGTCCTCCGAGCGTAACCGTCGCGCTCCCGTTAGCGCCGCGGATCTCTTCCTCCTTCGCGTCATCTTCAGCGAGGCTCGACTCTCCGCAGATATCTGCGACGTCCCGCTTTCTAAATGGCGGAGGCGCCTGACCGGAATTTCTCCAAGCACGGCGGTGAAAGAGAGGATGGGCGCGAGGAATTCCGAAACGTCGGGATGTGGGCCGCGGCCCAGTTCCGCGGGAAAACGCTCACGTCCGATCGGTTTCGGCGCTCGGCGTTAATTAACGCAATTAAGAGCGCGCCGATTGGATCACGAAAGCGCATTAAGTACCAGAGATAAAAGCGAAGTGTGGAAATTGATGGAGCAGAACGTTAAGTCGTTCATTGTGGGCACATTTAATGGTTCATAAAATAATAGCAATTAATTAAATACTTGCATAATTGTTAATTTTTTCTTATATTATATTAGTTCGATCAAATTCCCAACATATTTTATATTTGTGTGCAACAATAGTTTAATTTTCTCGCTTTGCTTGAGATTTCTGATCGTATTCCATGTTGAATATTCGATGTTTGTGTGCAGCCTTGTCCACCAAATTTTACCGTTTGGTTGACCACCATAATTGCTTCGAATGATTACCAAACAGTCCCGTGTAAGCACGCCATTACGACATTAACGCTCATCGTATAAAAAGTGGATCAAACTGTAAATTACGTTGGAAATTTCGTTAGGCTTCATAAGTATGCACACTTCCATCTAATTGTAATATAGAGCAACATTGAGTAAACCGAAAAGATAATTAAGGAGATAACTAAACAAATAGGAGATTATTAAAATTAAAAACAAATAAAAATTGTACACCAAGGAATTCCATTAGGCAGTTTCAGGAAAACATATATAAAGATTAGTAAATATACATTTCATTCCAAGAAATAGAACATAAGTGACGAAATTGAGCTTTCCTAAAATTGCAGATTCTCAATTTGGAAATTAACACTATTACTAGTACTATTGTACTGCATCTTCGCAATCTACCTGATGATGTCCTAAAACGAAATTTAAAACTACTACTAATTAAACTACTAATTAAATCGGCAATTTACAGTTATGATGATTTCTTAATGTACTTATTCTAATGAATTGCATTATGTATGTATTATACCATTATAATTATCTGTGTAAGATCATGTATTTCATTTCATTTCATCATTTATTTGTATTATGACTCTAAATAGAGTATTACATTGAGTATAGAGTATCATCCAACACTAATAAATGTATTATTATTATTATTAGTTAAGGTATTAAGTTTTATTATTATTATATTATTATAACAATACTTCGAAGTATTTGAGTATTGACGGCCGACACAATTAGAATTTTCAGAATTTTTGCAATTCGACCGTGACACTATTACAATATGAGGTTCATCAAGATTAAAGTTAATGGCAGCAGACTTATCTTGCATTTCAAGAAACATTAAAAAATAACAGTTCCATGAACGCCAGCAACAAAAGTGGGCGAAAATGTTAAGTTTTGCGCGCAATTTTGGGGGAGCTTGGAGAATTTTCGAAAATAGGAGAAATTCCAAGTATTAACTAAAATAAAAATGACTGTTACATTCACAACATAAGCACCAAAATTGATTGATTTAGTTAACTAATATAATAACTTAAATAATTTATATATGTGATTATTATATTTATATTATCTGAATTAATTTGCTTGGAGCTTGGAGAATTTTCGAAAATAGGACGATTAATTTCCAAGTATTAAATTAATTAAAACATGACTGTTACATTCACCACATAAGCACCAAAATTGATTGATTTAGTTAACTAATATAATAATTTAATAATTTATGTACATTGATTATTATATTTATATTATCTGAATTAATTTCTAAAAATGTAATTATTATTTTAATCAAAGAAAAAACGATTTGTCCTACAACGAATTATTTGTAAAAAAAGTTTCCGTTGTAATACTGTGGCTTAAGTTAGTATATAACAATATCTTATCTTATCAGTAGGAATATTGTTATACCTTATCTTAATAAAACTGAAATCGTAGCTCAGTTTTCGTAGAACCGTTACTAATTTTGGTTTGCAGTTTCACTTTCGCGCAGATTTCACGGAATCGTCGCTAATTTTAGCCTTCAGTTGTTTTACTTTATGCTCAGCTTCCAAGGAATCGTTACTAATTACAGTTTTTACTCTTTTCACTCTTGCTCATCACTTTTTAAAAATAATCTGTTTTCACTAAATGAAAATATCTCACGAGTTACTCATTGGAAAGAAATATAATTATACACGTTTTATACTGGTATATCACTTAATGGGAGTACCAAATTTCATTCATATTGATTCGGTGGTTTGTGAGATATTGTTACTTAAATGCGAGACCAATTAGAGAAACAACTAAAATTGGCCCAAAATCGTTGGATAAGACGAAAATACAAATATCTTAAGAATTGCTTATTGGATATTAATTTAATTGCACATGTTATGTACAGGTATATCACTTAATATTAGTACCAAATTTCATTTAAATTGATACGCCGGTTTTTGAGATACCAGTACTGTTGTAACAGTAAAATTGGAATAAAGTCATAGTCTCAGACATATATTGAAATATCTGAAGAACTGCGCATTGGATATTTATTTATTTGCACATATTATTTGCTAGTATATCACTTAATATCAGTCTTAAATTTCTTTCATATTGATACGCCAGTTCTTGAGATACCAACACTTATGTATGGGAGATACACTTAAAATCCCTCAAAATATGTAGTCTCCAACAAAATTTGATATATCTTAACAATTGCTTATTGGATATTAATTTAATTGCGCAGGTTATGTACTGGTACAACACTTAATATGTGTACCAAATTTCATTTATAATGATACGCCAGTTTTTGAGATACCGGTACTGTTGTAACAGTAAAATTGGATTAAAATCGTAGTCTCAGACAAATATTGAAATATCGCAAGAACTGTTTATTGAATAATTATTTAATTGCACACATTATTTGATAGTATATCACTTAATAACAGCATAAAATTGCATTCATATTGATACGCTAGTTCTTGAAATACCAACACTTATGTATGATAGGTATGGGAGATACACTTAAAATTGTTAATATCTTAACAATTGCTTGTTGTAATAGTAAAATTGGAGTAAGACAAACATTGTAATATCTGAAGAACTGCTCATTGGATATTTATTTAATTGCACATATTATATGCTAGTATATCACTTAATATCAGTATAAAATTGCATTCATATTGATACGCCAGTTCTTGAGATACCAACACATATGTATGTGAGATACACTTAAAATCCCTCAAAATATGTAGTCTCCAATAAAAATTGAAATATCTTAACAATCGCTTATTGGATATTAATTTAATTGCACATGTTATGTACTGGTATATCACTTAATATTAGTACAAAATTTCATTTAAATTGATACGCCAGTTTTTGAGATACCAGTACTGTTGTAACTATAAAATTGGGGTAAAATCGTAGGCTCGGACAAATATTGAAATATCTCAAGAAATGCTCATTGGATATTTATTTCTTTGTACCTATCATTTGACAGTATATCACTTAATATCAGCATAAAATTGCATTCATATTAATACGCCAGTTATTGAGATACTAACCCTTATGTATGGGAGATACACTTAAAATCCCTCAAAATATGTAGTCTCCAATAAAAATTGAGATATCTCAACAATTGCTTATTGGATATTAATTTAATTGCGCAGGTTATGTACTGGTATATCAATTAATATTTGTACTAAATTTAATTTAAATTGATACGCCAGTTTTTGAAATACTACTACTGTTGTAACAGTAAAATTGGAGCAAGACAAACATTGTAATATCTGAAGAACTGCTCATTGGATATTTATTTAATTGCACATATTATTTGCTAATATATCACTTAATATCAGTATAAAATTGCATTCATATTGATACGCCAGTTCTTGAGATACCAACACTTATGTATGGGAGATATACTTAAAATCCCTCAAAATATGTAGTCTCCAACAAAAATTGTAATATCTTAACAATTGCTTATTGGATATTAATTTAATTGCACATGTTATGTACTGACATATCACTTAATATTAGCTCCAAATTTCATTTAAATTGATACGCCAGTTTTTAAGATACCAGTACTATTGTAACAGTAAAATTGGGGTGAAATCGTAGTCTTAGACAAATATTGTAATATCTTAAGAACTGCTCATTGGATATTTATTTAGTTGCACATATTATTGGGTAGTATATCACCTAATGTCAGTATAAAATTGCATTCATATTGATACGCCAGTTCTTGAAATACCAACACTTAAGTATGGGAGATATACTTAAAATCCCTCAAAATATGTAGTCTCCAATAAAAATTTAAATATCTTAACAATTGCTTATTGGATATTAATTTAATTGCACATGTTATGTACTGGTATATCACTTAATATTTGTACCAAATTTCGTTTCAATTGATACGCCAGTTTTTGAGATGTCAGATAAATATGATATATATGTGAGATATATTAAATATCGCTCACTCTAAGAATAGGAGTTAAAAATAACATTCATTCACAAATTTCTGCGACTGGACTCATAGGAGCGCTACTGCACTTCTCCAGCAAGCGATAATTAACTCTCAAACAATACCCCATTGTTACCAATGAATCATTACCGCTGCCATTACTTGGCTCAATATTGCGATCGCCCGGTCATGCGGTTGAGGCCAAGAGACTGCCCGGCGGCAGGAAGCCCGCGAGGTCAGGTTGGGTTAGGTCGAAACGTAAGCCGAAAAAGAGTCATCCTGGGATCCGCGCGCGTCCCCGCCAGCGCACGCGCACTGTAAGCCCGAATTTCTAGAAGGGCCGTAGTTGAGCGACACAACAGCACCGTCAGACCCCGCGCTGTTGGGGGAGGATGAAGAGCCTCAAGGCGATCTTCCGCAGGCAGAAGGAGCACGGCGGCCAGCAGGGGGGCGGCGAGGACCTCAGCAGGGCCTCGTCCATCTCGAACATCAATGCCGAGTCGGCGAAGGCGGGAGGGGGGCGAGGCGCCCTGCACAAGGTGCGCAAGTCCATCTCCAAGGACCGCCTGGACAATGTGAGCGGCCCCGAGGGCAGGAGGGCCGAGAAGAAGGGCTGCAGCAGGAACAACAACCAGGTGGAGGCGCAGGACGCCGCCGCCGAGGAGATCGGCGGGCTGCACCAGCAGCTCGAGAGCATGGCCGGCGAGAAGGCCAACCTGATGCTGCAGCTGGGCGACCAGCGGGGGCAGCTCACCAACCTGCACCAGGAAATCGCCAAAATGAAGGTAACACTCCCAACAGATACTTTGCTCACAACGGTTGTATCAACCAAGATGCGAAATTTTGTAATTTCGACCAGAAGGGGAGTTTTGGTCTATTGGGTTTTGAAATTTTGACCGAATGTGTAATATTTTATGTGCTTCACTCAAGAACCACCCAACACTTACTTTGACCCAACACTAGTCTTCGTCATACGAAGTTTTTGTAAAAAATTCGTCCAGACCTTTTTGTCTGTGAGTTTTGGCCAATATATTATGTGGTTCCAACACTCCTCTCAAGAGCCACCTTGTAACTGAACTGGTCTTCCCGTCTAGATGTTTCAAGAGCAGTCTTCCATGCAGCTGGAGCAGCTCAACGACGAGAACGCCGCCCTGAGGAACAAGCTGCGCAACGTGGTGCACTCGCCCCTTTCCGATAACGAGAAGCAGCTGCTGCTTCTGGACCAGAGGCACCACAGCAGCGCCCCTGCCTCCATAGCCACGAACGTAAGCCGTCAGCATGGCCTGCGGTAACTTGTTCAAACCTTAAAACCTTGTCCTCAGCTGCTGAACGATGGAGGCGGCGACACCACCTGCTCCACCCCCGACTGGGACAAGCAGAGCAGCAGCAACGTCAGCGAGGTGTCCGTCGCATGTCTTCAGGACAAGATCAACCAGATGCAAGAGACGCACTATAGGTAATTCGCAATTTAACGCGCTTGACTATACTTTTTCGCTTAAAACGTTCGCAAAGGTACTTATGAAGGTATTGGTTTTTATGAATCGTAATTTCAAGCTTGTGACTATACTTTTTCGACGATTTCTTGTATGCCTGTCGTTTGTGCAGTACGAATGAAGAGCTCCAGGCTACGCTGCAGGAGCTGACGGACCTGCAGCGCCAGCTGACGGAGGTGCAGCAGGACAACGAGCACCTCCTGGAGGAGAAGAACCTGATGTTCGACTCGCTGTGCCGGCAGACGGAGCGGCTGACGGACGCCCGCAACGAGGTCGAGTCCTTGAAGCAGCTGCTGTACAGGGACAAGGACGACGCCGGCCAGTACGAGGGCGCCGTCGAGCGCGAGCAGAAGCTCGTCGACCTCCTGAAGAACGCGCAGGAGGAGCGCGAGATGCTGCTGCTGAAGCAGGAGCAGCTCAGCGGCGAGGTCCAGGTGCGTCAGCCCAGCTCAACCACGTTTTCGGGTGCTGAATTTAATTTTCTTAGGAATCGCGCGCTGCAGCTGCAGAGGGTCAGTCGCAGGGCCTCCAGCTGACGGAGAGGGTCCGCACGCTGGAGAGCACGCTGGACGCCAAGCACGCAGAGCACAAGCAGCTCGACCAGGAGATGGCCAGGGCCAAGGACAAGGCCAGCAGCAGGCAGATCGAGATCGACAGGCTGAGCGACCTCCTGGAGAACGCCAGGACCAAGGTGGCTACCCCAGGCTCAGCCCTTTGACCCTTTTGGTAACCCAGTTAATTTCCAGATCGTCGATTTGGAGCAAGACCGCGCCCTCAGCGACAAGTCCGAGCTGGACGAGCTGCTCGACAACGCCAGGAAGGAGAAGGACTCTTTGGAGTCGGAGGTCTCCCACCTGAAGGAACAGCTCGCCAGGGCCAGGAACGAGGGGGAGAAGCTGCGCGAGCAGGTGTCCATCCTCCAAGAGGAGTGCAAGGTAATTGTAGAAGCTGGAAGATTAGTTCGTAATCGTAAGTTTCAAGCTTCACACGGTTAAGAGAAGCTGCGCGAGCAGGTGTCCATCCTCCAAGAGGGGTTCAAAGTAGTTGTAGAAGCTGGAAGATTAGTTCGTAACCGTATGTTTCAAGCTTCACACAGTTTATAAGTAGACTTGAAGCTATCAGAATATGCAAAAATCTCATACAAACTAGAGATGATGAACTAATTACGAGATAACGTCAAACGCTGCTTCTCTTAGGTCTTGAGGAACAACGCCAAGTGCACGCAATCAGAGCTAGAGTATAAGGTGGAGAGGCTAGCAGGAGAGAAGTCTGGCCTGGCTGATCAACTTCAAAGACTGGAAGAAGCTGCCAACGAGCTTCAGGTTTGTCTGAATCTATTTATTCCGTTTTCCCCTTCACAACTCTTCACTTGTTGGAGGCATCTACTTCGTGATACATAATGAAAGTATATTAAACGAACACCTTTCTTTATTTATATCACACTGTTTATCAAAATTTGTAACTATAGTGTCGATCACGTTCTGATCATTATCAAACTCGTAAGTTTGCGTCGTTCTGATCATTATCAAAATAAGTTTGATAATGATCAGATCTATGCGAACTTAGAGTTTGATGATGATCAGAACGACGCAAACTTAGAGTTTGATAATGATCAGAACGTGATCGAAAGTCTCTTCATGTTTTTGAACGTAGGCTTTAGATTGTCGAAATTCGATTGGAGTTTTGAATCCCTTTTTGCGGTTATCTCGCCAAAATTTTCTTCCTTGCCTTGTCCCTATCTTTTTCATCTTTTGGACGTCATTAGGTACAGGCCCAATGCCAGCTCGAGGACAAGCGCCAGCTCTCGTCCGTCCTCTCCGAGACCCAGAGGAACATGAGCGAGGTGGAGAGGAGGAACAAGGACCTGGAGAGCGAGCTCAAGGAAGTGAAGAAGCTTAGGGCTGAGGAGGTATTTTTGTTTATTTGACGGTTGCCCGTTTGCGCTGCTGCGGCCAATTACTATCGCGAAGCGACGATCCGTGACACGTGGACATTTCATCAATCACCATTGGTTGACCCAATCACCATTGGGTGACCCAATCACCATTGGGTGACCCAATCACCATTGGGTGACAAAATCACTATTGGGTGACAAAATCACTATTGGGTGACCTAATCACCATTGTGTGACAAAATCACTATTGGGTGACCCAATCACCATTGGGTGATCACCATTGGGTGACCTAATCACCATTGGGTGACCCAATCACCATTGGGTGACCCAATCACCATTGGGTCTAAAGAGTACACGAGATCGCTCGCTTCGGTTCGCCTCCAGAGGAGTAAAACGGCTCTCGGATTTCAGAACGAGGAGTGGGACAAGTTCCAGAACGACCTGCTGACGTCCGTGCGCGTCGCCAACGACTTCAAGAACGAGGCCCAGCAGGAGCTGCAGAACCTCATCCTCGAGAACAAGACCCACAGGGACCGCATCAGGCAGCTCGAGTCGCAGGTGGAGAAGCTCAAAGGTAGGTCTGAACTTTGCCTCTTTAACCCTGCACGAATTACAAGAACACCAGCAGAGGACGAAGCCGCTGCATGCGCGCGTCTCCCACCACCCCTGTAACATAGACCCTCTTACATTGCATGCAAGTAGCACTCTTATCTTTCCTCCCCCTCACTGTAGACAGCGTTAACACGATCTTGGAGGACATCGCCGACAGGGACAGGGTCGTCAAACCGCCGTCTAAGGTCGACCGGAAGACTTCCATCGAGGATTCCGTTGCTTCCAGGCAAGTTGCAGGGGCGTTATTAGGTCGTGAACCTGTTGTTGAAAGTGCGCGTTTGTTAAAATCATCTGAAACTGTGGGTAATGCACCAATACCTGCTGGTATTGATGCGTTTGAGACGTCTAAAGAGTTGGGCGCAACTGAAGGTTTGGGGGTTTCCCCTAAGAAGTTGACGAATGATGCTAGATCCTCCAAGGTGGTGAGCAACCGTCTCTCTGGTAAACCGTCTGGTACAAATTTCGAGGAAGGTATGTCCGCAGAAGAGTTGTACAAGCCGTCTAATGTTGAGTTGGGCGAAATCTTCAATAAGAAGTTGAGTGTTGAGTCGTTAGCGGAGAAGGAAAATATGGACGCGTTCATGAGACGAATCGATGAAGCGCCTACGGAGGAAGCTGCTGCTGGGAAGTCTTCCTCTGGGGAACCGCTGGAGATTCTGGCACCCAATACGTCTCCGCCCAAACCCAGAACCAAGCCGAAATCTTCGAACGGCGACGAAGAAGTTAATTCCTCCGTCGAAGGAAGTGAGACTTCTGGCGGTTCCGGATCGCTAAACTCCAAGAGGAGGAAGGCCCAGATCTACAAGCGCGAGTCCAGCTACCTGAAGTTCATCGACGAGGAGTACGACAAGATCGACCCGAGCATATCCATCGAGCACCTGCTGCCGGACCAGCAGTTCATCGTGAAGCTGAAGCGCGGCTACGACCGGCACTTCTCGCTGCCGAAGGCCAAGCCGCTGGCGAAGCGGCCCAAGGGCGACCTGGCCATCAGCAAGCCCACGCTGGCCTCCGTCTACGACAACCCCAAGCTCAGCGAGATCCTCGGCAGCGACGCCGCGCTTGACCTGGAGACGCTGGCGGCCGCGAACGTCGAGTTCTACGACCGGAAGCCCTCGGCCAAGCTCCAGAGGAGCAGGAGCCGCAGCATGAACGACCTGGAGGTCGACGACTACGTCGACAGGAGCGTGCTCAAGAAGGCCTTTATAAGCCAGAAGTTCGAGAACAGGGCGTCGAATATGAGCGAGTACCAGGACAGCGTGCTCTGGGAGGTGGAGGGCTGCGCCGGCGACGACGAGCCCCAGCGCGAGTCGTACAGCTTCGCCGAGGTGGACGAAGCCTCCATGCCTAGGGACTCGATAAAGAGCGACCTCTGCGTCGAAGTGCCGCCCAACTACGAGTACCAGGGTAGCCTGCAGGTCCTCGACACCCCCAAGACCCTGAGCCGCTCCGTGCCCAACCTCCTCGAGCCGACGGAGACGGTCGACGAGCTCTGCGCGCGCATCGACCCCACGACGCCCGAGCACCTGCTGAGCAAGGAGGAGCAGTACCTGCTACGCCTGCAGCGCTCGCAGAGGCTCTTCGGGCGCAAAAACACGCTCAGGAAGCGGCGCATCGACCGGAAGCGGCTCGACATCACGGCGCCGGTGCTGGAGTCGGTGATGAGCAACGAGAAGCTCGCCCAGATCATGGGCAACCCCAACGTCGTCTCTCCAAAACAGGAGCGCGACTCCTGGCGCGATAAGCTGCGGTTCAAGAAGCAGCTGAAGCGCTACGACGACCAGGCCAGCTCGATGGCCCACAAGACGCGCCTCGACTCCGTCGACCGCAACATCATCGCCGCCACCAGCACCCCCAACCTCGTGCTGACCGGTGAAGAAGACGACGACGATGGTAGGAGGTACAAGTACAGCCTCAGCAGCGGCACCGTCGAGGTCGAGAGCAGCTCCGAGGAAGCACCCCCGGAGCCCCAGCTGCCCTTCAAGACGCACAAACGCGGCGACTCTGAGGGCGTCTTCCAGTGGACGCGCAGCCGCAGCTTCGAGACCTTCGGCAAGTCCATGGAGAGGGGCCACAAGAACAGGAGCATCCACGACATCCAGTTCAGCTTCGGCGCCGAGGACAAGCCGAGAGCCCCACCTGGACACGAAGACGTCGGTGCAGAAGACGACCACCAGACCTACCATCAGGATTTTCGCGAGGCCAAGCCTCACGAGGATTCGGGGGGTAGCCTCAAACCCAGCCCCAACATATCGCCGACAACCACCCCCGACGAAAGTAGCCTCACCAGAAGCAACTTGTCGAGGCGCCATTTCCGCAGTCATTCCGACTTCAACCCCACCACCGCCGATAGCCTCATCGCGCCTCAACTGCCCCCTCGAGGTTCGCTAACCTCCGACGTACCGGGAATTCTAAAATCTTCAAGCACTTACGGTGCCCCAGAAACACCTCATTACACGCCTCTGAGGACGAGACATTCGCAAAATAGTCCTCACGTCACCTCCAGTGACCATACCCCACAAACACCTCATTACACGCCTCTGAGGTCGAGACAATCGCAAAATATTCCTTCATCCACTCAAAATGTGCCACAAACTCCAACCGCATCCGGATCTTCGCCAATTGAAGCATCTATACACGTTTCTCCTCATGCTTCATCTTCGTCGAGTGCTTCTTCACACATTACCCCTCGACATCCGCCGGCATTGCGCGCCCCTGAGATACCTCAATACACACCTGGACGCAGGACCTCACAAATACATCCTCAAACATCTTCACAAGTTGATCCACGTTCTTCGTATAGTAGTCCTCAAACATCTTCCACATCAGCTGCTTCACAAGTTGATCCTCGTTCTTCGTATAACAGTCCTCAAACATCTTCCACGTCAGCTGCTTCACAAGTTGATTTACGTTCTTCGCATGGCAGTCCTCATTCTTCACAAGGCACGTCATCTGACCGCAAACACGCAACACCTGGTCAAACTTCTTCGTTATACAATACGCCAAAGAGCCTCAACGAATCGTACCTTCGCAAACGTGGCGAGGACAACGCGAAAATCGACAAAGAAGAAGAAACACAACCGAAACGTAAACTGTGGGATGAACGAAGTAGTAGCGAAACCTTTTTTGAAGATGACAAAGCTTCCCTCGAAGCCGCAAGTACGCAAAACTTTGAGGACATCTTGAGAGCCAAAAACGCCAAGGCCTCCAAATTTGAAGACGGTGATGGCATTGAGGCTACCGAAGCCAACGACTGGCTTCAACATCACCATCACCCCGAGGGAAAGCTTGAAGACTTCGCGAAGGCGAAAGTCAAGGAAGATCCTTTCGAACTTCAAGAAACCAAAAAATATCCATTAAAACCACAAGACTTCAATAAACCTCCAGAGAAAAACCTTGAAGCCTTCATGAGGGCGAAAGACAATAAAGATCCATTCGAACATCAAGACATCAATAAATATCCATTAAAACCACAAGACTTCAATAAATCTCCAGAGAAAAACCTCGAAGCCCTCACGAGGAAGAAAGTCAATGAGGATCTATTCAAACCGATTCAAGAACCGTTCAAACCACAAGACTTCGAAAAATCTCCACTAAAACCTCCAGAGATCGATCCATTCAAATCTCCACTAAAATCTCCAGAGATCGATCCATTCAAAACTCAAGTGATCAAATCTCCACTAAAACCTCCAGAGATCGATCCATTCAAACCTCAGGTGATCAAATCTCCACTAAAACCTCCAGAGATCGATCCATTCAAACCTGAAGTGATCGAACCTCCACTAAAACCTCCAGAGGTAGATCCGTTTAAACCTCAAGTGATCAGCGCCGATTCATTTGAACAGCAAGAGGTCAACATTAACACCGTCAAACTTCGAGGTGTTGGCAATAAAAACGTGCTCAGCGACGGCCGTCTTTTGAGGAGCCACGAAGACATCGAGGAAGAGCGCGAGGACAACGCCGATTACTCGGAGAGGGACATACTGTCTTTCATGCAGAGGTACAAGGGCGTGCTGAGCAGCCTCAAGAGGAGGTTCAGCACCGACGAAGAGGCCACCGGAGGTGAGGATGAGCGCGAGAAGAATGGCACCGTCAAGTTCACAGAAGTGCCCTTACAAACGCCTGAGACTATTAACGAAGATAATAAGGCAATTCCTTCATCAACTTCTGAGGCTACCAATGAGGTTAATACTAAAGATAAGAAGGCACTTACTTCGTCAACTTCTGAGTCTACCAATGAGGTTAATAGTAAAGATAAGAAGGCACTACCTTCGTCAACTTCTGAGGCTACCAATGAGGTTAATACTAAAGATAAGAAGGCATTTACTTCCTCAACTTCTGAGGTTTCTAATGAGGTTAATACTAAAGATAAGAAGCCACTTACTTCGTCAACTTCTGAGGCTAGTCATAATGTTTTGGTGAACAAACAACAGCAACTTAGAAGTAGATTTATTGAAATTCCCTTACCGGCATCTGAGGTCATTGATGTTCCTCTTTCGGTGCCTGAGGTTGTTGGGGAGTCTTTAACACCGTCTGAGTCTAACGTGAAGAGATCTCTAAATGATGAGGGCTCAACAAAAATGAGCTTCCGAGCAAGAAATGAGGGCTCAGCAAAAATAAGCTCTCTAGCAAGAGATGAGGGCTCAGCAACAATAAGCTCCCTAGCAAGAGATGAGGTCTCAACAAAAATAAGCACCTCAGCAAGAGATGAGGTCTCGGCAAAAATAAGCTCCCCAGCAAGAGACGAGGGCCCAGCAAAAATAAGCTCCTCAGCAAGAGATGAGGGCTCAACAAAAATAAGCACCCCAACAAGAAATGAGGTCTCAGCAAATAGAAGTTCCCTGGGAAGAGACGAGGGCTCATCAAGTACAAGCTCCCCAGCAAGAAATGAGGGCTCAGCAAAAATAAGTGCCCTACCAAGAGATGAGGGCTCAGCAACAATAAGCTCCCCAACAAGAGATGAGGGTTCAACAAAAATAAGCTCCCCAGCAAGAGATGAGGGCTCAGCAAAAACAAGTTCCCCAGCAAGAGTTGAAGACGTTATTGAGGCTAACAAACGTAAGATATCTACTGATAAAATAAAACCACGTGCAAATGTCAGATACTCGCTGGGGCTCTATGGAAGTGAGGCTAATAAACAAACGTCCACTGAGGTCATTTCGCGGCCCAAAAGTAGCAGAGGTCTGTCCTCAGCGTATCACAGAAACAGCCTTCAAGACTTGATACAAAAATTCAGTTCCACAGATAGTCCGAATAAGAATCATCGGCCTTTTTCGGCTTCTATGGATAATGCTTTTGGTGTTGAGGTTACCGGAAAATCTGCTTCTACGGTTATTGCAGAATCTGAAGGTACAGAAAGTCAGGTTTATGAGAAACCACAGCGAGAATTTAGAAAATTAGCGGTTGAACCTCATAAACCCGAGACTGATATTGCTGATATTCAAAAAGCTGCAAAACCTGATGGCCAAGAGGCTGCAAAAACTGATATTCAAAAAGCTGCAAAACCTGTTATTCAGATAGCCCCAAAACCTAGTATTCAAAAGGCTGCAAAACCTGATGGTCAAAAGGCTGCAAAAACTGATATTCAAGAAGCTGCAAAACCTGATGTTGGAAAGGCTGCGGAACCTGATATTCAGAAGGCTGCAAAACCTAGTATTCAAACGGGTGCAAAACCTGATATTCAAAGGGCTGCAAAACCTAATATTCAAAAAGCTGCAAAACCTGATATTCAGAAGGCTGCAAAACCTGATATTCAGAGGGCTTCAAAACCTAGTATTCAACTGGCTGCAAAACCAGATATTCAAAGGGCTGCTAAACCTGATATTCAAAAATCTGCAAAACCTGATATTCAAATGGCTGCAAAACCTAATATTCAAAACGCTGCAAAACCTGATATTCCACAGGCTTCAAAACCTGAACCAAGCGAGGGTACTCCTGAGATCGACTACGAGGACATATTGAGGCTTAAAAATTTGAAACCTATACCTATACCAAAGAACGACAGTTCCACTGCCTCGAAGACCAAAGACTTGGGTAAACCAAGGTATGAGGCTAAAAATACTGCCATCGAGATATCCGATGATGATGCCATGCTTGAGGATAGTGCGATTTGCAGAGATAAGCGCGAGGCGTACAGATCATCACGAGGAATACCTACGAATACCTCAAAGCAGCAGAGAGACGAGGACAATGTCAGCCTAAAGCAATCCAAGTTTGAAGATGCGCTTCTTCCTCGTATCTCTGATGCTTACCGCGTACACAAACACAAAAGCGTCAGTTGGTCTTCAAGTGAGGACAGCGATGAGGGCACTGGTGATTTCGAGGCTCCCCAAAGGCCGTGTGAAGCTGGTAAAGATATGTACACAGCTTATAAGGATCCACATAAATATGAGCCTCATGAGGGTACAGATCCACTAGTCCACCACAAAGACACACATAAGGCTTATGAGGATGCCGATCCACTAATCTACCACAAAGACGAACATGAGGCTTACGAGGATGCAGATTCGCTAATCCGTTACAAAGGCAAACAAGAGGCTCGTGAGGATGCAGATCAACTAATCCACCACAAAGGCGTACATGAGACTTATGAGGACACATATTCAGTAATTCATCACAAAGGCGAACATGAGGCTTACGAGGATGAAGATCCACTAATCCGTTATAAAGGCAAACATGAGGCTCATGAGGGTGTAGATCCACTAATCCACCACAGAGGCGAACATGAGACTTATGAGGACACATATTCAGTAATTCATCACAAAGGCGAACATGAGGCTTACGAGGATGCAGATCCGCTAATCCGTTATAAAGGCAAACATGAGGCTCATGAGGATGCAGATACACTAATCCACCATAAACATGAGGCTAACCCATACCTTCCACGACCTGCAAACTCTCGCCCTAACATTGTCCTCAGTACGCCTCCTGGATCTTCCACTGCTTCCGAGATGAAGTTCAAAACGGACAAAGATCCACGTAAACCCACGTCCAATATGCCTCACGAGGCCAAGAGTCCTAGCGACGGCATGGACATATTTGCCTCAATAACATTCCAAGGAATAGGTTCTGAATCCTCAGTGACCAATGAGGCTTCGCGTGGGTGGAAATCCGCTGAGACTACTGAGGGGCTGACCTCAATACCTCTGCAAAGGAGTCAAAAATCTTCAAGTCTTAACGATGATTCAGGTTTAAGCGCAGATGACTCTCCATATATTAACAGGGGTATATCATCGCGTATTAATAGATATGATGAAGCATCACGTGTTAATAGAGATAAATCAACGAGTATTAATAGACACAAATCATCAGTTTTAAATAGAGATATATTATCAGAGATAATTGAGGAGCAGCCTTCAGAGATTAATAGAGATTCACATGCTGAGATTAATGAAGATGAATCTTTAGGTACTGATAGAGATTATTTTTTAGAAAGACGCAAAGATCCATCTTTAGAGGTTAATAGAGTTACGTTTTCCGATGATCCTTTAATTTCAAGTAGAGATTATTTTTTAGGAAGGCGCCAAGATCCATCTTTAGAGCTTAATGACGATATATTTTCCGAAATTAATAAAGATGAATCTTTAAGTAGAGATACTTTTTTGGGAAGGCGCCAAGATCCATTTTTAGAGCATAATGAAGATATATTTTCCGAGATTAATAAAGATGAATCTTCAATTACCAGTAGAGATGCTTTTTTAGGAAGGCGCCAAGATCCATCATTAGAGATTAATAAAGATGAATCTTCAACTACCAGTAGAGGTACTATTTTGGAAAGGCGCCAAGATCCATCTTTAGGACTTAATAAAGATATATTTCTCAAAATTAATAAAGATGAATCTTCAACTTCCAGTAGAGATACTCTTTTAGGAAGGCGCCAAGATCCATCTTTAGAGATTAATAAAGATGAATCTTCACCTACCAGTAGACTAACTTTTTTAGGAAGGCGCCAAGATCCATCTTTAGAGCTTAATAAAGATATATTTTCCGAGATTAATAAACATGAATCTTCAACTACCAGTAGAGATGCTTTTTTGGGAAAGAGCAACGTTCCGTCTTCAAAGATTAAGGAGGCTCCGTCTTCAGACAATAGCGAGGTAACATCTTCAAATGTTGAAGACAAATCCTCAATTTACAAACACAAGTCTTCAGAGGCTGAAGAGCGAAAATCTGGAATCAAAGCTAGTCACTCCGAGTCACACGCTGGAATCGAACCCAGCAAGATTAACAAGCGCAAGTCTGCTGAGGCCAACGAACGCATTTCAGGAATCAGACCTAGTCATTACGAGTCACAGGCTGGAGTCGAACCCAGACACTCCCAGGTGCATTCCAAGATGAATCCCGCTGAAAACATTGATGACTCTATAAGGTTGAGGCTCTACAACGAGTGCAGGAAATGCGGAGACTTCCACTCCAAGTTTATCTCTTGCGATGAGGGTGATGGCGGCGTCTTAGGTGAGGTCACGTCTTCCGGCAGCAGGACGAGGAGCAATTACGAGCCGAACACGCGCTGCTTTGAGGAGGCCTTCAATAAGTACTTGGACGAGGAGGGTTCTGAGGTTGCTGAGGATAGCAGGAGCGCCGGTGATGATTTTGAGGTAATCTATGATAACCAGGGTGAAAATTCTCGGATTCGTGAGGCTAATAAGGTTGTTGGCGACGAAATGAATGCGTCGAAGGGGGTTATTGATGACGAGGTTATTGATGGTGGTGAGGTTAATGCGGCTATGAAGGCTGTAGGTGACGAGGGTAACGTGGCTATGAAGCCTGTCGGTAATGAGGTTAATGCGGCTATGAAGGCTGTTGGTATCGAGGGTAACGTGGCAATGAAGACTGTCGGTAATGAGGTTCACGCGGCTATGAAGACTGTTGGGGTCGAGGGTAACGTGGCAATTAAGGCTGTCGGTAATGAGGTTCACGCAGCTATGAAGACTGTTGGGGTCGAGGTTAATGAGGCTATAAGGACTGTTAGTGCGGCTGCAGAGGTTGTTGGTGAAGACGGTAAGCATGAGGTCACCGATTCGCACGACACTTGCGAGGGTGCTGATGTATCTGACGTGCATGAGGAATATCGGGTATCGCGACCGTCCAAGCTGAACCTCCTGATTGTTACCTCAGATGTCCTCGACGTCCTCGATGAGGAGTCTGATGATGCCGCACCTCCGGAGTACAGACGCGAGTTCAGGGACACCCTGCTGGACTCACCTACGATCTGGGGTGAGGGCTCAATCCCGTTTGGCTTCGATCCAGGGAGGCGCACGAGGAGCCACGACGACGTGGGACCTCCTGGAGGCGCTTGGGCGACCCCCAGGCGTTCCGTGCCTCACCTGCGAGGTCATGATTACGAAAGGTTTGAGTATAGCGCTAATAGCGGGGAATTGCCTGGTGATGATTGTGAGGACAATAATGAGGTTACCTTTGAGCGGGCGAGTTTTGACGGACTAAAATTAGGCAGTGACGAGGTGTTGAGGTTGAGGCGTCGAGATGAGGTCACACCTCGTACCGACGGCGATCGGGGTAGTACAGCACCTGGGGTAAGAGACGGTACACCTCAGGCTTCCGGTGGGGTACCTGGTGGTGGCGTTGAGGCGGTGGGTGAACCTGCCGAAGACATGAGCGCAGAGGCATTTGGTGCGAGGAAGCGGTCGATTAAGAACATGTCCGATTCTGACACTGGCACTGACACACCGTCAGCTCTGACAGCCGTCTGCATGGAAGACGTGGAGAAACGCCCCGTGGACGACGCCTCCAGCGACTCGAACACCAAGAAGGACCGTGGAGGCGAGGGCCGCTCCGGAGGCGCCGTCCCCAAGGTGCGGCCGCCTCCGCCGCCGCACCACAGCGAGGAGGCGGTCGAGAACTCCGACGACATGGCGAGCCTGGTGTCGAGCCCTAGTGCCGCGGAGCACCCCTCCATGGCGAACCTCTACGAGTCCTCCAGCACCACCACGGAACCGCCCTCCGCCGACTCGTCGTACCTCAACATCTTCAAGCGCCCCGAAGACGAGGTGTTCGACTCACTGAGCCCGGTCAAGGAAAAGCGCGAGTTCTTCGCGTTCGTCGTCCAGCCTGGAGGTCCGACACCGTCTCCAGCTCGACCTGGAGGCTCATCGGAGAAGGTGGCGGCGCTGAAGAAGCGCTTCGAGGACGGCGGCGGCGGCGTACCGGTGACCAACCGCACGACCTACCGCGACATCCAGGTCAAGGTACCCTACCAGCGCGTCAAAGCTGAAGAGGAGGTACCACCTGCGGAGGACGACCTCGAGAAGGAGGCGGCGACGCTAAATCCCGGCTCATCGGCGGCCATCGTCCGCACCCGCAGGTCGCACCTGGACATCGGTAACTCCCGCGAGAGCTTCGAGCTGGCGAAGAAGATGTTCCAGGGCAAGGGTAAATGAACTTTCGGGTGCGTTGCCGAAGAAAAACCGACGAAGGACATGTTTCTAATGTAGTTTATCTTTTATACATACATATAATTTTGCGTGAATAAATGGCTTGTATTAAATTTACACCGAGCGTGCATGACGGTCCTTAGGAAGCCACTGTTTCTGCATGAAGGTAAAGCATTCTTTTTCAACACTAATCGCCTACCCGCCACGCTTCTGGGAACACCCGAAAACAACACCACCAGCTTGAGCACAGTCACAGCTTCAATCACCAAAACGCCTCACCACCATAAAGTCAACCAGTTCTACTGCCTGCACTGTGAAAATCCTGCAAATCTTCAGAAGAAACGATTTTTCCATCCATATGGTTCATGCATTACCGGGCATACCCTTAAATCATAGCTTCGCATACCTACAAAGCTTCTGGGAAGACCCACAACTTCCTCCCAGAAGAAAGAAGAAACGCTTTTACATCAACATGAGCCATTACCATACATACCTTTAAATCACAGCTTCGCCTACCTGCAGACCTTCTGGGAAGGCCAAAAACTGCCCACCAGAAGAAAGAAAAAACGCCCTTTTCATCTATATGCACCATTACCATACATACCTTTAAATCACAGCTTCACATACCTGCATAGCTTCTGGGAAGACCTGAAACTGCTCACCAGAAGAAAGAACAAACGCCTTTTTCATCGATATGTACCATTGCTATACATACCTTTAAATCACAGTTTCACATACCTGTAGAGTTTCTGGGAAGACCTATAACTGCCCACCCACAGCTTCTAAAACCTGCAAAACTTCTGGGAAGACCTAAAACTGGCCACCCACAGCTTCTAATACCTGCAAAACTTCTGGGAAGACCTAAAACTGCCCACCAGAAGAAAGAAGAAACGCTTTTTCCATCCATATGCTAATCACAGCTTCGCATACCTGCAAAGCTTCTGGGAAGACCTAAAACTGCTCACCAGAAGAAAGAAGAATCGGTTTTTTTCATCGATATATACCATTGCCATACATACCTTTAAATCACAGCTTTACGTACCTGCAGAGCTTCTGCGAAACTGTCTACCATGCATACCTTTAAATAACAGCTTTGTATACCTATAAAGCTTCTGAGAAACTACCTAGCATACATACCTCTAAATCACAGCTTGACATACCTGCAAAGTTTCTGGGAAGGTCTAGAACTGCCCACCAGAATAAATAAGAATCGCTTTCTTCATCGATATGGACCATTACCATACATACCTTTCAATCACAGCTTCACGTACCTGCAGAGCTTCTGGGAATACCTAAAACTCTGCAGTCACCAGAAGAAAGAAGAAACGCTTTTACATCGACATGCGCCATTTCCATACATTCCTTTAAATCAGAACTTTACATACCTGCAGAGCTTCTGGGAAGGCCTAAAACTGCTTACCAGAAGAAAGAAGAAACGCCCTTTTCATCGATATGCGCCATTACCATACATACCTTTAAATCACAGCTTCGTGTACCTGCAGAGCTTCTGGGAAACTGCCTACCATACATACCTTTAAATCTCAGTTTCACATACCTGCAAAGCTTCTGGGAAGACCCAAAACTGCCCGCCAGAAGAAAGAAGAAACGCTTTTACATCAACATGCGCCAATACATACCTTTAAATCACAGCTTCACATACCTTCAGAGCTTCTGGTAAACTGCCTACCAGAAGCTTAACCATCGCTTCTACATTCGTGCACACCTACATACATACCTAAAACTAACTAGTCATGCAGACTTTCCTGGAAGAACAAAGTACCCACCATAAGCTTAACACCCATAGAACATGTTCAACCATTAGCAATGTGCACTTGCAGAACCTCTGATAATGCTAATAACATATTTACACCATAAGCTTGACCACTTGTGGCTACACTTGAAGAACATTTTCAACCATAACCATGCACTCACGCAGAGCTTATGGGAATTTCAAAGCACCCACCATAAGCTTGACCATTCACTACTACACCTGAAGAACGTTTTCAAGCATTCATACACTCTCATAGCTTCTGGGAAGTCCAAAGTATCTAGTGCAAGCTTAACCGTTTAGAACTGCAATCGGAACAACCTCAATCTTGAGGATAACTAGGTTCTAGGTAGGCTGAAAGAGTAGGGCCTGAAAGAGGCCCTACTCTTTCAGCCTACTCTAGAAGCTCTGCAGAAGAGCTTCTAGGGTTTTAGAGTAGCCTACCTTAGAAGCTCCGCAGAAGAAGAGTTTTTCATTAGGAGTAGTAATTCTGTTTTCCAAAATTTGATTGCAGAATTTCGATTCATTTTCAAGAATTTAGTGTAAAATTTCTGCGTCTTTATTATTCAATTGTGAATTGAAAATAGAGAATAGAAAAAAAAATTGACGAAGAAAGTAGATAGTATAGATAGTTTTGAGACCCTAAACCCCCAAAGGCCCCAAACCCAAAAATAGTTTGTAGATTAACAAAATTTTGGTTTTTAAATTCTTCAATTTTAAAAGAATTAAAAGTTACATTACTACATTTTTTGCAATCTTGAAGAAAAACTGAAAATTTGTAATAGTGGAAGTTTATTTTTCTTTAATTCTTTATTTTTTCTCAGCTCTTCAATTTCTGGAATCGATTTCTGGAAGTCATTGACAAATTTTCACTTGTAACTATTGCAGTTTTTTGTAGCTTTTTCTGTTGTACTTTCTCTAATCGATTAATGATTTTTGAAAGAGCGGATTTTCTATTGTAGTTTCTTTTAGGTTTTTCTGTTGTAGCTTTTCTAATCGATTAATGATTTTTCAAAGAATAAATGTTCTTGTAGATTTCATCTGTAAGTACTTTCTCTAATCGATTGATGATTTTTGAAAGAACTTTTTTTATGGAATTCTTGTGGCAATTTTGTTTCTGTGGAAACCATCATCAGAAGTCATTGACAAATTTTCACATGTAACTATTGCAGTTTCTTGTAGCTTTTTTGTTGTAGATTCTCAAATCGATAAATTATTTTTGAACGAATAAATTTTCTTCTAGATTTTTTTGCTGTACCTTCTCTAATCGATTGATGATTTTTGAAAGAACTAATTTACACTTACGACTATTGATTTTTTTGTGTTGATTTCTTGTGGCGATTTTGCTTTTTGTGGAAATCTTGTGGCGATTTTTGTTGTTGTGCTCTTTTGAGTGTTGGCTTACTTGCGTGTGCCAGCTTTGCTCAGTGTGCACCAAAACCATCGGCTTCACCAAACACTGAAGTAGTTTCTGACATTCCAGTGGCCAACGAGAGCATCCCCATACGTCCCACCAGCTTCCCATGCGAAGACCTCGCGGCCAAGCGCCAAAAAGCCGCCCTCATCAGGCAAAACAGCAGGCAGAGCGTCAAGTCTCTGATAGAAACCATCGAAAACGCCAGTAAACCGAAGTCCGGTAAGTTTGTGTAATCCAGCAAGACATGTGTTGAAGATGTGCGCCAAAAATTGCTACAAGTTTCTTCCAAAATCTGATATAAGTTGGTACAAAAGTTGTGAACAGAAGAGTTATGCGTTATGCGAGATGGATGTACAAAATTGTGATCTCTTCTTCATCATGGCTGCAATTTTCTTCTTCCTCATTGCTTCAATTTTCTGATTCCTCATTGCTTTAACCCTATTCCTCCTCATTACTGTTTCCCCATTGCTGCATTCTCTTCTTCATCATTGCTTCAAATATCTTCGTCCTTATTGCTCCAAATATATTTGTCCTTATTGCTTCAACTCTCTTCTTCCTTATTGCTTAAGTTGTCTTCCTCCTCATTGCTTCAACTCTCTTAGCCCTCATTGCTTAACCTGTCTTCCTCCTCATTACTTCAACTCTCTTATACCTCATTGCTTTAACCCTATTCCTCCTCATTACTGTTTCCCCAGTGCTTCATTCTCTTCATCATTGCTTCAGATATCTTCGTCCTTATTGCTTCAAATATCTTTGTCCTTATTGCTTCAACTCTCTTCTTCCTTATTGGTCAAGTTGTCTTCCTCCTCATTGCTTCAACTCTCTTAGTCCTCATTGCTTAACCTGTCTTCCTCCTCATTGCTTCAACTCTCTTATTCCTCATTGTTTTAACCCTATTCCTCCTCATTACTGTTTCCCCAGTGCTTCATTCTCTTCATCGTTGCTTCAGATATCTTCGTCCTTATTGCTTCAAATATCTTTGTCCTTATTGCTTCAACTCTCTTCTTCCTTATTGCTCAAGTTGTCTTCCTCCTCATTGCTTCAACTCTCTTAGTCCTCATTGCTTAACCTGTCTTCCTCCTCATTGCTTCAACTCTCTTATTCCTCATTGTTTTAACCCTATTCCTCCTCATTACTGTTTCCCCAGTGCTTCATTCTCTTCATCGTTGCTTCAGATATCTTCGTCCTTATTGCTTCAAATATCTTTGTCCTTATTGCTTCAACTCTCTTCCTCCTTATTGCTTGAGTTGTCTTTTTCCTCATTGCTTCAATTGACTTCCTCATTGCTTCAGTTGTCTTCCTCCTCATTGCTTCAACTCTCTTAGTACTAATTGCTTTTACTGTCTTCTTCCTCATTCCTTCAACTCTCTTATTCCTCATTGCTTAACCTGTCTTCCTCATTGCTTCAACTCTCTTATTCCTCATTGCTTTGACCCTATTCCTCCTCATTACAGCTTCCCCATTGCTTCATTTTCTTCATCATTGGTTCAAATATCTTCGTCCTTTTGCTTCAAATATCTTTGTGCTTATTGCTTCAACTCTCTTTCTCCTTATTGCTTGAGTTGTCTTCTTCCTCATTGCGTCAACTCTCTTCATTCCTCATTGCTTCAACTCTCTTCATCCTCTTTCTTTCACCTCTTCATCCTCATTTCTACAACTCTCCTCCTCCTCATTGCTTGAGTTGTCTTCTTCCACATTGCATCAGCATATTCCTCATTGCTTGAATTATCTCCTCATTGCTTCAATTGTCTTCATCATCATTGCTTTAACTCTTTTTTACCTCATTGCTTCAATGATCTGCCTCCTCATATCTTCAATTCCATTCTTCATCATTGCTCCAATGCTTCTGTTCTCTTCCTCCTCGCTGCTTCAACTCTCTTCCGCCTCAATGCTGGTCAGAAATCTTGACCCGATTTCTCAACGGTCTTCTCTTCTGCTGCAGGCTCCTGCTCGCGCAGCAGCTCGACGTCCTCGCTGAACTCGCTGACCTCCGAGTCCTGCAGGACCCCTTCGAGCCCTTCGGGCGGGGGGCCGCTGCAGGCGCCGCCGCCTGCTTCGCCTGGCTCGCCACTGAAGACGCCCCCCGAGTGGGGCGAGGGCATCCTGCGGGCGAAGACCCCGCTGAAGGAGCAGACCCCCAACAGGCAGGGAAGGGACTGGACGAAGGCCCTTATGAACGGGAAGTCCCACGCAGACGGCAACTCGATCGCCAGGACGGCCCTGATGTGCGAACCCTCTGGCAAGGGGGGCGACCCCATGGGCAAGGGCAAGGAGGACTCCCTCAGGGACACCATCCTGCAGACGGCCAAGGGCCTGGACTACGCCAGGAGGAACAGCTACTCGGACGCATGTAAGTTTCACATCAGCATTTTGCACAAGCAGCACCGCAGGATTGATGAGGAAGTTGCCAGTATTAGGTAGACTCCTCGAAGAACCATTCATTCAATCTTCAATCATTCAATCATCTAGGCTAGTTCATTGGTTGAACCAATTGCAAGTATTGGGCAGACTTATCTGGTCATCTCTGGTTGTTGGATGGATTAAGAAATTTTCAGTATTAAGCAGACCTCCTCAAGTACCATTCTTTGATAATCTTCTTCAATTCTGATGGCACAATTTTGGGCAGCTGCTCTTTGAAATAGTTCGAAGTAGAAAGTTTGCTGGAAGCTAATCCTCCTCGATTCTGATGACTGCACAAGCTCAGCTGCTTTGATAATCTTCTTCAATTCTGATGGCACAATTTTGGGCAGCTGCTCTTTGAAATAGTTCGAAATAGAAAGATTGCTGGAAGCTAATCCTCTTCAATTCTGAAGACTGCACGAGCTCAGCTGCTTTGATAATCTTCTTCAATTCTGATGACACAATTTTGGGCAGCTGCTTTTTGAAATAATTCGAAATGGAAGATTTGCTAAAGGCTAATCCTCCTCGATTCTGATGACTGTACAAGCTCAGCTGCTTTGATAATCTTCTTCAATTGTGATGGCACAATTTTGGGCAGCTGCTCTTTGAAATAGTTCGAAGTAGAAAGTTTGCTGGAAGCTAATCCTCCTCGATTCTGATGACTGCACAAGCTCAGCTGCTTTGATAATCTTCTTCAATTCTGATGGCACAATTTTGGGCAGCTGCTCTTTGAAATAATTCGAAATGGAAGATTTGCTAAAGGCTAATCCTCCTCGATTCTGATGACTGTACAAGCTCAGCTGCTTTGATAATCTTCTTCAATTGTGATGGCACAATTTTGGGCAGCTGCTCTTTGAAATAGTTCGAAGTAGAAAGTTTGCTGGAAGCTAATCCTCCTCGATTCTGATGACTGCACAAGCTCAGCTGCTTTGATAATCTTCTTCAATTCTGATGGCACAATTTTGGGCAGCTGCTCTTTGAAATAGTTCGAAGTAGAAGGTTTGCTGAAAACTACTCCTCCTCGATTCGGACGACTTTTTCGTCTGCGTGGTCTTCCTAAGGTGTTGCCCAAGCTTCTGTCTTCTCCGCAGGCGACAGGAAGGACCCTCTGAACAGCCTGGTGAAGAACGGCGGCTCGAAGCGCAACGCCCTGCTGAAGTGGTGCCAGAACAAGACCGTCGGCTACAGGAACATCGACGTGACCAACTTCAGCAGCTCCTGGAACGACGGCCTCGGCTTCTGCGCCCTCCTGCACACCTACCTGCCGGACAGGGTGCCCTACGACACGCTCAAGCCGCAGGAGAAGAGGCGCAACTTCTCGCTGGCCTTCCAGGCGGCAGAGAGCGTCGGCATCCCGACGACGCTGGTAAGACCCCCAATGGCCCCCCAAAAACCTCCCATCACCAACGGGTTCTTGCAGAACATCGACGACATGGTGCAGCAGGAGCGGCCCGACTGGCAGCAGATCATGAGCTACGTGACCGCCATCTACAGGCACTTCGAGACGTAGACCCCCTGCAGGATGTGCCCCCAAAGACTTGTACATTGTTCCTCCGGGTGTCTCTTGTGCCGGTTCAGACGCAGACCTCCGGAACGCTCATCCCTGCCTCTGCAACCGCAGTTCCCTGGTGTTAAGGCACCGACGGTGTCTTTGTTTGGTTCGGCGTTTAAGTTATTTACCAATTTTGCATCCCAAGAATCGCTTACAAGCGGAGCCCTGCAGATTTCCGTAAGTTACATCAGTTTGGTTCCATCACCAGAAGCTTCAGCACTCGATGCTGACCAGAAACCATCAAACACTGAAGTTTTGCGTATTTCGGCAGTCGCTGATTTGAAAAAGTCAAATTAGCTGCAAAAGGATGTTTTTATATCTATCCCGACTTAGAAGTCCAAAGTTAAGTTTAGTTTCAGTTTTATGATGCAAGGAAGAAAACTGATTCGTACTGAATAACCCTGTTTAATAATGTATTATGGCTTATAAGTCCGATATTTAGTTTCAGTTTTATGCTTAAATAGGGCAATTTTAACGAAAAATCGTGTCTTGTAAGTCCAACATTAAATTTAGTTTCAGTTTTATGATGCAAGGAAGAAAACTGATTCGAACTGAATTATCCTGTTTGATGATGTATTATGGCTTATAAGTCCGAAATTTAGTTTCAGTTTTATGCTTATTTTAACGAAAAATCGTGACTTATAAGTCCAAAATTAAATTTAGTTTCAGTTTTATGATGCAAGGAAGAAAACTGATGCGAAATTAATGGTTCTGTTTAAACATATATTATGGTTTGGAAGTCCGAATTTTATTTAGTTTCTGTTGTATGCTTAAAAAGGAACAGCTTTAATGATACACCTGACTTATAAGTCCGAAGTTATATTTAGTTTCAGTGTTATTAAGCACAGAAGAAATTCTAACACTGCAGATATGAGCTGAACTATTTTATTTAATGTTGCATTATGACTTAGAAGTCCGAAATTTTATTTAGTTTCAGTTTCATTCTTAAAAAGGGCAATTTTTACGATACTTACGGACTTATAAGTCCGAAGTCATGTTTTGTTTCAGTTTTATGCTTAAATAGGGCCATTTTAACGATAAATCCTGACTTATAAGTCCAAATTTAAATTTAGTTTCAGTTTTTAATGTTGTATTATGACATAGAAGTCCGAAGTTTTATTTAGTTTCAGTGATATTAAGCAGAGAAGAAATTCTAACACTACTGATATAAGCTGAAACATTTTATTTAATGTTGTATTTTGACTTAAAGACCGAAATTATATTTAGTTTCAGTTTCATGCTTAAAAATGCCAATTTTAACACTACATCCTGACTTATAAGTCTGAAGTCTTATTTAGTGACTTAGAAGACCGAAATTTTATTTAGTTTCATTCTTAAAAATGGCAATTTTTACGATGCATCCGGACTTATAAGTCCGAAGTCATATGTAGTTTCAGTGTTATTAAGCAGAGAAGAAATTCTAACACTACAGATATGAGCTGAACTATTTTATTTAATGTTGCATTATGACTTAGAAGTCCGAAATTTTATTTAGTTTCAGTTATATTAAGCAGAGAAGAAATTCTAACACTACAGATATGAGCTGAACTATTTTATTTAATGTTGCATTATGACTTAGAAGTCCGAAATTTTATTTAGTTTCAGTTTCATGTTAAAAAATGGCAATTTTTATTGACTTATAAGTCAAAAATTAAATTTAATTTTAGCTTGTTCACTTTCAATTTATGATATTTTTATTGACTTATAAGTCTAAAATTAAATTTAGTTTCATCTTGTTCAGTTTCAATTTATGATGCAAATGCTACTGATTCTTTCAATTTATGATGCAATTGCTATTGATTTGAGCAAAACTATTGCATTTAATGGCATATTAAGATCCAAAAAATCCAAAATTCTGCTTTGTTATGAAACTTAGAATTTTCAATAATATTTCGTCGCTTCAAAATGCAAAATTATTTAGCCTCAGTTGAATTTAGTTCCAGTTTTATGTTTAAAAGCAGTTCTAAATATATGTCCTGCTTTTAAGACATTTTTGAAAAATAAATTTTCATATATTTTTTATTTCAAAACCAGCTTCATTCGAGGATTTATTTTATTTTTTGATTCATTGAAGCTTAAGGTTGTTTCCATATAAAAAATATATGATTTTTTTATTTCAAAACCAGCTTCATTCGAAGATTTATTTTATTTTTTGATTCATTGAAGCTTAAGGCAGTGTTATTTTTTGAAAGAAATTGTAATGATATTATGTTTTTTTTAAACTAAATTTCGGTTATTTTCGAAGAATTGTTTTCGTTTTTTGATTCATTGAACTTGAGTTAATTTCAGTTTTATTTTTAAAAGGAATCTTAGTAATACTATGTTTTATGTTTTTTTAAACTAAATTTAAGTTATTTTCGAAGTTTTCGAAAATGTTTTTGAAAAAGTTTTCGATTCATTGAAAATGTTGTTTCAGTTTTATTTTTAGAAGAACTTGTGTTATTTTTTGTTTTGTTTTTTTTAACTAAATTTCAGTTATTTTAGAAGTTTTGTCTTGTTTTTTGATTTACTGAAGCTCAATGTTGTTCCCGTTTTATTTTTGAAAAATATGGTAGTTGTGTCATGTTTTTAATTAATTTTCAGTTTTATAATATTATTTTGACCTAAGCTTCAGTTATTTTTTAAGTTTTATTTTATATTTGGCTCATTGAGGCTTGCGGTATTAAATTTTAATTTTGTTCCATTGTAGAGAAATGCCTTTTTTTATTGTTTTCAAATATTATTCAGAATTTTATTTATTTTTTATACCTATTTTAAAAATAATGAATATTTGGGTTTCTCTTCAATTTTTGAGTATTTATTTTTTTATCAAAATTTTCTAATATTTGCATTAATCGAATTGTGTTTGTTCTAATTTTGGAAGTTTCCCAATTTTTTGTTTACAAATTTTGCTCAGAATTTCGTTTATTTTTCTTTATTGTTTTTAGAATTGAAAAAGCTTTGCAGCTTAGCTGTGTTTTATACCCAAATTATAATCAAAATAGCTTACAAGCTAAATATAAGTATGGTAATCAAAGAATCAGTGTTCAATGTATATAGAAACCAGTTTTTATACTAATAATAATAATCGTAACATTGTATACAATCTTGAAAAACCTCTTTTTATTACTGCCTATGAATAATAATAATAATCAAGGTATTATTATTGTTAAATTATTATTACTCAAATTACTACTCTACTACTCTACTACTCTAACTTTATTATTAATAATCATCATTACACTATAAATTTAATACTTTTTTTGCCATAATTATTTTTGACCTCGTTTTCTCATTTGATAATAATTACCACAATAAGATACAAAATTTTTGACATATTCTATTAATAACAATAACTATTTAAGGTATTATTATTTTGTACTTTCTAGTAGAGTTATTTTTATTTAAAATCTTAAACCTAATAATAACTGTAATATTCATTTTTTTATAGAACTATTTTTTTTTTAACTATAATAACCATAACATAGTAGAAAATTTTCATGCCAGTATATTCGCCTTGTAGCATTTTATATGAATCTTTATATCATAGATATATACACATATACTACCCCTTCTATAAGATTGATATATATTCTATACAATATTCTATATTCTAACACTTATTTGAACTGGCTATCGACCTTAGTCTTTCGGCCTCCTTGATAAGAATTTCGTAGAGATGTAGAATACTTGTAGAATAGCCAAAAACTGAGAGGTTGCACTTAAAAATTGGACTGTGTAAAAACTGAGGTGGTACTTCAAAATTAGCCTGTATAAATACTGAGGTGGTACTTCAAAGTTAGACTGCATAAAAACTGAGGTGGTACTTCAAACATAGAATGCATAAAAACTGAGGTAGTACTTCAAAGTTGGACTGTATAAAAACTGATGCAGTACTTCACAACTGCACTGTATAAAAATTGCATTGGTACTCCAAAATTAGACTGTATAAAAACTGAGGTGGTACTTCAAAATTAGACTGTATAAAAACTGAGGTGGTACTTCAAAATTAGCATGTATAAAAACTGAGGTGGTACTTCAAAGTTAGACTGCATAAAAACTGAAGTGGTACTTCAAACATAGAATGCATAAAAACTGAGGTAGTACTTCAAAGTTGGACTGTATAAAAACTGATGCAGTACTTCACAACTGCACTGTATAAAAATTGCATTGGTACTCCAAAATTAGACTGTATAAAAACTGAGGTGGTACTTCAAAATTAGACTGTATAAAAACTGAGGTGGTACTTCAAAATTAGACTGTATAAATACTGAGGTTTGTACTTCAAAGTTAGACTGCTTAAAAACTGAGGTGGAACTTCAAACATAGAATGTATAAAAACTGAGGAAGTACTTCAAAGTTAGACTGTATAAAAACTGATGCAGTACTTCACAACTGCACTGTATAAAAATTGCATTGGTACTCCAAAATTAGACTGTATAAATACTGAGGTTTGTACTTCAAAATTAGACTGTATAAAAACTGAGGTGGAACTTCAAACATAGAATGTATAAAAACTGAGGAAGTACTTCAAACATAGAATGTATAAAAACTGAGGTAGTACTTCAAAGTTAGACTGTATAAAAACTGAGGCAGTACTTCACAACTGCACTGTATAAAAATTGCATTGGTACTCCAAAATTAGACTGTATACATACTGAGGTTTTTACTTCAAAATTAGACTGTATAAATACTGAGGTTTGTACTTCAAAATTAGACTGTACTTGGTGACTTCGAAACCTGTGCTCAGGGCAAGTTTTTTGAATTAAACTTTACACTTTGATACGAGCTTTACGTACTTTTTCAAGACTTTTATCAAAATGGTTGTGAAACATTAATGATAAGGTACACACATTCCGCGAAATAGTCAAGTTGTAAGTCAAAATTATGAACGAGATTTAAAAAATAGTCAAGCTGTAAGTCAAAAACACATGTTTTTTTAAATAGTGGATAGTAGAAACAAACGTTTATATAGAAATTTTAATTGTAAGTATTGTAAGTCAAAATTATGAACAATCTCCAAAATTCACCAGAATAGTTAAGTTGTAAGTCAAAATTATGACCAATCTCCAAAATTCACCAGCGTAGTCAAGTTGTAAGTCAAAATTATGAACAATCTCAAAAATTCACCAGCGTAGTCAAGTTGTAAGTCAAAATTATGAATGAGATTTTAAAAACAGTCAAGCTGCAAGTCAAAAATACATATTTTTTTTAAATATTGAATAGTAGAAACGTGCAATCAAATAGAAATTTTAATGCTGTTGTAAGTCAAAATTATAAACAAATCAATTAAAAAAACTGTCAAAAAAACAAATCAAAACACATTTTTTTAAATAATGGAAAATATGAACATAAATTGTAACAAATGGTGTAGCTTTTCGAGGAAAAATATGAAAATTACATAATTTGGATTGCAGGAATTAAAGGCAAACTCAAAAACTACGCAAAATCAAAATGTTGAACTCAAATTATCAAAAATAATCAAAATGAGCTAATAAATGGTGAAACTCTTTGATTCAGAATTATATAATTTACATTGTAGGAATAAAAAAAAAACATAGTAATTCAAATTTTTAATTGAAACTACCAAACTTATCCAAATAAATTAGTAAATAATGAAACTCCATGAATCAAAATTACAATATTGCAAAATTTAGATTGCAAGAATAAATAATAATAAAACCTGTACAAAACCAAAATTATGAAATCAAATCACGAAAATAAATTTTAAAAATGGGTAAAATCATGAAGCAAAATTTCAAAATTACAAAATTTAGTTAGCAGAAATAATAAATGAAAGACTTAAGTACTGCAAAATGAAAATAACTAAATTTTAATTGAACTACCAAACTTATCAAAATAAATTAGTAAATGATGAAACTCCATGAATCAAAATTACAATATTGCAAACTTTAGATTGCTAAAATAAATAGTAATAAAACCTTTACAAAACCAAAATTATGAAATCAAATTACGAAAATAAATTGAAAAAATGGTGTAAATGACGAAGCAAAATTTCAAAATTACAAAATTTAGTTAGCAGGAATAATAAATGAAAGACTTAAGTACTGCTAAATGAAAATAACAAAATTTTAATTGAAACTACCAAACTTATCAAAATAAATTAGTAAATGATGAAATTCCATGAATCAAAATTGCAGTCTTAAGTACTGCAAAATGAAAAATAAGATGTAAATTGAAAATCAGAAAATGTATAAATTTACCCCGAGACTTTTCTTTTGTGTGAAAACTTGTGGACAAAAATTAAGCTCCGCCCATTGTAAGCTAACAGACCCGAGCCGTCTCTGCAGAGACCCTCCGGGACGGCACTTCTCTAGTCACATTCTCAAGTGTGAGCCGTCCCGGGAAACCGCCCCACCCCTCATCTTAGCCCTAAGTGTCCTGTACTGATGTTTATTCCAGTGGCCTGGTCCACTATTTATGCGCTAGTATTAAAATGTAAGAAGACTGGATTTATGATATATGCATATATATAAATATTATTATTATTATGTAGATCTGCATTGTTTTTATTATTGTATTATTAACATGTTTAACCCAACAGGAATTCAGTAGAAGATTTCTTGAGCAAGAAGCCACAATTATTTTTTTATGACAGATGTATGTAAATTGCAAGGGAGAATTCTTGATCAAGAGTTACAAGTTCTGCAAATTGTTATTATTTAATTGCAGATGTAAGTAAATGCAAGAAAGATTTCTTGAGCAAGAAGCCACAAATTCTGCAGATTGGTATTTTTTAATTACATATGTAAGTTGCAACGAAGATTTTTTGATCAAGAAGATACAACTCTCGCCAATTGTTATTTCTTATTTGCAGATGTATGTAAGTTGCAAGGAAGATTTCTTTGAACAAGAAATTACAAGTTTAAAATCTGCAAATTCTTATGTTATTAATTACAGCTGTATTTAAATGGCAAGGAACATTTTGTTAGCAATACAAATTGCCTTTTCTTAATTGTACATATGTATCTTAATAGCAATGCTAAGAAGGTTTCATGAGCAGAGATACAAAGTGATAAATAGTTATTTGGACCTTTTTATTCAACTCGAGTAGAATTATCTTAACATTAACATTCTAAAATACAATCAGATATCATGTTAAGATCGATTTTAACTAGGAACTAGCCCTAAGTTTTACCCATTTACATTGGCAATGTAAATTTAAATCCTAAATGCTATGTTAAGATCGATTTTAACTGAAATATGCACTCTACTTTGATGTGGCTCATATTTAAATTATTATCTCGCAAACTATCGTATAAATATTAATGTAATTTACTACACATATTAAGTGTTATATTGGTGATAGACATGTGCATTACTGTCAATATCCAATGCGCGCTTAATAAAATATTATTTTTTGGTGTGGGCATGCATATGGGATTTTATATGCCTCATCGGATATTTAAATTGAGATATTTCTAAATCCAGCGTATGAATGTTGACACTAATTTTTACTGACATGGAAGAACATGTTAGTAATGACTCTATGTAATTTCATTAGCTTTTAATGTAGGATTCTTCTGATAATAATTTTTTTGTGCACACGTAATTTTATGAGCAATTTCAAGTGGCTCACACTATTACTTAAAAACCACCGTATCAATATTAACGAATTTAATCACTGATATTTAGTAGCATATTGGTAATAAGTGTGTGCAATTTAGGTAATATTCAATGTGCCATTCTCGAGAAATTTGCTGTAAACTGCGACACGGTATAAATCATTAATTAGTTTTAGGTTTTCCGTTATATCGGTGCCGCACTCTCCGCGGGTTTATCACATTGCGATATTAATGCGCTAAACACCGTGGAAGCAGTGAAATTCGCGAAAACCATCGAAATTCGGTTTTATAATTGGCAATTTTGAAAGGTCCTCGTATGTTACGGATTCGACGCAAGCGCCGCCCTGGTGGGCATTTTTGAACTAGTGTTGCAGCAAAAATCCGTCGCCTCGTGCAAGAGGGCGCCACCGTCGTGACATACGAGGGGCGTTCATGAAGCATTCCTATTTTCCTCGATAACTTGCCGAAAAATTGAGATTTTTGCAATCTGGTTGCGGAATATGATACTAGACAACCCATATAATGCGTACGCATGGAGTTTTGGTGGGATTTTAGCGTACAACGGTGCGTACTGAAAATAATTTGGCCAATACTTGTAGTTATCCAAAATTTATGGTGATCTATCTGTAGAGTAATTGTTGCTGTTTGTAAACCACCAATTGAATTTAATCAATTATGGTGGACATGGTGGATATTATGGATATATTTTATATTACTGTGAATTTCCGTAGTACAGTAATGGTTGCTGCTGATAAGCCACGAATTGAATTTAATCAATTGGTGGATATTATGGATATATTTTATATCCCTTGCAATATTTTCAGAAATTTCAAGGAATTCTCTTCAGATTCCAATGATGAAAAGCAATTTGATATTGACTTGTGTAATTTGCTTTTAACCTTATTCAGGAAGTTATTCATAACTTTATCAGTAGGTTGAAGGACCTGCAGTGAGTAATTTTATCATTGTTTTTCTTAAATCTTAGATTCTTAGGAATTACATTACTTTATCTTACCTCTTCTTATTCCAATGTTGAGAAGCAATTTGATATTCACTTGTGTAGTTTGCTCTTAATCTCGTGAGTAATTTTATCATTATTTTTCTTAGATCTTAGATTCTTCGGAAATACATTACTTTATCTTACCTCTTCTTATTCCAATGATGAGAAGCAATTTGATATTCACTTGGGTAGTTTACTTTTAATCTCGTGAGTAATTTTATCATTATTTTTCTTAGATCTTAGATTCTTAGGAAATACATTACTGTATCTTACCTCTTCTTATTCCAACGATAAGAAGCACTTTGATATTCACTTGTGTGGTTTGATTTTAATCTCGTGAGTAATTTTTACATTATTTTTCTAAGATCTTAGATTCTTAGGAAATACATTACTACATCTTACCTCTTCTTATTCCAATGATAAGAAGCAATTTGATATTCACTTGCGTAGTTTGCATTTAATCTCGTTCATTAGATTTGGGTTTACATTCGTTTATCTTACCTCTTCTTATTTAAGCAATTTATATCCACAATGGTGCAATTCTGCGGTAATTATTTATCAGGCGCCGAGTTTTCGAGGAATGTTTGTGCGAAATGAATGAAAAGCTCGGAGGGTTTAGTTTTTTAATTACGAATTTATTGTTCATAACAAAATCGTTAGGGAACTTATCGGTTAGTGCGCCACAGCTTAAACCTAATTAGCCTAATAGTAACTACAGCCCTGATCTGCACAAAACGACGACACACTCGCTGCGAGCTGGGGGGCCCGCGCCGGCACGCGCGCCTCCCCCGGCGGCCCGGCACGCGCGCACACACACCCGGCCCCGCATCCGTAAAAATGTAAATACGTAGAAAAAGTTTCTGTTTTTTGTTTATTTTTTTTTGTTTGTTTTTGTTTGTTTAATATTTTATAAATTTATTTAGTTACTCTTTATAATGCAAAAAGAAAATGGAGTAAAATACACGACGTCTCTCTCTCCCCGATATCTCTGGCTCGCTCTCGCTCGCTCCCCCACGGCCGGCGCGGACGCGATGCGCGCGCCCACCGCGCCCCTAGTCCGCCGGCCTCTTCTCGCTGTGCTTTTTCGTGTACTCCTCCGCGTTCTTGGAGAACTTCTTGCGGTCCTTCAGGAACTCCTCGGCCAGGTCCGCCCGCAGCGGGTGCTCCGGCTCCGGCTCGTTTACTAAGGCTACTAACGCTTGAATCACTACAAAAAAACAAAAAAAACAAACAATCAACAAACTGTCAACCAAAAGTCATCAACTACTTAATATCGTAAACCACAAAACATAAAACAATCAACAAACTGTCAACAAAAGTCATCATATTTTAGTCCCCAGAACAAAAAACAATCAACAAATGTCAACAAGTCATCGCAAATATTTTCAATAAATAATGCAATGTTTACTTTGTAGGTATTACAGTTTAATACTGTGATACCTACAAAGTAAAAATTGCATTATTTATTTATACATAATGTATCATGAAGTAAAAGGAGACGTACCGACAAAGATACCGCCGCCTGCCACTAAATAACCTAACCTAACCTATACCTAAATAATGAAAGCAACTTTTACTTTGTAGGTATCACAGTTTGTAGCTATCACAAATGCTGATACAGAAGTAAAAATTTCATTATTTATTTATACATAATGTATCACGAAGTAAAAGCCTCCAGTGTTAATAACATTAATATTTTCACCCCCAAAACAATCGACAAAATGTCAACAAAAGTCATCACCAACTTATATTTTCCCCCAAAAACAAAAAACAATCAACAAACTTGATTCATCGGCCTAGTGAAAAAACAACGGACATTGCATGTTTGCCTGACCTTCGCTTAATTACACCTCGCCAATTTAAAGAGCGTCATTATTTCCGCTGCAAGTTTCTCGTTTCCCTTTTAACGAGACCTGCGGCACTGTTTGCACGTGGATCACCGCTTGATAAGATTATAATTGCCGCACTAAAAAAACTGCAGATAACATTCGAGTTTCCATTAAGAAAATCTGAGCGGATTGATAAGGAATAAATTTATCCTCCAGATAACGCCCAAGTGTTCAATTATGCTTATAACAGTTTGGGAAAATTGATTACATTCATCAACTAAAAAACATTTCAAGTTTCAATTTCCTACTTTTGCAACATTAAGATTATAATTGCTCACAAAAAAAAACTGCAGATAACATTCAGAGTTTCCATTGCGAAAATCTAAGCGAATTAATAAGGAATAAATTTATCCTCCAGATAACGCCCAAGTGTCCATTCATGCTTGCAACAGTTTGGGAAAACTGATTAAATTCATCGACTAAAAAACATTTCAAGTTTCAAGTTCCTACTTTTGCAATTTAAGATTATAATTGCTCACAAAAAAAAACTGCAGATAACATTCAGAGTTTCCATTGCGAAAATCTGAGCGAATTAATAAGGAATAAATTTATCCTTCGGATAACGCCCAAGTGTCCATTCATGCTTTCAGCAGTTTGGGAAAACTGATAAGGCTTAAATTCATCGACTAAAAATTGTTTCAAGTTTCTAATTTTGCAAAGTTTTTGGCAAACAGACGAGGATTAGATTTGTCGACTTAGAAAACAAAGAATGGGTGCTTGCAACAGTTTGGAAAAACTAATAAGGATTAAATTAATTGACTTGGAAAAACTGATAAGGATTCAATTAATAGACTTGGAAAAACTGATAAGGATTCAATTAATCGACTAAATAACGTTTCAAGTTTCAAGTTCCTGCTTTTGGAAAGTTTTTGGCAAACGGACGAGGATTAGATCTGTCAACTTAAAAAACAAAGAATGGATGCTTGCAACAGTTTGGAAAAACTGATAAGGATTAAATTAATCAACTTGGAAAAACTGATAAAGATTCAATTAATCGACTAAATAACGTTTAAAGTTCCTGCTTTTGGAAAGTTATTGGCAAACAGACGAACATTAGATCTGTCAACTTAAAAAACAAAGAATGGATGCTTGCAACAGTTTGGAAAAACTGATAAGGATTAAATTAATCAACTTGGAAAAACTGATAAGGATTCAATTCATCGACTAAAGGACGTTTCAAGTTCCTGCTTTTGAAAAGTTTTTGGCAAACGGACGAGGATTAAATCTGTCAACTTAAAAAACAAAGAATGGATGCTTGCAACAGTTTGGAAAAACTAATAAGGATTAAATTAATCGACTTAGAAAAACTGATAAGGATTCAATTAATCGACTAAATAACGTTTCAAGTCCCCTGCTTTTGGAAAGTTTTTGGCAAACGGACGAGGATCAGATTCGTCGGCTTTAAAAAAACAAAAGGTGTTTCACCTTGATCGGTTTTTGTGGCGGGCTTCCAATTCTCGGCGCTGATTATCGGCAGGCACACCTGGCCCTTCTCGTCGATGTTCGGGTGGTATATCTTCGTCTTGAAGCTGATCTTGGGCGGCTTGAACGGGTACTCCGCCGGAAAGTTTATCTCTATCTTGAAGGCACCCTTGTTGTACGGTGCATTATCCTGCGCACGGACAAAGAGAAAAGTCAAAACACAAAAAAACTCTGCAAAAAGTACGGCACATAAAAACAATTGAAACAAAAAATTGGCAATTTATGAAACTCTGCAAATCATGGTTGATTACGACAGCGCAAATGACACAAAAAATACGGTACATTATCCTGCGCACAGACAAGAAAAAAACAAAGTCAAAACACACAAAAACTCTGCAAAAAGTACGGTACATAAAAATAATTGAAACCAAAAATTGACAATTTATGAAACTCTGCAAATCATAGTTGATTACGACAACCCAAATGACACAAAAAAAAACAAAGGAAAATCTACTAATTGTCAACATCTGAAACTTGGCTAACATAATTTTATCGTATATAAAAACAATTAGGACTAAAATATTGTCAATTTATGAAACTCTGCAAATAATGGTTGATTACGACAGCGCAAATGACACAAAAGATACGGTACATTATCCTGCGCACAGACAAAGAAAAAAAACAAAGTCAAAACACACAAAAACTCTGCAAAATGTACGATACATAAAAACAATTGAAACCAAAAATTGTCAATTTATGAAACTCTGCAAATCATGGTTGATTACGACAGCGCAAATGACACAAAAAATACGGTACATTATCCTGCGCACAGACAAAGAAAAAAACAAAGTCAAAACACACAAAAACTCTGCGAAAAGTACGATACATAAAAACAATTGAAACAAAAAATTGTCAATTTATGAAACTCTGAAAATCATTTGATTACGACAGCGCAAATGACACAAAAAATACGGTACATTATCCTGCGCACAGACAAAGAAAAAAACAAAGTCAAAACACACAAAAACTCTGCAAAAAGTACGGTACATAAAAACAATTGAAACCAAAAATTGTCAATTTATGAAACTCTGCAAATCATGGTCGATTATAACGGCGCAAATGACAAAAGAAAATCTATTGATTGTCAACGTCTGAAACTTGGCTATCATAATTTTATGGTGCATAGAAACGATTGGGACTAAAAAATTGTCAATTTATGAGACTCGGCCGATGATTTTTACTTACCGGAACGATTAAGCCTTGCCAGGTGAGGATGTTCGTCTCGTCCACCTGTATGTCCCTGAACGACTTCAGACCCGAATTCTTTATGTCTCCCAGTTCCTGAAAAACGGCGGAAAATTATGTACAGCAGATCAGGTCTGTAGACGTTTTTTGTGGAAAACTTGACAAAGCCGGAGGAAACGTTTTAGAAAATTGGAATTCTTTATATCTCCCAGTTCCTGAAAAACGGTGGAAAATTATGTGCAGCAGATCAGATCTGTAGACGTTTTTTTGTGGAAAACTTGACAAAGCCGGAGGAAACGTTTTAGAAAATTGGAATTCTTTATATCTCCCAGTTCCTGAAAAACGGCGGAAAATTATGTACAGCAGATCAGATCTGATGAGTTTTTTTTGAGCAAAACTTGACGCAACATTTTTGAAAATCGGAGGCAAAATTTAATAAGAGAGGGTGCAAAAGTTGCGAAAAACTTAATAAACTTGAAGGTGGATGGGAAAAGCAATCTCTTTCATAAGATGCGCAATCAATTTTTAATTGCTGGTGCGATGACCCCAAAATTTGGCTGCATCATTCGACTGTTGGACCCGCAGACATGGGTCCTGCGCATTTCTTGATGGTTGGGGCAAATGTGCCTGGGGAGCTCCGGAGGGCTCGCGTGGCGGCGATGAGTGCCTACGGGTGATTGTTATGAGTACCCAAAGTGCTGCATTTAGGCGTTTAGTAGCAGGGGCCCATGGAATACAATAAGGTGTTTACGATTGGGGGGGGTGTTCATATTAGCAGCACAATGTGTATGTACGAGTGTTTGCCAGGCTGCATTTATGTCAGGAAGGGGGCTGATATATTATTTATGGGTACATAGTTAGCTCATGGCGTTTTGGGGGCAACGCAGTGATAACTTTCGCCTTCCTGGAGCCATGGTAATAACAACCTGCGACCTCCACTGTTAATGAGCGAAGACCTTGAGAGTCATGCGTGCCTCGCTGCGGATGTCCACGTCTCTGGGTGGCTGATCAGTGCGGAGGTGCGCTGATCAGGTGGAGGAGCGCTGTGAGGTCGTGGCCCCCGCGGCTGCTCCTTTGTGTGTGCGGGGGCGCGACCCTGAGGCTCCAGTTTATTAATAGGCGGCCGCCCGAAAACGTGCGCCGCTCGGGGAGAGGCGAAGAGCGCGCGTTACGGATTTAGAACGCGGATGCGTCCGCGAGGAGCGTGACTGGCCAGAAGCGCGTCGGGGGGCTACGGCCCCCTCGGCGTTACGGCGCCTTTACCTTTTGCAGCCTCCTGGTAGCTGCCATGTTGATTTGTATTATTTTAACAAGTCACTGCCCATGAAAATAGCGACGTGTGGGGGGAGAGCACGGTCGCCTGCCTCTTGGTCACCTCGAGCCGCCCGTTCCTGCTCCAGCGGGGCTACTATTAATTTTAAACCGATCTTTCCACTGGTAAAAATAATATAAACCGCCTCCTCAAAGACAATTATGACAGCTACTGAAGTGCACGCACACCAACGCAACGGAAACAGAATTGCCCGGCGCGTAGAAGCGCAGCCAACCCAAGAAAAATGGCACCAAAAAACATCACCAAACACCACCAACGCACCAAGCAAAACCACCGTTATAACCACGAAAACGCCCCTAATCACCCACAAAACGCTAACAACCGCTTATTTGGGGGTGCCTGCACCAATTGGGTGCTCATTTGGGCGAAATTGTGGGTGTTTGGGGTGAAAAGGCGGGCAGCAGTGCCACCAACCCCCGACGCATTGTTGTTATGTGCCATAACCTCAAACACAGCTGATCCGTCAATGGGAGATTCGCGTCCTCCAGCGAAGACTTCCACGGCGCTCCATAAACCCCCTCACAGGCGGCAGTCGCGACATGGACGAGGAGGAGGTGGTGGCGGCTATGCGCGCACACTTCGGCTTCGACGACTTCAAGTCGGAGCTGCAGCGCGAGGCGGTCCTGGAGATAGTGAAAGGTAAGCGCCACCAACTCAAAAGGGGGCCCACACACCCATAAAACACCCCCAATCGCTCACAAGCCGTGCACGTGAACCAGTTTTGCAGTAACCAATACCGGCGCCACATAAAACGGGGGCTCATGTGGTACAAAATCACAGCAGTCACCCACAAAGGCTTGTGTGCGACCACCCAGACGCACACTTATCGCATGCATCACCAAAAACAGGGGCACATATAGAGCAGATGCTCAGCTGCGCTCCCTCGCATAACATTGTAACAGGCCGCGTCGCTAAGATTACATTGGGTTTAATATCGGCATGAGGAATGCGTTGCAAACAACGGGGGCTCATGTAGAGTAAACAGGAATAATATCACTGCATCAGTTCGTTATTGACCTATCACAGCATCAATTCGTTGCTGACCTACTGAGATTATGTTGGGTTTAAAATCGGCACGATTAATTCAATATCGACTACACAAATGGGGGCCCACATCAAATAAACACGAATAAATCAAAACATGAATGAAATAAAACAATTTTACTTTGTTGCTTCCACTAACACATTTATTTTACAAAAATAATTTAGTTACTGCAGTTTCGACTAAATTATTTTTGTAAAATAAATGTGTTAGTGGAAGCAACAAAGTAAAATTATTTTATTTCATTCATTTACCATGTTCCACAAAGTAACGGCTACCAGTATACAGTATTTAAATCAAAACATTCACTTTTTTGTTTGATGTTGCGTTTCTGAGATTATTTATGGTTTAATATGGACAAAACTTTGCTTGCCAAATTTAAAACAGGGGCTCATATAAATAAAATATTAATAAAACCATTGCATACAGTCAAGATCAAATGGTATTATTAATATTTTATTCATATGAGCCCCTATTTTAAATATCGTCAACAACAAATTAGTTGTAAACCAAAAATAATCTCAGAAACGCAACATCAAACAACAAAGTGAACGCAGCGTTTATTTGATGTGGGCCCCCATTTGTGTAGTCAACATCAAATTAATCGTGCCGATTTTAATAATAATAATAAAGAATATTTATTAGCAAATAACGCTACATAATATACAAAATTTCAACAAAAAACAACAAAAGAAAACACACAAATAGCAACTACAATTTTCATATTAACATAAATTGAATTCTATTTACTACATCTACTATTTTCTATTTACAGTCAATCAATTTTAGAATATAATTTTAATCAAATTACACAAGGATTAACTCTAATGTTAATAAAATTAATCGTTCCGATTTTAAACCCAAAGTAATCCTCAGTAGGTCAGCAACGTACTGATGCAGTGATAGGTCAGCAACGAACTGATGCAGTGGTAGAATCGTAAGTTGGGCTTAAAGTGTTTTTCCAATGCGTGCATACGTTTTATGCCCAAATCTTATGAGCCCTGCTTTGTGTGGTTGCAACTTTATCTAACATTTGTATCCGCAGGTGAAAGCGATGTCCTGGTTTGTATGCCCACCGGCTCGGGCAAGTCGCTGTGCTACCAGCTGCCGGCCGTCCTGCAGCCGAAGAAGATCACGATCGTCTTCTCCCCGCTCTTGGCGCTGATCAAGGTGAATTACACTCCGAAAAATTACATGTGTTTATTAAAAACAGTGCTCAAGGTGCAAACTACTAAACATCACGACCGTTGCTGTTATCACAAGACATATCGGTGCACCAAAATTTATTTTTAGCTGCTGCTGGCAAGATGTAAGGCGTTTTTGTCACTATTTTAACGTTATGTCTGCCAAAATACTTGTGTATATGCATGTGTATTTACATGCTTTATTTGTAAAGGATCAAGTGGACCATCTGGTATCGCTGAAGATCCGCGCGTCGTCGCTGAACTCGCAGACCCCAAAGGCGGAGCGGGAGACCCTGCTGATGGACCTGAAGACAGTCTCGCCGAACACGCGGCTGCTGTACGTCACCCCCGAGCAGGCCGTCACAAACACATTCAAGGTTACAGATTGGAAATTGTTTATGTTTTTAATCGCCTGTTCAATCATATAGTGATTGAAATTACTGCTATAATTTATAATATACTTCGGTTATTAATTCTTAGAATTAAAAAAATGATTTTAATCGCTCGTTCAATCATATAAAATTGCAATTACTGCTATAATTTGTAATATATTTTGGTAATTAATTCCTAGAATTGAATAATAATTTCAATTTTATTCAATTCCTTGAATAACCAAATTTTTACCGTTCCGCATCAGGATCTCTTCAAGAACCTCATCAAGTTCAACAAAGTGGCTTACATAGTGGTGGACGAGGCCCATTGCGTCAGCGAGTGGGGCCACGACTTCCGCCCGGACTACCTGAAGCTGGGGCAGCTTCGCGAGGGCAATAATGTCCCGTTCCTGGCGTTAACCGCCACTGCAGGCAACGAGGTAATCCAAAAACGCCTTCTACTTTCACTAACTTTTACAATTACTAATAAAATATAACATTAACAACTACAATTATATTTAAATTGATGATGAATTACTAGAATCATCAATTAATATTGCAGTAATACATAAAAATTGAAGATAAATTAATCAATCATCACCAAAAATTAATAAAAATATAACTAAATCTTCAGTAAATTACAATAATATATAAATATAATGATTGATGGTGAATGACATATCGGTTTTATTACATAAAAATGTAATGATTGAATAGAAATTAATTCAATCATCACTAAAAATTAGTAAAAATATAACTGTAAAAAATCTTCAGTAAATTACAATAATACATAAATATGATGATTGATGATGAATGACTAGAATCGTCGCTTAAGAACCGCAGACACTAACCCGATCCAGATTCTCATGCCGCATCACTGCAAATCGTATTTCAACAATTCCGGGTGTAGTTTTAACCGTGGCGCCAGCCAACTAACCCTCAAAAGCCAGACGGGGCCGAATCGCTACCCACCATTTTCACGTCTCAGGTCACCAAAGACATCGTGTCCAGCCTGAAACTGGCCAAGGGGCACAGGAAATTCAAGACGTCGTGTTTCAGGGAGAACCTCCACTACGACGTGTTCTATCAGAACACGCTGGACGACGTTTACAAGCACCTCAGGGACTTCATCAGGGGCTGCCTCAACACCGACAGGGAGGACGATCTGCCTAAAGTAAGCTAACACAGTCAAACGTTGACAAATGTCGTAGTAACACTGTCATATATCATTGACTTATACTGCCATATGTCATTATTAACATGATTTATAGTGTCTTATATCATGTTGACATGACTTTAGTAGTGCGATATGTCGTTGACTTTATGATTTATGGTATTCTCTCTATTGATTCCCTACTGATGTTGCGATTGTAGGAGAAGCGCTCCAGTGGCATCGTGTACTGCAGGACGCGTGAGCAGACCGAGGTGCTTAGCTCGAAGCTGAACAGTATGGGTATAAGCGCCCGCTGCTACCATGCGGGGCTCAGCAAGGCCGACCGCATTGAGTACCAGGAGCATTGGCAGGCTGGCGAATTCCCAGTCATATGCGCCACTGTCAGCTTCGGCATGGGCGTTGACAAGGCGACAGTCAGGTAGAACTTCATCCTGTAGATACTCGGTGCCTTATGCTGTCGGTTTTAGGTTTGTTGCGCACTGGGGCACCCCGAAGGACCCCGCCTCGTACTACCAGGAGTCGGGCAGGGCAGGCCGCGATGGCAGGCCCTCCAAGTGCCGCATCTACTACAGCAAGGCCGACAGGAAGGCGATCGAGTTCTTCCTGGCGCAGGACAAGGGCAAGGCGCATGACCCCGTGAAGGCGGCCAAGGCCAAGACCGCCATGAACGGGTTCACCAAGATTGTCGAGTACTGCGAGTCGGCGACGTAAGCAATTGCACACGGAACCGGCCAAATCGCTTTCAAAACCATGCACTTATTACCTTCTACACAAAGAATATTTATTATCTAAAAATACTTCAATTGCAATGCATTTGTCTTTAGTAGCTAACAGACTATAAAAATTATGTCTTCTTCAACAGTTGACAATTTGATTAAAAATATTGTCAAAATGATTGAAATTTGTAACGCAGCTGTCTTCAACAGTTGATAGATGAAATATTGATTGAAATATTGTCAAAATGATTGATATTTGCAATGGAATTGTCTTCAGTAGTTGACAATGATTAAAAATATTAAGTTTAAGGTTTGGTCCATATTACCACTTATTTATTTAAAGTATTATTATTCTGTACTTACTGGTAGAGTTATTTTTATTTTATTATTTATTTATTTTATTTTGCCTGACTAGTTTCAGCATTTTAGCAAACCATCATCAAAGGCGTGATATTTCTACAAAGAACACAATATTTATGTTAAATATAAATTAATGCTAAGTTTGTTATAAAAATGTTTAAATATAAATTATAATAATATTTGTTAAGACGGAAAGACCCCATATGGGGTCGATAGCCCAATAAAGAACGATTATATATATATATATATATATATATATATATATATATATATATATATATATATTTGTTAAGTGTTTATTGTTGTAGTATGTATAAATTATTTAGTATTTATGTAATTTGTTAGAAACTGTCTTTAAAAAAGACAGTAAATATTATTATAATATTTGTTATGTGTTGAAACTGTCTTTTTTAATAATATTATAATAATATTTATTATGTGTTGAATTTGTGTTTTTTAAAGACAGTTTCTAACATATTACATAAATACTAAATAATTTATACATACTACAACAATAAACACTTAACAAATATATATATATATATATATATATATATATATATATATATATATATATATATATATATATATATATATATATATATAATCGATCTTTATTGGGCTATCGACCCCATATGAGGTCTTTCCGTCTTAAACATTTTTATAACAAACTTAGCTCTAATTTATATTTAACATAATTATTGTGTTCTTTGTAGAAATATCATGTCTCTGATGATGATTTGCTAAAGAACTGAAACTAGTCAGGCAAAATAAAATAAATAAATAATAAAATAAAATAAAAATAACTACCAGAAAGTACATAATAATAATATAACTCTACCAGTAAGTACATAATATTAATAATACCTTCAATTAAAAATATTGTCAAACTGTCAATGAATTGAACACTTTTAAACTGGTTTTATATGATTTGAGTATAACGGATGTCTTATTGCCATGTAATGGGCTTCCGATTTAAATTCTTTGCGTTAAAAATATTGCCGGCATATAATTTTGGTGAATTTTTTTAGAGAGTGCAGACACAAGCTGTTCTCTCGTTACTTTGGGGAGTCGCTGTCGCGGTGCAAGACCCGCTGCGACATTTGCACGAACAAGAAGCAAGTGGAGGAGATGGTTGAGTACTTCCACACAAAGAGCGTCCAGTACAGCACGTCCGTCACCGACTACAACGAGACGGACTTCGATGATCTCTACGGCCAGGGCAAGAAGGGGCAATCAGAGTGCGTAGCGTCGAATATTCGTGCCATTCCATTAACGGCCGCAGTAACTCTATTATACTAATTATAAAATAGATGGCAAGCCTAGGTTTTAACATTTAACAGTCGAATTTGCATCAAAGACATACGATAGTAGAAGTTGTTGTAACAACAACTGTTGTTACGTTGTGTGTAACAGTTGAAACTGTGACTGCAATTTTGTAGTTTTGCCATAGATTCCATTAACAGCCGCAATAACACTATTATACTAATAATAAAGTCGATGATAAGTCGATGTTTTAACATTTAACAGTCGAATTTGCATAAATGACATGCGATAGTAGAAGTTGTTGTAACAACAACTGTTGTAAAAACAACTGTTGTTGTAACAACAACTGTTGTTGTAACAACAACTGTTGTTATGTTGTTGTGTGTAACAGTTGAAGCTGTGATTGCAATTTTGTAGTTATTATTTAGTTGAAATTTCAATTTTTCAACCGGAAACAATTGCATTGTTTCGTTTTTATTTTGGCACTGGTTTGAGTGTAATTGTTTTCAACAATTGCAATGTATCAGTAATTATTTTGACATGAATTTCTTGTGTGTCAAAACACAAATAGTTCCAGACAGGAGTATGGCAATGATGACGACAGCAGCAGCGGTAGCCTTGATGGTGACCGCCGGGCGAGGAAAGAGTCCGAGGAGCTGATCCGGAGGCAGTTTGCGCTGCGGAAGAACCCGCAGGTATGCCCGGCAATGCGCGCGCCGTCCCCCTAACGCTTAACCCCCCGCCCGTTTTTAGGAGATCTCGCAGGACACGATAGACAAGCTGTTCTCGAAACACGCTCGTGTCCGGGCGGCCGCCTCCACCTCGGGCAAGGTGCAGGGCCTGACGCTGGCGGTCCGCGAGCAGTACCTCACCAGGGTGACGGACGTCCTGTACGACAACTACACCAACTTCTGCCCGGAGCCGGTGTACGACAAGAAGGACATCGAGGACTGCTCGGTCGGGCTGGAGTACAAGGTCTTCGCCGGCACCACTAACATGACCATTTACCGAAACGCTACCGCTAAACTAGTAAGTCGCTCCGGCGGGCACGCCGGTCACTTAACTGCCTCGGCTTTCAGATAGCGGGGATAAAGAAGTGCACGTCGGACCGCCTGATGCACGACTCGCTGGAGGACTTCGAGCCCAAGCCGCCGCAGTTCGAGACGCTCACCGACCTGTTCCGGAACATCAAGAAGGAGCAGCAGCTGAAGAAGGTCGACGAGGCGTCGGAGGAGGGCGCGCCGGGGAAGAAGCGCAGCCGTGTCAGCCACGAGCTGGGCTTCAAGTCGGCCCTCTCCCTCTGGGAGAGCAAGAAACCGAAGACGGAGCCCGCGCCGCTTAAGCTGGACGGCTTCTTCAAGACGGACCACGACAAGTTCACCAGGGAGCTGGGACAGAACTCTGTTAAGGAGGAGAACGGCGGCGGGCACGGCTTCTACGAGGAGCACATGGAGACGGACGTAAGGTCGGAACCGCGGAAGGAGCGCAAGCCATCGACGGAGAAAATCAAGACCCTCTTCGGCGACTCCGACTCTGATGAGGAGCGCAAGCCCGCTGAGCTGCCAAAGCCTGAGGCATCTAAGCTAGCGGAAAGGGCCCCGATAAAGCAGGAGCACCGGCAGGTGCCGCCTGAGAAGAAGCCGGCCAAGCCTCACAGGGCTGACGAACGGGGTAAAGACAAGGAGGTCAAGCCCAAGAAGGAGACCGCCGTGGCAGCTCCTGAGCCTGGCGAGCCCTCCAAGAAGCTCGAGAAGCCCGCCAAGCTCAACAAGAACGACACCGGGCTGCTGGTGGTCAAGCTGCTGACCCCCGCCTATGCGGAGAACCGGTTTGACTCCAAGGACACCTTCAAGAGCATGGCCAGAAATATATCGCACGCCTTATTAAATAAAGGTATTTCTGTATATTTATTTAATCAATTAATTGTGTCTTTAAATTACCTAATTATAAACTAATAATATTATACAATACTACTAATACTAATTAATGTACGTAATTGTAGATGCTGGTGAGATAAAGCTCTTTGTCCGCAACTTCCTGAAGCAGCACGGCACCATCACGGCGTCGACGACGTTATAACTCCGCCGCCGGGCGCCCCATTCGGACGTTCGCCAACGGTCGGGGGAAAGACTTTATTATGCGGGCCGCCTTTGTGGCCGGGCGTTTTTTGAGTTGGGAGAGATCCGTTTGTTGCCACCGTTTAGTGGGTACTGTTTCTTTGATTTCGATTATTTATTACATTAATAAAAGTGCCAGTAAGGAGCCGCCTCGCATACCTCCACATCTCGCACTCATCCCAAACACCAGACTAGTTCACAGCGACGGAACCGCAAATACCTCCATTACATCCCGCAAGCACCAATATAAAGCCGACCAACGGATCTTAACAGTAGACGAACCTGTGCAAAATTATCTATCGGCGCTAATTCGCCTCTCTTGCTGCTTCGCCCCTTCCTTGTAGAACGTGATTGCCAGCCTCACGGCCCCGTGGTACATCACAGGCAGGACCAGTGCCCACGCTATGTTGCATACGCATGTGATCACCTTCGTCGTGCAGACGGCACGGTCGTGGCTCAGGAGGATGTAGGTCGTGCATATGGCGCCCGTGAAGTCTGCGACTACGATCGCCAGGAACGGCAGCATGAGCCAAAAGCTCCTCGTGTTTGTGGCGCTGTAGGCGCACGTCATCGCCGCCGGCAAGTTCGCCACCGTTAGGACCACTGACGTGTAGAAGTACGGCTCTATGTAGTCGACAAACATCCCGGTTATCGACATCAGGGGGGCCCAAATGGTCAAGAGCAATGCCAGCGTCTCGTCCCTAACCTTCATGTTGCCACCGTATGACAAATTATGCATTGAAACATAAATGACAGCTAATTTAATTTAAATGACAAATACCTGCTATGACTAATTACCGTTGCTTTCAGCATCAACAAGCACATTCACATCGGCAAGAACTATTTATTAACATTAACTTATAATTACAGAAATCGCTCCCAATATAAAATTTCACCAAAGATTATTTTAGCCGTTGACTTTCTTCTTGTTTGGCGGATTGATTGAAAGCGTCTTGGTTCTCCTGTAACCCATGGCGGACACGAGGCTGGCGAGGCCCCTCTGTGCCTCGCCGTACCTGAAGAACAGCCCCAATGCTTTGACGTAGAACACGGGCATAATGGCCAGCCAGGTGATGTTGAGGGCCGAGTATATGACGAGGCCGGTGGTCACCTCGTCGGTGTAGGCCCACATCACGTACACGCTAACTATGGTGCATAGGTAGTCTGCGGCGGCCGTCGCCAGAAAAGGGACCATCAGGTAACCTGAGCGCAGGTGCACGACGCTGTAGGCGCAGAGCATGGCTGTGACGACGCTGGCGAGCGTCAGCCCCATGGAGACATCATCCAGCCACTCAATGTCATGCGGCAGCAGGGCGGTTACAGACATTAGGGGGGCCCACACGCAGAGCAGAACGGTGGCGATCTCCGGGGTGAGGTATTGGCCCGGCGTCATCTTGGGTTTTTGGGGCTATTTGTATGCTAATCGGATTTTTAATGAGCTGGCTGATATGCCGTGTTTGGAGGTTTCGCATATATTTGGTTTAGGAATTAGTTTTGTGTTATTGAAAATCTCGTATCGATCCTACAACTCAATGGCAATAAAACTAAGTAGGGTTGACATTATTATTTTCATTATTTGCTTATTTACCGACTTCCTATTTAGCAATATCTAATTGCCGTCGCCAAGAAACGATCTACAATTGTGCCTTTATGGATTTGTTTAATTCTTTTCAGGTCTTTTAATGTGCCTGTTCGGTTCCCCTCCCTAGGTGCTTTGAAACGGACTTTTTTTTTACCTTTTGTCTCTTAAGATTTTCGGGTTTGAACCAAAGACCCTCGGCTTAAGACCTTCACATGCAAGGTGGTATTTTGAAAATAATTATGTATTCTTTTTATTAAACTTTGATCAAACATTTTCAATTAAAGATTGCTAAAAATCATTAATTAACATTTTTATGTTTCAGAGATATTAATAATAATTTGTTTATAAAAAGAAGTTGTTCAAAAATTTGTTATTAAAAAGAAAATTATATTAAACATATCAAACTCATGTTTGCTTATAATGTTACTTAATGAGTTTTATCTCTAAACTGACGATTTATTAAAGAAACATTTGACTATTTGGCAATTAAATATTTATTATAGGCAACCGCTGAGTATTAATAGGTATAATTGATTCATAATTCATTATTTGATAATTATGTAACTGTAGAAAACTGACTACATAGTCAATTGATTTAAAGTTATGCGTCTATTCAAATGATCAAAATTCATTTGTTGGTTTGCAGAATTCACTGTTTTATATTCATTTCATTTGTTTAAATGTTAATAATAATAAAATTAATATTGATAGATATTATTAATGCCTTCAATCATCATTAAAAACAATTGTTTTAAAGCCTGCCTATAATAAACTTTTAAAGATTAAATTGTCAAACTTTCAAATGTTAATAGGTACTCAACTGATAACAGTCAGCTGTCTATAAACAACTGTTAACTCTTTTTATTAGCATATCAATATTCAATTGTTTATAATTAATTGTCAATAATAAAAATATATTATTGTATTATTATATCAACATTCAATTGTTTATAGCTAACTGTCAATAATCAAACATCTATTAGCTACCTTCAATCACGTTTAAAAAAAATGAAAACAATTGTTTTGAAGTCTGCCTACTATAAACTTTTAAAGATTCAATTGTTAACTGTTAGGTACTCAACTGATAACAGTCAGCTGTCTATAAACAACTGTTAACTTTATATTATTATTATATCAATATTCAATTGGTTATAGTTAATGGTCAATAATAAAAGAAACATTTGATTGTATTATTATACCAATATTCAATTGTTTATAGTTAACTGTCATTAATCAAAGATTTATTAGCTGCCTTCAATCACCTTTAAAACAAATGAAAACAATTGTTTTAAAGTCTGCTTACTATGAACTTTTAAAGATTCAATTGTTAACTGCTATTAATTTTCAGGAGAACTAGTTTCAGGTGTACTGTACACGAATCTGATATCAAATTTGCAAATAATAAATTTTCAGAAATTTCGGTAATTGTTAATCCATACTTGTCAATTGAGAAAGTTAAGTGTTTATTTTCTCCCTTATTTAATCCTGAAACTTTGTCAAATTTTCAGGAGAATTAGTTTCAGGTGTACTGTACACGAATCTAATATCAAATTTGCAAATAATAAATTTTCAGAAATTTCAGTAATAGGTAATCCATACTTGTCAATTGAGAAAGTTAAGTGTTTGATTTTCTCCCTTATTTAATCCTGAAACTTTGTCAAATTTTCAGGAGAATTAGTTTCAGGTGTACTGTACACGAATCTGATATCAAATTTGCTAATAATAAATATTCAGAAATTTCAGTAATGGCTAATCCATACTTGTCAATTGAAAAAGTTAAGTCTTTGATTTTCTCCCTTATTTAATCCTGAAACTTTGTCAAATTTTCAAGAGAATTAGTTTCAGGTGTACTGTACACGAATCTAATATCAAATTTGCAAATAATAAATTTTCAGGAATTTCAGTAATAGCAAACCAATTCTTGTCAATTGAGAAAGTTAAGTGTTTATTTTCTCCTTTATTTAATCCTGAAAGTTTGTCAAATTTTCAGGAGAATTAGTTTCAGGTGTACTATACACGAATCTGATATCAAATTTGCAAATAATAAATTTTCAGGAATTTCAGTAATAGCAAACCAATACTTGTCAATTGAGAAAGTTAAGTGTTTATTTTCTCCTTTATTTAATCCTGAAACTTTGTCAAATTTTCAGGGGAATTAGTTTCAGGTGTACTGTACAGGAATCTAATATCAAATTTGCAAATAATAAATTTTCTGAAATTTCAGTAATAGCTAATCCATACTTATCAATTGAAAGAGTTAAGTGTTTGATTTTCTCCCTTATTTAAGCCTGAAACTTTGTCAAATTTTCAGGAGAATTAGTTTCAGGTGTACTGTACACGAATCTGATATCAAATTTGCTAATAATAAATTTTCAGAAATGTCAGTAATAGGTAATCCATACTTGTCAATTGAGAAAGTTAAGTGTTTGATTTTCTCCCTTATTTAATCCTGAAACTTTGTCAAATTTTCAGGAGAATTAGTTTCAGGTGTACTGTACACGAATCTGATATCAAATTTGCTAATAATAAATTTTCAGAAATTTTAGTAATAGCTGACCTATACTTGTCAATATAGAAGTTAAGTTACGATGTTCTCGCTTATTTATTCCTGAAATTTTATCAAATTTTCAGGAGAACTAGTTTCAGGTGTACTGTACACGAATCTGATATCAAATTTGCTAATAATAAATTTTCAGAAATTTCAGTAATAGGTAATCCATACTTGTCAATTGAGAAAGTTAAGTGTTTGATTTTCTCCCTTATTTAATCCTGAAACTTTGTCAAATTTTCAGGAGAATTAGTTTCAGGTGTACTGTACACGAATCTGATATCAAATTTGCTAATAATAAATTTTCAGAAATTTTAGTAATAGCTGACCTATACTTGTCAATATAGAAAGTTAAGTTACGATGTTCTCGCTTATTTATTCCTGAAATTTTATCAAATTTTCAGGAGAACTAGTTTCAGGTGTACTGTACACGAATCTGATATCAAATTTGCTAATAATAAATTTTCAGAAAGTTCAGTTATAGCTAATCCATACTTGTCAATTGAGAAAGTTAAGTGTTTAATTTTCTGCCTTATTTAATCCTGAAACTTTGTCAAATTTTCAGGAGAACTAGTTTCAGGTGTACTGTACACGAATCTAGTATCAAATTTGCAAATAATAAATTTTCAGAAATTTCAGTAATAGCTAATCCATACTTATCAATTGAAAGAGTTAGGTGTTTGATTTTCTCCTTTATTTAATCCTGAAACTTTGCCAAATTTTTAGGAGAATTAGTTTCATGTGTACTGTACACGAATCTAATATCAAATTTGCTAATAATAAATTTTCAGAAATTTCAGTGATAGGAAATCCATACTTGTCAATTGAAAATGTTAAGTGTTGATTTTCTTCCTTATTTAATCCTGAAACTTTGTCAAATTTTCAGGAGAATTAGTTTCAGGTGTACTATACACGAATCTGATATCAAATTTGCAAATAATATATTTTCAGGAATTTCAGTAATAGCAAACCAATACTTGTCAATTCAGAAAGTTAAGTGTTTATTTTCTCCCTTATTTAATCCTGAAACTTTGTCAAATTTTCAGGAGAATAAGTTTCAGGTGTACTGTACACGAATCTGATATCAAATTTGCAAATAATAAATTTTCAGAAATTTCAGTAATAGTTAATCCATACTTGTCATTTGAGAAAGTTGAGTGTTTAATTTTCTCCCTTATTTAATCGTGAAACTTTGTCAAATTTTCAGCAGAATTAGTTTCATGTATACTGTACACGAATCTAATATTAAACTTGCAAATAATAAATTTTCAGAAATTTCAGTAATAGCAAACCAATACTTGTTAATTCAGAAAGTTAAGTGTTTGATTTTCTCCCTTATTTAATCCTGAAACTTTGTCAAATTTTCAGGAGAATTAGTTTCAGGTGTACTGTACACGAATCTGATATCAAATTTGCAAATAATAAATTTTCAGAAATTTCAGTAATAGGTAATCCATACTTGTCAATTGAGAAAGTTAAGTGTTTGATTTCTCCCTTATTTAGTACTGTAACTGTGTCAAATTTTCAGGAGAATTAGTTTTAGGTGTACTGTACATGAATCTGATATCTAATTTGCAAATAATAAATTTTCAGGAATTTCAGTAATAGCAAACCAATACTTGTCAATTCAGAAAGTTAAGTGTTTATTTTCTCCTTTATTTAATACTGAAACTTTGTCAAATTTTCAGGAGAATTAGTTTCAGGTGTACTATACACGAATCAAAAATCAAATTTGCAAATAATAAATTTTCAGGAATTTCAGTAATAGCAAACCAATACTTGTCAATTGAGAAAGTTAAGTGTTTATTTTCTCCTTTATTTAATACTGAAACTTTGTCAAATTTTCAGGAGAATTAGTTTCAGGTGTACTGTACACGAATCTAATATCAAATTTGCTAATAATAAATTTTCAGAAATTTCAGTTATAGCTAATCCATACTTGTCAATTGAGAAAGTTAAGTGTTTGATTTTCTCCCTTATTTAATCCTGAAACTTTGTCAAATTTTCAGGAGAATTAGTTTCAGGTGTACTGTACACGAATCTGATATCAAATTTGCAAATAATAAATTGTCAGAAATTTCAGTAATAGTTAATCCATACTTTTCAATTGAGAAAGTTAAGTGTTTGATTTTCTCCCTTATTTAATCCTGAAACTTTGTCAAATTTTCAGGAGAATTAGTTTCAGGTGTACTGTACACGAATCTGATATCAAATTTGCAAATAATAAAATTTCAGAAATTTCAGTAATAGCTAATCCATACTTGTCAATTGAGAAAGTTAAGCGTTTAATTTTCTCCCTTATTTAATCCTGAAACTTTGACAAATTTTCAGGAGAATTAGTTTCAGGTGTACTGTATACGAATCTAAAATCAAATTTGCAAATAATAAATTTTCAGGAATTTCAGTAATAGCAAACCAATACTTGTCAATTCAGAAAGTTAAGTGTTTATTTTCTCCTTTATTTAATACTGAAACTTTGTCAAATTTTCAGGAGAATTAGTTTCAGGTGTACTGTACACGAATCTAAAATCAAATTTGCTAATAATAAATTTTCAGAAATTTCAGTAATAGGTAATCCATACTTGTCAATTGAGAAAGTTAAATGTTTGATGTTCTCCCTTATTTAATCCTGAAACTTTTTCAAATTTTCAGAAGAATTAGTTTCAGGTGTACTGTACACGAATCTGATATCAAATTTTTAAATAATAAATTTTCAGAAATTTCAGTAATAGCTAATCCATACTTGTCAATTGAAAAAGTTAAGTGTTTGATTTTCTCCCTTATTTAATCCTGAAACTTTGTCAAATTTTCAGGAGAATTAGTTTCAGGTGTACTGTACACGAATCTGATATCAAATTTGCAAATAATAAATTTTCAGAAATTTCAGTAATAGTTAATCCATACTTTTCAATTGAGAAAGTTAAGTGTTTGATTTTCTCCCTTATTTAATCCTGAAACTTTGTCAAATTTTCAGGAGAATTAGTTTCAGGTGTACTGTACACGAATCTGATATCAAATTTGCAAATAATAAAATTTCAGAAATTTCAGTAATAGCTAATCCATACTTGTCAATTGAGAAAGTTAAGCGTTTAATTTTCTCCCTTATTTAATCCTGAAACTTTGACAAATTTTCAGGAGAATTAGTTTCAGGTGTACTGTATACGAATCTAAAATCAAATTTGCAAATAATAAATTTTCAGGAATTTCAGTAATAGCAAACCAATACTTGTCAATTCAGAAAGTTAAGTGTTTATTTTCTCCTTTATTTAATACTGAAACTTTGTCAAATTTTCAGGAGAATTAGTTTCAGGTGTACTGTACACGAATCTGATATCAAATTTGCAAATAATAAATTTTCAGGAATTTCAGTAATAGCAAACCAATACTTGTCAATTCAGAAAGTTAAGTGTTTATTATCTCCTTTATTTAATCCTGAAACTTTGCCAAATTTTCAGGAGAATTAGTTTCAGGTGTACTGTACACGAATCTGATATCAAATTTGCAAATGATAAATTTTCAGAAATTTCAGTAATAGCTAATCCATACTTGTCAATTGAGAAAGTTAAGTGTTTGATTTTCTCCCTTATTTAATCCTGAAACTTTGTCAAATTTTCAGGAGAATTAGTTTCAGGTGTACTGTACACGAATCTAATATCAAATTTGCAAATAATAAATTTTCAGGAATTTCAGTAATAGCAAACCAATACTTGTCAATTTAAAAAGTTAAGTGTTTGATTTTCTCCCTTATTTAAGCCTGAAACTTTGTCAAATTTTCAGGAGAATTAGTTTCAGGTGTACTGTACACGAATCTAATATCAAATTTGCAAATAATACATTTTCAGAAATTTCAGTAATAGCTAATCCATACTTGTCAATTGAGAAAGTTAAGTGTTTATTTTCTCCCTTATTTAATTCTGAAACTTTGTCAAATTTTCAGGAGAATTAGTTTCAGGTGTACTGTACACGAATCTAATATCAAATTTGCAAATAATAAATTTTCAGAAATTTCAGTAATAGCTAATCCATACTTGTCAATTGAAAAAGTTAAGTGTTGATTTTCTTCCTTATTTAAGCCTGAAACTTTGTCAAATTTTCAGGAGAATTAGTTTCAGGTGTACTGTGCACGAATCTGATATCAAATTTGCAAATGATAAATTTTCAGAAATTTCAGTAATAGGTAATCCATACTTAACAATTGAGAAAGTTAAGTGTTTGATTTTCTCCCTTATTTAATCCTGAAACTTTGTCAAATTTTCAGGAGAATTAGTTTCAGGTGTACTGTACACGAATCTAATATCAAATTTGCAAATAATAAATTTTCAGGAATTTCAGTAATAGCAAACCAATACTTGTCAATTCAGAAAGTTAAGTGTTTGATTTTCTCCCTTATTTAATACTGAAACTTTGTCAAATTTTCAGGAGAATTAGTTTCAGGTGTACTGTATACGAATCTAAAATCAAATTTGCAAATAATAAATTTTCTGAAATTTCAGTAATAGCTAATCCATACTTATCAATTGAAAGAGTTAAGTGTTTGATTTTCTCCCTTATTTAAGCCTGAAACTTTGTCAAATTTTCAGGAGAATTAGTTGCAGGTGTACTATACACGAATCTAAAATCAAATTTGCAAATAATAAATTTTCAGAAATTTGTCAATTGTCAATACTTGTCAATTGAGAAAGTTAAGTGTTTGATTTTCTTCCTTATTTAATACTGAAACTTTGTCAAATTTTCAGGAGTATTAGTTTCATGTGTACTGGACATGAATCTGATATCAAATTTGCAAATGATAAATTTTCAGAAATTTCAGTTCAACCAATACTTGTCAATACAGAAAGTTATATGTTTGATTTTCTCTCTTATTTAATCCTGAAACTTTGTCAAATTTTCAGGAGAACTAGTTTCAGGTGTACTGTACACGAATCTGATATCAAATTTGCTAATAATAAATTTTCAGGAATTTCAGTAATAGCAAACCCATACAAGTCAATTGAGAAAGTTAAGTGTTTATTTTCTCCCTTATTTAATCCTGAAACTTTGTCAAATTTTCAGGAGAATTAGTTTCAGGTGTACTGTGCACGAATCTAAAATCAAATTTGCAAATAATAAATTTTCAGAAATTTCAGTAATAGCTAATCCATGCTTGTCGTATCCTATTGAACTGGAGTGGAACGTGAATGAAGACGACCGAAGAATGCTCGAATGTCATCTGCCAGACTTCCTTGTTCTTCTGATCAAATTAACCATTGTGCCTCGTGCCCGAGGCCCAGAGGGGCAGATGCCGACGATGTTCGCAAGCATACTTCCTCCCAGGGCGTCCCATCTCCTTCAGAAGACGGTTAATCGTGCGGAAACCTTTTCACAAGAGTCACGCGACGGAATAAACATCACAGCGAACGCGATGAATGGGCGAGGAACGCAATTAAATCTTCCGTTTTACGAGTGTCGTAAAAAATAATAAATTATTTGCCAAGTAAATTGGAGGACAATAAAATTGATTGGTAAGCTTGTCAATGCAGAAAGTTATACTTTTGATTTTCTCACTTATTTAATACTAAAGCTTAGGCAAATTTTCAGGAGAATTAGTTTCAGGTGTACTGTATACGAATCTAATATCAAATTTGCAAATAATAATTTTTCAGAAATTTCAGTAATAGCTAACTCATACTTGTCAATTGAGAAAGTTAAGTGTTTGATTTTCTTCCTTATTTAATACTGAAACTTTGTGAAATTTTCAGGAGAATTAGTTTCAGGTGTACTGTACACGAATCTAATATCAAATTTGGAAATGATAAATTTTCAGGAATTTCAGTAATAGCTAACCCATACTTGTCAATTTTTAGTGCAAACATTATTTTAGATGTTTGAGAATTCTCCACTTACTTCTTCGGTTTCTTCTTTGGCCGCGCTGCCGTCGAGAGACGACGCCGCAGATGTCACGTTTCGGAAGTCCAATTGTCGTCCTCACCAGAGCCGTCCGCACGTATTGAATACAATTAAAAGCGCGCTTTCCTCCAGCCGGCGGATAATAGTGTCCTTTCAGCCGGTTCCGTCGCCTTTATTTGTAAATGTTCACTTCCGGTTGCGCGACCGCCGGGGTGGCGTGGTCCACAATTGTGACTTCCGCCCGCCAAGAAGCCGAAGCCGAGGGCCTTTTGCTGGGCAGTAAATTCGATTGTGACGAATTTCCCAAATTGCGGCAATAAAGCAGATGTCCGGTCCAGAACGTGCCCGAAAAATGAAAAAATATATTACCCAAATAATAATCGAGGGACGTGACTAATGAATGTATGGACCAAATTATGAACAGAACTTTTACAAAACAAAGGAAGAGTTATCTATACTCTTCTGAATGTATCTATCTGAAAAGATAGATACATTTGTTACAAGAAATTTTACTGGAGTAGATTGCTTTTTGTAAACTTTCTTCTGGAAACAGCTGTACCAAAATCGCATTCAAAAAAATTAAAATGTAGCTTACGTTTTTGGTATACTACTATATATATATATACTACTATAAATATAGTATGTACCAAAAACGTATATATTTTTGTATCGATTTCTCTCTCGGTATCCAAAATATCTCCCACATTTTAATATGTGAGCAAATGCCTGAGGAAACGATTATAATGCATAAACAAACATTGTAAACCGGAAACGCGCACAACGACTGACCGTGCGTTTTTTGTTTTCCTTGGCGTCCCTCGTCACTCCGGGGGTGGCATTCGGTGGGACAGGAAGCATCCGGTCGACACCTACCCCTAATCCTGGCAGGGCTCCGGACAGGTGTCGGCGATTGTGGTGTTATTAGTGCCGGCATTAGCGGTGCCGGAAGGGCATTGCGCTCCGGGGGATCCTCCGGGAGTCGCGCACAATGGGAAAGACTTCCGTGGGAGAGCTCGAGGAGAGATTTTCGTCCACCGTGCGAAAGCCGGAGTTCAATCAGTAATTTTATAAGTACGCTTGAGGTCGACGAAATTGCGCCTTGAGAACGCAAAAGCTTAATTATTAACCTTAATTGGCATTTTTAAGGGAGCCCAGCTGCGCCTACAACAACAACAAAAAAATACAAACAAGAAGGGCGTTATTAGAATACCCAAGTTTGCATTGTTCCAATGCTCATAAGACAATCGATTTTTAATTTAAGACAATCGATTTTTAATTACCCCTGCAGCCTTACAAGTTGGCGGTGTTTGTTTGAAGACCTACCAAACAATTGATTTTCAACCACTATTACAACTTTATTGTTAGTAAGGCGCGTGCTAGTAATAGCACGAAAACAATGTATGGCACAAGACACGAATTGATTAAATTACTATTTAAAAAGGTGAAAGATGCAGGTGGTCATCGAAGATACTTTGGTAGCATTTCAATAATGATATCTCAAAAACCATCGTATCAATATGAAAGCAATTTATTGCTGATATTCCGTGATCTATTGGTATTATACTGATATAATTAATTTTATATCTAATGAGTGGTTCTAGAGTTATTTAAATTTTAGTGCCAACATACTATTTTAGCAACCGATATATGTGTCTCTATGATACTAAAATACATATATCTCTAGAACCAGCGTATCAATATTAACTAAATTTATTTCTAATATAAAGTGATATACCAATATATATCACGAGTAATTAAATTAATTTTCAATGAACGATTCTTGAGATATTGCAAGTTTCATGCGAACTTTGCTACAAGTTCTAGACTTTCTCCAATTAAGAACGCATTTAAATAGCGATATCTCAAAAACCAACGTATCAATACGAAAGCAATTTATCACTGATATTCCGTGATATATTGGTATTGTACTGATATAATTTAACTTATATCTAATGCGTGATTCTAGAGTTATTTAAATTTTAGTGCCAACATACTATTTTAGTAACTAATATAAGTGTCTCTCTGATATTTAAATACAGATTTCTCCAGATCCACCGTATCAATGTTAACTAAATTTATTTCTAATATTAAGTGATATACCAGTATATAGTACAAATAATCAATTTAATTTCCAATGAACCATTCTTGAGATATTGCAATATTCATGTTAACTTTGTTGCAATTTCTAGACTTTCTACAATTAAGATCGCATTTAAGTAACGATATCTCAAAAACCAACGTATCAATATGAAAGCAGTTCATTGCTGATATTCCATGATATATTGGTATTGTTCTGATATAATTGCATGTAAATCTAATGCGTGGTTCTAGAGTTATTTAAATTTTAGTGCCAACATAATATTTTAGTAAATGATATAAGTGCCTCTCTGATACTTAAGTACAGATATCTCTAGAACCAGCGTATCAATATCAACTAAATTTATTTACAATATAAAGTTATATACCAGTATATAGCACGAGTAATCAAATTAATTTCCAATGTACGATTCTTGTGATATGGCAATTTTTATGTGAACTTTGTTGCAATTTTTGACTTTCTCTAATTAAGATCGCATTTAAATAGCGATATCTCAAAAACCAACGTATCAATATGAAATCAATTTGTGGCTGATATTCCGTGATGTATTGGTATAGCACTCATATAATTAAATTTATATCTAATGAGTGGTTCTAGAGTTATTTAAGTTTTAGTGCCAGCATACAATTTTAGTAACCAAAATAAGTGTATCTCTCATACTTAAATGCAGATATCTCTAGAACCAGCGTATCAATATTAACTAAATTTATTTCTAATATAAAGTGATATACCACTATTTAGCACGAGTAATCAAATTAATTTCCAATGAACGATTATTGAGATATTGCAATTTTCATGTGAACTTTGTTGCAATTTCTAGACTTTCTCCAATTATGATCGCATTTAAATAGCGATATCTCAAAAACCAACGTATCAATATGAATGTTATTTATTGCTAATATTCCATGATATATTGGTATTATACTGATGTAATTTAATTTATATCTAATGAGTGGTTCTAGAGTTATTTAAATTTTAGTGCCAACATACTATTTTAGTAACCAATACAAGTGTCTCTCTGATACTTAATTACAGATATCTCTAGAACCAACGTATCAATATTAACTAAATTTATTTCTAATATAAAGTGATGTATCAGTATATATCACGAGGAATCAAATTAATTTCCAATAAACGATTCTTGAGATATTGCAATTTTCATGTGAATTTTGCTGCAATTTCTAGATTTTCTCTAATTAAGATCGCATTTAAATAGCGATATCTCAATAACCAACGTATCAATATGATAGCAATTTGTTACTGATATTGCATGATATATTGGCATTGTCCCAATATAATTCCATGTATATCTAATGCGTGGTTCTAGAGTTATTTAAATTTTAGTGCCAACGTACTATTTTAGTACCTAATATAAGTGTCTCTCTGATACTTAAATACAGATATCTCTAGAACCAGCGTATCAATATTAACTAAATTTATTTATAATATTAAGTGATGTACCAGTATATGTCACGAATAATAAAATTAATTTCCAATGAACGGTTCTTGAGATATTGCAATTTTCATGTGAACTTTGTTGCAATTTCTAGACTTTCTCCAATTTAGATCGCATTTAAATAACGATATCTCAAAAACCAACGTATCAATATGAAATCAATTTATTGCTGATATTTCGTGATATATTGGTATTGCTCTGATTTAATTAAATTTATATCTAATGAATGGTTCTAGAGTTATTAAAATTTTAGTGCCAACATATTATTTTAGTAACTAATATAAGTGTCTCTTTGATACTTAATTACAGATATCTCTAGAACCAGCTTATCAATATTAACTAAATTTATTTATAATAAGAAATGATATACCTGTATATAGCTCGAGTAATCAAATTAAATTCCAATGAAAGATTCTTGAGATATTGCAATTTTCCTGTGAACTTTGCTGCAATTTCTAGACTTTCTCTAATTAAGATCGCATTTAAATAACGATATCTCAAAAACCAACGTATCAATATGGAAGCAATTTATTGCTGATATTCCATGATATATTGGTATTGTACTGATATAATTTGATTTATATGTAATGAGTGGTTCTGGAGTTATTTAAGTTTTAGTGCCAACATACAATTTTAGTAACCAATATAAGTGTATCTCTCATACTTAACTGCAGATATCTATAGAACCAGCGTATCAATATAAACTAAATTTATTTCTAGTATTAAGTGATATACCACTATATCGTACGAGTAATCACATTAATTTCCAATGTACGATTCTTCAGATATTGCAATTTTTATGTGAACTTTGTTGCAATTTCTAGACTTTCTCCAATTAAGATCGCATTTAAATAGCGATATCTCAAAAACCAACGTATCAATATGAAAGCAATTTATTGCTGATATTCCGTGATACATTGGTATTGTACTGATATAATTGCATGTATCTCTAATGAGTGGTTCTCGAGTTATTGAAATTTTAGTTCCAACATACAATTTTAGTAACCTATATAAGTGTCTCTCTGATACTTAAATACAGATATCTCTAGAAACAGCGTATCAATATAAACTGAATTTATTTCTAGTATAAAGTGATATATCAGTATATAGCACGAGTAATCAAATTAATTTCCAATGAACGATTATTGAGATATTGCAATTTTTATGTGAACTTTGGTGCAATTTCTAGACTTTCTCCAATTAAGATCGCATTTAAATAGCGATATCTCACAAACCAACGTATCAATATGAAAGAAATTTATTGCTCCTATTCCGTGATATATTGTTATTACACTCCTACAATTAATTTTCTATCTAATGAGTGGTTCTAGAGTTATTTAAGTTTTAGTGCCAACATATTATTTTAGTAACCAATATAAGTGTCTCTCTGATACTTAAATACAGATATCTCTAGAACCAGCGTATCAATATTAACTAAATTTATTTCTCATATAAAGTGATATACCAGTATATAGCACGAGTAATCAAATTAATTTCCAATGTACGATTATTTAGATATTGCAATTTTCATGTGAACTTTGTTGCAATTTCTAGACTTCTAGATACTTAACTACATGTAGCTCTAGAACCAGCGTATGAATAGTAACTAAATTTGTTTCTAATATAAAGTAATATACCAATATATAGCACTAGTAATCAAATTAATTTCCAATGAACGATTCTTGAGATATTGCAATTTTCATGTGAACTTTGTTGTAATTTCTAAACTTTCTCAAATTAAGATCGCATTTAAATAACGATATCTCAAAAACCAACGTATCAATATGAATGTAATTTGTTACTGATATTTCATGATATATTGGTGTTATACTTCTATAATAAAGTTTGTATCTAATGGGCGATTCTAGAGATTTTTCATGTTTTAGCTGACATTTGACTCTTCAAACTTGATCATTTGACAATGATTTTTTAGCAGTTGATTGCGAACCATTTAACAATTGATTAACGACTATTTAACAATTGACTAATTGATGGTTGACGTTTAGCAGTTGTTTATTTGAGATTCATTTATTAAACAGTCGATTATCATTCGCGCTGTTTTGTTTTTGATACGGGCCGTGCCCGGAGGAAGTGACGCGCTCAAGGAGGTTGCTGTCCGTTGGCGGCGTCTTGCGATCATCCGGCGCGACGTTGAAATAAATTTAACGTCTGGAAGGAGGCAATAATTGCGCGCATCCACAGACACAGGCAAGACGCTAATTTGCGCCGCTAATAAATATTAAAAGGCGGAGGAAGCGCGCCCGGAAGCGGATGTCGCGCTTCCTGGTCCCGAGACTTCCGATTCCGAAACGGAGCGCCCCAATATCTTATCGGCGCATACGGATAAAGCCTAATTTACACAAATTACGGTGTAATTAATGCGCCTCGGGACAGGATGTCTGGAAGGGGGCGCAAGGACGCGCGCTCGGGGGGCCCCTGCGCCGCGGTCAACGCGGCCGGCGCGGCGCAGGACCTCCGGCCCGTGCGGCACGTCCGCATTCCTCACGTGCTGCGTGACCCCCGACAATCGGGACACCTTTGAGTGCGGCCCGTGGGCCTTAAAACTGCCCGGCCCTCGTCTTAAGCACCTGGACGACCCGAGAAGGCTCGGGTTTCGCAAACTGCGCATTCCGATGCAACGGAATACCCTATTTTTTTTTTATTAGAAAAGACATAAAATGTGTAGAAATCATATACAAAACTATTAACAATCTAAAGCAAACTGTAATGCCACTCGATTGATATATTAGTTTCAAATACTAAATTTTAACTTGCAGCTATTATTGGTGATCAAAATGTGGTTTTGAAAATTTTGAAAAATTACATTATTTTCTGATTTCCTTCAATTCAAAACACAAAGATCATAGCACACAATAGACAATCAGGTCAGAAGTGTAAATAGATTCTGGCTTGGTTCTGGGTTTCTGACTGTAGATTCCAGAAAAAAATGTTCTGCAGCTTCTATTAGACATTCTATTGATTGGTCCTTCGAACCGTGAATAAACAATCCCTTTGTGGGCCGCTTCCTCTGTCGGCCTGCGGCGTTTGGGGCCGTGCAAAAATACGATCCCCTGAGTAAACATCCCGCTTCCTCTTGGGGTGAGAGAGGAGCCCTCCGACGGGGAATTTTCGGGGGCCCCCACCTTCGCCCCTGCCCCGGTCAAAAGCGCGCGCGTCTGGCTCGCAGCGTCATTCCCGTTTCCGTGTGCTTCTTGGACGGTTGCGCGTGGGCAGCTGCGTCCATCACGCGCGTATAGTTTTGTGCGGCACGCGCCCAGTACATCACCCATAACACCGGAAGTGATAAGGCAATTGCTCGACCACCACCTGCCCTACAAGACCCACCGAGGAAGACTTCAAGAGCAGCAGTTTTCGCCAGTATTACCCAGAGGTAGGAATTTCGCAAATCAATAATTTGGTTTAAAAAAATTTGAATACGCGCACGTAAATGCGTCGGCGCGCACGTGCTTGCTTCATTTGTTTCCGATGCGCGACCTCAGCCGCGCTTTCTCGATTAATTAACCCATTTTCTCCGCTTATTTTTAACTAATTGTGTAGACAAAGATTAACACCAGCCGCACACTTCATTCAATGCTGCACTGTGTACTACATCCAATTCTTGAGATATTTCGTACTTGAGATATTGCAATTTTCATGTGAACTTTGTTGCAATTTCTAGACTCTCTCCAATTGAGATCGCATTTAAAATAACGATATCTCCAAAACCAGCGTATCAATATGAAAGCAATTTATTGCTGATATTCCGTGATATATTAGTAGTATACTGGTACAATTAAATTGATATCCAATGAGTGGTTCTAGAGTTATTTAAATTTTAGTGCCAACATACTATTTTAGTAACCAATATAAGTGTCTGTCTGATACTTAAATACAGATATCTCTAGAACCAGCGTATCAATAATAACTAAATTTATTTCTAATATAAAGTGATATACTAGTATATAGCACGAGCATTCAAATTAATTTCCAATGAACGATTCTTGAGATATTGCAATTTTCATGTGAACTTTGTTGCAATTTCTAGACTTTCTCCAATTAAGATCGCATTTAAATAGCGATATCTCAAAAACCAACGTATCAATATGAAAGCAATTTATTGCCGATATTCCATAATATATATGTATTAAACTGATACAATTAAATTTCGATCTAATGAGTTGTTCTAGAGTTATTTAAATTTTAGTGCGAACATACTATTTTAGTAACTGATATAAGTGTCTCTCTGATACTTAAATACATATATCTCTAGAACCAGCGTATCAATATAAACTGAATTTATTTCTAATATAAAGTGATATACCACTATATAGCACGAGTAATTAATTTAATTTACAATGAACGATTCTTGAGATATTGCAATTTTCATGTGAACTTTGGTGCAATTTCTAAACTTTCTCCAATTAAGATTGCATTTAAATAACGATATCTCAAAAACCAGCGTATCAATATGAAAGCAATTTATCGCCGATATTCCATGATATATTGGTATTAAACTGATACAATTAAATTTCGATCTAATGAGTGGTTCTCGAGTTATTTAAATTTTACTGCCAACGTACTAGTAACCAATACCAGTGTCTCTCTGGTACTTAAATACAGATATCTCTAGAACCAGCGCATCAATATTAACTAAATTTATTTCTAGTATTAAGTGATATACCATTATATAGTACGAGTAATCATATTAATTTCCAATGAACAATTCTTGAGATATTGCAATTTTCATGTGAACTTTGTTGCAATTTCTAGACTTTCTCCAATTTAGATCGCATTTAAATAACGATATCTCAAAAACCAACGTATCAATATGAATGTCATTTATTGCCAATATTCCATGATATATTGGTATTAAACTGATACAAATAAATTTCGATCTAATGAGTGGTTCTCGAGTTATTTAAATTTTACTGCCAACGTACTAGTAACCAATACCAGTGTCTCTCTGATACTTAAATACAGATATCTTTAGAACCAGCGTATCAATATTAACTAAATTTATTTCTACTTTTAAGTGATATACCAGTATATAGTATGAGTAATCAAATTAATTTCCAATGAACGATTCTTGAGATATTGCAATTTTCATGTAAACTTTGTTGCAATTTCTAGACTCTAGATACTTAACTACAGATATCTCTAGAATCAGCGTATCAATATTAACTAAATTTATTTATAATATAAAGTGATACACCAGTATATAGTACGAGTAATCAAATTAATTTCCAATTAACGATTCTTGAGATATTGCAATTTTCATGTAAACTATGTTGCAATTTCTAAACTTTCTCCAATTAAGATCGCATTTAAATAACGATATCTCAAAAACCAACGTACCAATATGAATGTAATTTATTCTTGATATTCCATGATATATTGGTAATGCACTGATGTAATTTAATTCATATATAATGAGTGGTTCTAGAGTTATTTAAATTTTAGTGCCAACATACTATTTTAGTAACTAATATAAGTGCCTCTCTGATACTTAAATACACATATCTCTAGAACCAGCGTATCAATATTAACTAAATTTATTTCTAATATTAAGTGATATACCAGTATATAGTACGAGTAATCAAATTAATTTCCAATGAACGATTCTTGAGGTATTGCAATTTTCATGTGAACTTTGTTGCAATTTCTAGACTTTCTCCAATTAAAATCGCATTTATATAACGATATCTCAAAAACCAACGTATCAATATGAATGTTATTTGTTGTTGGTATTCCATGATATATTGGTATTATACTGATATAATTAATTTTATATCTAATGAGTGGTTCTCGAGTTATTTGAATTTTAGTGCCAACATACTATTTTAGTAACCAATATAAGTGTCTCTCTGATACTTAAATACATACATCTCTAGAACCAGCGTATCAATATTAACTAAGTTATTTCTCATATTAAGTGATATACCAGTATATAGTACCAGTAATCAATTTAATTTCCAATGAACAAATCTTGAGATATTACAATTTTCCTTTGAACTTTATTATTTTGGTGCAATTTCTAGACTTTCTCCAACTGAGATCGCATTTAAATAATATTTTTTACCATACGTACATTAAAGCAACAAATATTTTATTATCTACCATATTCCATATTTATGTTGTGTCTGCGTTTACTCATTAAGGTGCGTACAAGTAAATTTTGATAAATACTTGCACATATTCTCATATCTAACAGTTTTTTTGTTGATAACTTTCGGTACTTCCTGTTACTCACTAGTGAGTAATATCACAATGTGAACCTGCCAATTTTATACAATATCTGAAGTTGTATAAATTTTCATCTAAATCATAGGGCTAGTTTTCTCTAAATTCTTGAGGCTTTAGTACAGAATCACTTCTTGTAGGGTTTAAGAAACATGTTGAAATTTTAACTGTTTAATGTTATTTGTAAATTTTAATGGAAGTGGGTTGTAGCTACTATTTAGTAGCTACTATTTATTATGTAGCTGGTTCAATGTTTTTAAAATTCATAGTTTATTTAATTTTTGTAAGACCTCTGGTAATAACTTGTGTGTTGTTAGCTGCAGGACGCTTGAAACGACATTGTTTCATTGTTTCTGCGTCCAAATTCGTATGTTTGAAATAGTGGAGCGCGTGAATCAATTGTTTTCGCGTGTGAGCGTCTCGAGCGGCGATTGTTTTGCGTTTTTGTGACACGCGAATTGCACAATGCGAAGGAAACACACAAAGAACGTGTGTGAACCGCACGTCTCTTAATTGTTCCCTTATTCCCCACTCTTGGATTGTTTAAACAATGCTCCCTGAAGTTAAAAACACTCAAAATAATGCGTCTAATAATAATAATAATAACGTTATTACTGCCCATATAACATATTGTATCACTAAAAGTGCATCTAAATTGATCATTAGAAAATACATGCTAATATAGAATCTTAATATCTCGAAACCCAAACATTGGACTTTAATTATTTTTTCTATGTGAACTACTTATATAATAATATTCATGACTAAGAAATATCATCAGTATTGATAGGCTAGTTAATTAATAATTATTTATCAAATATTTAATACATTTGTTTCACAATAGTATTAAAATTGGTGTCCTGCGAATATTAAATTTTATTTGCCTTGTGAGCTGATAGGGTTCTCGTTCCCTCGTATTATTTTTTGTGACGAAAAAAAATCGGCACCTCAATTATTGGGGGCACGTGACGCAACTTTTGAACAATTGGCCGCGACTAAAAAAGGCGAATTGTGAGCGAACTGGCCAGCCGGATTGTAAATAACTGATAGAGATATATGTGTGTATGAGTTTGTATGAGCATGTATGAGCATGTATGTGGGTGCATGTGTAGAGGAGCGCGCGCGCTCACATCCACATACGCGCATAATAAATATAAAGGACACATGTGCAGGATATCCGTATCCTAGCCATAGTCTAGCGTCGTCCGGAACTGCCGGATATTTATTATCAACGATTTTCAATTAGCATTATTATTTTTCCGTTTTTATTTATGTAATTCATACCGGTGTGCGATCGGGTTTCCCATTGTCCGCGAAGAACAATGCGGACATCGCGGGTCCCACGCAAAATCGACGGTTTTCAGGATATTTTCGGCGATTCGACAGGATCCTGAGGCCTCGGCGTCCTTGCCGGGCGCCAATTGAGCAAATCGCGGCTCAAAGGAGAGGATTTCCTGGCGGCACCGCCTTTCAGGACGATAATGAATGCAAATCTTGGCAACTTCCTGTGCAGAGGAGAAGCGGCCCGGCGGAGGAAGCGTCGGTTCCGCCGCGACGCGGAAAAAAACGGGCAGGATCGCGTGCATCGTCCGTCCTGCTCGCGTGCCCCAAGCTTACGCAATGGTCCTTCGTCCTCGCCATCTGCGGAAACGCCGGAAACAGTTTTCAATAGCAACGGAAAGCAGAAAAACAAAAAAAAAAACTACAAGAGAAGCTTTGCCAGAGCAGCCGATATTTGATAAGCAACTAATAATTAACTAGTGTATCAATATTGATGATATTTCTTAGTCATTAATATTATCATATAAGTAGTTCACACAAAAAACATAATTACAGTCCAATGTTTCGTTTTTGAGATATCACGATTTTCATATCAACTTAGTTATTTTGGTGCAATTTCTAGACGTTCTCCAATTAAGATCGCATTTATATAACAATATCTCGAAAACCAACGTATCAATATGAAAGCAATTTGTTGCTGATATTCCATGATATATTGGTATTATACTGATATAATTAAATTTATATCTAATGAGTGGTTCTAGAGTTATTTATATTTTAGTGCCAACATACTATTTTAGTAACTAATATAGTCTCCTGATACTTAAATACAGATATCTCTAGAAGCAGCGTATCAATATTAACTAAATTTATTTCTAGTATTAATTGATATACCAGTATATAGCACGAGTAATCAAATTAATTTCCAATGAACGATTCTTGAGATATTGCAATTTTCATGTGAACTTTGTTGCAATTTCTAGACTTTCTTCAATAAAGATCGCATTTAAATAACGATATCTCAAAAACCAACGTATCAATATGAAAGGAATTGGTTGCTGGTATTTCATGATATATTAGTATTATATTGATATAATTAAATTGATATCTAATGAGTGGTTCCAGAGTTATTTAAATTTTAGTGCCAACGTACTATTTTAGTAGCGAATATAAGTGTCTCTCTGATACTTATATGCAGATATCTCTACAACCAGCGTATCAATATTAACTAAATTTATTTCTGATATAAAGTGATATACCAGTATATACCACGAACAATCAAATTTATTTCCAATGTACCATTTTTGAGATATTGCAATTTTCATGTGAACTTTGTTGCAATTTCTAAACTTTCTCCCATTAAGATCGCATTTAAAAAACGATATCTCAATAACCAACGTATCAATATGAATGTAATTTATTGCTGATATTCCATGATATATTGGTATTAAACTGATATAATTAAATTGATATCCAATGAGTGGTTTTAGAGTTATTTACATTTTAGTGCCAACATACTATTTTAGTAACGAATATAAGTGTCTCTCTGATACTTATATACAGATATCTCGAGAACCAGCGTATCAATATTAACTAAATTTATTTCTAATATTAACTGATATACCAGTACATAGCATGAGTAATCAAATTAATTTCCAATAAACGATTCTTGAGATATTGCAATTTTCATGTGAACTTTGTTGCAATTTCTAGACTTTCTCCAATTAAGATCGCATGTAAATAACGATATCTCAAAAACCAACGTATCAATATGTTAGCAATTTGTTGCTGGTATTCCATGATATATTGGTATTATACTGATATAATTAAATTAATATCCAATGAGTGGTTCTAAAGTTATTCCAATTTTAGTGCCAACATACTATTTTAGTAACTAGTATAAGTGTCTCCTGATACTTATATGCAGATATCTCTAGAAGCAGCGTATCAATATAAACTTAATTTATTTATAGTATAAAGTGATATACCAGTATATACCACGAGCAATCAAATTAATTTCCAATTAACGGTTCTTGAGATATTACAATTTTCATATGAACTTCGTTATTTTGGTGCAAGATCGCATTTAAATAACAATATCTCAAAAACCGACGTATCAATATTAAAGCAATTTAATGCTGGTATTCCATGATATATTGGTATTATACTGATACAATTAAATTGATATCCAATGAGTGGTTCTAGAGTTATTTCATTTTTAGTGCCAACATACTTTTTTAGTAACCAATATAAGTGTCTCTCTGATACTTAAATACATATATCTCTACAACCAGCGGATCAATATTAACTAAATTTATTTCTAATATTAACTGAAATACCAGTATATAGCACGAGTAATCAAATTAATTTCCAATGAACGGTTCTTGAGATATTATAATTTTCATATGAACTTTGTTATTTTGGTGCAAGATCGCATTTAAATAACGATATCTCAAAAACCAACGTATGGATATGAATGTAATTTATTGCTGATATTCCATGATATATTGGTATTATACTTATATAATTAAATTGATATCCAATGAGTGGTTCTAGAGTTATTTCAATTTTAGTGCCAACATAGTATTTTAGTAACTAGTATAGGTGTCTCCTGATACTTAAATACAGATATTTCTAGAACCAATGTATCAATATTAACTAAATTTATTTCTAATATAAAGTGATATACCAGTATGTACCACGAGCAATCAAATTAATTTCCAATTAACGGTTCTTGAGATATTGCAATTTTCATGTGAACTTTGTTGCAATTTCTAGACTTTCTCCAATTAAGATCGCATTTATATAATGATATCTCAAAAACCAACGTATGAATATGAAAGCAATTTGTTACTTATATTCCATGATGTATTGGTATTATACTGATATAATTAAATTGATGTCCAATGAGTGGTTCTCGAGTTATTTAAATTTTAGTGCCAACTTACTATGTTAGTAACTAAGATAAGTGTCTCTCTGATACTTAAATACATATATCTCTGGAACCAGCGTATCAATATTAACTAAATTTATTTCTAATATAAAATGATATACCAGTATATACCACGAGCAATCAAATTAATTTCCAATGAACGGTTCTTGAGATATTACATTTTTCATATTAATTTTGTTATTTTGATGCAAGATCGCATTTAAATAACGATATCTCAAAAACCAACGTATCAATATTAAAGCAATTTAATGCTGGTATTCCATGATATATTGGTATTATACTGACACAATTAAATTGATATCCAATGAGTGGTTCTTGAGTTATTTCATTTTTAGTGCCAACATACTTTTTTAGTTACTAATATAAGTGTCTCCTGATACTTAAATCCAGATATCTCTAGAACCAGCGTGTCAATATTAACTAAATTTATTTCTAGTAATACGTGAGATACCACGATATAGCACAAGTAATCAAATTAAATTCCAATGAACGATTCTTGAGATATTGCAATTTTCATGTGAACTTTGTTGCAATTTCTAGACTTTCTCCAATTAAGATCGCATTTAAATAACGATATCTCAAAATCCAACCTATCAATATGAAAGCAATTTGTTGCTGATATTTCATGATATATTGGTATTATGCTGCTATAATTAAACTTATATCTAATGAGTGGTTCTCGAGTTATTTAAATTTTAGTGCCAACATACTATTTTAGTAACCAATATAAGTGTCTCTCTGATACTGAAATACACATATCTTTAGAACCAGCGTATCAATATTAACTAAATTTATTTCTAGTAATAAGTGATATACCACTATATAGTACAAGTAATCAAATTAGTTTCCAATGAACGGTTCTTGAGATATTATAATTTTCATATGAACTTTGTTATTTTGGTGCAAGCTCGGATTTAAATAACGATATCTCAAAAACCAATGTATCAATATGAAAGCAATTTGGTGCTGGTATTCCATGATATATTGGTATTATACTGATATAATTAAATTGATATTCAATGAGTGGTTGTAGAGTTATTTAAATTTTAGTGCCAACATACTATTTTAGTAACCAATATAAGTGTCTCTCTGATACTTAAATACAGATATCTCTAGAACCAGCGTATCAATATTAACTAAATTTATTTTTGATATTAAGTGGTATACCAGTATATACCACGAGCAATCAAATTAATTTCCAATGAACGGTTCTTGAGATATTATAATTTTCATATAAACTTTGTTATTTTGGTGCAAGATCGCATTTAAATAACGATATCTCAAAAACCAACGTATCAATATGATTGTAATTTGTTACTGATATTCCATGATATATTGGTATTATACTGATATAATTAAATTAATATCCAATGAGTGGTTCTAGAGTTATTTCAATTTTAGTGCCAAGATACTATTTTAGTAAATTGTATAAGTGTCTCTCTGATACTTATATGCAGATATCTCTAGAAGCAGCGTATCAATATTAACTAAATTTATTGCTAATATTAAGTGATATACCAGTATATAGCACGAGTAATCACATGAATTTCCAATGAACGATTTTTGAGATATAGCAATTTTCATATGAACTTAGTTATTTTGGTGCAATTTCTAGACTTTCTAGAAATCTTCCATAATTTTTTTGTTTAACAAACCATCGTCTCTTGATGGTAAAACATCCAACATCTCTCCTCTCGTGTGCATCGCGGTGCCGTTCTGCGCGGAAGTGGAGCGTGGCGCCCGCGAGGTCGTCGCTTCTTCTTCGCCGGCTCCTTCGCTCCCAGGGCACGTCCGCAATTAACGCGGCGCTCGGCGGCCCCACGGGCCCCACGATGGGCGCGCTTCCTGCCGCCTTCCTTTGTTCGGCCGCCTTCTTTTGTTCCGCCGCCTCCTTGGGCGCGATTATCATACAATCGCGGGGTTATCGTGCGCGCGGGACCGGATGGCCGCGGGGGAGGAGAGATGCTCGCTAATCAGGAAGCTGGCGCGCCGAAATCCCAATTGCCGAGGGCCGGAAAACCCTCATATAAAAAAATATCTTCCAGAGTTGCGCCGCAAAAGTACTGAAGAGGTTTTAAATAGAAGTTAGGGCGATAGACGGACCACTTAAAATATGAGCCCTCAGTACCTACAAAATGGTTTGCCATTGTGCCATGTTTTAAGTGGAAAACAATCAAAGAGGCCAAACTATTTATTGGAAAATTTTGAAGTTTTCAAGCCATTGAATACAACACCAAATTTACTAGTTAGGGTAGCATTTTTGTCGCTTTAAAAATTTAGAACTAAAATAATATTCGTTTTTATTTATAAAATTTTCTGCGATGAAATTTGATATTCGTCGGTGTCTGCCAGAAGGAAGCGGACGCTCGTTTCTTCGGGATTGAGTGGTCCGGCTCTTCGGGGGCGTGCGAGGGCCCCTTAATAATTGGGCATTAGGTATTTTGAGGGCTCGTTTCCCACTAATTGGCACTTGAACTGCGCGAAATCCGACACTTCCGACCAGGTCAGGCCAACACGTGCTGGCCGGTCGCCCCCGGAAAGGGGGGTGGCGGCCCCAGGAAGCACCCTCGCCGGCGGGCGGGCCCGGTGCCGCAGCGCAGACAGGAACAGGAAGCGCGTGTCCGCCGGCGGGCTTGGGGGGCCCCCCAATTTCCTAATCGCTTTACGTCTGATGAATTGATACTTCCTACGGCCGGGGGCCGCGCGGCGTCGGCCCCCGGCGCGCGGGAGGATGCCCAGATGTCTTCGCCGCGTTAATTTCCCGTCGAGACGTCGCTAATCGCCTCTTCCTCCCGGCGGCAATTGCGAGATGAATGGAATTAGTGTTGAGGGAATTTTCTGCGGCCGATAAACGGAAGATGACGTCAATCTTTTGGTGGCGCGCATCGACGCCCGAGAAGCGCGTCCACGGGGAACCGGAAGCGGACGACATTAAAACCGCGGCCTCCCCCAGGGCTCTAATCAATCATGGGCACTATCGTGCGCCCCCCGAGTGGCAGGAAGGAGACGCCGATCGCTTATCTGCGCCATGTGCGCCGGTTATCGCTGCGATTTCCGCGCGAAGGGGGCTCTATTTTCGTGTGGGCATTTATTTGCGTCCCCCGTTCCCTGGGTGCGCCCGTCGGGAACCAAAAGTTCCTGTGGGTATTTCTGGAAAGCGAGTAAATCACCGGATGATATAGCTGGGAACAAGAACAACACTTTTATTCTAGTGTACGTTTAAATACCGATATCTCAAAAACCAACGTATCAATATGAATGCAATTTATTGCCGATATTCCATGATATATTGGTATTAAACTGATACAATTAAATTTTGATCTAATGAGTGGTTCTCGAGTTATTTAAATTGTAGTGCCAACATACTATTTTAGTAACCAATATAAGTGTCTCTCTGTTACTTAAATACAGATTTCTCCAGATCCAGCGTATCAATATTAACAAAATTTATTTCTACTATTAAGTGATATACCACTATATAGTACGCGTAATCAAATTAATTTCCAATGAATGATTCTTGAGATATTGCAATTTTAATGTGAACTTTGTTGCAATTTATAGACTTTCTCCAATTAAGATCGCATTTAAATAACGATATCTCAAAAACCAACGTATCAATATGAATGTAATTTATTGCTGATACTCCATGATATATTGGTATTGTACTGATACAATTAAATTTTGATCTAATGAGTGGTTCTTGAGTTATTTAAATTTTAGTGCCAACATACTATTTTGGTAACCAATATAAGTGTCTCTCTGTTACTTAAATACAGATATCTCTAGAACCAGCGTATCAATATAAACTAAATTTATTTCTAGTATTAAGTGATATACCAGTATATAGTATGAGTAATCAAATTAATTTCCAATGAACCATTCGTGAGATATTGCAATTTTCATGTGAACTTTGTTGCAATTTCTAGACTTTCTCCAATTAAGATCGCATTTAAATAACGATATCTCAAAAACCACCGTATCACTATGAATGCAATTTAGTGCCAATATTCCATGGTATATTGGTATTAAACTGAGACAATTAAATTTCGATCTAATGAGTGGTTCTTGAGTTATTTAAATTTTACTGCTAACATACTGGTAACCAATATAAGTGTATCTCTGTTACTTAAATACAGATATCTCTAGAACCAGCGTATCAATATTAACTAAATTTATTTCTAGTATTAAGTGATATACCACTATATAGCACGAGTAATCAAATTAATTTCCAATGAACGATTCTTGAGATATTGCAATTTTCATGTGAACTTTGTTGCAATTTCTAGACTTTCTCCAATTTAGATCGCATTTAAATAACGATATCTCAAAAACCAACGTATCAATATGCATGAAATTTATTGCCGATATTCCACGATATATTGGTATTAAACTGATACAATTAAATTTCGATCTAATGAGTGGTTCTCGAGTTATTTAAATTTTAGTGCCAACATACTATTTTAGTAACTAATATAAGTGTCTCTCTGATACTTAAATACATATATCTCTAGAACCAGCGTATCAATATTACCTAAATTTATTTCTAGTATTAAGTGATATTACCATTATATAGTACGAGTAATCAAATTAATTTCCAATGAACGATTCTTGAGATATTGCAATTTTCATGTGAACTTTGTTGCAATTTCTAGACTTTCTCCAATTTAGATCGCATTTAAATAACGATATCTCCAAAACCAACGTATCAATATGAATGTAATTTATTGCTGATATTCCATGACATATTGGTATTAAACTGATACAATTAAGTTTCGATCTAATGAGTGGTTCTCGAGTTATTTAAATTTTAGTGCCAACATACTATTTTAGTAACTAAGATAAGTGTCTCTCTGATACTTAAATACAGATTTCTCCAGATCCACCGTATCAATATTAACTAAATTTATTCCTAATATTAAGTGATATACCAGTATGTAGTACGAGTAATCAAATTAATTTCCAATGAACGATTCTTGAGTTATTACAAGTTTCATGTGAATTTTGTTATTTGCATTGCATCTTCAGCACTTGCAACTGATTGTGCCCACTGTTAATATCGTATTTTTCTCTCTTCTTTCAGACCTCGCGTGCAGCGATCTCAGCAGCCATAGGTTACTACAGCTCGAAGGCCAAGTTCGAGAAGATCATGCAGACCGCTGCCCAGTCTGTGCCCGTGCGGTATGGACCCTCTTCGGAGTGGGCCAGGCCAGCGCCTGTCTTCAGGAGCCGCCGAGCGGACGATAATAACCTTCCCAAAGGTAACAGCAGCAGAATTAACTTCTTCATTTACACATAATTACTAGATTATGCTTTGAAACTTCGAACTTCATATTTCATGTAATAATTTTCTGCGTTTCTGTTTCAGATCCTAGGCAGTGGTCGAGGGAGCACGTGGCCCAGTGGCTGGGCGAGGTGGCCGCGACGCACGGCCTCCCGGAGGTGCCCCAGGCCCGGTTCCTCATGAACGGCAAGGCCCTGTGCCTGATGTCCCCGAACATGTTCCTCAGCAGGGTGCCCCTTGGCGGCAAGCTGCTCTACAAGGACTTCCAGCTGAGGCTGTGCGCAGCCATGTACTCGCTGGACTGAGCCGCCCCCGCGAGCCTCCCGTCCTCCAGAAACGCGCGTGCAGCTAAATTCTCCCACGGGAACCCCCAGAGGACGGCGCCCACGGCTTGCATCCACGTCTCGGCCCGTCGCACACCTTCCTACGTATTTATTTCTGAGATTCTTTAAGTGTAAATATAAGCTAGTCACCTGTACATATAAATAAACTGAGTTGTATATTAATATAATAAATAATAGTAACATAAACGAACATTTATTTGAAACGCAACGCGCTATCTAGCGGATAACTATTCAACTACTAAGTAGCGCCATCTAGCCGCCTCCTGTAGAACTACTGGATGGCGCCATCTACACGCCTCCTACTGAACTACTGGATGGCGCCATCTAACGCCCAACTATTAAACTAAAAGCAGCGTCATCTGGCGGCCACATATGCAACTGCTTAAATGCGTGCCGGTAACGTCGGTACCTATAATTGTTAGCGCGTCGGACACTTCCATTTTAAACGCGATACAAACAACGTATTATTTAAATCAGTCAAGGCGAGCAAAAGCTGTCCGTAGATGTTCGCGCATTGATATTTAAAAGGCACCTCGTGCCTGGTTATATTCAATGCCCGATAAAGCTACGCTGATGAGTCCTAAAGGACGAAACAGCTTGAGATCCTGTGCCGGACACGCCTGGAACCTGTACGGGACCAGGGAAGCTGCGCGGACCTTCATGGGCAAGCCACGAGATGCTTTCAACGATGGAATGGACATATCGCGGTGAGTATAAAATATGCATAAACGATCTCTTGCGACTTCTGTGTTCCTGGTACGAGATCCAAAATTACAAAGTTTGTAGTGTTAAAATTTCTTTCCATGAATACAATAAAACTGAGTACGCAGTATGATGCAGTAGCAAATGCTGATTCCAAATATGCAAACCGCAATGCTGTGCGATTCTTAGTTACCGAGATAAAAATTAATAACGAATAAACGATCTCTTGCGACTTCTGTGATCCTGGTACGAGATCCAAATTTACAAAGTATGTAGTGTTAAAATTTCTTTACAATAATTCGATAAAACTGAGTACGCAGTATGATGCAGTAGCAAATGCTGATTCCAAATATGCAAACCGCAATGCTGTGCGATTCTTAGTTACCGAAATAAAAATTAATAACAACTAAACGATCTCTTGCGACTTCTGTGATCCTGGTACGAGATCCAAAATTACAAAGTTTGTAGTGTTAAAATTTCTTTACAGTAATTCGATAAAACTGAGTACGCAGTATGATGCAGTAGCAAATGCTGATTCCAAATATGCAAACCGCAATGCTGTGCGATTCTTAGTTACCGAGATAAAAATTAAAAACCACTAAACGATCTCTTGCGACTTCTGTGATCCTGGTACGAGATCCAAAATTACAAAGTTTGTAGCGTTAAAATTTCTTTACAATAATTCGATAAAACTGAGTACGCAGTATGATGCAGTAGCAAATGCTGATTCCAAATATGCAAACCGCAATGCTGTGCGATTCTTAGTTACCGAGATAAAAATTAATAACGACTAAACGATCTCTTGCGACTTCTGTGATCCTGGTACGAGATCCAAATTTACAAAGTTTGTAGTGTTAAAATTTCTTTACAGTAATTCGATAAAACTGAGTACGCAGTATGATGCAGTAGCAAATGCTGATTCCAAATATGCAAACCGCAATGCTGTGCGATTCTTAGTTACCGAGATAAAAATTAATAACGACTAAACGATCTCTTGCGACTTCTGTGATCCTGGTACGAGATCCAAAATTACAAAGTTTGTAGTGTTAAAATTTCTTTACAGTAATTCGATAAAACTGAGTACGCAGTATGATGCAGTAGCAAATGCTGATTCCAAATATGCAAACCGCAATACTGTGCGATTCTTAGTTACCGAGATAAAAATTAATAACGACTAAACGATCTCTTGCGACTTCTGTGATCCTGGTACGAGATCCAAATTTACAAAGTTTGTAGTGTTAAAATTTCTTTACAGTAATTCGATAAAACTGAGTACGCAGTATGATGCAGTAGCAAATGCTGATTCCAAATATGCAAACCGCAATGCTGTGCGATTCTTAGTTACCGAGATAAAAATTAATAACGACTAAACGATCTCTTGCGACTTCTGTGATCCTGGTACGAGATCCAAAATTACAAAGTTTGTAGTGTTAAAATTTCTTTACAGTAATTCGATAAAACTGAGTACGCAGTATGATGCAGTAGCAAATGCTGATTCCAAATATGCAAACCGCAATACTGTGCGATTCTTAGTTACCGAGATAAAAATTAATAACGACTAAACGATCTCTTGCGACTTCTGTGATCCTGGTACGAGATCCAAATTTACAAAGTTTGTAGTGTTAAAATTTCTTTACAGTAATTCGATAAAACTGAGTACGCAGTATGATGCAGTAGCAAATGCTGATTCCAAATATGCAAACCGCAATGCTGTGCGATTCTTAGTTACCGAGATAAAAATTAATAACGACTAAACGATCTCTTGCGACTTCTGTGATCCTGGTACGAGATCCAAAATTACAAAGTTTGTAGTGTTAAAATTTCTTTACAGTAATTCGATAAAACTGAGTACGCAGTATGATGCAGTAGCAAATGCTGATTCCAAATATGCAAACCGCAATACTGTGCGATTCTTAGTTACCGAGATAAAAATTAATAACGACTAAACGATCTCTTGCGACTTCTGTGATCCTGGTACGAGATCCAAATTTACAAAGTTTGTAGTGTTAAAATTTCTTTACAGTAATTCGATAAAACTGAGTACGCAGTATGATGCAGTAGCAAATGCTGATTCCAAATATGCAAACCGCAATGCTGTGCGATTCTTAGTTACCGAGATAAAAATTAATAACGACTAAACGATCTCTTGCGACTTCTGTGATCCTGGTACGAGATCCAAAATTACAAAGTTTGTAGTGTTAAAATTTCTTTACAGTAATTCGATAAAACTGAGTACGCAGTATGATGCAGTAGCAAATGCTGATTCCAAATATGCAAACCGCAATGCTGTGCGATTCTTAGTTACCGAGATAAAAATTAATAACGACTAAACGATCTCTTGCGACTTCTGTGATCCTGGTACGAGATCCAAAATTACAAAGTTTGTAGTGTTAAAATTTCTTTACAGTAATTCGATAAAACTGAGTATGCAGTATGATGCAGTAGCAAATGCTGATTCCAAATATGCAAACCGCAATGCTGTGCGATTCTTAGTTACCGAGATAAAAATTAATAACGACTAAACGATCTCTTGCGACTTCTGTGATCCTGGTACGAGATCCAAATTTACAAAGTTTGTAGTGTTAAAATTTCTTTACAGTAATTCGATAAAACTGAGTACGCAGTATGATGCAGTAGCAAATGCTGATTCCAAATATGCAAACCGCAATACTGTGCGATTCTTAGTTACCGAAATAAAAATTAATAACAACTAAACGATCTCTTGCGACTTCTGTGATCCTGGTACGAGATCCAAAATTACAAAGTTTGTAGCGTTAAAATTTCTTTACAATAATTCGATAAAACTGAGTACGCAGTATGATACAGTAGCAAATGCTGATTCCAAATATGCAAACCGCAATGCTGTGCGATTCTTAGTTACCGAGATAAAAATTAATAACGAATAAACGATCTCTTGCGACTTCTGTGATCCTGGTACGAGATCCAAAATTACAAAGTTTGTAGCGTTAAAATTTCTTTACAATAATTCGATAAAACTGAGTACGCAGTATGATACAGTAGCAAATGCTGATTCCAAATATGCAAACCGCAATGCTGTGCGATTCTTAGTTACCGAGATAAAAATTAATAACGACTAAACGATCTCTTGCGACTTCTGTGATCCTGGTACGAGATCCAAATTTACAAAGTTTGTAGTGTTAAAATTTCTTTACTGTAATTCGATAAAACTGAGTACGCAGTATGATGCAGTAGCAAATGCTGATTCCAAATATGCAAACCGCAATACTGTGCGATTCTTAGTTACCGAAATAAAAATTAATAACAACTAAACGATCTCTTGCGACTTCTGTGATCCTGGTACGAGATCCAAAATTACAAAGTTTGTAGCGTTAAAATTTCTTTACAATAATTCGATAAAACTGAGTACGCAGTATGATACAGTAGCAAATGCTGATTCCAAATATGCAAACCGCAATGCTGTGCGATTCTTAGTTACCGAGATAAAAATTAATAACGACTAAACGATCTCTTGCGACTTCTGTGATCCTGGTACGAGATCCAAATTTACAAAGTTTGTTGAGTTAAAATTTCTTTACAGTAATTCGATAAAACTGAGTACGCAGTATGATGCAGTAGCAAATGCTGATTCCAAATATGCAAACCGCAATGCTGTGCGATTCTTAGTTACCGAGATAAAAATTAATAACGAATAAACGATCTCTTGCGACTTCTGTGATCCTGGTACGAGATCCAAATTTACAAAGTTTGTAGTGTTAAAATTTCTTTACAGTAATTCGATAAAACTGAGTACGCAGTATGATGCAGTAGCAAATGCTGATTCCAAATATGCAAACCGCAATGCTGTGCGATTCTTAGTTACCGAGATAAAAATTAATAACGACTAAACGATCTCTTGCGACTTCTGTGATCCTGGTACGAGATCCAAATTTACAAAGTTTGTAGTGTTAAAATTTCTTTACAGTAATTCGATAAAACTGAGTACGCAGTATGATGCAGTAGCAAATGCTGATTCCAAATATGCAAACCGCAATGCTGTGCGATTCTTAGTTACCGAGATAAAAATTAATAACGACTAAACGATCTCTTGCGACTTCTGTGATCCTGGTACGAGATCCAAATTTACAAAGTTTGTAGTGTTAAAATTTCTTTACTGTAATTCGATAAAACTGAGTACGCAGTATGATGCAGTAGCAAATGCTGATTCCAAATATGCAAACCGCAATGCTGTGCGATTCTTAGTTACCGAGATAAAAATTAATAACGACTAAACGATCTCTTGCGACTTCTGTGATCCTGGTACGAGATCCAAATTTACAAAGTTTGTAGTGTTAAAATTTCTTTACAGTAATTCGATAAAACTGAGTACGCAGTATGATGCAGTAGCAAATGCTGATTCCAAATATGCAAACCGCAATGCTGTGCGATTCTTAGTTACCGAGATAAAAATTAATAACGACTAAACGATCTCTTGCGACTTCTGTGATCCTGGTACGAGATCCAAATTTACAAAGTTTGTAGTGTTAAAATTTCTTTACTGTAATTCGATAAAACTGAGTACGCAGTATGATGCAGTAGCAAATGCTGATTCCAAATATGCAAACCGCAATGCTGTGCGATTCTTAGTTACCGAGATAAAAATTAATAACGACTAAACGATCTCTTGCGACTTCTGTGATCCTGGTACGAGATCCAAATTTACAAAGTTTGTAGTGTTAAAATTTCTTTACAGTAATTCGATAAAACTGAGTACGCAGTATGATGCAGTAGCAAATGCTGATTCCAAATATGCAAACCGCAATGCTGTGCGATTCTTAGTTACCGAGATAAAAATTAATAACGACTAAACGATCTCTTGCGACTTCTGTGATCCTGGTACGAGATCCAAATTTACAAAGTTTGTTGAGTTAAAATTTCTTTACAGTAATTCGATAAAACTGAGTACGCAGTATGATGCAGTAGCAAATGCTGATTCCAAATATGCAAACCGCAATGCTGTGCGATTCTTAGTTACCGAGATAAAAATTAATAACGACTAAACGATCTCTTGCGACTTCTGTGATCCTGGTACGAGATCCAAATTTACAAAGTTTGTAGTGTTAAAATTTCTTTACAGTAATTCGATAAAACTGAGTACGCAGTATGATGCAGTAGCAAATGCTGATTCCAAATATGCAAACCGCAATGCTGTGCGATTCTTAGTTACCGAGATAAAAATTAATAACGACTAAACGATCTCTTGCGACTTCTGTGATCCTGGTACGAGATCCAAATTTACAAAGTTTGTAGTGTTAAAATTTCTTTACTGTAATTCGATAAAACTGAGTACGCAGTATGATGCAGTAGCAAATGCTGATTCCAAATATGCAAACCGCAATGCTGTGCGATTCTTAGTTACCGAGATAAAAATTAATAACGACTAAACGATCTCTTGCGACTTCTGTGATCCTGGTACGAGATCCAAATTTACAAAGTTTGTAGTGTTAAAATTTCTTTACAGTAATTCGATAAAACTGAGTACGCAGTATGATGCAGTAGCAAATGCTGATTCCAAATATGCAAACCGCAATGCTGTGCGATTCTTAGTTACCGAGATAAAAATTAATAACGACTAAACGATCTCTTGCGACTTCTGTGATCCTGGTACGAGATCCAAATTTACAAAGTTTGTTGAGTTAAAATTTCTTTACAGTAATTCGATAAAACTGAGTACGCAGTATGATGCAGTAGCAAATGCTGATTCCAAATATGCAAACCGCAATGCTGTGCGATTCTTAGTTACCGAGATAAAAATTAATAACGAATAAACGATCTCTTGCGACTTCTGTGATCCTGGTACGAGATCCAAATTTACAAAGTTTGTAGTGATAAAATTTCTTTACAGTAATTCGATAAAACTGAGTACGCAGTATGATGCAGTAGCAAATGCTGATTCCAAATATGCAAACCGCAATGCTGTGCGATTCTTAGTTACCGAGATAAAAATTAATAACGAATAAACGATCTCTTGCGACTTCTGTGATCCTGGTACGAGATCCAAATTTACAAAGTTTGTTGAGTTAAAATTTCTTTACAGTAATTCGATAAAACTGAGTACGCAGTATGATGCAGTAGCAAATGCTGATTCCAAATATGCAAACCGCAATGCTGTGCGATTCTTAGTTACCGAGATAAAAATTAATAACGAATAAACGATCTCTTGCGACTTCTGTGATCCTGGTACGAGATCCAAATTTACAAAGTTTGTAGTGATAAAATTTCTTTACAGTAATTCGATAAAACTGAGTACGCAGTATGATGCAGTAGCAAATGCTGATTCCAAATATGCAAACCGCAATGCTGTGCGATTCTTAGTTACCGAGATAAAAATTAATAACGAATGAACGATCTCATGCAACTTCTGTGATCCTGGTACGAAGTCCGAAAATTGCAAAATGTAATTGGGAAATTTCAAATTAAACTGAGTGCACACACAGTATGATAGACTGATAGAGTAATGAATGCTGAATCCAAATATGCAAACCGCAATGCTGTGCGATGCTTAGTTTCCGAGATAAAAATTAAAAACGAATAAACGATCTCTTGCGACTTCTGTGTTCCTGGTACGAAATCTGGAAATTACAAAATATGTAGATGGAAATATTCAATATAAACTGTTCACAATTGCAATTATAATACCGAAATTCAGCGTTTTACGCGAATTTTAATTAATATGTAGTGTTCACTCACCCTGACTGCAGCGAATATGACTCGAAGAACTTCATCGATGTCTTTGATACACCCTCTGGAATTCGGCAGGATTGATTGCATGAATGGATTGACAAAAGCTGTTTCGTCCTTATAGGACTCGTCAGCGCAGCTTTATCATGAGAATTTCTTATAGAAAATCAAATGATCATCTACGGACAGCTCTTAGATTTCCTCTATCAAAATTCTATCATGAATATTGATAGTTAAGCAACAAATTACGTTTTACATTTCAGTGTTTTGCACAAACGCCAAAAATTAAAACAACTGTGGTTCGAAAACTATACCAGCAGTCAACAATTGATTTGCATTTCCAACAACTAGCATTCATCTGCTCTACATGTATACAAAGAATGCAGTGATGACATTAACGGTTAAGCAACAAACCAATTTCTAAATTACATGAAATTGCTTAAAATCCTAATTTTGAAACAGCTGTGGTTCGAAAACTATACCAGCAGTCAACAATTGATTTGCATTTCCAACAACTAGCATTCATCTGCTCTACATGTATACAAAGAATGCAGCGATGACATTAACGGTTAAGCAACAAACCAATTTTTAAATTACATGAAATTGCTTAAAATCCTAATTTTGAAACAGCTGTGGTTCGAAAACTATACCAGCAGTCAACAATTGATTTGCATTTCCAACAACTAGCATTCATCTGCTCTACATGTATACAAAGAATGCAGCGATGACATTAACGGTTAAGCAACAAACCAATTTTTAAATTACATGAAATTGCTTAAAATCCTAATTTTGAAACAGCTGTGGTTCGAAAACTATACCAGCAGTCAACAATTGATTTGCATTTCCAACAACTAGCATTCATCTGCTCTACATGTATACAAAGAATGCAGCGATGACATTAACGGTTAAGCAACAAAACAATTTTTAAATTACATGAAATTGCTTAAAATCCTAATTTTGAAACAGCTGTGGTTCGAAAACTATACCAGCAGTCAACAATTGATTTGCATTTCCAACAACTAGCATTCATCTGCTCTACATGTATACAAAGAATGCAGCGATGACATTAACGGTTAAGCAACAAACCAATTTTTAAATTACATGAAATTGCTTAAAATCCTAATTTTGAAACAGCTGTGGTTCGAAAACTATACCAGCAGTCAACAATTGATTTGCATTTCCAACAACTAGCATTCATCTGCTCTACATGTATACAAAGAATGCAGCGATGACATTAACGGTTAAGCAACAAACCAATTTTTAAATTACATGAAATTGCTTAAAATCCTAATTTTGAAACAGCTGTGGTTCGAAAACTATACCAGCAGTCAACAATTGACTTACATTTCCAACAACTAGCATTCATCTGCTCTACATGTATACAAAGAATGCAGCGATGACATTAACGGTTAAGCAACAAACCAATTTTTAAATTACATGAAATTGCTTAAAATCCGAATTTTGAAACAGCTGTGGTTCGAAAACTATACCAGCAGTCAACAATTGATTTGCATTTCCAACAACTAGCATTCATCTGCTCTACATGTATACAAAGAATGCAGCGATGACATTAACGGTTAAGCAACAAACCAATTTTTAAATTACATGAAATTGCTTAAAATCCTAATTTTGAAACAGCTGTGGTTCGAAAACTATACCAGCAGTCAACAATTGATTTGCATTTCCAACAACTAGCATTCATCTGCTCTACATGTATACAAAGAATGCAGCGATGACATTAACGGTTAAGCAACAAACCAATTTTTAAATTACTTGAAATTGCTTAAAATCCTAATTTTGAAACAGCTGTGGTTCGAAAACTATACCAGCAGTCAACAATTGATTTGCATTTCCAACAACTAGCATTCATCTGCTCTACATGTATACAAAGAATGCAGCGTTAGCATTAACTGTTAAGCAACAAATCAAGTTTTACAATACATAAATTTGCACAAACACCATGCGAGAGGATGCAGTTCTTGACAATTTGAGTCTTCCAGTTGGTGATCTGCAAAGCCACGTGCAGCTACATCAGCTGCTTGTTGCCGCCCCTAATTGACGGGTGCTCCGACTTGCTCCAAAAAGTGTTCGGCTCAATGACGTTTACAGACACTATTGCTGGCTCCCAGCGATCCAGTCCACAATGTACATAAGCAGCCATAACTGGCAGCATTGACTGTAGGTCGTCCTTCCAATACCTCCAAACTTAACCATGTCTACAATAAAGTGGGCACAATTAAATCTATACAAAGCGTTCATGAAAGCGGTGTCAACTCTTAGAATAAGTTCCAACGAAATAATTACAATGACAATAGAAAAAGTCTACTTAAATTATTTGCTTCTATTGTAGGAAACATTTCAGCATTGTTGTAAAACATATTTGATTTGCATCTTGAACAATGACACCACTTTCTTGAACGCTCTGTACTTTCGACATTCAATTTCAGAGCAGTAGCTAAAATAAAATGCCAAAAGTAATAACTACATTGAAACTTTCACAATAAAAGTTGCAAACAAAGACTTACTTGCTGAATACGAAACTAATAATGCAGATTATAATTTAACCAAGTAAAGATCGTTACTATTTACAAAAGGCAAACTGAATACGAAACAAATAACGTACCTTAACCCACGTAAATTACTCCACTTGCAATGAGTTCTGGTGCACTGTAGGTTCGATCCGACAGGAGCTCCATTAAGCAAAAGCTGTGCTATTAAGGTCTGGGGCCCAAGGATCTTCACCGTGCCATCAGGCGCTGCTGGGCTCTAGACGCTCGTTATCATGTAAATGAGGCAGTAACGCACAGTCTAGGTGCTAAAAACTGAAAGAAAATAAATAATTAAAAGTTCGTAAGGAATTAAAGTGCATCTCAATTCTCGCCAGCGATTATATTTATATAGAATTGTACTATTATTTAAGAAAGCCTATAACTCACTTGAGAAGGGTACTCCAAGTAGACGGTAGACATGTCTACCAAGTAGACAATTCCAATAGTAGCAATAAAATTGTTACTTCTGCTAAAATCGAAGCATGGATTTGAGCCGCCTTGGCATTCGTGTACTCAATATCATTTGATTGTTTCGTCTGATAAAATTGAGGCATGCATTTGTGGCGTACATGCATTCACATAAAAACATGCAACCATTCACGTGCTTTGTGTTTGAGTATAATGTATCAGGTGTCCGTATGATTATTCGGTAAGTATTTGAGCACTACGTACAAGAATGGGGAAAAGTTTGGTACAAGCATGGGGTAAAATATGTATATTTTCAATGTACCATTAGCAAAGTTACTTGTTGTACAAACGTGTTCACGAAAAATGTACAAATTCTACCTCAAACGTATTTTATTTACCTTAAATTGTAAAGACAGTCTCCTGCTTCTCTACTGGGCCTCATATTTATATTGTTTCTCATTTTTACGTTGTATATGCACGAATATTAACGTTATTCTAACCAAAAATAAAAATATTCTGGTCGCAAAATTACAGTTTACTATTATACCGACCCAAAATATACGGGGGAACGTGCATTAATCGCGAAGTCCGTAAAATCAATTTTACAAACTGGAATACGCGCGAATTTATGCAAAATTGCCTTCATTAGCAACAAAATTGAATTCTACATCGCCTATAGTCATTAGTTATTGAATAAATTGTCGATTTAACGAGTTAGACAAACTTTCCAAACGCTCCCCATATAAATTTTTGCGCCTGATCGGGTAGGCAACTTTGAGTACACATGGGACAAAAGGTAGCCTATTAATGGTTAAAAGTTTCCAAAAATTTCTTTTAATAATCCGTAAACTACTGCTATTTAAAGGCAAACTTGTACCAAAATGATACCCTACTAGACTAATCTAATAACGTAAATGGTTATTTCTACCCATATTTGTGTATATATAGATTTAACACATATTTAACTATGTGCACATAATAGCCCAGCAAATAACTATTGCAAACTGAGTGCACACACAGTATGATAGACTGATAGAGTAATGAATGCTCAATCCAAATATGCAAACCGCAATGCTGTGCGATGCTTAGTTACCGAGATAAAAATATATAAAATGCGTGAAACAAAATCGTAATTTTAAAACAGCTGTGGTTCGTAAACCATAACAGTAATCAATAAATGGTTTGCATTTCCAATAACTGCCCTGCATCAGCTCTACATGTATACAAAAAGCAGTGATTGCAGTAAAGATTTAGCAAAAAGTTAATATTTAAACTACAAGATATTGCGCAAAATCGTAATTTTAAAACAGCTGTGGTTCGTAAACCATAACACTAATCAATAAATGGTTGGCATTTCCAATAACTGCCCTGCATCAGCTCTACATGTATACAAAAAGCAGTGATTGCAGTAAAGATTTAGCAAAAAGTTAATATTTAAACTACAAGATATTGCACAAAATCGTAATTTTAAAACAGCTGTGGTTCGTAAACCATGACACTAATCAATAAATGGTTGGCATTTCCTATAACTGCCCTGCATCAGCTCTACATGTATACAAAAAGCAGTGATTGCAGTAAAGATTTAGCAAAAAGTTAATATTTAAACTACAAGATATTGCGCAAAATCGGAATTTTAAAACAGCTGTGGTTCGTAAAGCATAACACTAATCAATAAATGGTTTGCATTTCCAATAACTGCCCTGCATCAGCTCTACATGTATACAAAAAGCAGTGATTGCAGTAAAGATTTAGCAAAAAGTTAATATTTAAACTACAAGATATTGCGCAAAATCGGAATTTTAAAACAGCTGTGCTTCGTAAACCATAACACTAATCAATAAATGGTTGGCATTTCCAATAACTGCCCTGCATCAGCTCTACATGTATACAAAAAGCAGTGATTGCAGTAAAGATTTAGCAAAAAGTTAATATTTAAACTACAAGATATTGCGCAAAATCGTAATTTTAAAACAGCTGTGGTTCGTAAACCATAACACTAATCAATAAATGGTTGGCATTTCCAATAACTGCCCTGCATCAGCTCTACATGTATACAAAAAGCAGTGATTGCAGTAAAGATTTAGCAAAAAGTTAATATTTAAACTACAAGATATTGCGCAAAATCGTAATTTTAAAACAGCTGTGGTTCGTAAACCATAACACTAATCAATAAATGGTTGGCATTTCCAATAACTGCCCTGCATCAGCTCTACATGTATACAAAAAGCAGTGATTGCAGTAAAGATTTAGCAAAAAGTTAATATTTAAACTACAAGATATTGCGCAAAATCGTAATTTTAAAACAGCTGTGGTTCGTAAACCATAACACTAATGAATAAATGGTTTGCATTTCCAATAACTGCCCTGCATCAGCTCTACATGTATACAAAAAGCAGTGATTGCAGTAAAGATTTAGCAAAAAGTTAATATTTAAACTACAAGATATTGCGCAAAATCGTAATTTTAAAACAGCTGTGGTTCGTAAACCATAACACTAATCAATAAATGGTTGGCATTTCCAATAACTGCCCTGCATCAGCTCTACATGTATACAAAAAGCAGTGATTGCAGTAAAGATTTAGCAAAAAGTAAATATTTAAATTACAAGATATTGCACAAAATCGTAATTTTAAAACAGCTGTGGTTCGTAAACCATAACACTAATCAATAAATGGTTGGCATTTCCAATAACTGCCCTGCATCAGCTCTACATGTATACAAAAAGCAGTGATTGCAGTAAAGATTTAGCAAAAAGTAAATATTTAAACTACAAGATATTGCGCAAAATCGTAATTTTAAAACAGCTGTGGTTCGTAAACCATAACACTAATCAATAAATGGTTGGCATTTCCAATAACTGCCCTGCATCAGCTCTACATGTATACAAAAAGCAGTGATTGCAGTAAAGATTTAGCAAAAAGTTAATATTTAAACTACAAGATATTGCGCAAAATCGTAATTTTAAAACAGCTGTGGTTCGTAAACCATAACACTAATGAATAAATGGTTTGCATTTCCAATAACTGCCCTGCATCAGCTCTACATGTATACAAAAAGCAGTGATTGCAGTAAAGATTTAGCAAAAAGTTAATATTTAAACTACAAGATATTGCGCAAAATCGTAATTTTAAAACAGCTGTGGTTCGTAAACCATAACACTAATCAATAAATGGTTGGCATTTCCAATAACTGCCCTGCATTAGCTCTACATGTATACAAAAATCAGTGATTGCAGTAAAGATTTGGCAATAAGTTAATATTTAAATTACAAGATATTGCACAAAATCGTAATTTTAAAACAGCTGTGGTTCGTAAACCATAACACTAATCAATAAATGGTTGGCATTTCCAATAACTGCCCTGCATTAGCTCTACATGTATACAAAAAAGCAGTGATTGCAGTAAAGATTTAGCAAAAAGTAAATATTTAAACTACAAGATATTGCGCAAAATCGTAATTTTAAAACAGCTGTGGTTCGTAAACCATAACACTAATCAATAAATGGTTGGCATTTCCAATAACTGCCCTGCATCAGCTCTACATGTATACAAAAAGCAGTGATTGCAGTAAAGATTTAGCAAAAAGTTAATATTTAAACTACAAGATATTGCGCAAAATCGTAATTTTAAAACAGCTGTGGTTCGTAAACCATAACACTAATCAATAAATGGTTGGCATTTCCAATAACTGCCCTGCATCAGCTCTACATGTATACAAAAAGCAGTGATTGCAGTAAAGATTTAGCAAAAAGTTAATATTTAAACTACAAGATATTGCACAAAATCGTAATTTTAAAACAGCTGTGGTTCGTAAACCATGACACTAATCAATAAATGGTTGGCATTTCCTATAACTGCCCTGCATCAGCTCTACATGTATACAAAAAGCAGTGATTGCAGTAAAGATTTAGCAAAAAGTTAATATTTAAACTACAAGATATTGCGCAAAATCGTAATTTTAAAACAGCTGTGGTTCGTAAACCATAACACTAATGAATAAATGGTTTGCATTTCCAATAACTGCCCTGCATCAGCTCTACATGTATACAAAAAGCAGTGATTGCAGTAAAGATTTAGCAAAAAGTTAATATTTAAACTACAAGATATTGCGCAAAATCGTAATTTTAAAACAGCTGTGGTTCGTAAACCATAACACTAATCAATAAATGGTTGGCATTTCCAATAACTGCCCTGCATTAGCTCTACATGTATACAAAAATCAGTGATTGCAGTAAAGATTTGGCAATAAGTTAATATTTAAATTACAAGATATTGCACAAAATCGTAATTTTAAAACAGCTGTGGTTCGTAAACCATAACACTAATCAATAAATGGTTGGCATTTCCAATAACTGCCCTGCATTAGCTCTACATGTATACAAAAAAGCAGTGATTGCAGTAAAGATTTGGCAATAAGTTAATATTTAAATTACAAGATATTGCGCAAAATCGTAATTTTAAAACAGCTGTGGTTCGTAAACCATAACACTAATCAATAAATGGTTGGCATTTCCAATAACTGCCCTGCATCAGCTCTACATGTATACAAAAAGCAGTGATTGCAGTAAAGATTTGGCAATAAGTTAATATTTAAATTACAAGATATTGCACAAAATCGTAATTTTAAAACAGCTGTGGTTCGTAAACCATAACACTAATCAATAAATGGTTGGCATTTCCAATAACTGCCCTGCATCAGCTCTACATGTATACAAAAAGCAGTGATTGCAGTAAAGATTTGGCAATAAGTTAATATTTAAATTACAAGATATTGCACAAAATCGTAATTTTAAAACAGCTGTGGTTCGTAAACCATAACACTAATCAATAAATGGTTGGCATTTCCAATAACTGCCCTGCATCAGCTCTACATGTATACAAAAAGCAGTGATTGCAGTAAAGATTTGGCAATAAGTTAATATTTAAATTACAAGATATTGCACAAAATCGTAATTTTAAAACAGCTGTGGTTCGTAAACCATAACACTAATCAATAAATGGTTGGCATTTCCAATAACTGCCCTGCATCAGCTCTACATGTATACAAAAAGCAGTGATTGCAGTAAAGATTTGGCAATAAGTTAATATTTAAATTACAAGATATTGCGCAAAATCGTAATTTTAAAACAGCTGTGGTTCGTAAACCATAACACTAATGAATAAATGGTTTGCATTTCCAATAACTGCCCTGCATCAGCTCTACATGTATACAAAAAGCAGTGATTGCAGTAAAGATTTAGCAAAAAGTTAATATTTAAACTACAAGATATTGCGCAAAATCGTAATTTTAAAACAGCTGTGGTTCGTAAACCATAACACTAATCAATAAATGGTTGGCATTTCCAATAACTGCCCTGCATTAGCTCTACATGTATACAAAAATCAGTGATTGCAGTAAAGATTTGGCAATAAGTTAATATTTAAATTACAAGATATTGCACAAAATCGTAATTTTAAAACAGCTGTGGTTCGTAAACCATAACACTAATCAATAAATGGTTGGCATTTCCAATAACTGCCCTGCATTAGCTCTACATGTATACAAAAAAGCAGTGATTGCAGTAAAGATTTAGCAAAAAGTAAATATTTAAACTACAAGATATTGCGCAAAATCGTAATTTTAAAACAGCTGTGGTTCGTAAACCATAACACTAATCAATAAATGGTTGGCATTTCCAATAACTGCCCTGCATCAGCCCTACATGTATACAAAAAGCAGTGATTGCAGTAAAGATTTAGCGATAAGTTAATATTTAAATTACAAGATATTGCACAAAATCGTAATTTTAAAACAGCTGTGGTTCGTAAACCATAACACTAATCAATAAATGGTTGGCATTTGCTATAACTGCCCTGCATCAGCTCTACATGTATACAAAAAGCAGTGATTGCAGTAAAGATTTAGCGATAAGTTAATATTTAAATTACAAGATATTGCACAAAATCGTAATTTTAAAACAGCTGTGGTTCGTAAACCATAACACTAATCAATAAATGGTTGGCATTTCCAATAACTGCCCTGCATCAGCTCTACATGTATACAAAAAGCAGTGATTGCAGTAAAGATTTGGCAATAAGTTAATATTTAAATTACAAGATATTGCACAAAATCGTAATTTTAAAACAGCTGTGGTTCGTAAACCATAACACTAATCAATAAATGGTTGGCATTTCCAATAACTGCCCTGCATCAGCTCTACATGTATACAAAAAGCAGTGATTGCAGTAAAGATTTGGCAAAAAGTTAATATTTAAACTACAAGATATTGCGCAAAATCGTAATTTTAAAACAGCTGTGGTTCGTAAACCATAACACTAATCAATAAATGGTTGGCATTTCCAATAACTGCCCTGCATTAGCTCTACATGTATACAAAAAGCAGTGATTGCAGTAAAGATTTGGCAATAAGTTAATATTTAAATTACAAGATATTGCACAAAATCGTAATTTTAAAACAGCTGTGGTTCGTAAACCATAACACTAATCAATAAATGGTTGGCATTTCCAATAACTGCCCTGCATTAGCTCTACATGTATACAAAAAAGCAGTGATTGCAGTAAAGATTTGGCAATAAGTTAATATTTAAATTACAAGATATTGCGCAAAATCGTAATTTTAAAACAGCTGTGGTTCGTAAACCATAACACTAATCAATAAATGGTTGGCATTTCCAATAACTGCCCTGCATCAGCTCTACATGTATACAAAAAGCAGTGATTGCAGTAAAGATTTGGCAATAAGTTAATATTTAAATTACAAGATATTGCACAAAATCGTAATTTTAAAACAGCTGTGGTTCGTAAACCATAACACTAATCAATAAATGGTTGGCATTTCCAATAACTGCCCTGCATCAGCTCTACATGTATACAAAAAGCAGTGATTGCAGTAAAGATTTGGCAATAAGTTAATATTTAAATTACAAGATATTGCACAAAATCGTAATTTTAAAACAGCTGTGGTTCGTAAACCATAACACTAATCAATAAATGGTTGGCATTTCCAATAACTGCCCTGCATCAGCTCTACATGTATACAAAAAGCAGTGATTGCAGTAAAGATTTAGCAAAAAGTTAATATTTAAACTACAAGGATATTGCGCAAAATCGTAATTTTAAAACAGCTGTGGTTCGTAAACCATGACACTAATCAATAAATGGTTGGCATTTCCAATAACTGCCCTGCATCAGCTCTACATGTATACAAAAAGCAGTGATTGCAGTAAAGATTTGGCAATAAGTTAATATTTAAATTACAAGATATTGCACAAAATCGTAATTTTAAAACAGCTGTGGTTCGTAAACCATAACACTAATCAATAAATGGTTGGCATTTCCAATAACTGCCCTGCATCAGCTCTACATGTATACAAAAAGCAGTGATTGCAGTAAAGATTTGGCAATAAGTTAATATTTAAACTACAAGATATTGCGCAAAATCGTAATTTTAAAACAGCTGTGGTTCGTAAACCATAACACTAATGAATAAATGGTTTGCATTTCCAATAACTGCCCTGCATCAGCTCTACATGTATACAAAAAGCAGTGATTGCAGTAAAGATTTAGCAAAAAGTTAATATTTAAACTACAAGATATTGCGCAAAATCGTAATTTTAAAACAGCTGTGGTTCGTAAACCATGACACTAATCAATAAATGGTTGGCATTTCCAATAACTGCCCTGCATCAGCTCTACATGTATACAAAAAGCAGTGATTGCAGTAAAGATTTGGCAATAAGTTAATATTTAAATTACAAGATATTGCACAAAATCGTAATTTTAAAACAGCTGTGGTTCGTAAACCATAACACTAATCAATAAATGGTTGGCATTTCCAATAACTGCCCTGCATCAGCTCTACATGTATACAAAAAGCAGTGATTGCAGTAAAGATTTGGCAATAAGTTAATATTTAAATTACAAGATATTGCACAAAATCGCAATTTTAAAACAGCTGTGGTTCGTAAACCATAACACTAATCAATAAATGGTTGGCATTTCCAGTAACTGCCCTGCATCAGCTCTACATGTATACAAAAAGCAGTGATTGCAGTAAAGGTTTAGCGATAAGTTAATATTTAAATTACAAGATATTGCACAAAATCGTAATTTTAAAACAGCTGTGGTTCGTAAACCATAACACTAATCAATAAATGGTTGGCATTTCCAATAACTGCCCTGCATCAGCTCTACATGTATACAAAAAGCAGTGATTGCAGTAAAGATTTAGCAAAAAGTTAATATTTAAACTACAAGATATTGCGCAAAATCGTAATTTTAAAACAGCTGTGGTTCGTAAACCATAACACTAATCAATAAATGGTTGGCATTTCCAATAACTGCCCTGCATCAGCTCTACATGTATACAAAAAGCAGTGATTGCAGTAAAGATTTAGCAAAAAGTTAATATTTAAATTACAAGATATTGCACAAAATCGTAATTTTAAAACAGCTGTGGTTCGTAAACCATAACAGTAATCAATAAATGGTTTGCATTACCTATAACTAGCATTCATCTGCTTTACATGTATACAAAGAATGCAGCGATGGCATTAATGTTTAGGTAACAAATCAATTTTTAAATTACATAAATTTAGACAAACACCATGCGAGAGTATGCAGTTCTTAACAATGCGCGTCTTCCAGTACAGCCAAGTGCAGCCACATCAGCTGCGTGGCGCTGCCGCTAATCGACGGGTGCTCAGACTCATTCCAAAGTGTTTGGCCGAATGATGTTAGCAGACACTATTGCTGGCTGCCAGCGATCCAGTCCACAATGAATATAAGCAGTCATAACTGGCAGCATTGACTGTAGGTCACCATGTCTACAATAAAGAGGGCACAATTAAATCTATTCAAAGCGTTCATGAAAGTGGTGTCAACTCTTAGAATAAGTTCCAATGAAATAATAACAATGACAATAGAAAAAGTCTAGTTAAATTATTTGCTTCTATCGTAGGAAACATTTCAGCATTGTTGTAAAACATATTTGATTTGTATCTTGAACAATGACACCACTTTCTTGAACGCTCTGTACTTTCGACATTCTATTTCAGAGCAGGAACTAAAATAAAATGCCAAAAGCAACAACTACGATGAAACTTTAAAAATAGAAGTTGCAAAGAAAGGCTTACGTGCTGAATACGAAACTAATAATGTAGATTGTAACTTAACGTAGTAAAGATTATAACTGTTTACAAAAAGCAAACTGAGTATGAAACAAATAACGCACCTTAACCCAGTTAAATTACTCCACTTGCATGAGTTCTTGTGCGCTGCAGGTTTGATCTCACGGGAGCCTACCTACGTGCAGTCGTCCCTCTGGCAGGCCTCGCACTTATTGCACCGCGTACTTCGTCTCCATGGGCCGTCGTTCTCAATACCTGGCAGCGTCTCCAGGGCCTCCACCGTGACTGGTTGGTAGGGGGCCTTCACCGTGACTGGCTGGTTGGGGGCCTTCACTGTGACTGGCTGGTTGGGGCCCTTCACATCGGCTTCGGTTACTTGGCTTTGTCCCTCGGTCCTCAGGCACTTCAACAGAACAGAATTAATATGTGGACAAATAAAAAGATTCAGGTGATTGATTTATTGCGTTCAGAATTGATTTCTGCGTGAGTGAGTGTCCCAGGCAGGTTTGAAGTTGTCCTATGCATTGGCCGAAAATCTTGGGATGTTATCGGTAGCAACATGAAGCAAACTTTGTGTGCCAATGCACATGCATTTGCCTATAACGATTTAGTGATCAATGTAACTCACCATGAATAATTAGGATCCTAAAACCGCTGGAAGCATCAATTTTCACGCAAACTGAACCTCAATTCTGCACGTAAATAACAACTACGGGGGAAGCTGTATACTTACTGTAACTGTATGATCACTGTAATACTTACATTACAGAAACTAAATCATTGTTAAGTGGTAAATTGGGTCCGCTAGATACCGTGGCAGCTATGAAATTCACGTAAAACGCACTGGTATTGCTGTAATTTGAATTTTTGTAACTAAAATATTGAACTATTGATAGGCCCTCGTATGTTGTGTTTTCGACGCAAGCGCCGCTCTGGTGAGCGGTTTCGAACTAGTGTTGCGGCAAAAATCCGCAGCCACGTGCAAGAGGGCGCCAGCGTCGTGACATACGAGGGGCGTTCATAGTGCATTCCGTTTTTGATCGATAACTTGCCGAAAAATTAAGATTTTTACAATCTGATTGCGGATTATGATACAGGACAACTCATATAATACGTACCTATGAAGTACTAGTGGGATTTTAGCGCTACAACGGTGCGTACTGACAGCTACTTGGCCAATTTTTGCGGCTATCTGAAATTTGTGATTACCAATCAGAAGAGTAATGGTTGCTGCTTATAAGCCACTAATTGAATTTTATTTATCTATTTAATTTAAGCGATAAATAAATTATATTCTCTATACATTTGTACTATTTCAAGAAAAATGATTAAACTTTATTAGTAAAGCGCTGGTATATGCGCACCGCATGACAATTACAGACAGATCATACATTATACATTCAGATATGCATCGGAAGAGCAATTAACATGGAAAGATCTACAAATGGTGTAATGTGTAACAAATTTTGTACTGTAAATGGTGTAATGTTTGTTTAAATTTGATGATATATGAAGAAATTCTTGACCGAATTGACCAAAACTTACACCATTTGTTAGTCTTTACATGCTGATTCTACGTGGCAAGCTGGACTTGAGAAGAAACGCTTCAGCAATGCGCTAAGTGGGTTTTAGTGTGATACTGGGAACCCTTTCTACAATGCATCATATGTTATTAACAATATCTCAAAAACTAGCGTATTAATATTAGTATATTTTATTATAGTGTGTGATAGATATATTAGCATTAGCTATGTGGAATTTTATTAATATCCAATGTGTGTTTTTTGAGATATTGGCTTTTAAGTGTACTACATAAGAGGCCTCTACCCAAACGCGGTATAGGAAATTGCATGTAAACCACCGCCAAGATAATTCATGAACGGGTCAACAAAATTACAATCGGAAACCTGATTTAGAAAGTTTAGACATGAATCTACATTTGTGCTGTTTAGTTTTTAAGAAATAATAAAATGGTGATTTATTATGTCGCTTAAAAGAATGGCATGTTCAGCCGATTTGTGATATTTTCTTCGGTATTTATTTAATAAAGACAGGGTACATGTAATGGAAATTCCCACAGGGTATTTGTAGCTAATGTTGTTGTGAACCACCTTCTTTTTTTTTGTTCCAATATCATGAATTATAATGGAGTATTCTTGTCTGCACATAAATCCGATTAGGTGATCAGAAATAAGTCACCTTTGATTTATTTCTTAAAACTTTGTCTAATTGTAGATAAATGTGTAAACTTTCTATATCAGTTCTCCGATTGTAATGATGATGCGTGCATTAGATCTTAACTAAACTGCATACAGTTATTAAAAACATATTACCTAATATCTGCAATAATTTGTGTTGATATTCATACGCTGCGTTTGGAGATATTTTGATTTGAATATATGTGGCATATAAAATCACTTATGTTCACACAAAAAAATAAATATCTTAATAAATACGTATTGGATTTTATTTAAATTTCATTCACCTATTAAAAACATAGTAATTAATACCTTTAATAAATTGCGTTAGTATTAATACGCTAGTTTTGGAGTAATAGTTGTTATAGTTTGAGCCACTTTGGAGTACGTCATTAAGTTGCGCGTTTCACAAAATAATTAATATCTGAAGAAGCGTGCATTAGATGTTAACTAAACTGCACGAAGTCATTACTAATATAATACTTAATATCTGCAATAATTTGTGTTGATATTCATACGCTGCGTTTGGAGATATTATGATTTGAATATATGTGGCATATAAAATCACTTATGCTCACACCAAAAAATAAATATCTTAATAAATACGTATTGGATTTTAATTTAATTTCATGCACCTATTTAAAACATAGTAATTAATACCTCTAATAAATTGCATTAGTATTGAAACGCTAGTTTTGTAGTAATAGTTGTTATAGTTTGAGCCACTTTGGAGTACGTCATTAAGTTGGGTGTACCACAAAACAATTAATATCTGAAGAAGCGTGCATTAGATATTAACTAAACTGCATATTATTATTAATAACGTATTACTTAATATCTGTAATAATTTGTGTTGATATTCATACGCTGCGTTTGGAGATATTTTGATTTGAATATATGTGGCATATACAATCACTTATGCTCACACCAAAAAATAAATATCTTAATAAATACGTATTGGATTTTAATTTAATTTCATGCACCTATTTAAAACATAGTAATTAATACCTCTAATAAATTGCGTTAGTATTGATACGCTAGTTTTGTAGTAATAGTTGTTATAGTTTGAGCCACTTTGGAGTACGTCATTAAGTTGCGCGTTTCACAAAATAATTAATATCTGAAGAAGCGTGCATTAGATATTAACTAAACTGCATGAAGTTATTAATAACATATTACTTAATATTTGTAATAATTTGTGTTGGTATTCATACGCTGCGTTTGGAGATATTTTGATTTGAATATATGTGGCATATAAAATCACTTATGCTCACACCAAAAAACAAATATCTTAATAAATACGCATTGGGTTTTAATTAAATTTCATTCACCTATTTAAAACATAGCAATTAATACCTTTAATAAATTGCATTAGTATTAATACGCTAGTTTTGGAGTAATAGTTGTTATAGTTTGAGCCACTTTGGAGTACGTCATTAAGTGGCGTGTACCACAAAACAATTAATATCTGAAGAAGCGTGCATTAGATATTAACTAAACTGCATACAGTTATTAATAACATATTACTTAATATCTGTAATAATTTGTGTTGATATTCATACGCTGCGTTTGGAGATATTTTGATTTGAATATATGTGGCATATAAAATCACTTATGCTCACACCAAAACATAAATATCTTAATAAATACGTATTGGATTTTAATTTAATTTCATTCACCTATTTAAAACATAGTAATTAATACCCCTAATATATTGCATTAGTATTGATACGCTAGTTTTGGAGTAATAGTTGTTATAGTTTGAGCCATTTTGGAGTACGTCATTAAGTGGCGTGTACCACAAAATAATTAATATCTGAAGAAGCGTGCATTAGATATTAATTAAACTACATACAGTTATTAATAACATATTACTTAATATCTGTAATAATTTGTGTTGATATTCATACGCTGCGTTTGGAGATATTTTGATTTGAATATATGTGGCATATAAAATCACTTATGCTCACACCAAAAAATAAATATCTAAATAAATACGCATTGGATTTTAATTTAATTTCATTCACCTATTTAAAACATAGTAATTAATACCTCTAATAAATTGCATTAGTATTGATACGCTCGTTTTGGAGTAATAGTTGTTATAGTTTGAGCCACTTTGGAGTACGTCATACAGTTGCGCGTTTCACAAAAAAACTAATATCTGAATAAGCGTGCATTAGATGTTAACTAAACTGCACGAAGTTATTACTAATATATTACTTAATATCTGCAATAATTTGTGTTGATATTCATACGCTGCGTTTGGAGATATTTTGATTTGAATATATGTGGCATATAAAATCACTTATGCTCACACCAAAACATAAATATCTTAATAAATACGCATTGGATTTTAATTAAATTTCATGCGCCTATTTAAAACATAATAATTAATATCTCTAATAAATTGCGTTAGTATTGATACGCTAGTTTTCGAGTAATAGTTGTTATAGTTTGAGCCACTTTGGAGTACGTCATACAGTTGCGCGTTTCACAAAAAAACTAATATCTAAAGAAGCGTGTATTAGATATTAACTAAACTGCATGCAGTTATTACTAACATATTACTTAATATCTGTAATAATTTGTGTTGATATTCATACGCTGCGTTTGGAGATATTAAGATTTGAATATATGTGGCATATAAAATCACTTATGCTCACACAAAAAAATAAATATCTTAATAAATACGTATTGGATTTTAATTAAATTTCATGCGCCTATTTAAAACATAATAATTAATATCTCTAATAAATTGCGTTAGTATTGATACGCTAGTTTTCGAGTAATAGTTGTTATAGTTTGAGCCACTTTGGAGTACGTCATACAGTTGCGCGTTTCACAAAAAAACTAATATCTAAAGAAGCGTGTATTAGATATTAACTAAACTGCATGCAGTTATTACTAACATATTACTTAATATCTGTAATAATTTGTGTTGATATTCATACGCTGCGTTTGGAGATATTAAGATTTGAATATATGTGGCATATAAAATCACTTATGCTCACACAAAAAAATAAATATCTTAATAAATACGTATTGGATTTTAATTAAATTTCATGCGCCTATTTAAAACATAATAATTAATATCTCTAATAAATTGCGTTAGTATTGATACGCTAGTTTTGGAGTAATAGTCGTTATAGTTTGAGCCACTTTGGAGTACGTCATAAAGTTGCGAGTTTCACAAAATAATTAATATCTGAAGAAGAGTGCATTAGATATTAACTAAACTCCATGAAGTTATTAGTAACATATTACTTAATATCTGTAATAATTTGATATTTTGATTTGAATATATGTGGCATATAAAATCACTTATGCGCACACCAAAAAATAAATATCTTAATAAATACGTATTGGATTTTAATTAAATTTCATTCACCTATTTAAAACGTAGTAATTAATACCTCTAATAAATTGCGTAAGTATTAATACGCTAGTTTTGGAGTAATAGTTGTTATAGTTTGAGCCACTTTGGAGTACGTCTTAAAGTTGCGCTTTCCACAAAAAAACTAATATCTGAAGAAGCGTGCATTAAATGTTAACTAAACTGCATGTTGTAATTACTAACATATTACTTAATATCTGTAATAATTTGTGTTGATATTCATACGCTGCGTTTGGAGATATTATGATTTGAATATATGTGGCATATAAAATCACTTATGCTCACACCAAAAAATAAATATCTTATTAAATACGTATTGGATTTTTATTTAATTTCATTCACCTATTTAAAACATAGTAATTAATACCGCTAATAAATTGCATTAGTATTGATACGCTAGTTTTGTAGTAATAGTTGTTATAGTTAGAGCCACTTTGGAGTACGTCATTAAGTTGCGCGTTTTACAAAAAAACTAATATCTGAAGAAGCGTGCATTAGATGTTAACTAAACTGCATCAAGTTATTACTAACATAATACTTAATATTTGTAATAATTTGTGTTGATTTTCATACGCTGCGTTTGGAGATATTATGATTTGAATATATGTGGCATATAAAATCACTTATGCTCACACAAAAAAATAAATATCTTAATAAATACGTATTGGATTTTAATTTAATTTCATTCACCTATTTAAAACATAGTAATTAACACCTCTAATAAATTGCATTAGTATTAATACGCTAGTTTTGGAGTAATAGTTGTTATAGTTTGAGCCACTTTGGAGTACGTCACAAAGTTGCGCGTTTCACAAAATAATTAATATCTAAAGAAGCGTGCATTAGATCTTAACTAAACTGCATGAAGTTATTACTAACATATTACTTAATATCTGTAATAATTTGTGTTGATATTCATACGCTGCGTTTGGAGATATTTTGATTTGAATATATGTGGCATATAAAATCACTTATGCTCACACCAAAAAATAAATATCTTAATAAATACGTATTGGATTTTAATTAAATTTCATTCGCCTATTTAAAACATAGTAATTAATACCTCTAATAAATTGCATTAGTATTATTACGCTAGTTTTGGAGTAATAGTCGTTATAGTTTGAGCCACTTTGGAGTACGTCATAAAGTTGCGCGTTTCATAAAATAATTAATATCTGAAGAAGCGTGCATTAGATATTAACTAAACTGCATGAAGTTATTACTAACATATTACTTAATATCTGTAATAATTTGTGTTGATATTCATACGCTGTGTTTGGAGATATTTTGATTTGAATATATGTGGCATATAAAATCACTTATGCTCACACCAAAAAATAAATATCTTGATAAATACGTATTGGATTTTAATTAAATTTCATTCACCTATTAAAAACATAGTAATTAATACCTCTAATAAATTGCGTTAGTATTGATACGCTAGTTTTGGAGTAATAGTCGTTATAGTTTGAGCCACTTTGGAGTACGTCATAAAGTTGCGAGTTTCACAAAATAATTAATATCTGAAGAAGCGTGCATTAGATGTTAACTAAACTGCACGAAGTTATTATTAATATATTACTTAATATCTGTAATAATTTGTGTTGATTTTCATACGCAGTGTTTGGAGATATTATTATTTGAATATTAATTACATTATAACACATAGTTAAGTGCACCCTAAGTTGCATACCATAAATTCTCTAAATAAATTCTTTGCTGCACAGCTGACTGATCCTCTGGCGGAATAGAAAGTTTCGGCCCAGAGGCCTGCCACTTCAGGAAAAGAACGTCCTCGACCCGATCATCTTCGCCGCGCTTCCGCGGTACAGTTGACTCTCGCTAATTACCGAAGAGCGGCCAGTTTCACCGAATTTCACTTTTCAGCTCGTCCTCCTAGGACAGCCACATTGCCTGCAGAAGGAACGGCTAGAAAGCAGCTAGGTTTCTTATGGGCCTGGGCGAGCAAAAAAAGAATTACGAGGTGAAACCGTTCCGATGAATATTGATGCAGTGGAAGTTTTTTTAATCCTTGTAATTCATGTGGATACAGGTCCTAGGAGAGTATTTCGCAACTGCATCAAGAGATGGAGGTAAGCAAAATTTGCTTACAAATCTTGTTTGAAAAGATTTGGATTTGGATTTGGAAAATTGAGGAAAGAGAATTGTGAAAAAGAAAGGAGTAAGCCTCAATGAAGGAGAATTGGTATCAATTGAAGAGTTGGCTAAAATTACGCAATAAATTTGTTTGTTGCTATGTTGCTATAGTTGTTAAAGCCATCAATCTTCGTTAGATGAAAGTTATATTGGCTATTATTGTTTATGTCGGCACGAATAAATTCCATAGTTATAATTGAATCACAAGAAAATTATGTTGATCAGATGAAAGTTGCATTATCAATAATTGTTACGTGTAACCTCTGAGTTTCCCGTATTCATCACGTGAGCGCCAATAACTCTCTTGTACATCGCCTAAGTGCTTTCAAAGCTGTCGGTTTGCATTAATGAGGACTGCTCATTAATTCCGAGAGGACATCGAAACTTTATACCGCGTTGAAAATCGAGAGGTTTTCTAATCGCGAGAGGAAACGGTTTCGCGATCGGATAATTAGACGAAGAAGTGGTGAAGTGCACTTTTCCGGCGATTGTTTGTCGCATGTCGAGGAGTAGAAAGTGCCCAGGACGAAAGCGGCTACAGTTCTTCGGCGCGGTTTCGCAACAAAGCGCCCAGAAGATCTGCAGGCGAAGAGAATGATCTTCGGGGAGAAGGTTGAGGCGCTTTGGGAGCGCAGATTGCGCGCAAAAGATTCGTGTAACCCGCGGCCACAGCCTCGATTAAAATTAGGAGAAAGGATTAGGCTTGTCCTCTAGCACAAGGCACGTTTACTTCAGACAATACAACAAAGGAGTCATGGTTCATAACTCTTCAGTTCCATTAATAACACAATATCCAACAAATTTAAGCCAATTAGCAATCCAATAACTTATTATTTGCAAATTTGATATCAGATTCGTGTACAGTACACCTGAAACTAATTCTCCTGAAAATTTGGCTAAGTTTCAGCATTTAATAAGGGAGAAAATCAAACATATAACTTTCTGCATTGACAAGTATTGGTTAGCTATTACTGAAATTTCTGAAAATTTATTATTTGCAAATTTGATATTAGATTCGTGTACAGTACACCTGAAACTATTTCTCATGAAAATTTGATAAAGTTTCAGTACTCAATAAGGGAAAAATCAAGCACTTAACTTTCTCAATTGACAAGTATGGGGTAGCTATTGTTGGGGGACTCGCCGTAATAAAACGAAAAACGGCTACCCGGAAATGTATGAATTTATTATTGCGAAATTATAAGTTAAGCACAATAACAAGCGAGCAAATGACGGGGCTCCCCCGGGACCTTTCTCCGACAGCAACCGAAAAAGAACTCACTCTTAGAGAGCATTACAATTAGTTTTAACATATTCACAAACAATGCCAGCCCTTCCGACTGGCGAGGGATGCACCAGCTTTCTACAGTTCCAAGAAACTGTTTACAATGGCACATTCCGCCGCTATACGTCCCCTGGTCAGGCATATCGTTTGGCGTGACTAACTGGCCATCCCTCGGAAGAGCACGTAACATTACACAAGAAATATTTACAATAGAAACCTAACTAAGACATTCCACAGGACTGTACAGCTATTACTGAAATTTCTGAAAATTTATTATTTGCAAATTTGATATTAGATTCATGTACAGTACACCTGAAACTAATTCTTCTGAAAATTTTCAGTATTAAATAAGGGAGTAAATCGCAACGTGTTGCTGAAATCAATGTGTGTTGACCCAAAGCCGATCAACCTCAAGTCTTAAATGGAGAAGTGTACAAATATCATATGATAATTTAATGAGCAGCTGTAAGGACGCAATGACTCACTGCGCGGTTTCTGCACAACAATTATTCTTGTTTCGCTGAAGGTTCATTACGAACCCCGTCATTACCCACTTCCTAGGACATACCCCCGATTGCCCAACCGAGGTTTTTTTCGTTAAATTCATTGTCTGCGCGAGGAGAGAGCTGCCAGCAGGGAAGTGTTGCAATCCCAAGGTCATCGCGCGACAATGGACCTTTTGTCTGCACACAGCTAACGATGGGCCAATTAACACCAGCAACACCAAACCGAGGCAATGGTAATAATAACGCAATTACTGTACGACTTCTAGCGCGGAATATATTATATTTGGGTCTGCAAAGACGAAATTTCCTGCCTTTTAGTAATAAACACTTTCGCAGATCATTATATGTGTTTAATAAAGTTTTAGCGTTACTTAGCCCATAAATACACGTATTTCTACCTTTTACCACTAACGAAACTTTCAAAGAGCTAATTTTCGCGCGATCACTGAAACCTTTGCCGCATGAATTAATGTCTTGTGAGCGTCGAGGACATTCTCTTCTCGATAGCACCAAAGGATATTTATTGAATCGTTGCGATTTGGAAAGGAGTTCTGCGACAACAATGGCAATAATTTATATTCTCCTCGCCCGAGTCTAGGTCAAGAGTGCCAGAGAACGTGGGAGGGACACACCAAACGGACAAATCTGCAATCTGCATCACTCTATTGGGCGCAGTTTCGCAATTCAGCTCCGCTTTGCTTCTCTCCTGTTTATGGTAATTGCACTGGTATATCACCTAATTTTTGTACCAAGTTTCATTTAAATTGACACGCCAGTTTTTGAAATACCAGTACTGTTGTAGCAATAAAATTGGAGTACAATCGTACACAAATATTGACATATCTCAAGAACTGCTCATCGGATATTTATTTCTTTGCACACATTATTTACTAGTATACCACTTAATATTAGTATATAATTGCATTCATATTGATACGCCAGTTCTTGAGATACCAACACTTATGTATGATAGGTATGGGAGTTACACTTAAAATCGCCTCATAATAGTGTAATCTCCAACAAAATTGCAATATTTTAACAATTGCTCATTGGATATTAATTTAATTGCGCAGATTATGTACCAGTATATCACTTAATATTTGTACCAAATATCATTTAAATTGATACGCCAGTTTTTGAGATACCAGTACTGTTGTAACAGTAAAATTGGAGTAACATCGTAGACAAATATTGACATATCTCAAGAACTGCTCATTGGATATTTATTTCTTTGCACAAATTATTTACTAGTATATCACTTAATATCAGTATAAAATTGCATTCATATTGATACGCCAGTTATTGAGATACGAACACTTATGTTAGATAGGTATGGGAGATAAACTTAAAATCGCCTCATAATAGTTCAGTCTCCAACAAAAATTGCAATATTTTAACAATTGCTTATTGGATATAAATTTAATTGCGCGGGTTATGTACTGGTATATCACTTAATATTTGTACCAAATTTCATTTAAATTAATACGCCAGTTTTTGAGATACCAGTACTGTTGTAACAGTAAAATTGGAGTAAAATTGTTGACAAATATTGAGATATCTCAAGAACTGCTCATTGGATATTTATTTCTTTGCACACATTATTTGATAGTATATCAGTTAATATCAGTATAAAATTGCATTCGTATTTATACGCCAGTTTTTGAGATACCAACACTTATGTATGATACGTATGGGAGATACACTTAAAATCGCCTCATAATAGTGTAGTCTCCAACAAAAATAGCAATATTTTAACAATTAATTATTGGATATTAAATAAATTGCGCAGGTTATGTACTGGTATATCACTTAATATTTGTACCAAATTTCATATAAATTAATACGCCAGTTTTTGAGATACCAGTACTGTTGTGACAGTAAAATTGGATTACAATCGTAATCTTAGACAAATATTGAAATACCTCAAAAACTACTCTTTGGATATTTATTTCTTTGCACACATTATTTGCTAGTATATCACTTAATATCAGTATAAAATGGCATTCATATTGATACGCCAGTTCTTGAGATACCAACACTTATGTATGATAGGTATGGGAGATACACTTAAAATCGCCTCATAATGGTGTAGTCTCCAACAAAAATTGCAATATTTTAACAATTGCTTATTGGATATTAATATAATTGGGCAGGTTATGTACTGGTATATCACTTAATATTTGTACCAAGTTTCATTTAAATTGATACGCCAGTTTTTGAGATACCAGTACTGTTGTAACAGTAAAATTGGAGTAAAATCATAGACAAATATTGACATATCTCAAGAACTGCTCATTGGATATTGATTTCTTTGCACATATTATTTGCTAATATATCACTTAATACCAGTATAAAATTGCATTCATATTGATGCGCCAGTTTTTGAGATACCAACACTTATGTATGATACGTATGGGAGATACACTTAAAATCGCCTCATAATAGTGTAGTCTCCAACAAAAATTGCAATATTTTAACAATTGCTTATTGGATATTAATTTAATTGCGCAGGTTATGTACTGGTACATCACTTAATATTAGTACCAAGTTTCATTTAAATTGATACGCCAGTTTTTGAGATACCAGTACTGTTGTAACAGTAAAATTGGAGTAAAATCGTAGACAAATATTGACATATCTCAAAAACTGCTCATTGGATATTTATTTAAATGCACATATTATTTGGTAGTATATCACTTTATATCAGTATAAAATTGCATTCATATTGATACGCCAGTTCTTGAGATACCAACACTTATGTATGGTAGGTATAGGAGATACACTTAAAATCGCCTCATAATAGTGTAGTCTCCAACAAAAATTGCAATATTTTAACAATTAATTATTGGATATTAAGTAAATTGCGCAGGTTACGTACTTGTATATCACTTAATATTTGTACCAAATTTCATTTAAATTGATACGCCAGTTTTTGAGATACCAGTACTGTTGTAACAGTAAAATTGGAGTAAAATCGTAGACAAATATTGAGATATCTCAAGAACTGCTCATTGGATATTTATTTCTTTGCACAAATTATTTGTTAGTATATCACTTAATATGAGTATAAAATTGCTTTCATATTGATACGTCAGTTCTTGAGATACCAACACTTATGTATGATAGATATGGGAGATACACTTAAAATCGCCTCATAATAGTGTAGCCTCCAACAAAAATTGCAATATTTTAACAATTGCTTATTGGATATTAAATTAATTGCGCAGGTTATGTGCTGGTATAACACTTAATATTTGTACCAAATTACATTTAAATTGATACGCCAGTTTTTGAGATACCAGTACTGTTGTAACAGTAAAATTGGAGTAACATCGTAGACAAATATTGACATATCTCAAGAACTGCTCATTAGAAATTTATTTCTTCGCACACATTATTTACTAGTATATCACTTAAGATCAGTATAAAATTGCATTCATATTGATACGCCAGTTCTTGAGATACCAACACTTATGTATGATAGATACGGGAGATACACTTAAAATCGCCTCATAATAGTGTAGTCTCCAACAAAAATTGCAATATTTTACCAATTGCTTATTGGATATTAATTTAATTGCACAAGTTATGTACTTGTATATCACCTAATATTAGTACCAAATTTCATTTAAATTGATACGCCAGTTTTTGAAATACCAGTACTGTTGTAACAGTAAAATTGGAGTAAAATCGTAGACAAATATTGACATATCTCAAGAACTGCTCATTAGATATTTATTTCTTTGCACACATTATTTGCTAGTATGTCACTTAATATCAGTATAAAATTGCATTCATATTAATACGCCAGTTTTTGAGATACCAATACTTATGTATGATAGGTGTGGAAGATGCACAAAATCGCCTCATAATAGTGTAGTCTCCAAGAAAAATTGTCCACATATTATTTGGTAGTATATCACTTAATATCAGTATAAAATTGCATTCATACTGATACGCCAGTTCTTTTCCTCTTGTTGCTTCGTGGCGGGCTCTCCTGCGGCTTCTTCTCCTCTTTTTTCACCATAATGGGTCTAGCCTCGGTCTCGAGGTCGGGATTTTATTTCGGTCTCGCTCCGTTCTTTATCCCTGCAGCAGCCTTGAAGCCACGAACTGGATGGACACCTGACCACTGGCCAGTGGTTTTTTTCTACGCGCGATTGCAGGCGCGATTCAACCTGCCTCAATTCAGACCATTGTTCCTTCAAAATTAAGGATGAAATCCTTATGAAATTTTCTGAAGAATTGTATTGAAATATCCTAAAATTGCAAGGATGAAATCTTTGTGAAACTTCCAGAGGAATCGTATTGAAATATCCTAAAACTAGAATTGTTGGCCAACGTATTTTTTACTGGGCCAAATTATAATTGAATGGAACCTGTATCCAGAACTGTAAATCCGCAAAAAAATTCTAAATGGTCCGAGTCAAGTGATCTTTCGGCTTGGGAAAGGTCAGACCTTGATCTTAGAGAGAAAAAAAAACTGCAGATGCTTTCTCCTCTCTGCTGCGTGGGCGACGGTCCTCTCGCAAAAAATCGCTCCGCAGGGAAAGTGCCAGCAGAAGACTGCGACTCAGCAGGTGGGTTCGCAAATTGGGTCACTGCCCCAACAATCCCAGCAATTACTTTGCCCACGCAATCACATGTGATTCCAGCAATATCGGCGCAATTATTCGATTCGGCGAACCACTTGCGACAGCCGTTTCGTAACGCTTTCGAGGAGGACCGCATCGTCCGAAACGTAGAAAGCGTGATTCCGCGAAACCCGAAACGCCCACGAATTTGTCGCGCCGCCGAAGAAAGATTTGGTGCGTGCATCGCCAAATAATAGGGAAGCAATGACCGGCTTAAGAAATGGAAAGCAGAAAAAATTTCCTCAAAAGAAAAACGTAACTTCTTTACGTGGACAATTTTCGCCCCAATTTTGGTAATTGGGGCCCTTACAGTTTCACGTCCAATTAAAATTTCTCTGGGGTTTCATAAGTAGGAAGACATAAGTTTCCTGCTGCAAGCATTATCGAATCTAAATTATATCCTGCCTACGTACTGTGGAAGTCTGTGATGGACGTTTGCTCCCGGGAAGCGACAATTACCTCTTCGTCCACGTAATCGCTGGAAAGTCTCGTCCAACACTCACTTCCACGTTTTGAAGAGTTCTGCCCGTTTTTTTTGCCATCACCGGCTATCGTGCCCAACAATCGCCGCCTAATTGCATGCAAACCCCAATTCAATTGATTGGTGTTAGGCGCTCAACGTTGAGGCTTTCTCCACCTCGGGTCGACCAAAATCGCTCAAAGGTTGTAAATCACGAGACGTATGCAGCCTGGGCAGGTGCAAGATTTCTTTTTAACGACGCATATTCGCAGGTGTCCCACAAGGATCGCAAATGGTTTCGGTTTCAGCTGCAAGCAATGGATACATTGTTGCGCAACAAAATTTTCAAGTACATCATATTTTAAGACACGTTATGGCATGGTATTATGGATAAGTGTGGTATCCCTCGAGGATCTGATACGGGAGCGTTCTTATTATTCCGATTTGGTTGCCGATTTGGTTGCGATTTCGCACCAAATTACCGACATCCGAGCAGTTTTGTGTTTCGAGCCGGAATCGATCAATCAGCCATCGGATTCCCACGAGGTTTCGCCAGGCCGATGACCCATGGGCCTCCAGCTCTTCGCTCCATCGAGTTATTTGATGAACGCCGGATTTAATTAATTATTTACGGTCTTATCTGTGCTCCTGGTGACCTCGGCGAGCACCTCGGCCTCCAGCTCTTCGCTCGCCCAAACTGGGGCTATGGGATATCCCCCCAGAGGTGACTCACGCCGAATTTCGGCTCGCCGTTACTTGCGAAACGGCGGAGGAACCGCAATAAGCGGCCATCAATCACGCCCAAAGAAAAAACTGCCCGGCAATTGCGTGCCAAGCCCGAATGCAATCGCAGAAAGCAGAGCGTGGCGAGAGCCAAGAACGGTCGTGCCCAGTGTGTGACTTGCAGTAAGTCTTCCTGGTAACTAATGAGGAGGTCAAGCAGTGGCACAGTTTCGCATTATTTCAGAGCTTTCGTTTCGAATCCAACAATTTGCAGCAACTTTTAACATTCAGTACTATTTTACGTGTTTCCCAAATCAAAATAATATTCAACGAAGGATATATCAAAAACCATCGTATCAATTTGAAAACAATTTATACCTGGTATTGGTCGACATATGTGTATCAAATATCTAGTTACGTTTATATCGTGATCATCACAGGGCACTAGAGCCTTGCGGTACACCACTCTTCCGTACTTTCACCATCTCACCATTTACTTGTAGCACACGCTACTAAAGTCCGTCAGTTGTACGAATATACAACTGTAGCTCGTAAAACTTCTATAATACGAGAATGGACGAGAGCTCAAAATATGATCCATATACGGGGCTAAGTCCCCATAAAAAGATTTGAAAATGTGCCGCTTGGTCAAACGTAATATCGATAATTTCCCGATCAAATCGACTAAAAAAAAAATCCGAAAAATCGCGATTTTTCGAGTTGCTCCAAATGACCTTAGAGTCACATGCCTAGACTAATTGGACCCTCCTGATTCCAATGAGCACACATTCAGCCTCCTAGCCCCAGCGGTTCTCGAGATATCCGCCCTCAAAGTTGTGAAATTTAAAAAAATAGCAAAATAGGGCTAATAAAATTAAACTTCTAAACGAACGGTCCAATCTCGATGCCGATAGCCTCATTCGATTCAGGAGAGTCATACGGTTCATACCAGACCACACTTGATATACTTTGGAAGACGTTTTAATTTTCGAAATTTTCGAAAATGACGCGTTTTTTGCCATCTCGATGAAATTCCATTTCGAGAACGCCTCAACCGATTCGGACGAAATTTGGAGGGGTCATAGAGGGCCCTAATACAAGCACAATGAGCCATGGTGGGCCCCCTTGGGCCATCACGTTTGTACAGGGTGGCCTTAAGAAGAGAGAAATATTTATCAAAAAAACGTACTTTTTTCACGAAAAGCGAGATAACTCGGGGAGTTGTGGGAGTACGAGAATGGACGAGCGCTCAAAGTATGCCCCACATATGGGGCTAAGTCCCCATAAAAATATTTGAAAATGTGCCGCTTGGTAGAGCGCCCAGCAGGGAAAACGTAAAATCGATGATTTTCCGATCAAATCGACTAAAAAAAAAATCCGAAAAATCGCGATTTTTCGAGTTGCTCCAAATGACCTTAGAGTCACATGCCTAGACTAATTGGACCCTCCTGATTCCAATGAGCACACATTCAGCCTCCTAGCCCCAGCGGTTCTCGAGATATCCGCCCTCAAAGTTGTGAAATTTAAAAAAATAGCAAAATAGGGCTAATAAAATTAAACTTCTAAACGAACGGTCCAATCTCGATGCCGATAGCCTCATTCGATTCAGGAGAGTCATACGGTTCATACCAGACCACACTTGATATACTTTGGAAGACGTTTTAATTTTCGAAATTTTCGAAAATGACGCGTTTTTTGCCATCTCGATGAAATTCCATTTCGAGAACGCCTCAACCGATTCGGACGAAATTTGGAGGGGTCATAGAGGATCCAAATACAAGCACAATGAGCCATAGTGGCCCCCCTTGGGCCATCACGTTTGTACAGGGTGGCCTTAAGAAGAGAGAAATATTTCTCAAAAAAACGTACTTTTTTCACGAAAAGCGAGATAACTCGGGCAGTTGTGGGAGTACGAGAATGGACGAGCGCTTAAAGTATGCCCCACATATGGGGCTAAGTCCCCATAAAAATATTTGAAAGTGTGCCGCTTGGTAGAGCGCCCAACAGGGAAAACGTAAAATCGATGATTTTCCGATCAAATCGACTAAAAAAAAAATCCGAAAAATCACGATTTTTCGAGTTGCTCCAAATGACCTTAGAGGCACATGCTTAGACTAATTGGACCCTCCTGATTCCAATGAGCACACATTCAGCCTCCTAGCCCCAGCGGTTCTCGAGATATCCGCCCTCAAAGTTGTGAAATTAAAAAAAATAGCATAAAAGGGCTATTAAAATTAAACTTCTAAACGAACGGTCCAATCTCGATGCCGATAGCCTCATTCGATTCAGGAGAGTCATACGGTTCATACCAGACCACACTTGATATACTTTGGAAGACGTTTCAATTTTCGAAATTTTCGAAAATGACGCGTTTTTTGCCATCTCGATGAAATTCCATTTCGAGAAGGACTCAACCGATTCGGACGAAATTTGGAGGGGTCATAGAGGGCCCTAATACAAGCACAATGAGCCACAGTGCCCCCCCTTGGGCCATCACGTTTGTACAGGGTGGCCTTAAGAAGAGAGAAATATTTCTCAAAAAAACGTACTTTTTTCACGAAAAGCGAGATAACTCGGGGAGTTGTGGGAGTACGAGAATGGACGAGCGCTCAAAGTATGCCCCACATATGGGGCTAAGTCCCCATAAAAATATTTGAAAGTGTGCCGCTTGGTAGAGCGCCCAGCAGGGAAAACGTAAAATCGATGATTTTCCGATCAAATCGACTAAAAAAAAAATCCGAAAAATCACGATTTTATGAGTTGCTCCAAATGACCTTAGAGGCACATGCCTAGACTAATTGGACCCTCCTGATTCCAATGAGCACACATTCAGCCTCCTAGCCCCAGCGGTTCTCGAGATATCCGCCCTCAAAGTTGTGAAATTTAAAAATATAGCAAAATAGGGCTAATAAAATTAAACTTCTAAACGAACGGTCCAATCTCGATGCCGATAGCCTCATTCGATTCAGGAGAGTCATACGGTTCATACCAGACCACACTTGATATACTTTGGAAGACGTTTTAATTTTCGAAATTTTCGAAAATGACGCGTTTTTTGCCATCTCGATGAAATTCCATTTCGAGAAGGACTCAACCGATTCGGACGAAATTTGGAGGGGTCATAGAGGGCCCTAATACAAGCACAATGAGCCATAGTGGCCCCCCTTGGGCCATCACGTTTGTACAGGGTGGCCTTAAGAAGAGAGAAATATTTCTCAAAAAAACGTACTTTTTTCACGAAAAGCGAGATAACTCGGGCAGTTGTGGGAGTACGAGAATGGACGAGCGCTTAAAGTATGCCCCACATATGGGGCTAAGTCCCCATAAAAATATTTGAAAGTGTGCCGCTTGGTAGAGCGCCCAACAGGGAAAACGTAAAATCGATGATTTTCCGATCAAATCGACTAAAAAAAAAATCCGAAAAATCACGATTTTTCGAGTTGCTCCAAATGACCTTAGAGGCACATGCCTAGACTAATTGGACCCTCCTGATTCCAATGAGCACACATTCAGCCTATTAGCCTAAGCGGTTCTCGAGATATCCGCCCTCAAAGTTGTGAAATTAAAAAAAATAGCATAAAAGGGCTATTAAAATTAAACTTCTAAACGAACGGTCCAATCTCGATGCCGATAGCCTCATTCGATTCAGGAGAGTCATACGGTTCATACCAGACCACACTTGATATACTTTGGAAGACGTTTCAATTTTCGAAATTTTCGAAAATGACGCGTTTTTTGCCATCTCGATGAAATTCCATTTCGAGAAGGACTCAACCGATTCGGACGAAATTTGGAGGGGTCATAGAGGGCCCTAATACAAGCACAATGAGCCACAGTGGCCCCCCTTGGGCCATCACGTTTGTACAGGGTGGCCTTAAGAAGAGAGAAATATTTCTCAAAAAAACGTACTTTTTTCACGAAAAGCGAGATAACTCGGGGAGTTGTGGGAGTACGAGAATGGACGAGCGCTCAAAGTATGCCCCACATATGGGGCTAAGTCCCCATAAAAATATTTGAAAGTGTGCCGCTTGGTAGAGCGCCCAGCAGGGAAAACGTAAAATCGATGATTTTCCGATCAAATCGACTAAAAAAAAAATCCGAAAAATCACGATTTTATGAGTTGCTCCAACTGACCTTAGAGGCACATGCCTAGACTAATTGGACCCTCCTGATTCCAATGAGCACACATTCAGCCTCCTAGCCCCAGCGGTTCTCGAGATATCCGCCCTCAAAGTTGTGAAATTTAAAAATATAGCAAAATAGGGCTAATAAAATTAAACTTCTAAACGAACGGTCCAATCTCGATGCCGATAGCCTCATTCGATTCAGGAGAGTCATACGGTTCATACCAGACCACACTTGATATACTTTGGAAGACGTTTTAATTTTCGAAATTTTCGAAAATGACGCGTTTTTTGCCATCTCGATGAAATTCCATTTCGAGAAGGACTCAACCGATTCGGACGAAATTTGGAGGGGTCATAGAGGGCCCTAATACAAGCACAATGAGCCATAGTAGGCCCCCTTGGGCCATCACGTTTGTACAGGGTGGCCTTAAGAAGAGAGAAATATTTCTCAAAAAAACGTACTTTTTTCACGAAAAGCGAGATAACTCGGTGAGTTGTGGGAGTACGAGAATGGACGAGCGCTCAAAGTATGCCCCACATATGGGGCTAAGTCCCCATAAAAATATTTGAAAGTGTGCCGCTTGGTAGAGCGCCCAGCAGGGAAAACGTAAAATCGATGATTTTCCGATCAAATCGACTAAAAAAAAAATCCGAAAAATCACGATTTTTCGAGTTGCTCCAAATGACCTTAGAGGCACTTGCCTAGACTAATTGGACCCTCCTGATTCCAATGAGCACACATTCAGCCTCCTAGCCCCAGCGGTTCTCGAGATATCCGCCCTCAAAGTTGTGAAATTTAAAAATATAGCAAAATAGGGCTAATAAAATTAAACTTCTAAACGAACGGTCCAATCTCGATGCCGATAGCCTCATTCGATTCAGGAGAGTCATACGGTTCATACCAGACCACACTTGATATACTTTGGAAGACGTTTTAATTTTCGAAATTTTCGAAAATGACGCGTTTTTTGCCATCTCGATGAAATTCCATTTCGAGAAGGACTCAACCGATTCGGACGAAATTTGGAGGGGTCATAGAGGGCCCTAATACAAGCACAATGGGCCATAGTAGCCCCCCTTGGGCCATCACGTTTGTACAGGGTGGCCTTAAGAAGAGAGAAATATTTCTCAAAAAAACGTACTTTTTTCACGAAAAGCGAGATAACTCGGGGAGTTGTGGGAGTACGAGAATGGACGAGCGCTCAAAGTATGCCCCACATATGGGGCTAAGTCCCCATAAAAATATTTGAAAGTGTGCCGCTTGGTAGAGCGCCCAGCAGGGAAAACGTAAAATCGATGATTTTCCGATCAAATCGACTAAAAAAAAAATCCGAAAAATCACGATTTTTCGAGTTGCTCCAAATGACCTTAGAGGCACATGCCTAGACTAATTGGACCCTCCTGATTCCAATGAGCACACATTCAGCCTCCTAGCCCCAGCGGTTCTCGAGATATCCGCCCTCAAAGTTGTGAAATTTAAAAATATAGCAAAATAGGGCTAATAAAATTAAACTTCTAAACGAACGGTCCAATCTCGATGCCGATAGCCTCATTCGATTCAGGAGAGTCATACGGTTCATACCAGACCACACTTGATATACTTTGGAAGACGTTTTAATTTTCGAAATTTTCGAAAATGACGCGTTTTTTGCCATCTCGATGAAATTCCATTTTGAGAAGGACTCAACCGATTCGGACGAAATTTGGAGGGGTCATAGAGGGCCCTAATACAAGCACAATGAGCCAAAGTAGCCCCCCTTGGGCCATCACGTTTGTACAGGGTGGCCTTAAGAAGAGAGAAATATTTCTCAAAAAAACGTACTTTTTTCACGAAAAGCGAGATAACTCGGGGAGTTGTGGGAGTACGAGAATGGACGAGCGCTCAAAGTATGTCCCACATATGGGGCTAAGTCCCCATAAAAATATTTGAAAGTGTGCCGCTTGGTAGAGCGCCCAGCAGGGAAAACGTAAAATCGATGATTTTCCGATCAAATCGACTAAAAAAAAAAACCGAAAAATCACGATTTTTCGAGTTGCTCCAAATGACCTTAGAGTCACATGCCTAGACTAATTGGACCCTCCTGATTCCAATGAGCACACATTCAGCCTCCTAGCCCCAGCGGTTCTCGAGATATCCGCCCTCAAAGTTGTGAAATTTAAAAATATAGCAAAATAGGGCTAATAAAATTAAACTTCTAAACGAACGGTCCAATCTCGATGCCGATAGCCTCATTCGATTCAGGAGAGTCATACGGTTCATACCAGACCACACTTGATATACTTTGGAAGACGTTTTAATTTTCGAAATTTTCGAAAATGACGCGTTTTTTGCCATCTCGATGAAATTCCATTTCGAGAAGGACTCAACCGATTCGGACGAAATTTGGAGGGGTCATAGAGGGCCCTAATACAAGCACAATGAGCCATAGTAGGCCCCCTTGGGCCATCACGTTTGTACAGGGTGGCCTTAAGAAGAGAGAAATATTTCTCAAAAAAACGTACTTTTTTCACGAAAAGCGAGATAACTCGGGGAGTTGTGGGAGTACGAGAATGGACGAGCGCTCAAAGTATGTCCCACATATGGGGCTAAGTCCCCATAAAAATATTTGAAAGTGTGCCGCTTGGTAGAGCGCCCAGCAGGGAAAACGTAAAATCGATGATTTTCCGATCAAATCGATTAAAAAAAAAATCCGAAAAATCACGATTTTTCGAGTTGCTCCAAATGACCTTAGAGGCACATGCCTAGACTAATTGGACCCTCCTGATTCCAATGAGCACACATTCAGCCTCCTAGCCCCAGCGGTTCTCGAGATATCCGCCCTCAAAGTTGTGAAATTTAAAAATATAGCAAAATAGGGCTAATAAAATTAAACTTCTAAACGAACGGTCCAATCTCGATGCCGATAGCCTCATTCGATTCAGGAGAGTCATACGGTTCATACCAGACCACACTTGATATACTTTGGAAGACGTTTTAATTTTCGAAATTTTCGAAAATGACGCGTTTTTTGCCATCTCGATGAAATTCCATTTCGAGAAGGACTCAACCGATTCGGACGAAATTTGGAGGGGTCATAGAGGGCCCTAATACAAGCACAATGAGCCACAGTGGCCCCCCTTGGGCCATCACGTTTGTACAGGATGGCCTTAAGAAGAGAGAAATATTTCTCAAAAAAACGTACTTTTTTCACGAAAAGCGAGATAACTCGGGGAGTTGTGGGAGTACGAGAATGGACGAGCGCTCAAAGTATGCCCCACATATGGGGCTAAGTCCCCATAAAAATATTTGAAAGTGTGCCGCTTGGTAGAGCGCCCAGCAGGGAAAACGTAAAATCGATGATTTTCCGATCAAATCGACTAAAAAAAAAAATCCGAAAAATCACGATTTTTCGAGTTGCTCCAAATGACCTTAGAGGCACATGCCTAGACTAATTGGACCCTCCTGATTCCAATGAGCACACATTCAGCCTCCTAGCCCCAGCGGTTCTCGAGATATCCGCCCTCAAAGTTGTGAAATTTAAAAATATAGCAAAATAGGGCTAATAAAATTAAACTTCTAAACGAACGGTCCAATCTCGATGCCGATAGCCTCATTCGATTCAGGAGAGTCATACGGTTCATACCAGACCACACTTGATATACTTTGGAAGACGTTTTAATTTTCGAAATTTTCGAAAATGACGCGTTTTTTGCCATCTCGATGAAATTCCATTTCGAGAACGACTCAACCGATTCGGACGAAATTTGGAGGGGTCATAGAGGGCCCTAATACAAGCACAATGAGCCACAGTGGCCCCCCTTGGGCCATCACGTTTGTACAGGATGGCCTTAAGAAGAGAGAAATATTTCTCAAAAAAACGTACTTTTTTCACGAAAATCGAGATAACTCGGGGAGTTGTGGGAGTACGAGAATGGACGAGCGCTCAAAGTATGCCCCACATATGGGGCTAAGTCCCCATAAAAATATTTGAAAGTGTGCCGCTTGGTAAAGCGCCCAGCAGGGAAAACGTAAAATCGTTGATTTTCCGATCAAATCGACTAAAAAAAAAATCCGAAAAATCACGATTTTTCGAGTTGCTCCAAATGACCTTAGAGGCACCTGCCTAGACTAATTGGACCCTCCTGATTCCAATGAGCACACATTCAGCCTCCTAGCCCCAGCGGTTCTCGAGATATCCGCCCTCAAAGTTGTGAAATTTAAAAATATAGCAAAATAGGGCTAATAAAATTAAACTTCTAAACGAACGGTCCAATCTCGATGCCGATAGCCTCATTCGATTCAGGAGAGTCATACGGTTCATACCAGACCACACTTGATATACTTTGGAAGACGTTTTAATTTTCGAAATTTTCGAAAATGACGCGTTTTTTGCCATCTCGATGAAATTCCATTTTGAGAAGGACTCAACCGATTCGGACGAAATTTGGAGGGGTCATAGAGGGCCCTAATACAAGCACAATGAGCCATAGTAGGCCCCCTTGGGCCATCACGTTTGTACAGGGTGGCCTTAAGAAGAGAAAAATATTTCTCAAAAAAAACGTACTTTTTTCACGAAAAGCGAGATAACTCGGGGAGTTGTGGGAGTACGAGAATGGACGAGCGCTCAAAGTATGTCCCACATATGGGGCTAAGTCCCCATAAAAATATTTGAAAGTGTGCCGCTTGGTAGAGCGCCCAGCAGGGAAAACGTAAAATCGATGTAAATCCGTAAATCCGATCAAATCGACTAAAAAAAAAATCCGAAAAATCACGATTTTTCGAGTTGCTCCAAATGACCTTAGTGGCACATGCCTAGACTAATTGGACCCTCCTGATTCCAATGAGCACACATTCAGCCTCCTAGCCCCAGCGGTTCTCGAGATATCCGCCCTCAAAGTTGTGAAATTAAAAAAAATAGCATAAAAGGGCTATTAAAATTAAACTTCTAAACGAACGGTCCAATCTCGATGCCGATAGCCTCATTCGATTCAGGAGAGTCATACGGTTCATACCAGACCACACTTGATATACTTTGGAAGACGTTTTAATTTTCGAAATTTTCGAAAATGACGCGTTTTTTGCCATCTCGATGAAATTCCATTTCGAGAAGGACTCAACCGATTCGGACGAAATTTGCAGGGGTCATAGAGGGCCCTAATACAAGCACAATGAGCCACAGTGGCCCCCCTTGGGCCATCACGTTTGTACAGGATGGCCTTAAGAAGAGAGAAATATTTCTCAAAAAAACGTACTTTTTTCACGAAAATCGAGATAACTCGGGGAGTTGTGGGAGTACGAGAATGGACGAGCGCTCAAAGTATGCCCCACATATGGGGCTAAGTCCCCATAAAAATATTTGAAAGTGTGCCGCTTGGTAAAGCGCCCAGCAGGGAAAACGTAAAATCGTTGATTTTCCGATCAAATCGACTAAAAAAAAAATCCGAAAAATCACGATTTTTCGAGTTGCTCCAAATGACCTTAGAGGCACATGCCTAGACTAATTGGACCCTCCTGATTCCAATGAGCACACATTCAGCCTCCTAGCCCCAGCGGTTCTCGAGATATCCGCCCTCAAAGTTGTGAAATAAAAAAAAATAGCATAAAAGGGCTATTAAAATTAAACTTCTAAACGAACGGTCCAATCTCGATGCCGATAGCCTCATTCGATTCAGGAGAGTCATACGGTTCATACCAGACCACACTTGATATACTTTGGAAGACGTTTTAATTTTCGAAATTTTCGAAAATGACGCGTTTTTTGCCATCTCGATGAAATTCCATTTCGAGAACGACTCAACCGATTCGGACGAAATTTGGAGGGGTCATAGAGGGCCCTAATACAAGCACAATGAGCCACAGTGGCCCCCCTTGGGCCATCACGTTTGTACAGGGTGGCCTTAAGAAGAGAGAAATATTTCTCAAAAAAACGTACTTTTTTCACGAAAAGCGAGATAACTCGGGGAGTTGTGGGAGTACGAGAATGGACGAGCGCTCAAAGTATGTCCCACATATGGGGCTAAGTCCCCATAAAAATATTTGAAAGTGTGCCGCTTGGTAGAGCGCCCAGCAGGGGAAAACGTAAAATCGATGATTTTCCGATCAAATCGACTAAAAAAAAAAATCCGAAAAATCACGATTTTTCGAGTTGCTCCAAATGACCTTAGAGGCACATGCCTAGACTAATTGGACCCTCCTTGATTCCAATGAGCACACATTCAGCCTCCTAGCCCCAGCGGTTCTCGAGATATCCGCCCTCAAAGTTGTGAAATTTAAAAATATAGCAAAATAGGGCTAATAAAATTAAACTTCTAACGAACGGTCCAATCTCGATGCCGATAGCCTCATTCGATTCAGGAGAGTCATACGGTTCATACCAGACCACACTTGATATACTTTGGAAGACGTTTTAATTTTCGAAATTTTCGAAAATGACGCGTTTTTTGCCATCTCGATGAAATTCCATTTTGAGAAGGACTCAACCGATTCGGACGAAATTTGGAGGGGTCATAGAGGGCCCTAATACAAGCACAATGAGCCAAAGTAGCCCCCCTTGGGCCATCACGTTTGTACAGGGTGGCCTTAAGAAGAGAGAAATATTTCTCAAAAAAACGTACTTTTTTCACGAAAAGCGAGATAACTCGGGGAGTTGTGGGAGTACGAGAATGGACGAGCGCTCAAAGTATGCCCCACATATGGGGCTAAGTCCCCATAAAAATATTTGAAAGTGTGCCGCTTGGTAGAGCGCCCAGCAGGGAAAACGTAAAATCGATGATTTTCCGATCAAATCGACTAAAAAAAAAATCCGAAAAATCACGATTTTTCGAGTTGCTCCAAATGACCTTAGAGGCACATGCCTAGACTAATTGGACCCTCCTGATTCCAATGAGCACACATTCAGCCTCCTAGCCCCAGCGGTTCTCGAGATATCCGCCCTCAAAGTTGTGAAATTTAAAAATATAGCAAAATAGGGCTAATAAAATTAAACTTCTAAACGAACGGTCCAATCTCGATGCCGATAGCCTCATTCGATTCAGGAGAGTCATACGGTTCATACCAGACCACACTTGATATACTTTGGAAGACGTTTTAATTTTCGAAATTTTCGAAAATGACGCGTTTTTTGCCATCTCGATGAAATTCCATTTCGAGAACGACTCAACCGATTCGGACGAAATTTGGAGGGGTCATAGAGGGCCCTAATACAAGCACAATGAGCCACAGTGGCCCCCCTTGGGCCATCACGTTTGTACAGGATGGCCTTAAGAAGAGAGAAATATTTCTCAAAAAAACGTACTTTTTTCACGAAAATCGAGATAACTCGGGGAGTTGTGGGAGTACGAGAATGGACGAGCGCTCAAAGTATGCCCCACATATGGGGCTAAGTCCCCATAAAAATATTTGAAAGTGTGCCGCTTGGTAAAGCGCCCAGCAGGGAAAACGTAAAATCGTTGATTTTCCGATCAAATCGACTAAAAAAAAAAATCCGAAAAATCACGATTTTTCGAGTTGCTCCAAATGACCTTAGAGGCACATGCCTAGACTAATTGGACCCTCCTGATTCCAATGAGCACACATTCAGCCTCCTAGCCCCAGCGGTTCTCGAGATATCCGCCCTCAAAGTTGTGAAATTTAAAAATATAGCAAAATAGGGCTAATAAAATTAAACTTCTAAACGAACGGTCCAATCTCGATGCCGATAGCCTCATTCGATTCAGGAGAGTCATACGGTTCATACCAGACCACACTTGATATACTTTGGAAGACGTTTTAATTTTCGAAATTTTCGAAAATGACGCGTTTTTTGCCATCTCGATGAAATTCCATTTCGAGAACGACTCAACCGATTCGGACGAAATTTGGAGGGGTCATAGAGGGCCCTAATACAAGCACAATGAGCCACAGTGGCCCCCCCTTGGGCCATCACGTTTGTACAGGATGGCCTTAAGAAGAGAGAAATATTTCTCAAAAAAACGTACTTTTTTCACGAAAATCGAGATAACTCGGGGAGTTGTGGGAGTACGAGAATGGACGAGCGCTCAAAGTATGCCCCACATATGGGGCTAAGTCCCCATAAAAATATTTGAAAGTGTGCCGCTTGGTAAAGCGCCCAGCAGGGAAAACGTAAAATCGTTGATTTTCCGATCAAATCGACTAAAAAAAAAATCCGAAAAATCACGATTTTTCGAGTTGCTCCAAATGACCTTAGAGGCACATGCCTAGACTAATTGGACCCTCCTGATTCCAATGAGCACACATTCAGCCTCCTAGCCCCAGCGGTTCTCGAGATATCCGCCCTCAAACTTGTGAAATTTAAAAATATAGCAAAATAGGGCTAATAAAATTAAACTTCTAAACGAACGGTCCAATCTCGATGCCGATAGCCTCATTCGATTCAGGGGAGTCATACGGTTCATACCAGACCACACTTGATATACTTTGGAAGACGTTTTAATTTTCGAAATTTTCGAAAATGACGCGTTTTTTGCCATCTCGATGAAATTCCATTTCGAGAACGACTCAACCGATTCGGACGAAATTTGGAGGGGGTCATAGAGGGCCCTAATACAAGCACAATGAGCCACAGTGGCCCCCCTTGGGCCATCACGTTTGTACAGGATGGCCTTAAGAAGAGAGAAATATTTCTCAAAAAAACGTACTTTTTTCACGAAAATCGAGATAACTCGGGGAGTTGTGGGAGTACGAGAATGGACGAGCGCTCAAAGTATGCCCCACATATGGGGCTAAGTCCCCATAAAAATATTTGAAAGTGTGCCGCTTGGTAAAGCGCCCAGCAGGGAAAACGTAAAATCGTTGATTTTCCGATCAAATCGACTAAAAAAAAAATCCGAAAAATCACGATTTTTCGAGTTGCTCCAAATGACCTTAGAGGCACATGCCTAGACTAATTGGACCCTCCTGATTCCAATGAGCACACATTCAGCCTCCTAGCCCCAGCGGTTCTCGAGATATCCGCCCTCAAAGTTGTGAAATTTAAAAATATAGCAAAATAGGGCTAATAAAATTAAACTTCTAAACGAACGGTCCAATCTCGATGCCGATAGCCTCATTCGATTCAGGAGAGTCATACGGTTCATACCAGACCACACTTGATATACTTTGGAAGACGTTTTAATTTTCGAAATTTTCGAAAATGACGCGTTTTTTGCCATCTCGATGAAATTCCATTTCGAGAACGACTCAACCGATTCGGACGAAATTTGGAGGGGTCATAGAGGGCCCTAATACAAGCACAATGAGCCACAGTGGCCCCCCTTGGGCCATCACGTTTGTACAGGGTGGCCTTAAGAAGAGAGAAATATTTCTCAAAAAAACGTACTTTTTTCACGAAAAGCGAGATAACTCGGGGAGTTGTGGGAGTACGAGAATGGACGAGCGCTCAAAGTATGTCCCACATATGGGGCTAAGTCCCCATAAAAATATTTGAAAGTGTGCCGCTTGGTAGAGCGCCCAGCAGGGAAAACGTAAAATCGATGATTTTCCGATCAAATCGACTAAAAAAAAAAATCCGAAAAATCACGATTTTTCGAGTTGCTCCAAATGACCTTAGAGGCACATGCCTAGACTAATTGGACCCTCCTGATTCCAATGAGCACACATTCAGCCTCCTAGCCCCAGCGGTTCTCGAGATATCCGCCCTCAAAGTTGTGAAATTTAAAAATATAGCAAAATAGGGCTAATAAAATTAAACTTCTAAACGAACGGTCCAATCTCGATGCCGATAGCCTCATTCGATTCAGGAGAGTCATACGGTTCATACCAGACCACACTTGATATACTTTGGAAGACGTTTTAATTTTCGAAATTTTCGAAAATGACGCGTTTTTTGCCATCTCGATGAAATTCCATTTTGAGAAGGACTCAACCGATTCGGACGAAATTTGGAGGGGTCATAGAGGGCCCTAATACAAGCACAATGAGCCAAAGTAGCCCCCCTTGGGCCATCACGTTTGTACAGGGTGGCCTTAAGAAGAGAGAAATATTTCTCAAAAAAACGTACTTTTTTCACGAAAAGCGAGATAACTCGGGGAGTTGTGGGAGTACGAGAATGGACGAGCGCTCAAAATATGCGCCACATATGGGGCTAAGTCCCCATAAAAATATTTGAAAATGTGCCGCTTGGTAGAGCGCCCAGCAGGGAAAACGTAAAATCGATGATTTTCCGATCAAATCGACTAAATAAAAAATCCGAAAAATCGCGATTTTTCGAGTTGCTCCAAATGACCTTAGAGGTACATGCCTAGACTAATTGGACCCTCCTGATTCCAATGAGCACACATTCAGCCTCCTAGCCCCAGCGGTTCTCGAGATATCCGCCCTCAAACTTGTGAAATTTAAAAATATAGCAAAATAGGGCTAATAAAATTAAACTTCTAAACGAACGGTCCAATCTCGATGCCGATAGCCTCATTCGATTCAGGGGAGTCATACGGTTCATACCAGACCACACTTGATATACTTTGGAAGACGTTTAAATTTTCGAAATTTTCGAAAATGTGGCGTTTTTTTGCCATCTCGATGAAATTCCATTTCTAGAACGACTCAACCGATTCGGACGAAATTTGGAGGGCTCATAGAGGGCCCAAATACAAGCACAATGAGCCATAGTAGGCCCCCTTAGGCGATCGTGTTTGTACAGGGTGGCCTTAGGAATAGAGAAATATTTTTCAAAAAACGTACTTTTTTCACGAAAAGCGAGATAACTCGGGGAGTTGTGGGAGTACGAGAATAGACGAGCGCTCAAAATATGCGTCATATACGCATATTGTTTCTATTTGTACTACTTGTACACTTTATTGTTTCTACATGTACTACATGCTACTACTTGTAACTTGCCTAACCGTTGAAGCCCTTATTGTTGTTATTATTCTTTGGGTCGGTGATGACCTTCCGGGGACATTGGCGCACTTGACACGATTACGCCTCGCCGCAGATGACCGATCTCGCCTGACAATGGAGGCTGCCGGCGATTAGCGGCTGTTTTTTCCATGGTTCTTCATTGTTCTCGGAGAAAACCCCAGGTGGTTTACGTAACCCAGCCGGGTTTGTGGTGTGCGATAAATCACGATAATAGAAGCTGATCTGCCGGGTATGCCACAAGGCTTTCTGCTCGGAGCAAAAATCGCAGATCGATTGAGCTAATTGTTGTGCAGAGAGCAAGTCTCGCGTTTAGAATTGCTAATGTATTTATGAGTTAACACGTGTGTTGACAGCAATCTTTCGATGCTAATTTGAAACTAGGATGGGTGGTGGCGTCACTCACCAACGGTAATTACATGTCTACCGCCCTGCCCTCAATCATGCAAAGAACATGAACGCAAGTTTAAAACGTGCTCATTCAAGTTAAAACTGCTGTAATAATTATTATAATTATTATTATTATTATGGATAAATAAAAATAAGTCTAAGTAACAGTTGGCACAGTCATTTGTTTCTGAAAATTTACATATTCAGCAATAAGGAAGGAATATGTTGCACCCCAAAATAACGAAATGTAATATATTTTGAAATATTGTACAAATCAAGACAAGTCAAGTGAAATCATTCAGATATTCCATTATAATTAATTTCGTCAGTTATTTATTGCAGTTTCAAGGTCAGGCAGGTTAGGTTAGGTTGGGTCAGGTGAGATTAGGTTATGTTAGGAATCCCGATTGTTCCAGAAACGGTACTCCCACAAGGCTCGGTGCTCGTTCTCACCGCGGAACAATAAATCGACGGGCCACTTCTGGGTTCGTTACTTCCCATGGACGCGGCAAATTCGCATTTAATTGCGGATAATGCACACCTGAAGGCACGACCTTCCCGTTTTCGTGCACGACCGTATAGGTACCGCAATGATTGGCGCGCTCGAAAACGGCCCCAAAAGCGAGGCTTGTGGAACACCGTGCGAACACCATTTAAAACCCATTAGAACCGTTAAGCGCAGTAACTGCCCCACTCAATTGTGGGGCGATGAGGAGGAGGCGAGAAAGCGCGACGGCGCGCGGTCTTCCGCTAATTAATTGGCTCGTTAATTGGCTCGTTAATTGGCTCGTTAATTGGCAAAATTCGGGCGCGCAATTGCACAAGGTACGGGGGGCTTATGCCCCATCGGTTTCCGAGCGCCGTTACGTGGGGGCAGCCGTTCGTAAAAATATGTGGAAGAAAAAACGAGCAGATGGACGAGGATTGTGCAATGCGGACGTGTCTGCAATCTAATTGATGAAATATGGACATGCAAATTGCAGTAAAGAGTGGGCGAGACTGCAGTTGTGAAATATAACGACCAATAATCAATAAAACCAATAATATATTACTTATTTAATATGAGTAAATAAATGAGAAAAGAAAATTTACGAAAATTTACGAAAATCATTGTCAACAAGTTATTATCTCATATTCAAATAATTATATCTCTAAAACTAGCGTATCAATATGAATGCAATTTATTATTTATATAAAAAAATATGCTGTTAATTATTTTGTATAGTTAAAATCAAATCCACCGAGTGATTTTTTAAATGTAAAATTTTTAACGATAACGCGATATTTGTAGTGTTCCTGATTGATGTTTCTGTATGTATCTCAAAAACTAGTGTGTCAATATGAACATACTTTATTACTAATAATAAGTTATATGCGAGTAATAAGTATGTGCAATTTAATTAAAATTCAATGAGCGGTTCTAAATATATTAAAATATTTGTATGAACATTCGATATTTTCGGGTTATTTAGGTGGTTTTCTAATTAGTCTCACATTTAAATAATGATATCTCAAAAACTAGCGTGCCAATATGAATATAATTTATTACTAATAATAAGTGATATTCGAGTAATAAATATGTGCAATTTCATTAAAATGCAATGAGCGGTTCTGAAGTTATTAAAATGTTTGTACAAACATTCAGTATTTACAGGTCATTAAGTGTTTTTTCAGATTAGTGCCACATTTAAATAACGATATCTCAAAAACTAGCGTACCAAAAAAAAGATATTTAAATTTTTATATGAACATAATATTGATATTTTGGGGTCATTGAAGTGTTTTTCTGATAAGTCTCAAATTTAAATAATAATATCTCAAAAACTACCGTGCCAATATGAATATAATTGATTACCAATAATAAGTGATATATTAGTAATAATTATGTGCAATTTAATTAAAATTCAATGAGCGGCTCTAAAGATATTACATTTTTTGTATGAACATTCGATATTTTGGGATGTGATATGACGCACCATTTTTAGTGTTTCTGATTGATGTTTCTGTATGTATCTTAAAAACTAGCATGCCAATATGGATATAATTTATTACTAATAATAACTGATATTCCAGTAATAAGTATGTGCAATTTAATTAGAATTCAATGAACGGTTCTGAAGATATTAAAATTTTCGTATGAACCTTCGATATTTCGGGGTCATTTAAGTGTTTTTCTGATTAGTCTCACATTTAAATAATGATATCTCAAAAACTAGCGTGCCAATATGAATATAATTTATTATTAATAATAAGTGATATTTGAGGAATAAGTATGTGCAATTTAATTAAAATTCAATGAGCGGTTCTGTAGATATTAAAAATTTTGTATGACCATTCGTAACTTTCTGGTAATTTAAGTGTTTTTCTGATAAGTCTCAAATTTAAATAATGATATCTCAAAAACCAGCGTGCCAATATAAATATAATTTATTACTAATAATAAGTGATATTTAGGTAATAAGTGTGTGTAATTTAATTAAAATTCAATGAGCGGTTCTAAAGATATTAAAATATTTGTATGAACATTCGATATTTTAAGGTAATTTAAGTGTTTTTCTGATTAGTCTCAAATTTAAATAACGATATCTCAAAAACTAGCGTGCCAATGCAAATATAATTTATTAACAATAATAAGTGATATTTAAGTAATAAGTGTGTGCAATTTAATTAAAATTGAATGAGGGGTTCTTAAGATATTAAAATTTTTGGATGAACATTCGATATTTTGGGGTCATTTAAGTATTTTTCTGATTAGTCTCAAATTTATATAACAATATCTCAAAAACTCGCGTGCCAATATAGATATAATTTATTACTAATAATAAGTGATATTCGACTAATAAGTATGTGCAATTTAATTGAAATTCAATGAGCGGTTCTTAAGATATTAAAATATTTGTATGAACATACAATATTTTGAGGTCATTTAAGTGTTTTTGTGATTAGTCTCACATTTAAATAATGATATCTCAAAAACCAGCGTGCCAATATGAATATAATTTATTACTAATAATAAGTGATATCTTAGTAATAATTATGTGCAATTTAATTAAAATTCAATGAGCGGTTCTGAAGATATTAATTTTTTTGTATGAGCATTCGATAATTTGGGGTGATCATGTGATATGACGCACTATTTTTAGTGTTCCTGATTGATGTTTCTGCATGTATCTCAAAAACTAGCGTGCCAATTTAAATATAATTTATTACTAATAATAAGTCATATTTGAGTAATAAGTATGTGCAATTTTATTAAAATTTAATGATAGGTTCTGAAGATATTAAACCTTATGTATGAACATTCGATATTTTGGGGTCATTTAAGTGTTTTTGTGATTAATCTCACATTTAAATAACGATATCTCAAAAACTAGCGTGCCGATATGAATATAATTTATTAATAATAATAAGTGATATTTAGGTAATACGTATGTGTAATTTAGTTAAAATTCAATGTGCGGTTCTGAAGATATTAAAATGTTTGTACAAACATTCGATATTTTAGGATGATTATGTGATATGACGCATTATCTTTAGTGTTCCTGATTAATGTTTCTGTATGTATCTAAAAAGTAAGCGTGCCAATATAGATATAATTTATTATTAATAATAAGTGATATTATAGTAATAAGTATATGCAATTTAATTAAAATTCAATGAACGGTTCTGAAGATATTAAAATTTTCGTACGATCATTTGATATTTCGGGGTCATTTAAGTGTTTTTATAATAAGTCTCAAATTTAAACAATGATATCTTAAAAACTAGCGTGCCAATATGCATATAATTTATTAGTAATATCAAGTGATATTTGACTAATACGTATGTGCAATTTAATTAGAATTCAATGAACGGTTCTGAAGATATTAAAATTTTCGTATGAACCTTCGATATTTCGGGGTCATTTAAGTGTTTTTCTGATTAGTCTCACATTTAAATAATGATATCTCAAAAACCAGCGTGCCAATATAAATATAATTTATTACTAATAATAAGTGATATTTAGGTAATAAGTGTGTGTAATTTAATTAAAATTCAATGAGCGGTTCTAAAGATATTAAAATATTTGTATGAACATTCGATATTTTAAGGTAATTTAAGTGTTTTTCTGATTAGTCTCAAATTTAAATAACGATATCTCAAAAACTAGCGTGCCAATGCAAATATAATTTATTAACAATAATAAGTGATATTTAAGTAATAAGTGTGTGCAATTTAATTAAAATTGAATGAGGGGTTCTTAAGATATTAAAATTTTTGGATGAACATTCGATATTTTGGGGTCATTTAAGTATTTTTCTGATTAGTCTCAAATTTATATAACAATATCTCAAAAACTCGCGTGCCAATATGGATATAATTTATTACTAATAATAAGTGATATTCGACTAATAAGTATGTGCAATTTAATTGAAATTCAATGAGCGGTTCTTAAGATATTAAAATATTTGTATGAACATACAATATTTTGAGGTCATTTAAGTGTTTTTGTGATTAGTCTCACATTTAAATAATGATATCTCAAAAACTAGCGTACCAATAAGGATATAATTTATTACTAATAATAAGTGATATTTGAGTTATAAGTATGTGCAATTTAATTAAAATTCAATGAGTTATTCTGAAGATATTAAAATTTTTGTATGACCATTCGTAATTTTCGGGTAATTTAAGTGTTTTTCTGATAAGTCGCAAATTTAAATAATGATATCTCAAAAACCAGCGTGCCAATATGAATATAATTTATTACTAATAATAAGTGATATCTTAGTAATAACTATGTGCAATTTAATTAAAATTCAATGAGCGGTTCTGAAGATATTAATTTTTTTGTATGAGCATTCGATAATTTGGGGTGATCATGTGATATGACGCACTATTTTTAGTGTTCCTGATTGATGTTTCTGCATGTATCTCAAAAACTAGCGTGCCAATTTAAATATAATTTATTACTAATAATAAGTCATATTTGAGTAATAAGTATGTGCAATTTTATTAAAATTTAATGATAGGTTCTGAAGATATTAAACCTTATGTATGAACATTCGATATTTTGGGGTCATTTAAGTGTTTTTGTGATTAATCTCACATTTAAATAACGATATCTCAAAAACTAGCGTGCCGATATGAATATAATTTATTAATAATAATAAGTGATATTTAGGTAATACGTATGTGTAATTTAGTTAAAATTCAATGTGCGGTTCTGAAGATATTAAAATGTTTGTACAAACATTCGATATTTTGGGATGATTATGTGATATGACGCATTATCTTTAGTGTTCCTGATTAATGTTTCTGTATGTATCTAAAAAGTAAGCGTGCCAATATAGATATAATTTATTATTAATAATAAGTGATATTATAGTAATAAGTATATGCAATTTAATTAAAATTCAATGAACGGTTCTGAAGATATTAAAATTTTCGTACGAACATTTGATATTTCGGGGTCATTTAAGTGTTTTTATAATAAGTCTCAAATTTAAACAATGATATCTCAAAAACTAGCGTGCCAATATGCATATAATTTATTAGTAATAACAAGTGATATTTGACTAATACGTATGTGCAATTTATTAAAAATTCAATGAGCAGTTCTGAAGATATCAAAACTTTTTTATGAACATTCGATATTTTGGGGTCATTTAAGTGTTAGTCTCACACATAAATAATGATATCTCAAAAACAAGCGTATCAATTTGTTTTAGTTTTTTTGTTAGTATTGCGTAGTATACTAGAATAAAATGTGCATAATTACGTTATAATCCAATGAGGCGTTTTTGAGATACATTTTTTTAATTTTAATAATTTATATTATTGTACTGCAAGTATGTCTCGTATTGAAATAGCGATATCTCAAAAACAAGCGTATCAATATTTTTAATTTTTTTAATTTGTATTGTGTGGTATATGAGAATAAAATGTCCTTAATTAAATTATAATCCAATGAGCCATTTTTGAGATATGATTTTTTATATAAGTTCAGATGATTACAGATGTATTTCAATTCGCCTTTTTTTAAGCACTGATATTTCGGAAACTAGCGTGGAGATTTTTAGGAAAATTTTGTGCTATATTAAAATATGTTTCAGGAATATAGGTGTTAAATTGCGTTCAAATCCAATGAGTAGTTACTGAGTTATACGATTTAATAGGGGTGCTGCAGGTATCCCCCGGGGTTTCACAGCTGGCCCCATTTACGTTTTTCGCCTGCGAGCCGCGTGCACGTCTCCGTGGCGGCCTGCGCGCACTGCCGCCCGGTGCACCTCTTCGCCTTACCACTCACACACATGCAGGGCCCCCGCCAAGGGCCCCCCGCCTCCCCCGCGCCGCCGGAGAAGCTATAAAACGGCGGGCGGCGTACGCGCCATTTAGTCGGACTTTTTAATAGCAACAAAGCGGTAACCCAGCCTGACAGTGACCACTCGTTTCTTGTAAACTCTAGTTCTCCGAGACAGATATACGCAACGAACGTCCCACTCAGGATGAAGGTACTCGCAATTGTCGCCCTCGTCCTGGCAGTAGCCTGCGCAGAGGACAAGGTCGAGGAGAAGAAGACCTACAAGAGGCTCATCCCCGCCGATGTGCTCAGAGGTAAGATTTTTTTTGTACATTTTTTTAAAATCTTAGAGCCATGAAAATTTTTCGTAAAATATTTCTTCGCCACAAGATTTCTTCATAAAATCTTGGCCATGATAATTCTTCATAGAATATTTCTTCGCCATAAGACTTCTTCCTAAAATCTTGGCCATGAGAATGCTTCATAGAATATTTCTTCGCCATAAAATTTCTTCAAATCTTAGCTATGAGAAATATTTCTTCGCCATAATACTTCTTCGTAATATCTTGCCCTTGGCATGTCTTCATATAATATATCTTCGCCATAATACTTCTTCGTAAAATCTTAGCCATGAGATGTCTTCATATAATATGCCTTCGCCTTAACACCATTCTTCATAAAACTATTCCTAAATTAATATTATCTCAAATTTTTGCGAATTGCGTAGTTATTTTTGTATGTAACATAATTTTTACAGTCTTTGCCATGAGAATTCTTCATACAATATTTCTTCGCCATAACACTTCTTCGTGAAGTCTTAGCCATGAGAATTCTTCATACCAAATTTCTTCGCCATAACACTTCTTCATGAAGTCTTAGTAATGAGAATTCTTTATACAATATTTATTCGCCATAACACTTCTTCGTGGAGTCTTAGGCATGAGAATTCTTCATACCATATATCTTCGCCATAACACGTCTAAGTCATGAGAATTCTTCATACAATGTTTCTTCGCCATAACACTTCTTCATGAAATCTTAGCTATGAACATTCTTCCTACAAAATTCCTTTGTCATGACATTTCTTTATAAACTTCTTGTCATCTCAAAATTTTGTCAATTTCTTCCACATACATGGGAGGTACAATATCCTCTCACACATTTTCAATATTTTTTACTTTAACCAAAAATATTTCAAATAACGTCTGGAAAATGTGCAATGCATTTTTTTAATCGTTGAATCTTAATGAATCAAAATCGATTTAGCAGCTGCTGAGGCTGTTGCGCCACAAAAATGTCCGACATTTAGCGATTCACTTTCGAAGATTCTGCAATCGCCTGGCGAGTGAATCGTGTACGATCAGTTTTAATTGCGCGGACTCTGATTGCGCCAGCAAATTGCACCGTAAAACGAAGCAATAAGCAATTAAAATTAAGAATTGCAGGCGGGTCGCTGCCCGGCGAGTGGATTATGCAAATGCCAATTCAGCGGAGCTAATTATTAACGCGTCCGCTCACATTTCAGCGAATTAGGGCGGCGGCAAATTGAGGCTTTGACGCAATTTAGGTGAAACTGGACAGTGTACGGTGGAATTTGCCAAGAAAGGCGGATTTTGTGGGTTGATATTGTTGAAAACATCAAAATAAGTAAATCGGCCCACAAGCGGAACCTTGGGGGATACCATATATCATATACACGTGATTTATAATGGGTGTAAAAAAGTTTAGAAACTCGTTGGGGAGGCAATTTTAAGTAAAAAATGTTATATGAACTTAGGTCCTATATCGATTATTTACAAAACTGCGTGAGATTAAAAGTTTCAAAATTTGGCGCAATATAGGTGAAACTGGGCAAGATACCATAGAGTTTGTCAAAAAAGATCTGGAAGAGGGATTTTGTGGGTTAATATTGTTAAAAACATCAAAATATGTCAATCGAACCACAAGCGGAACCTTGGGGGATACCATATATCATATACACGTGATTTATAATGGGTGTAAAAAACTTCAGAAACTCGTTGCTGAGGCAATTTTAAGTAAAAAATGTTATATGAACTTAGGTCCTGTATCGATTATTTACAGAACTGCACGAGTTTAAAAGTTTCAAAAGTTTGGTAATAAGAAAAAGAGATTTTGTTTATCATCATTATTTTGAATCTATTTAAAAAGTTCTAAAATTTTGGTAATAAGAAAAGAGATTTTATTCAACATCATTATTTTTAATCTTGAAGTTCTTTTCAATTCTACGTACTGAAGAACTTCATGAGATTAAAAGTTTCAAAATTTTGGTAATTAGAAAATGAGATTTTATTTATCATCAATATTTTTAATTTGTTATAATAGTTCTAAAATATTGGCAATAAGAAAAAGATATTTTATTCAACATCATTATTTTTAATCTTGAAGTTCTTTTTAATTGTACTTACTGAAGAATGTAATGAGGTTAAAAGTTTCAAAATTTTAGTAATTAGAAAAAGATATTTTGTTCAATACATTATATTAATCTCGAAGTTCTTTTTAATTGTGCTTACTGAAGAACTGCTTGAGATAAAAAGTTTCAAAATTTTGATAATAAGAAAAAGAGATTTTGTTCAACATCATTATTTTTAATCTTGAAGTCCTTTTTAATTGTGCTTACTGAAGAACTGCATGAAATTTAAAGTTTCAGAATTTTGGTAATACGAAAAACAGATTTTGTTCAACATCAGTTTACATATTTTTATATTTTTTACTACGTTCATGGCAAAATTGCCCGTTTTTTGTACCACCTGGTATCCCCCAGGGTTCTGCTTGAGGGTCATTTTACTTATTTTTATATTTTTTAATACATTCATGGTAAAATTGCCCGTTTCTTCTACAGCCTGGTATCCCCCAGGGTTTTGCACATGAGCCAATGTACTTATTTATATTCGTTTTTGTTAGAGATCATAGCAAAATTACGCAAAATGGACATTATTATTGTACAAAAACCTTTTCTTCGTGAGATTTGGCTCAAAATTGCGCTCTACGGCTGTTTCTTTTTGTCAACGTTCGCGCCGCCTTCTGCGAGAGGTTCGGACCTTAGAGATCCGGTCAAACCAGTCTCCATCGCGACTTTTACATTCCGAAAGCACGATCGACCCACATTTTGAACCGCGCCTGAGATGCAGTCGGCAGCAGGCAATTGTTTCGCTCCTTCTGGGCGATTTCACCAAGAAAAACCAAAGAAAAGTAAGAAGGAAACCATTATAGGAATCAAAACTTAGAGATGAATCAAACTTTCAAAGAAAACAATTTTAGGAATTACCATTTAGAGAGCGAATCAAATTTTCAAAGAAAACGGAAGTGAGGCTAAAATTATTTAAGAGAATCACAACTTAGAGATTGAATCAAATTTTGAAAGCAAACGCAAGTTACAAGAAAATAATTGTAGAAATCACAACTTAGAGATGGTCCACAACATTTTCATTCTAACATCTAAAGAAAACAAAAGCGAGGAGAAAATTTAGGAATTACAATTTAGAGATCGAATTTAATTTTTAAACAAATTTCAAAGCAACTGAAAGAATGACAACTTAGAAATGCATCAAATTTTTAAAGAAAACGCAAGTAAAGAAAACAATTTTTGGAATTGCCATTTAGAGAGCGAATAAAATTTTCAAAGATTACGGAAGTAAAACAATAATAATTCTAGAGAATAACAACCCAGAGATTTAATCAAATTTTCAAAGAAAACTGAAAATGGAAAAAAATAATTGTAGGAATCACAACTTAGAGACTGAATCAAATTTTCACAGAAAACGGAAGTGAGGAGCAAACAATTTTAGGAATCACAACTTAGAGATTGAATCAAATTTTCAAAGAAAACGGAAGCGAGACAAAATATTTAGGGAATCACAACTTATAGATTGAATCAAATTTTGAAAGCAAACGGAAGTTAGAAGAAAATAATTGTAGAAATCACAACTTAGAGATTGTCTAATTTGTTTAACTATTTAATTCGATCTCTAAATTGTAATTCCTAAATTTTCTCCTCACTTTCGTTTTCTTTAGAAATTTGATTCAATCTTCTAGTTTTCCTAAGATAATAAAACCAATCTTGAAGTTTTCATAAGAGAACAAAACCAATCTCAAGTTTTCCTGAGAGAAGGAAACCAATCTTGAAGTTTTGATTTAAGCAGAACACCAATCTTGAAGTTTTCCTAAGAGAAGAAAACCAATATTGAAGTTTTCCTAAGAGAACAAAACCAATCTCAAGTTTTCCTGAGAGAAGAACACCAATCTTGAAGTTTTCTTAAGAGGAGAAAACTAATCTTGAAGTTTTCCTAAGAGACGAAAAACAATCTTGAAGTTTTTCTAAGAGAAGAAAAGCAATCTTGAAGTTTTCCTAAGAGAAGAAAACCATTCTGAAGTTTTGCTAACAGAAGAAATGAATGTATCACTTCGTATGTATCACGTTGTGATACATACCAATTTCTATAGAAAACGAAAGTGAGAAGAATATACTTATATGAATCACAACTTGGAGGCTGAATCCCTCTTCGAATTTTGAATCAATCTTGAAGTTTTCCTAAGAGAATAAAACCAATCTTGAAGTTTTCCTAGGAGAACAAATCCAATCTCAAGTTTTCCTGAGAGAAGAAAACCAATCTTGAAGTTTTGATATAAGAAGAAAACCAATCTTGAAGTTTTCTTAAGAGAAGAAAACCAATCTAGAAGTTTTCCTAAGAGAACAAAACCAATCTCAAGATTTCCTGAGAGAAGAAAACCAATCTTGAAGTATTCCTAAGAGAAGAAAACCAATCTGAAGTTTTCCTAACAGAAGAAATGAATATATCACTTCTATTTATAGTTTCTATAGAAGACGAAAGTGAGAAGAAGATACTTATACGAATCACAACTTGGAGGTTGAATCCCTCTTCGAATTTTGAATCAATCTTGAAGTTTTCCTAAGAGAAGAAAACCAATCTAAAGTTTTCCTAACAGAAGAAATGAATGTATCACTTCGTATGTATCACTTTGTGATACATACGAATTTCTATAGAAAACGAAAGTGAGGAGAAGATACTTATATGAATCACAACTTGGAGGCTGAATCCCTCTTCGAATTTTGAATCAATCTTGAAGTTTTCCTAAGAGAATAAAACCAATCTTGAAGTTTTCTAAAGAGAAGAAAACCAATCTTGCAGTTTTCCTAATAGAACAAAACCAATCACAAGTTTTCCTGAGGAAGAAAGCCAATCTTGAAGTTTTGATATAAGAAGAACACCAATCTTGAAGTTTTCTTAAGAGAAGAAAACCAATCTTGAAGTTTTCCTAAAAGAAGAAAACCAATCTTGAAGTTTTCCTAAGAGAAGAAAACCAATGTGAAGTTTTCTTAACAGAAGAAATGAATGTATCATTTCTTATGTATCACTTTGTGATACATACGAATTTCTATAGAAAACGAAAGTGAGGAGAAGATACTTATATGAATCACAACTTGGAGGCTGAATCCCTCTTCGAATTTTGAATCAATCTTGAAGTTTTCCTAAAGTAATAAAACCAATCTTGAAGTTTTCCTAAGAGAACAAAACCAATCTCAAGTTTTCCTGAGAGAAGAAAACCAATCTTAAAGTTTTTATATAAGAAGAACACCAATCGTGAAGTTTTTTTATGTGGATAAAACCAATCTTGAAGTTTTCCTAAGAGAAGAAAACCAATCTTGAAGTTTTCCCAAGAGAACAAAACCAATCTCAAGTTTTCCTGAGAGAACAAATCCAATCTTGAAGTTTTGATATAAGAAGAATACCAATCTTGAAGTTTTCTTAAGAGAAGAAAACCAATATTGAAGTTTTCCTAAGAGAAGAAAACCAATCTTGTAGTTTTCCTAAGAGAACAAAACCTATCTCAAGTTTTCCTGAGAGAAGAAAACCAATCTTGAAGTTTTGATATAAGAAGAACACCAATCTTGAAGTTTTCCCAAGAGAAGAAAACCAATCTTTGAGTTCTTTTAAGAGAAAAATGATTGTTCAATTATAATTGAAAAAAATCAGAATTTTTCAAATAACTCACTAAAAGCAACATTGTGTCATTGACACAAAGCTACATAACCTAAAAAAACTTTTAACTTCCGCCGCTTACATAAAACCATTGATAATAATATCCTTATAACACCTTAATATTATAATCAATGATAAAACTGTTTACATGAAACTGTTGACTCTTTCATAAGGCTGAAGATTAATTAGCTCGAGACGTCGTAACCTAAAAATCAAGCGTGTGTGTGTAGAAAGTGTGCTCCGAGACGCACGCTCGTAAAATAACAAAAGCCGGGCGGCGAAACAAAGCACAAACGCGGAAAACGGTTTCACTCGAGTTGCGCAACCGTTTTGAGCGGTTGTGGTGAAGGCGCGTTCCACTTAGGGCCGTTTTCCTCCTCGTTTTTGCGCTCGATCCAGATGAAAGTGAGCGGAAGCCGAGGCGAGCCGCGCAGAGGTTTTAATGAGAGGGAGAGTGTGCTGTACGTTTTCAAAGACATTTTAGTGATCCCACTTCTGAATTGTCGATTTTTGTACAAAATATCTGTTAGTTTCCGGGGGTCGCTTATGAATTGTTGAGATTTTATGAAATATTTGTTAGTTATAGAGGTTTTCAGAGATCCCACTTCTGAATTGCCTAGTAATCCCATTTGTTATTATTTTTTCTAATTTGTTTATTATTTGTTTGTTAGTTTTAGTTTGTGTATTTGTTTGTTAGTTTGTGCATTGGTTTCTTAGTTTGTCTATTTGTTTATTACAGAGAGCATAGAGAGGCATCCCACCTCCCACTTCCCACTTCCCACTTCCCACTTCCCATTCAGATACCATTCTGAACTGTTAAACAAAAACATTTGACTTATTTCACGATCCTTAAACATCTTTTTTAGATAACAAAAAATACTCTGCTGTCACAAATATATTCAGTAAAACTCCATTTAATCGACATAAATTTTGATCTCTTTTTTTCAACTGTTGGGTCCAGTTTCGCGTCCGTGACATTTAACTTCGCGACTTTCTCCCACATTCGTTGGTCAATTTCGCAAGCGAGACTCTTTCGGGTTACGAAAAAGGCGAGGTGACTCACTGAGTCCGTATGGAAACGAGAAACGAGCTCGAATTCACGTAAAAGTTTTGCAGTTACCACATCGTTTATAAGCGTAATACATTTCATTGATATTTATGAAATGCTCTTATTTTAAATTTAAATATCTCACAAACTGGCGTGTAAATGTTAATGCAATTTATTAATGATATTGCGTGATATACTGTAAGTTAACACAAATAATTATATTAATATTCAATGAGTGGTTCTTGAGATATTATGTTTTTTGTCCAAACATGTGTTTTTATGTACTAGTTTGAGTGTTCTCCAATATTTGCTATGTTTAAATTACAATATCTTAAAAAATGGCGTATAAATTTTAATACAATTTATTACTGATATTGCGTGATATACTGTAAGTTGACACAAATAATTATATTGATATTCAATGAGTGGTTTTTGAGATATTACATTTTTAGTCCGAAAATGTGATTTTATGTGCTAGTTTAAGTGTTCTCTAATATATCTCATTTTAAAATTTAAATATCTCTAAAACCAGCGTATCAATTTGATTGAAATTTATTATTCATATACAGTGATATACCAATATTTAATATGAATAATTAAAATAATATTCAGTGAGTGATTCTTAAAATGTTAACTGTTTAGTGCGACGCAATTTTAAGTGATCTCTATTGCAGCCTATATTGATATTTAAGTATCTCAAAAACTAGCGTGTCAATGTGAATATAATTTATTACTAATATTAAGTAATACTTGGGTATTAGGTTCATGCAATTTATTTAAAATCCAATGAGCGGTTACCAAGATATTAATTTGTTTGTGTGACTAATTGATATTTTGGTGACATTTAAGTGTTTTTCTGATTAGTCTCACATTTAAATATTAATATCTCAAAAACTAGCGTATCAATATGAATCAAATTTATTCATGATATTAAGTGATGTACTGTAAACTAACATTAATAATTATGATGATATTTAATGAGTGATTCTTGAGATATTACATTTTTAGTCCGAAAATGTGATTTTATGTACTACTTTAAGTGTTCTCCAATACATCTCATTTTTAAATTTAAATATCTCTAAAACCAGCGTATCAATTTGATTGAAGTTTATTATTCATATATAGTGATATATCAGCATTTCATGTGTACAATTAAAATAATATTCAGTGAGTTATTCTTAAAATGTTAACTATTTAGTGCGACGCAATTTTAAGTGATCTCTATTGCAGCCTATATTAATATTTAAGTATCTCAAAAAATAGCGTGTCAATGTAAATATAATTTATTACTGATATTAAGTGATATTTGGGTGCTTCGAATATGAAATTCAATTAACATGTAATGAGCGGTTACTGAGATATTAATTTTTTTGTTTGTATATTTGATATTTTGGGGTCATTTAAGTGTTTTTCTGATTAGTCTCTTGTTTAAATATTGATATCTCAAAAACTGGCGTGTCGATATGAATGTAATTTGTTGTAATTATTAAGCTATGTACTTGTATTTGGTATGTGCAATATAAATCAAGTTCAATGCGCGATTCATAAGATATATATTTTTTACTACTAAATAAAATATTGCGCATAAAATAAATCATGTATGAAATTTAATTAAACATTTTGTAACAAATGTAGGGTGAAATTTATAATTAACTGTTGTTAATTGCACAAAGCCAAGTAATTGCACAAAGCACTATAATTATTTATATTGTTTAATTGTGTTTAATGGTAGCGATAAATAATAATTATTAATAACTAATTAAAATATTGCGCATTAAATATGTAATTAAAATATTGAGTGTTAATTAATTGTTAATTGTTATAACAATTTTATTACTGGAAAATTTCGGGCTCTCTAGTAATAGGGTTACCTTATAAGGGAAGATGATTAATTGAATTGTTTTTTTAAAATTGAATGCTATTTTTTAATTGAATGAATTAATTGAATGATGATTAATTGCATTGGTGCCGTGACCAGGATTGATATCCATAATTACGTTGGTGCCGTGACCAGGATTGATGCACATAATTGTATTGGTGGTTTTACCATAATAATTGTATTGGTGCCGTGACCAGGATTGATAACTATAATTGTATTGGTGGTTTTACCATAATAATTGTATTGGTGGTTTTACCATAATAATTGTATTGGTGCCGTGACCAAGATAGCTAACCATAATTGTATTGGTGGTATTACCTTAATAATTGTATTGGTGCCGTGACCAGGATTTATGTACATAATTGTATTGGTGCCGTGACCAGGATTGATATTCATAATTGCATTGGTGCCGTAACCAGGATTGATAACCATAATTGTATTGGTGGTGTTACAATAAAAATTATATTGGTGCCGTGACCAGGATATCTAACCATAACTGTATTGGTGGTATTACCTTAATAATTGTATTGGTGCCGTGACCAGGATTTATGTACATATTTTGTATTGGTGCCGTGACCAGGATTTATGTACATATGTTGTATTGGTGCCGTGACCAGGATTGATGTACATAATTGTATTGGTGCTGTAACCAGGTTTGATAATAGATGGAAAATTCGTGTTCACGCGCAATTCCTCTAACTCGGGGAATAAGTGCCGTGAAAATTTACAGGCTCTCCGGAAAATTGGCGGATCGCGTGCGGAAAAACCGTGGAAAACTCGGGCCGTTCATCTCCCCGGCGTGCAGGATGAAAGATGCCCTCTTCGGCCGCATAATCCGGAATTACACCCACGCAATCCCCCACCCCCCCCACTCCTCGTTAGCCCCACAGTGCCCCTAAGCCCAGAGGCACAGGCTTTTTTCATTAATCAACGCAATAGCGCTTTTTATATACACGCGAGGCTTATGGCTATGAATTATAAATGCAATTTTTTTGTATATTTTTAATTCACAATCTGTCTAATAACTTTTTTCGTTAATCAACCAAGCGGCAATTTTTGTGTACACGTTAGGTTTACGGATGTAAACGCAACTTTCATCAAAATAATTTAAAATTTTACAATCTACTATACTTATAAATGACCAGGATTGTTACCTTATGCGGTAAGACGAGGAATAATTGTATTGGTGCCGTGACCAGGATTGATATCAATAATTACGTTGGTGCCGTGACCAGGATTGATATCCATAATTACGTTGGTGCCGTGACCAGGATTGATAATTATAATTGTATTGGTGGTATTACCATAATAATTGTATTGGTATCGTGACCAGGATAGCTAACCATAATTGAGGCTATCAGAGCAAGAGTGGGCTAATTCACAAAACGTAAATATTCGAAAATAATTATTTTTGGAATCTACTGTGCACTTTCTTGACATTTGCTGCCTTTGCAAAATATATTTAAAAACTAACCAATAACTTGCAGTATCTTGACTTATCAAAAAGAGTTTGAGATTAAAGAAAATCGCATATATTTCCATTGGGTATGCTGCTGGGTTAGGCCACTATTGCTCTCATGGCCTCAATTATATTGCTGGTATTACCATAATAATTATATTGGTGCCGTAACCAGGATTGATAACTCTAAATGTATTAATGGTATTACCATAATAATTGTATTGGTGCCGTGACCAGGATTGATAACCATAATTGTATTGGTGGTGTTACCATAATAATTGTATTAGTGCCGTGACCAGGATTGATATCAATAATTATATAGTTGCCGTAACCAAGATTGATAACTATAACTGTATTAATGGTATTACCATGATAATTGTATTGGTGCCGTGACCAGGATAGCTAACCATTTTTTTTTGTATTACCATAATAATTGCACTGGTGCCGTGACCAGGATTGCTAACCATAATTATATTGATAGTATGGCCATAATAATTGTTTTGGTGCCGTGACCAGGATCGATATCATATAGAGTGTGCAGAGAAACATAAAAATTTCTATCAGCCCTCAAAGGAGAGTGATTGTTGAGCTCTACGAAGACTGTTTAGTTCTTGCAGCGTGCAGCAGGAAGCTTGCAGGAATCAGCATAATAATGGTAATTTCGCGTCGAGGCCGACTTCTTGCTGTCGCTCTCGTTGTCGCGTTTTTTTTTTCTGCGACCTTGCCGAGGGAAAAGTTGACGATTCGCTCTTGTTTTGCAACCAGAGAGAGAGAAAGAGAGAGGGACGGGAGCGGCCGGCGCGGCTAGAATGCTAATGACTCACACGTCGCAGTTTATGGAAATCCTGAGAATACAGAGCAGACCATAATTATGGGTGTTATTAACTCCCATGCACGTCCCATGCTTCATAAATACCGCAATTAACTGGGGACAATTGCGACTTAAGATTGCTTGGCCAATTTAGTCAGCTAATGTAGTCAGCAGATGTAGTCAATGCAGAAAAAATGAAGTTGAGAATCGATTTGTTATAATGTTGGAATTAACTTAAATCAAATGCATAAACAAAAATTGCATGTCCAAGCAATGAGCAGTAGGCTATGGTCTTAAGACTCCTGATGAAGGTTGTAGTCAGAATAGTATGGGAGACTCCTGATGAAAGTTTTAGTCAGAATAGTCTAAAAGTCCTGAATTCCAGACTTTCTTTGAAAAATCTAATGTAATCTAAAACTGTCTCTGCAAGCAATGACCAATAGGCTATGGACTTGAGACTCCTTATGAAGGTTATAGTCAGAATAGTCTGGAAGATTCCTGATCAGGGTTATAGTCAAAATGGGCTAAAAGTTCTAAATTCCAGAGTTTCTTTGGAAAATCTTATAAGATTTTTAAATGTCTGTCCAAGCAATGACCAATAGGCTATGGTTTTGAGACTCCTGATGAAGGCTGTAGTCAGAATAATCTGGGAGACTCTGATGAAGGTTATAGTCAGTATAATCTAAAAGTCCTAAATTCCAGACTTTCTTTGAAAAATCTAATGTAATCTAAAACTGTCTCTGCAAGCAATGACCAATAGGCTATGGACTTGAGACTCCTTATGAAGGTTATACTCAGAATAGTCTGGGAGACTCCTGATGAAGGTTATAGTCAAAATGGTCTAAACGTCCTAAATTCCAGAGCTTCTATGAAAAATCTTATAAATTTTTTAAATGTCTGTTCAAGCAATGACCAATTGGCTATGGGCTTGAGACTACTGATGAAGGCTGTAGTCAGAATAGTCTGGGAGACACTTGATGGAGACTTATAGTCAGTATAATCTAAAAGTCCTAAATTCCAGACTTTCTTTGAAAAATCTAATAAAATCAAAAAATGTCTGTCCAAGCAATGACCAATAGGCTATAGTCTTGAGACTCCTATGAAGGTTATAGTCAGAATAGTCTGGGAGACTCCTGATGAAGGTTATAGTCAAAATGGTCTAAACGTCCTAAATTCCAGAGTTTCTTTGAAAAATCTTATAAATTTTTTAAATGTCTCTTCAAGCAATGACCAACAGGCTATGGACTTGAGACTCCTCATGAAGGTTATACTCAGAATAGTCTGGGAGACTCCCGATGAAGGTTATAGTCAAAATGGTCTAAACGTCCTAAATTCCAGAGTTTCTATGAAAAATCTTATAAAATTTTTAAATGTCTCTTCAAGCAATGACCAATAGGCTATTGTCTTGAGACTTCTGATTAAGGTTATAGTCAGAATAGTCTGGGAGACTCCTGATGAAGGTTATAGCCAGAATAGTGTATTAGTCCTAAATTCTAGACTTTCTTTGAAAAATCTAATGAAATCTAAACATGTCTGTCCAAGCAATGACCAATAGGCTATAATCTTGAGACCCCTTATGAAGGTTATACTCAGAATAGTCTGGGAGACTCCTGATGAAGGTTATAGTCAAAATGGGCTAAACGTCCTAAATTCCAGAGTTTCTTTGAAAAACTTATAAATTTTTTAAATGTCTCTTCAAGCAATGGCCAATAGGCTATTGTCTTGAGACTTCTGATTAAGGTTATAGTCAGAATAGTCTGGGAGGCTCCTGATGAAGGTTATACCTAGAATAGTGTATTAGTCCTAAATTGTAGACTTTCTTTGAAAAATCTAATGAAATCTAAACATGTCTGTCCAAGCAATGACCAATAGGCTATAGTCTTGAGACCCCTTATGAAGGTTATACTCAGAATAGTCTGGGAGACTCCTGATGAAGGTTATAGTCAAAATGGTCTAAACGTCCTAAATTCCAGAGTTTCTATGAAAAATCTTATAAAATTTTTAAATGTCTCTTCAAGCAATGACCAATATGCTATTGTCTTGAGACTTCTGATTAAGGTTATAGTCAGAATAGTCTGGGAGGCTCCTGATGAAGGTTATACCTAGAATAGTGTATTAGTCCTAAATTGTAGACTTTCTTTGAAAAATCTAATGAAATCTAAACATGTCTGTCCAAGCAATGACCAATAGGCTATGGTCTTGAGACTCTAGATGAAGTTTATAGTCAGAATAGTCAAAAAGTCTTAAATTCCAGACATTCTTTGAAAAATCTAATAAAATCTAAAAACTTCTGTCCAAGCAATGACCAATAGGCTATGGTCTGAGACTCCTGCTTAAGGTTATAGTCAGAATAGTCTGGGAGACTCCTGATGACGGTTATATTCAGATTATCTCTTATTCTTCTTGATATTCTCCGTTATTCTCTGTATATGCCGACATTAGCGTACGAGTGCAATTAATCGAGTTGGCTGCGGGTAACAATTGAATAATCGACGCTTCGGGGAACAATTGCCGCAAACAATTGAATGATCGCCTGCTAAGCGGCAAACAAAACAAGGATGGCGGCCAAAAACAAGTGAAACGAACGTCGGTGACCGAGTTCTTCTGGAACTTTTCCCGGCGTTTCTCGGCCGCCTTGATTGCGCGGAATTGCACAAGATTGGCCCCAAGGCCTGCCTGCCATTTATCCAATTGGACTCGCCCGTCCGTCTGCACACCGGTTAGATCACTAAACGCCGCCAAGTAAAGGTTTCACACCCAGAATTATCCAATAAATCAAGCAAAGTGAGAAATAAACGAACCAATCAGAACCAAAATTCAGAACCAAAACTTCACAATTTTAGAAACTAATAACCTACAAGATTTAGAACCAATTAGAGCCAAACAATTTGATGCTAATTTTTAATTAGGACCAATCAATTTCGCATCAACACAATTTTAGAATCTAATAACTTACAAGATTTAGAACCAATTAGAGCCAAAATTTTGGATGCTAAGTTTTAATTGGGACCAATCAATTTCGCGTCTTCGCAATGTTAGACTATTATAACCTACAAGATTTAGAACCAATTAGAACCAAATTTTTGAAAGCTTCGTGCTAATTTTTAATAGGGACCAATCAATTTCGCCTCTTCACAATTTTAGAATCTAATAACCTAAGAGATTTAGAACCAATTAGAACCAAATTTTGATGGATACATCAAAACTTTGTGACCAATTAATTTTGCATCTTAGCAATTTTAGAAATTAAGAACCTAAAAGATGTAGAATCAACTAGAATCCAAATTTTTGAAATCAGTAATAGCTAACCCATACTTGTCAATGCAGAAAGTTATATGTGTGATTTTCTCTTATGTCAACTTCCTAATCTCTATGTAACATACCATGAACGTACTACAACTGTGGTAATTATATTTTTTTAGCACCAATTTTTTTACCACTCCCAAATCTAAATTACCTGCTCTCACATCAATTTAACAAAACCTTGGTTCTTGTGGCCGCGGCCTTCACGGTCACGTTTCTGCGTACGTACAGCCATCATCGTCACCCACGAATCAGATCGTGACTGTGACGACCGACTTTGACACTAATGACTCGCAAATTGCACGTGTAACGCTCTTTTGTTTATGCACAATGCGCCGTTTTGGGGACAAAGAGCGATTTGGGTTAACCCATTGTACGTCGAGTAGGCCGGCTTTTGGACGGACGGAAGTCCACCAGATGCACGAAACGAAATGTGACCAAAAATTTTAGAACGATTTTTGAACATGTCGAAGAAATTAAGGGGACCATCGAAGGATCTTCTTGCCATGTAATGGCAAAATTGTTTGGAACTTTTAGAAATCGACTCCAATTACATCTTACAAATTTTGACTACCTCTGGGAATTGTCTCCGAGAAAGGGAACTATTGGGAAATTGTTGAAAGGTCTCCTGTAATAAGCTGCACAAATTTTGGGCATATAAATTTTGGAAATTTTGGGATTAATAGAATTTGCTCCAAAAAGATAACTCCAGTTATCTGCCCAAAATGTTGATCATATAAAATTTGGAAATTTTGGGATAAATAAAATTTGCTCCAAAAAGATAACTCCTAATAACTCTATTTATTCCAAAATTTATATGCCCAAAATTTTGGGCAGATAACTGGAGTTATCTTTTTGGAGCAAATTCTATTTATCCCAAATTTTCCAAAATTTATATGCCCAAAATTTGTACAACCAATTACAAGAGATAATTTTTGGGAATCTTTTGGATTTGTGTCTTTCAAAGGCCTTCGAGTATTTTTCCTCTTCATTTTCCAAATTCAATTTAGGAAATTTTGGGATAAATAGAATTCGCTCCAAACAGATAACTCCTGATCACATTTTTGGGAACCTCTTGGATATATGTCTTTTAAAGACTTTCGAGTATTGGTTCGCTTCATTGGTCTTCACTGGTCTTCATTGGTCCTTATTGGTCCATAACTACAAAGTTATTTTTTTCAAAGAATTGAATCTTTCTAGCGATTGTTAATAGTTCTTTGAAGATGTTTGCAGGTATTAGGATTGTGATTAATTTCGTGATTTTTCTTTGCAGACTTCCCCGGCATGTGCTTCGCCAGCACCAAGTGCGCCACCGTCGAGCCCGGCAAGACTTGGGAGCTGACCCCCTTCTGCGGACGCTCCACCTGCGTCCTCTCCGAGGATAAGCCCCCACGTCTTCTGGAACTCGTCGAAGACTGTGGCCCACTGCCACTCGCCAACCCCAAGTGCAAGCTGGATGAAGGTAACTAAACCCACGCCATCACAGTCAAAACAAAAAGACAGTCAAAACAAAAAGACAGTCAAAATAAAAAGACAGTCAAAACAAGAAATAGTCAAAATAAAAGAATTTATGGAGGAACATACCACCCACCTTAATTTACCAATGAGTTTAGTGGTTGATCTTCGGCAAGAATTGTTTTTCAAAACTTTCCCAAACAAAAATTCAGGTTGCTCAAAAGTTTCAACCATGAAGAACTAATGGTTGATAACTACCACAACCAACAACTGTGGTGGTTACAACTATAAAGGGCCGAAACATCGGCCAAAAAGTAAAGATGTTTCATAACTACCAGAATCAAAAATTCAAATTGATTGAAATCGATCAAAAGTAAAGATGTTTCATAACTACTACAACAAAACATTCAAATTGCTCCAAATCGATCAAAAACTAATGATGTTCCATAACTAACGTAATACAAAATGTCCAAAATCGATCAAAAAGTTAAGATGTTTCATAACTACAAAAACCAAAAATTCAAATTGATTGAAATCGATCACAAAGTAAAGATGTTCATCAACAAGTTATCAACTAATGGTTGATAACTACAACACCCAACAACTGTGGTAGTTCCAACTATAAAGGCCCAAAACAACGACCAAAAAGTAAAGATGTTTCATAACTACCAGAATCAAAAATTCAAATTGATAGAATTCGATCAAAAGTAAAGATGTTTCATAACTACTACAACAAAATATTTAAATTGCTCCAAATCGATCAAAATTTAATGATGTTCCATAACTATCGTAATAAAAAATGTCAAAAATCGATCAAAAAGTTAAGATGTTTCATAACTACCAAAACCAAAAATTCAAATTAATTGGAATCGATCACAAAGTAAAGATGTTCATCAAAAAGTTATCAACTAATAATTGATAACTACAACAACCAACAACTGTGGTAGTGCCAACTATAAAGGGCCAAAACATCGTTCAAAAAGTAAAGATGTTTCATAACTACTAGAATCAAAAATTCAAATTGGTAGAAATCGATCAAAAGTAAAGATGTTTCATAACTACTACAACAAATCATTCAAATTGCTCCAAATTGATCAAAAACTAATGATGTTCCATAACTATCGTTATAAAAAATGTCCAAAATCGATTAAAAAGTTAAGATGTTTCATAACTACCAAAACCAAAAATTCAAATTGATTGGAATCGATCACAAAGTAAAGATGTTCATCAAAAAGTTATCAACTAATGGTTATTAACTACAACAACCAACAACTGTGGTAGTTCCAACTATAAAGGGCCAAAACATCGGCCAAAAAGTAAAGATGTTTCATAACTACCATAATCAAAAATTCAATTTGATAGAAATCGATCAAAAGTAAAGATGTTTCATAACTACTACAACAAAACATTCAAATTGCTCCAAATCGATCAAAAACTAATGATGTTCCATAACTATCGTAATAAAAAATGTCCAAAATCGATCATAAAGTTAAGATGTTTCATAACTACTAAAACCAAAAATTCAAATTGATTGAAATTGATCACAAAGATCAATGATGTTCAACAAAAAGTTATCAACTAATGGTTGATAACTACAACAACCAACAACTGTGGTAGTTCCAACTATAAAGGGCCAAAACATCGACCAACAAGTAAAGATGTTTCATAACTACCACAATCAAAAATTCAAATTGATAGAAACCGATCAAAAGTAAAGATATTTCATAACTACTACAACAAAACATTCAAATTGCCCAAAATCGATCAAAAACTAATGATGTTCCATAACTATTGTGATAAAAAATGTCCAAAATCGATCAAAAGGTTAAGATGTTTCATAACTACCAAAACCAAAAATTCAAATTGATTGAAATCGATCACAAAGTAAAGATGTTCGTCAAAAAGTTGTCAACTAATGGTTGATAACTACAACAACCAACAACTGTGGTCGTTCCAACTATAAAGGGCCTAAACATCAACCAAAAAGTAAAGATGTTTCATAACTACCAGAATCAAAATTTCAAATTGGTAAATATCGATCAAAAGTAGAGATGTTTCATAACTACTACAACAAAACATTCAAATTGCTGCAAATCGATCAAAAACTAATGATGTTCCATAACTATCGTAATAAAAAATGTCCTAAATTGATCAAAAAGTTAAGATGTTTCATAACTACTAAAACCAAAAATTCAAATTGATTGAAATCGATCACAAAGTAAAGATGTTCATCATAAAGTTATGAACTAATGGTTGTTAACTACAACAACCAACAACTGTAGTAGTTCCAACTATAAAGGGCCAAAACATCGACCAAAAAGTAAAGATGTTTCATAACTACCAGAATCAAAATTTCAAATTGGTAAATATCGATCAAAAGTAGAAATGTTTCATAACTACTACAACAAAACATTCAAATTGCTGCAAATCGATCAAAAACTGACGATGTTCCATAACTATCGTAATAAAAAAATGTCAAAAATCGATCAAAATGTTAAGATGTTTCATAACTACCAAAACCAAAAATTCAAATTAATTGCAATCGATCATAAAGTAAAGATGTTCATCAAAAAGTTATCAACTAATGGTTGACAACTACAACAATCAACAACTGTAGTAGTTCCAACTATTAAGGGCCAAAACATCGACCAAACAGTAAAGATGTTTCATAACTACCAGAATCAAAAATTCAACATGATAGAAATCGATCAAAAGTAAAGATGTTTCATAATTACTACAGCAAAATATTCAAATTGCTCCAAATCGATCAAAAACTAATGATGTTCCATAACAATCGTAATAAAAAATGTCCAAAAATCGATCAAATAGTTAAGATGTTTCATAACTACTAAAACAAAAAATTCAAATTGATAGAAATCGATCACAAAGTAAAGATGTTCATCAAAAAGTTATCAACTAATGATTGATAACTACAACAGCCAACAACTTTGGTAGTTCCAACTATTAAGGGCCAAAACATCGACCAAAAAGTAAAGATGTTTCATAACTAGCAGAATCAAATATTCAAATTGATAGAAATCGATCAAAAGTAAAGATGTTTCATAACTACCACAACAAAACATTCAAATTGCTTTAAATCGATCAAAAACTAATGATGTTCCATAACTATCGTAATAAAAAATGTCAAAAATCGATCAAAAGGTTTAGAAGTTTCATAACTACCAAAACCAAAAATTCATATTGATTGACATTGATCACAAAGTAAAGATGTTCATCAAAAAGTTATCAACTAATGGTTGATAACTACATCAACCAACAACTGTGGTAGTTCCAACTATAAAGGGCCAAAACATCGACCAAAAAGTAAAGATGTTTCATAACTATCAGGATCAAAAATTCAAACTGATAGAAATCGATCAAAAGTAAAGATGTTTCATAACTACTCCAACAAAACATTCAAATTGCTCCAAATCGATCAAAAACTATTGATGTTCCATAACTATCGTAATAAAATATGTTCCAAATCGATCAAAAAGTTAAGATGTTTCATAACTACCATAACCAAAAGCTGAAATTGATCAAAATCGACCAAAAACTGAAGATGTTTCTTACTGTACGTATTTTTTTAGATAAGACCAACAAGACTGCTCCATTCCCTGGATGCTGTCCAAACTTCAAGTGCGAGGAAGGAGCAGTCCTGGAATATCCAGAAATTCCAACCGTGGCTCCTGTGCCAGAAGATGCAGCTGCCCCATCCACAGCTGCTCCAGCCAAGGCTTGAGCACAGTTTGAGAGAGTAGGAGAACATCAAAACTAATCAAACTAAAAATTTATCAAAAAAAAAACATCAGAACGTAGGCGCACAGAAATCTAAAAAAAAACATGGAACTCACACCCACACAATGAATAAAACGAAATTTGTAAATTGAAAACGACCAAAAAAAAAAAAAAACAACAAACACCATTCCATTGAAAATCGTCGCGAAAAAAAGCAACAAAATGTAAAAGCAAAACGTAAAGTAAACGATAAATGACGTACTGTAAGAAAATTGTGGAATAAAAATACTCTGTCCCCTTCCTACTCAGCTGCCCTTGCCCTTGCTGCCCAAATTATTACCCTTATGTCCAGGATTCCCTTTTTTACCCCCCTTTTTTTACTTCCTAGCCTTTAACTTGTGTTACCCTTCGTAGAGCGCTTTATTTTTTGTATTCGTGTAAGTTATATAAACGTGGCAGGAGAAAATAATCGCGTAACTTGAGAGCCGATCAAAAATAAAAATACCGAACACTTTTCATTGCGTAGATAGGTAAAGCTAGATTTTTTTATTTTTTTCTATTTTTTGTGATAAATGAATTTTTTTTTCCTCGTCCCGGTCTTTGCAGTCACTTGTAATTCACCATTGTTTTGGAAATAAATTAATTTATTAGGATAATTGTGATCTTTATTACCCTCTATAAACTCTTACACCCCATTTTCAGATTTTAGTGTATCTCTAATACGTAAACGCAGATATCTCCAAAAATAGCGTATGAATATGAACGCAATTTATTATTATTATTAGGTCATAGCATGGTAGACTATACATGTAATTAAATTAATATCCAATGTGTTATACGTAAGAAATTTTAATGTGTTTGATACTATTTTAAATGTGTCTCTAATTAGTCTCATATTTAAATAACGATATCTCAAAAATCACCGTATCAAAATGACTATATTATTTTACACATATTGCATGATATACTGGTATTATACTTGTATAAATAAATTTATTTTTAATGGACGTTTCTAAAGATATTTATATTTTAGTGCAAATATCTGCTCATTTAGTTGCATATCTCATTTCTCTCATACTTAAATCCTGATATCTCTAAAACTAGCGTATCAATATAAATGCAATTTATTATTATTATTAGGTCATATACTGGCATACTATACGTGAAATTTAATTAATATCTAATGTGTGATGCGTAAGAAATTTTAATGTGTTTGAAATTGTTTTTAAAAGTTTCTCCAATTAGTCTCATATTTAAGTAACGATATCTCAAAAATCACCGTATCAAAATGACTATATTATTTTATACATATTTCATGATGTACTGGTATTATACTGGTATAATTAAATTTATTTCTAATAGACGTTTCTAAAGATATTTATATTTTAGTGCAAATATCTGCTCATTTAGTTGCATATCTCGTAACTCTCAAACTTAAATCCTGATATCTCTAAAACTAGCGTATAAATATAAATGCCATTTATTATTATTATTAGGTCATATACTAGCATACTATACGTGGCATTAAATTAATATCTAATGAGTGATGCGTAAGAAATTTTAATGTGTTTAAAATTATTTTGAAACTTTCTCCAATTAGTCTCATAATTAAATACCGATATCTCAAAAATCACCGTATTAAAATGACTATATTATTTTACACATATTTCATGATATACTGGTGTTATAATGGTATAATTAAATTTATTTCTAATGGACGTTTCTAAAGATATTTATATTTTAGTGCAAATATCTACTCGTTTAGTTGCATATCTCATTTCTCTCATACTTAAATCCTTATATCTCTAAAACTAGCGTATCAATATAAATGCCATTTATTATTATTATTAGGTCATATACTGGCATACTATACGTGGAATTAAATTAATTTTTATTGAGTGATGCGTAAGAAATTTTAATGTGTTTGAAATTGTTTTAAAAGTTTCTCCAATTAGTCTCATATTTAAACAACGATATCTCAAAAACCACCGTATCAAAATGACTATGTTATTTTACACATATTGCATGATATACTGGTATTATACTGGTGTAATTAAATTTATTTCTAATGGACGTTTCTAAAGATATTTATATTTTAGTGCAAATATCTGCACATTTAGTTGCATATCTCATTTCTCTCATACTTAAATCCTGATATCTCTGAAACTAGCGTATTAATATAAATCCAATTTATTATTATTGTTATGTGATATACTGGCGTACTATACGTGGAATTAAATTAATATCTAATGAGTGACCCGTAAGAAATTTTAATGTGTTTGAAATTGTTTTAAAAGTTTCTCCAATTAGTCTCATATTTAAGTAACGATGTCTCAAATATCACCGTATCAAAATGGCTATATTATTTTATACATATTGCATGATATACTGGTATTATACTGGTATAATTAAATTTATTTCTAATGGACGTTTCTAAAGATATTTATATTTTAGTGCAAATATCTGCTCATTTAGTTGCATATCTCACTTCGCTCATACTTAAATCCTGATATCTCTAAAACTCGCGTATCAATATAAATGCCATTTATTATTATTAGGTCATATACTGGCATACTATACGTGGAATTGAATTGATATCTAATGAGCGATGCGTAAGAAATTTTAATGTGTTTGAAATTGTTTTAAAAGTTTCTCCAATTAGTCTCATGATTAAATAACGATATCTCAAAAACCACCGTATCAAAATGACTATGTTATTTTATACATATTGCATGATATACAGGTATTATACTGGTATAATTAACTTTATTTCTAATGGACGTTTCTAAAGATATTTATATTTTAGTGCAAATATCTGCTCATTTAGTTGCATATCTCATTTCTCTCATACTTAAATCCTGATATCTCTAAAACTAGCGTATCAATATAAATGCCGTTTATTATTATTATTATTAGGTCATATACTGGCATACTATACGTGGAATTGAATTAATATCTAATGCGTGATGCGTAAGAAATTTTAATGTGTTTGAAATTGTTTTAAAAGTTTCTCCAATTAGTCTCATATTTAAATAAGGATATCTCAAAAATCACCGTATTAAAATGACCATATTATTTTACACATATTGCATGATATACTGGTATTATACTGGTATAATTAAATTTATTTCTAATGGACGTTTCTAAAGATATTTATATTTTAGTGCGAATATCTGCTCATTTAGTTGCATATCTCATTTCTCTCATACTTAAATCCTGATATCTCTAAAACTAGCGTATCAATATAAATGAAATTTATTATTATTATTAGTTGATAGACTGGTATACTATACGTGGAATTAAATTAATATCTAATGAGTGATGCGCAAGAAATTTTTATGTTTTTGAAATTGTTTTAAAAGTTTCTCCAATTATTCTCATATTTAAATAACGATATCTCAAAAATCACCGTATTAAAATGGCTATATTAATTTGCACATATTGCATGATATACTGGTATTATACTGGTATAATAAAATTTATTTCTAATGGACGTTTCTAAAGATATTTATATTTTAGTGCAAATATCTACTCGTTTAGTTGCATATCTCATTTCTCTCATACTTAAATCCTTATATCTCTAAAACTAGCGTATCAATATAAATGCCATTTATTATTATTATTAGGTCATATACTGGCATACTATACGTGGAATTAAATTAATTTTTAATGAGTGATGCGTAAGAAATTTTAATGTGTTTGAAATTGTTTTAAAAGTTTCTCCAATTAGTCTCATATTTAAATAACGATATCTCAAAAACCACCGTATCAAAATGACTATGTTATTTTACACATATTGCATGATATACTGGTATTATACTGGTGTAATTAAATTTATTTCTAATGGACGTTTCTAAAGATATTTATATTTTAGTGCAAATATCTGCACATTTAGTTGCATATCTCATTTCTCTCATACTTAAATCCTGATATCTCTGAAACTAGCGTATTAATATAAATCCAATTTATTATTATTGTTATGTGATATACTGGCGTACTATACGTGGAATTAAATTAATATCTAATGAGTGACCCGTAAGAAATTTTAATGTGTTTGAAATTGTTTTAAAAGTTTCTCCAATTAGTCTCATATTTAAGTAACGATGTCTCAAATATCACCGTATCAAAATGGCTATATTATTTTATACATATTGCATGATATACTGGTATTATACTGGTATAATTAAATTTATTTCTAATGGACGTTTCTAAAGATATTTATATTTTAGTGCAAATATCTGCTCATTTAGTTGCATATCTCACTTCGCTCATACTTAAATCCTGATATCTCTAAAACTCGCGTATCAATATAAATGCCATTTATTATTATTATTAGGTCATATACTGGCATACTATACGTGGAATTGAATTGATATCTAATGAGCGATGCGTAAGAAATTTTAATGTGTTTAAAATTGTTTTAAAAGTTTCTCCAATTAGTCTCATATTTAAGTAACGATATCTCATAAACCACCGTATCAAAATGACTATGTTATTTTACACATATTGCATGATATACTGGTATTATACCGGTGTAATTAAATTTATTTCTAATGGACGTTTCTAAAGATATTTATATTTTAGTGCAAATATCTGCACATTTAGTTGCATACCTCATTTCTCTCATACTTAAATCCTGATATCTCTAAAACTAGCGTATCAATATAAATCCAATTTATTATTATTGTTATGTGATATACTGGCGTACTATACGTGGAATTAAATTAATATCTAATGAGTGACCCGTAAGAAATTTTAATGTGTTTGAAATTGTTTTAAAAGTTTCTCCAATTAGTCTCATATTTAAATAACGATATCTCAAAAACCACGGTATCAAAATGATTATATTATTTTACACATATTGCATGATATACTGGTATTATACTGGTATAATTAAATTTATTTCTAATGGACGTTTCTAAAGATATTTATATTTTAGTGCGAATATCTGCTCATTTAGTTGCATATCTCATTTCTCTCATACTTAAATCATGATATCTCTAAAACTAGCGTATCAATATAAATGGAATTTGTTATTATTATTAGGTCATATACAGGCATACTATATGCGGAATTAAATTATTACCTAATGAGTGATGCGTAAGAAATTTAAATGTGTTTGAAATTGTTTTAAAAGTTTCTCCAATTAGTCTCATATTTAAATAACAATATCTCAAAAATTACCGTATCAAAATGACCATATTATTTTATACATATTGCATGATATACTGGTATTATACTGGTATACATAAATTTAGTTCTAATGGACGTTTCTAAAGATATTTATATTTTAGTGAAAATATCTGCTCATTTAGTTGCATATCTCATTTCTCTCATACTTAAATTCTGATATCTCTAAAACTAGCTTATCAATATAAATGCCATTTATTATTATTATTAGGTCATATACTGGCATACTATACGTGGAATTAAATTAATTTTTAATGAGTGATGCGTAAGAAATTTTAATGTGTTTGAAATTGTTTTAAAAGTTTCTCCAATTAGTCTCATAATTAAATACCGATATCTCAAAAATCACCGTATTAAAATGACTATATTATTTTACACATATTTCATGATATACTGGTATTATACTGGTATAATTAAATTTATTTCCAATGGACGTTTCTAAAGATATTTATATTTTAGTGCAAATATCTGCTCATTTAGTTGCATATCTTGTTTTTCTCATACTTAAATCATGATATCTCTAAAACTCGCGTATCAATATAAATGCCATTTATTATTAATATTAGGTCAGATACTGGCATACTATACGTGGAATTAAATTAATATCTAATGAGTGATGCGTAAGAAATTTTAATGTGTTTGAAATTGTTTTAAAAGCTTCTCCAATTAGTCTCATATTTAAATAACGATATCTCAAAAATTACCGTATCAAAATGACTATATTATTTTATACATATTGCATGATATACTGCTATGATACTGGTATAATTAAATTTATTTCTAATGGACGTTTCTAAAGATATTTATATTTTAGTGCAAATACCTACTCATTTAGTTGCATATCTCATTTCTCTCATACTTAAATCGTGATATCTCTAAAACTAGCGTATCAATATAAATGCCATTTATTATTATTATTAGGTCATATACTGGCATACTATACGTGAAATTAAATTAATATCTAATGAGTGATGCATAAGAAATTTTAATGCGTTTGAAATTGTTTTAAAAGTTTCCCCAATTAGTCTAATATTTAAATAACGATATCACAAATATCACCGTATCAAAATGACTATATTATTTTATACATGTTGCATGATATAGTGGTATTATACTGGTATAATTAAATTTATTTCTAATGGACGTTTCTTAAGATATTTATATTTTAGTGCAAATATCTGCTCATTTAGTTGCATATCTCATTTCTCTCATACTTAAATCCTGATATCTCTAAAACTCGCGTATCAATATAAATGCCATTTATTATTATTATTAGGTCATATACTGGCATACCATACGTGGAATTAAATTAATATCTAATGAGTGATGCGTAAGAAATTTTAATGTGTTTGAAATTGTTTGTAAAGTTTCTCCAATTAGTCTCACATTTAAATAACGATATCTCAAAAATCACCGTATCAAAATGACTATATTATTTTATACATAATGCATGATATACTGGTATTATACTGGTATAATTAAATTTATTTCCAATGGACGTTTCTAAAGATATTTATATTTTAGTGCAAATATCTGCTCATTTAGTTGCATATCTTGTTTTTCTCATACTTAAATCATGATATCTCTAAAACTCGCGTATCAATATAAATGCCATTTATTATTAATATTAGGTCAGATACTGGCATACTATACGTGGAATTAAATTAATATCTAATGAGTGATGCGTAAGAAATTTTAATGTGTTTGAAATTGTTTTAAAAGCTTCTCCAATTAGTCTCATATTTAAATAACGATATCTCAAAAATTACCGTATCAAAATGACTATATTATTTTATACATATTGCATGATATACTGCTATGATACTGGTATAATTAAATTTATTTCTAATGGACGTTTCTAAAGATATTTATATTTTAGTGCAAATACCTACTCATTTAGTTGCATATCTCATTTCTCTCATACTTAAATCGTGATATCTCTAAAACTAGCGTATCAATATAAATGCCATTTATTATTATTATTAGGTCATATACTGGCATACTATACGTGAAATTAAATTAATATCTAATGAGTGATGCATAAGAAATTTTAATGCGTTTGAAATTGTTTTAAAAGTTTCCCCAATTAGTCTAATATTTAAATAACGATATCACAAATATCACCGTATCAAAATGACTATATTATTTTATACATGTTGCATGATATAGTGGTATTATACTGGTATAATTAAATTTATTTCTAATGGACGTTTCTTAAGATATTTATATTTTAGTGCAAATATCTGCTCATTTAGTTGCATATCTCATTTCTCACATACTTAAATCCTGATATCTCTGAAAGTCGCATATCAATATAAATGCCATTTATTATTATTATTAGGTCATATATTGGCATACTATACGTGGAATTGAATTAATATCTAATGAGTGATGCGTAAGAAATTTTAATGTGTTTGAAATTGTTTTAAAAGTTTCTCCAATTAGTCTCATATTTAAATAACGATATCTCAAAAATCACCGTATCAAAATGACTATATTATTTTATACATATTGCATGGTATACTGGTATTATACTGGTATAATTAAATTTATTTCTAATGGACGTTTCTAAAGATATTTATATTTTAGTGCAAATATCTGATCATTAAGTTGCATATCTCATTTCTCGCATACTTAAATCATGATATCTCTAAAACTTGCGTATCAATATAAATGCTATTTATTATTATTATTAGGTCATATACTGGCATACTATACGTGGAATTAAATTAATATCTAATGAGGGATGCGTAAGAAATTTTAATGTGTTTGAAATTGTTTTTAATGTTTCTCCAATTAGTCTTATATTTAAATAACGATATCTCAAAAATCGCCGTATCAAAATGACTATGTTATTTTGTACATATTGCATGATATACTGGTATTATACTGGTATAATTAAATTAATATCTAATGGACGTTTCTAAAGATATTTATATTTTAGTGCAAATATCTGCTCATTTAGTTGCATATCTCATTTCTCTCATACTTGAATCATGATATCTCTAAAACTCGCGTATCAATATAAATGCCATTTATTATTATTATTAGGTCATATACTGGCATACTATACGTGGAATTAAATTAATATCTAATGAGTGATGCGTAAGAAATTTTAATGTCTTTGAAATTGTTTTAAAAGTTTCTCCAATTAGTCTCATATTTAAATAACGATATCTCAAAAATCACCGTATCAAAATGACTATATTATTTTATACATATTGCATGATATACTGGTATTATACTGGTATAATTAAATTTAATTCTAATGGACGTTTCTAAAGATATTTATATTTTAGTGCAAATATCTGCTCATTTAGTTGCATATCTCGTTTATCTCATACTTAAATCCTGATATCTCTAAAACTGGCGTATCAATATAAATGCCCTTTATTATTATAATTAGGTCATATACTGGCATACTATACGTGGAATTAAATTAATATCTAATGAGTGATGCGTAAGAAATTTTAATGTTTTCAAAAAGTTGAAAATACTCAATTTTTTAGTTTTTGAGTTATATGCCAATAAACATACTCTTGAGGTGGAATATGTTACTTTTGAGCTACAATAACTATGAAAGCTGATTTTTTTGTAGGATTTTCGAATAAGTTTGGAATAATTGCCATCAATGCTTTGCTGATCACATGAATTAGACTTCCAGACTCAGAAATGTTTTGTAACACAAACTGTGGCTGAACATAAACCGATGCCCACATTTTTTTCTCAGCCGAAATGGGTGGCTAAAAATACGACTTCTGGTTACCGTTAAGCCTCGATTTAATCAGCGAGAGCAAATCCCGCTCATATCTGCTGCTCGGTGCGTCTGCACAGTGTTTACTTGGTGTCCAAACAATTTAAACCGGGATAAGGTTCCCTGGGGATAACACGCAGAGTCCAGGGCCTCAATGAAAACGCCAGTAAATCAAGGAGATCCCGTGGTGAAGAGCCAGGGGAGGGTTAAATCGTGTAACCGGGTAATCCTGCGTGTAACCCAGAAACAGGAGAATTTCAGGGAACGAATTACATGAAAAAATACATTTCCAGGATGAAATTACGTGGTGTAATCTAAATTTACATTTTTATCAAATTTGTTGTACAGTTATAACAGAATTGAACTTCTGAAACAAATAGCATACAAACAGGAAAAACGAAAAAAGAAAAACAACATAGTGATAATGGGGCAAGGGTAAACTATGGCAATTTTCGTTCAACTTCTTCAAATAGGTTAACGATTCTATGGTTACATTGTGCAGGCAACCAAATTTACATAAAATCGTATAGTAACACATTACTTTAGTGCTGACATTATTGTTTTACGAGTAGTTCAGCTGTTATCCAACATTCAAGACAATAGTCTCTTGTTATCCACCCCCCTAATCCTTTAGCCCGCGTCTGGGGCGATTGCTATCGCTCATCCCCCTGCAGATTTCTGCATTATTTCTGTACCTAGATGGCGCGGGGGTGCGCGGTGGCGGCGCAGAGGGGGTGGATGCGCCGGCGTCGCGACGCCTGCCTCCGGGGCCAGCAGTCGTGTCCGGTGAGCGCGCGTTGGCTGTCCATTGGGCGCTCGTCGAAGGCTATCGGCTCTTCGGATTTTTGTGTGCACCACTGCGACGTCCGCCCCCCCACCGCCCCCCACGAGGACGATGATGGTCACCTGAGGGGTCGAAACGCAGGTGCGAGCGCCGCCGCCGTCTGCGGGGTAGTCTCTCCGAGAGGGAGAGGATTTACATGCAAGGTATAGATGCTTTGTGTGCTGCGCTTTGTGGATATAAATGTGATGGGGATGATTGTGCGAGGGGTAAATATTTGGGGTTCTAACAGATCTTAATGTGGATGACTTCATTTGCACCACCAAGTCAATCACAACCAATTGTCTACAGCACTTTCGTAGATCATCACCAGAAAGCCAATCAGTTTAAAAATCGATACCAGAAACTAACATTCAACTGAAAGAACAAATTTTGAAACGGTGGGTTACCAAAATCATCATTTGATCAATAACCAATTTTCATCTGATTATTGTTTGGTCTCCGTATCTTAAGATATTTTCTGTCCCTTCATCTCAATATTGTTTTCGAAGATCATAATAATCGATACCTGAAACTAACATCCAACTAAAAGAACAAATTTTGAAGCCAAATTTTGAAACGATGGGTTACCAAAATCATCATTAGATCAATAGCCAATTTTCATCTGATTATTGGTTGGTCTCTTCATCTCAAGATATTTTCTGTCCCTACATCTCAATATTGTTTTCGTAGATCATCGCCAGAAAGCCCATCAGTTTAAAAATCGATACCAGAAACTAATATCCAACTGAAAGAACAAACTTTGAAGTAAATTTTTGAAACGATGGGTTACCAAAATCATCTTTAGATCAATAACCAATTTTCATGTGATTATTGTTTGGTCTCTTCATCTCGAGATATTTTCTGTCCCTTCATCTCAATATTGTTTTTGGAGATCATCACCAGAAAGCCCATCAGTTTAAAAATCGATACCAGAAACTAACATCCAACAGAAAGAACAAACTTTGTAACCAATTCTTGAAACGATGAGTTACCAAAATCATCATTAGATCAATAATCGATTTTCATCTGATTATTGTTTGGTCTCTTCATCTCAATATTGTTTTCGTAGATCATCACCAGAAAGCCCGTCAGTTTAAAAATCGATACCAAAAACCAAAATCCAACTGAAAAAACAAATTTTGAAGCCAATTTTTGAAACGATGGTTTACCAAAATCATCATTAGATCAATAACCAATTTTCATGTTATTATTGTTTGGTCTCTTATATTTAATATTTTCTGTCCCTACATCTCAATATTGTTTTCGTAGATCATCACCAGAAAGAATATGACTTTAAAAATCGATACCTGAAACTAACATCCAACTGAAAGAACCAATTTTGAAGTCAATTTTTGAAACGATGGGTTACCAAAGTCATCATTGGATCAATAATCAATTTTCATCTTTGGTCTCTTTATCTCAAGATATTTGTTGTCCCTATGGTCTCTTCATCTCAAGAAAGTTTTTGTCCCTTCATTTAAATATTGTTTGGTCTCATCATCTCAAGATATGTTGTGTCCCTTCATCTGAAGATTTGTTTGCACCTTTACAAAATGAACAAAACTTATTTTCCAAAATCATCATGACATTAGTAATCAGCACTGTATATCAATATTCACCTAAACATTGTTTGGTCAATTCACCTCAAGATTTTTTACCTCTTCATCTGAAGATTTGTCTGCTCATATATAAATTGAACAAAACTTATTTTCCAAAATCATCATGACATTAGTAATCATCAGTGTATATCAATATTCACCTGAACATTGTTTGGTCAATTCGCCGCAAGGTTTTTTACCTCTCTAATTGAATTTTTTTTTGTCCCATATAAGATTGCCAAAATTTCATCTGAAGATTTTTTCGCTTCTTCATTTGAAGATTTTATTGCCCCTTTATAGATTGAACGACACTTCATCTGAATATTTTTTAGTCTTTTCATTTGAAGATTGTTTTTATCCCATATAAGATTGCTAAAATTTCATCTCTGTCCCTTTATCTGAATATTGTTTGGTCTCTTCATCTCATGATATGTTTTGTCCCTTCATCTAAAGATTTGTTTGGCCCATTATAAAATTAACAAACCTTTTCATTTGAAGATTGTTTTGCTCCATGTAAGATAACATAAACTTCGTCTGAAGTTTTTTGTCGCTTCATTTGAAGATTGTTTTGCCCCATGTTAGATAACATAAACTTCGCCTGAAGTTTTTTTGTAGCGTCATCTGAAGATTTTATTGCCTCTTTATAGAATGAACCACACTTAATCTGAAGACTTTATTTGTCTCTTCATTTGAAGATTTTTTGCCCCATGTAAGATGACAGAAACTTCGTCTGAAGTTTTTTGTCTCTTCATTTGAAGATTTGATTGCCTTTTTATAGAATGAACAACACTTCATCTGAAGATTTTATTTGTCTCTTCATTTGAAGATTTTTTGGCCCATGTAAGATGACAGAATCTTCGCCAGAAGATTTTATGTTTCTTCATTAGAAGATTTTATTGCCTCTTTATAGAATGAACAAATGAACAATACTTCATCTGAAGATTTTGTTTGTCTCTTCATTTGAAGATTTTTTGCCCCATGGAAGATGACAGAAACTTCGCCAGAAGTTTTTTGTTTCTTCATTTGAAGAGTTTATTGCCTCTTTATAGATTGAACGACATTTCATGTGAAGATTATTTTGTCCCTTCATTTGAAGATATCTTGAGTGAAGAGACAATAAAATATTTTGCCCCTTCATAAAATGAAAAAACTGATTTTCCAAAATCATCATGATATAAGTACCCCATGTAACATGGCAGAAACTTCGTCTGAAGTTTTTTTGCCTCTTCATTTAAGGATTTTATTGCCTCTTTATAGATTGAACGACACTTAATCTGAAGATTTTTTTGTCCCTTTATTTGAAGATTTTTTCACTACATGTAAGATAACAGAAACTTCGTCTGGAGTTTTTTTGTCTCTTCATTTGAAGATTTGATTATCTCTTTATAGAATAAACAACACTTATACTGAAGATTTTTTTGTCCCTTCATTTGAAGATTTTTTTTGGCCCATGTAAGATGACAGACACTTCATATGAAGATTTTCTCATCTTACATGGTCTAAAAAATATCATGAAATGAAGAGGCAACAAAAATGTGTAGCCCCTTTATAAAATGAACAAACTATTTTTTCAAAATCATCATACTAATAAGATCATTAGAAATCAAAACTTTACATCAATATTTATCTGAATATTGTTAAGATGTCATCTTAAGACATTTTTGACTCTTAATTTGAAGATTTTTTTTGTCCCATTAATATCTATCTGAATATTGTTAAGATGTTATCTTAAAACGTTTTTGACTCTTCATTTGAAGATTTTTTTTGTCCCATCAATATTTATCTGAATATTGTTAAGATGTTATCTTAAGACGTTTTTGACTCTTCATTTACATTTTTTTTGTTCTATGTAAGGTTACCAAAACTTCATCTGAAGACTTTTTGTCTCTTCATTTAAAGATTGCTACGATGATTTTTGAGATATCTCAATTTGATCATGAGCTTATTTGGAAAACCAAATAAAATAGCCCCAAAAATAACGTATTAGAAAGGAAAATTGAAATATGTTATCCTAAGATATTTTTGATTGTTCATTTAAAGTTTTTTTTGTCCCATATAAGATTACTAAAACTTCAGCTGAAGACTTTTTGTCTCTTCATTTAAAGATTGCTGCGATGATTTTTGAGCTATCTTAATTTGGTCATGAGCTTAATTAGAGAAACAATTAAAATAACCCCAAAAATAACGAATTACAAAGGAAAATTGAAATATGTTATCTTAAGCTGTTTTTGACTCTTCATTTAAAGTTTTTTTTGTCCCTTATAAAAAAATAAAAACTTCACCTAAACACTTTTTGTCTCTTCATTTAAAGATTGCTGCGATAATTTTTGAGATATCTTCATTTGATCATGAGCTCAATTGGAGAAACAATTAAAATAGCCTCAAAAATAACAAATTACAAAGGAAAATTGAAATATGCTATCTTAAGATGTTTTTGACTCTTCGTCAAAAGTTCTTTTTGTCCCATATAAAAAAACCAAAAATTCATCTGCAGACTTTTTGTCTCTTCATTTAAAGATTGATGCGATGATGTTTGAGATATCGTTATTTAATTATGAGCTTAATTGGATGAACAATTAAAATAGCCCCAAAAATAATGAATTACAAAGAAAATTTGAGATATCTCAAGAGTCGCTCATTAAACATTGATATAATTATACAAGTTGTATATCAGTATATCAATTAATATCGGTAATTAATTGCATTCATATTGATACGCTAGTTCTAGAGATATCAGTATTTAAGTGTGGCAAGTATTAGAGATACACTTTGATCAGCTATTAAAATCAGATTTTTGCCACAAACTTTAAATATCTCTAGAAAACTTCATTAGATACAAACTGAATTATAGGAGTATAATGCCAATATATCATGCAATATCTGTAACAAAATATACTCATATTGATACGGTGGTTTTTGAGATATCGTCATTTAAATATGAGACTAATTGGAGAAACACACAAAATAGTCCCAAAATATCAAATGATAAGTGAAAGATCTCAAAATAGTCCCAAAATATAAAATATCAAATGATAAATGAAAGATCTTAAAAATCGCTCATTGTATTTTAGTTTAATTACAAAAGTTATATACTAGTATATTGATAATTATGAATAATTAATTGCATGCAAATTGATACGCCAGTTCTTGAGATATTAGTACTTAAGTATGAGAAAAAAATAGAGATACATTTAAATGTTGCACTTAATATCTCTAGAAACTCCCATTGGATACAAATTAAATGATATCCATATAATACCAGTATATCATGCAATATCAGTAATAAATTATGTTCACATTGGTACGGTGGTTTTTACAATATCGTTAATTGAATATGAGAAATTGAAAAAAAAACTTAAAATAACCACAAAATATCAAATATCAAACTAAAAGTGAAATATCTTAAGAATCGCTAATTGTATATTAATATAATTTTATAAGATGTATGCACAGCATATCACTTGATATTGTTAACAAATATCTTTCATATTGATACGCTAGTTCTTGAGTTATCAGTATAAAAGTATGAAAAAATTGGAGATACATTTAAATCATGGTACTAAAAAAATTATAACTCTAGAAACTCCCATTAGATAAGAAAATAATTATACCCATATAATATCAATATATCATACAATATCAGTAACAAATTATGTTCATATTGACTCGGTGGTTTTTGAGATATCTTTATTTACATATGAGCCCACTCAAAGAAACACTTAAAATAGCCTCAAAATATCGAATATCAAACTAAAAGTAAAATATCTTAAAAATCGCTCATTGAATATTAGTTAAATTATATAAACTCTATAACAGAATATTACTTAATATGAGTTATAAATTTCATTGATATTGATACGCTAATTCTTGAGATATCAGTAACTAAGTATTAAAAAAACAGAAATACATATAAATATAGACACTAATAATTAAATATCTCTAGAAACGTTAATCAGATGAAACTACAATTCTATAGATATAATACCAGTATATCATAAAATATCAGTAATAAATTTGATTCATATTGATACGGTGGTTTTTGAGATAACGTAATTTAAATATGAGCCTAATTGGAGAAATATAAAAAATAATCCCAAATTATCGAATTGCACACAAAAATTGAAATATTTTAAGTATCACTCATTGCATATAAATGAAATTGCACATATTGTACAGTAGTATATCACTTAATATCAGAAATAAATTGCATTAATATTGATACGCTAGTTCTTGAGATATCAGTAATTAAGTATGAAAAAAAAAAATAGAGACACATTTGAATATAAGCACTAATAATTAAATATCTCTAGAAACATTCATTAGATAAAAAAATAATTATACCGATATAATACCAGTATATCATACAATATCAGTAATAAATTTGATTCATTTTGATACGGTCGTTTTTGAGATAACGTTATTTAAATATGAGCCTAATTAGAGAAACATTAAAAATAATCCCAAATTATGGAATTCCACACAAAAATGGAAATATCTTAAGTATTACTCATTGCATATTAATGAAATTGCACATATTGCACACTAGTATATCACTTAATATCAGTAATAAATTGTATTGATATTGATACGCCAGTTTTTGATATATCTGTATTTAAGTGTGAAAAAAATGGTATATATTCAAATCAGGTAAAAAAATTTTACGTTTGCACTAAAATTTATATATCTCTATAAACGCCCATTAAACACAAATGATATTATATCAATATAATAGAAGTATATTATGCAACATCTGTAAGAAATGATAATAATATTGATACGGTGGTTTTTGAGATATGGTCATTGAAACAGGAGCCTAATAATTGACAATTTTTACCATATTTTCTATTCTAGTAACGATTTCTGAATTTGAACCCATAATTCGATACACACTCTGTACTATAACTCGCCCTCCTTCCAGGGCCATTAATCGATTGAATCCCGCATGCGGATGACACGAATTTCCATACAAATTATGCACATACATTAAACACCAGGTCACCATGTTTCCGTCCACGAAACATAAACCTAAACTGCCTCAACGCTTATGAGAATTACGTTTTGTATCCAAACATAAATACAGTGATAAATACATATTTTTACGCAAATGATTCATAAATATATTTATGAATCACTACAATTAATAATTGTATTGGAAAATAAAAAATAAATAAAGTTTAAATAATAATTAAATATTAAATTTAATTTAATAAGAGTTCTTAATTATTTTAAAAATATATTGTTATGGATCAATAGCAAAAATTTAAAAAAAAGTATGTAGGTTTTAATAATTGTGAAAATTATTAGAATTACGTATTGATAATTGATTGGTAATTAGTACAAAAAATTTACAAGTTATTTATAATACTTGAGCGATTAAAAATGCGTCATGTACATACAATAGTTTTATGGCTAACATAATTCTGCAAAACAAATGACGGTCGCAACAAATGACCTTTGGTCATAGTTAGGAGTTGGGCTGATAAGACGTGAAGACATGATTCACAGTGAGGTCAGTTATGCACGATTCCATTCAGCAGCCACATGTATGGCTCATATATATATAACAGTAGTGAAGATTAAATTAAGAATGATTCCATCAAAAGGATTCAAATTTGATGGTATAATTCGGGAATAGAAGTGAATCAATTCTGCACACACAAAAATGCAAAATTGAAAAAGTATGTGATAATAGTGTAATAAGTGTAATTAGAAATTGTGTGGGTAAAAAATTATGTGCAAGAACATTTGGTGCTAAAATTATTTGTAATATGTTCTTATGGTACTCTAAAAAATAATGTGTGAGCATAAGTGGTACTAAAACTTTTTCAATTATGTTCTTCTGGTACTCTAAAGAGTGAAGTGTATAAAATAGTACGTCTAAAAAATATTATAGGTACTAAAACTATTTCTAAGATGTTTTTATGGTACTCTTAAAGTGACTTATCTTAAAAAATAAGTAAGTTTCTGTATCGAATTATAACAAATTAATTAGAAATAGAACATATTAAAACTAAAAGTAAGTAAATATAAAAATGATATGGGAGCATAAGTGGTACTAAAACTGTTTCTAAGATATTCTTATAGTGCTCTTAAAGTGTAGTGTCTTAAAAAATCAGTAAGTTTCTGTATAGAATTATAACAAATTAATTGGAATTTGAAAATATTAAAACTAAAAGTAAGTTAAAATAAAAAGTAAGTAAGAGAGGAATGATAAGTGGTACTAAAACTGTTTCTAAGATATTCTTATAGTGCTCTTAAAGTGTAGTGTTTTAAAAAATAAGTAAGTTTCTGTATAGAATTATAACAAGTTAATTGGAATTAGAAAATATGAAAACTAAAAGTAAGTTAAAATAAAAATAAAGTAAGAGAGGAATGATTAGTGGTACTAAAACTGTTTCTAAGATATTCTTATAGTGCTCTTAAAGTGTAGTGTCTTAAAAAATAAGTAAGTTTCTGTATAGAATTATAAGAAATTAATTGGAATTCGATAATATTAAAACTAAAAGTAAGTTAAAATAAAAAGTAAGTAAGAGAGGAATGATAAGTGGTACTAAAACTGTTTCTAAGATATTCTTATAGTGCTCTTAAAGTGTAGTGTCTTAAAAAATAAGTAAGTTTCTGTATAGAATTATAAGAAATTTATTGGAATTCGATAATATTAAAACTAAAAGTAAGTTAAAATAAAAAGTAAGTAAGAGAGGAATGATAAGTGGTACTAAAACTATTTCTAAGATATAGTGCTCTTAAAGTGTAATGTCTTAAAAAATAAGTAAGTTTCTGTATAGAATTATAACAAATTAATTGGAATTAGAAAATATTAAAACTAAAAGTAAGTTAAAATAAAAAGTAAGTAAGAGAGGAATGATAAGTGGTACTAAAACTGTTTCTAAGATATTCTTATAGTGCTCTTAAATTGCAGTGTCTTAAAAAATAAGTAAGTTTCTGTATAGAATTATAACAAATTAATTGGAATTAGAAAATATTAAAACTAAAAGTAAGTTAAAATAAAAAGTAAGTAAGAGAGGAATGATAAGTGGTACTAAAACTGTTTCTAAGATATTCTTATAGTGCTCTTAAAGTGTAATGTCTTAAAAAATCAGTAAGTTTCTGTATAGAATTATAACAAATTAATTGGAATTAGAAAATATTAAAACTAAAAGTAAGTCAAAATAAAAAGTAAGTAAGAGATGAATGATAAATGGTACTAAAACTGTTTCTAAGATATTCTTATAGTGATCTTAAAGTGTAGTGTCTTAAAAAATCAGTAAGTTTCTGTATAGAATTATAACAAATTAATTGGAATTAGAAAATATTAAAACTAAAAGTAAGTTAAAATAAAAAGTAAGTAAGAGAGGAATGATAGGTGGTACTAAAACTGTTTCTAAGATATTCTTATAGTGCTCTTAAAGTGTAGTGTCTTAAAAAATAAGTAAGTTTCTGCATAGAATTATAACAAATTAATTGGAATTTGAAAATATTAAAACTAAAAGTAAGTTAAAATAAAAAGTAAGTAAGAGAGGAATGATAGGTGGTACTAAAACTGTTTCTAAGATATTCTTATAGTGCTCTTAAAGTGTAGTGTCTTAAAAAATAAGTAAGTTTCTGCATAGAATTATAACAAATTAATTGGAATTTGAAAATATTAAAACTAAAAGTAAGTTAAAATAAAAAGAAAGTAAGAGAGGAATGATAAGTGGTACTAAAACTGTTTCTAAGATATTCTTATAGTGCTTTTAAAGTGTAGTGTCTTAAAAAATTACAAGTAAGCTTACTGAAAACAAAATGAAAAAACTTTGTGTTTTTTTTAAATTTTGGGTTTAAACGTGTAAATATCTTAAATTTCGGATTCGAACCTGGGTTTATGATGCAAACAAGCCAAGGTTGCTTGCAGAATGCGGTCAAGCGCCGGACGAAGGAGTTTCGCGATTCTCCAAGCCGCCCAAGATCGGCACGAATGCGAAAGTGCGGATTTCGTGACACAGATGACCAATAAGGTGACCACATAGAGAAAACACCTTAGAAAAATTGGTTACTTGAAGTCGAAAATTATGAACCTAATGCGTATTGTTTCATATTTTTTTGTTTGTTAAATTTGGGGTGTGGATTTTTTTCTGTTTAGATTGTAAAAAAATTAAGACTTTATGTTAATAGAAAGAAGAATAGAAAAATCTTAGAGAGAAAACACAGCAAAGTATCAAATACAAATGCACAACAAATATCAAAGAAATAACAAACATAAAGAACGAATCAATGTCTCTGCATTAAATATAAACCAGTGATTTTAGGAATCGATACCTTAAATCGATCACAAAAAATAACGCCTCTACGATTGATTCGTTTAGTCATCTGAGTAATCGGAGCCTTAAATCAATCAGAAAAAAATAAGGCAGATGAATCAATGCCCCACATAAAAATTACGAAGCTGAACGAACCAATTGATTGATATCACCAGGAATCGACGCCTTGAATCAATGGCAATAAAAAAATTAGCGCCGACGAATCGATAACTGCTCAATTGATAAAGTTAGTCATCATAACTCACAGAAACTGATAATCTATCTGCGTTCCGGATGCATGGAGATTACGTGAACACAAGAGTCATCCATCCATTCGGAGAAGAACTTATCACAGACTTCAGGATAAGGGATTCCGAAGCGATCGCTGCTCCGCGAGTGTATCGATAAGTTCGATGATAAGTGATAAGGCACGCGCTTATGCACGCGAGCTCGGCAGTCTGGATCATAGCTGGCCACGGCGACGTTCGTTTGTTACGAATTCGCGTTGCACAAGACGTAAGACGATCGCGAAATTTGTTTGTATATGTGTGTGTGTATGTGTGTGTGTGTATGTGTGTGTATGTGTGTGAGTGTGTGTATGTGTGTGAGTGTGTGTTTGTGTGTGCCTGCGTAAGCAATGCGATTTATCCGTCTCGAGGCATGCGAATTTCTCCTCGTAACCAAAGTGGTAAATAAATTACGTATTAAACTTTGCACCAATTTGTAAGCTGGCAATTAAGTATTTCCCTACAATAATTGAGCATTGTAAATAAAACGTCATGCAGACGTGTGCAATACATAAAAAAATTAATTACAATAATTAGTTAGTAACAAATATTATAATTAACAAATAACAAATATGTTGTATATTATATGATACGTAAAAGCGACACGGGACCACCTGCTCCAGTTCCCCCCTGAAGGAACGGAGTATATAACAGATATTATAAAATGGTATGATCTATCTCTATTTTGATATGTCGTATATTATATGATACGTGAAAGCACAATGTAACAGTACATGGGACCACCTGCTCCAGTTCCCCCCTGAAGGAACGGAATATATAACAAATATTATAAAATTGTATGATTTATCTCTATTTTGATATGTTGTATATTGTATGATACGTAAAAGCACAATGTAACAGTACATGGGACCACCTGTTCCAGTTCCCCCCTAAAATAACGGAATATAAAAAATAACTGATGTTTGATTTGAAATTTTGAAACACTAAAATATTTGCATCATAATATCTCAAGAATTATTCATTAGATATTGATTTAATTATTTATATTAATTGGTGGTACATCATTCAATATTAGTAATAAATTGCATTAATATTGACACGCTTGTTTTTAAGATATCTTTAGATACATAAGACTAATTAGACAAACACTAAAATTTCCCCAAAATTGATAAATGAATTGATAATTGATTAAATATCTTAATAATTACTCATTGAATATTTATTAAATTATACATGTTATATACTAGAATATCACTTAATATCAGTGATAAATTGCATTCATATTGATACGCTAGTTTCTGAGATATCACTGTGTAAATATGAGACTGATCAGTAAAACACTTAAATGACGCAAAAAATGTCAATGTTGATACAAAAAATTAAATATCTCAAGAATCACGCATTGAATATTAATTAGGTTACACATGTTATAGACTGGTATATCACTTAATATCAGTAATAAGTTGCATTCGTATTGACACGCTAGTTTTTGAGATATCATTAGTTAAATGTGAGACTAATAATAAAAATACTTAAGTGCCCCCAAAATTTTGATGTTTTCACAAAAATTTAAATATCTCTGCAATCCCTCATTGAATATTAATTAATTTACACATGTTGTATACAGCTATATCACTTCATATCAGTAATAAATTGTATTAACATTGACACGCTAGTTTTTGAGATTTCATTAGTTAAATATGAGACTAATCAGTAAAACACTTAAATGACCTAAATTGTCAATATTTCAAGAATCACTCATTGAATATTCTTTAATTTACACATATTTTCTACTAGTATATCACTTAATGTCAGTAATTAATTGCATTGATATTGATACGCTATTTTTTGAGATATCACTATTTACGTCCCACACTAATCAGATTATCATTTTATTGACTCCAAATTATTTGCATATTCAGACAAATTTGAATATCTTAAGAATCACTCATTCAATATTTACTAAATTACATATGTCATATACCGGTATATAACTTAATATCAGTAATAAACTGCATTGATATTGACACGCTAGTTTTTGAGATATCATAAGTTAAATACGAGACTAATCAGTAAAACACTTGGCCATAACATTTTCAATATTTCAAGAATCACTCATTGAATGTTCTTTAATTTACACATATTTTCTACTAGTATATCACTTAGTGTCAGTAATTAATTGCATTTATATTGATACGCTAGTTTTTGAGATATCACTATTTATGTGCGAGACTAATCAGATTATTACTTTATTGACTCCAAAAATTTTGAATATTCAGACAAATTTGAATATCTTAAGAATCACACATTGAATATTAACTAAATTGTATATGTCATATACTGGTATATCACTTAGTATGAGTAATTAATTGCATTAATATTGACACGGTAGTTTTTGAGATATCATTAGATAAATATGAGACTAATCATGAAAACACCTAAATGAACACAAATGTTTGAATATCTTAAGAATCACTCATTGAATATTAACTAAACTATAGATGATATATACTGGTATATCACTTAACATCAGTAATAAATTGCATTAATATTGACACGCTAGTTTTTGAGATATCATTAACTAATCAGTAATATACTTGAATGACCACATTTTTTTTAATATTTGAAGAATTACTCATTGTATATTATTTAATTTACACATAGTTTATACTAGTATATCACTTAATGTCAGTAATTAATTGCATTCATATTCATACGCTAGTGTTTGAGATATCACTACCTAAATGCGAGACTAATTAGAATATCACTGTAACGTACCCAAATTTTTTGAATATTTAGATAAAAATTTGAATATCTTAAGAATCACTCATTAAATAATAAATTAATTATACATGTTATACATAGACATATTACTTAATATCAGTAATAAATTGCAGTAATTTTGACACGCTAGTTTCTGAGATATCATTAGCTAATCAGTAAAACAGTTGAATGACCATAACATTTTTAATGTTTTAAGAATCATTCATTGAATATTATTTAAATTCCACAAATTTTATACTAGCATATCACTTAATGTCAGTAATTAATTGCATTTATATTAATACGCTACTTTTTGAGAAATAACTATTAGTATGAGGGAGTAATCAGATGATCGCTCTAATAACCTCAAAATTTTTGAATATTCGGTCAAATTTGGATATATCTTACAAATCGCTCATTGAATAGTGAATAATTACAGATATTATATACATTTACATCACTCAATATTAGCAATAAATTGCATTAATATTGACACGCTGGTTTTTGAGATATTATTAGAAAAATATGAGACTAATCATTAAAACACCTAAATGAACACAAATGTTTGGATATCTTAAGAATCACTCATTGTATATTAAATAAATGACACGTGTTATATACTAGTATACCACTTAATATGAGTAAGTAATTGCATTAATATTGACACGCTAGTTTTTGAGATATCATTATGTAAATATGAGACCAATCATTAAAACACCGCAATACCACAGTATTTTTAATATCTTATAATATCTTAAGAATCACTTATTGAAAATTAATTAAATTACATGAGTGATATACCAGTATATCACTTAATATCAATAATAAATTGCATTCATATTAACACGCCAGTTTTTGAGATATCACGATTTAAATACGAGACTAATCAGATTATCACTCTAATGACCCAAAAAATTATGAATATTCAGATAAAGATTTTAATATCTCAAGAATCACTCATTGAATACAATTTTAATTATACTGATTTAATAATAGTATATCAGGCAATATCAATGAGTTAGTACATTCATTTTGATTCGGCAGTTTTTGAGATATCTCAAATTAAATATTACCAATTTGGAAAAATATCGTAAAAAACGTAGATTTAAAGAAAAATTGTAATACCTCAAGAGTTGCTTATTGAATATGAATTAAATTAAATAAAGTGTACACCGGTATATCACTTAATATTAACAATATATTGCATTGATATTGATACGCTAGCTATTGAGATATCATTACGAAAATATTTTTTTAAATCAATTATTCTCACTAAAATAAAAATATCTCACGAATAACTCATTGGATATATATTTAATTATACTGCGTTAGTGCTGATATATCACACAATATCAGTAATAAATTACATACATTTTCATACGCCATTTTTTGAGATATCTCAATTTAAATATTAGCAATTTTGAGAAATAACTTCAAAAATCGTACTTTTAAAGAAAAATAATAATATCTCAAGAGTTGCTTATTGAATATGAATTAAACTACACATATTATATAATAATATATCAGTTAATGTCAGTAGCAAAATTCATTCATATTGATTCGCTAGTTTCTGAGATATCAGTCTGTAATCAGTCTGTAAATATGAGGCTAATCAGTAAAAATCTAAATGACCACAAAATGTTTAATATCTTAAGAATCACTCATTGAATGATAATTAAATTACACATGTGATATACTAGTATATCACTTAATATCAGGAATTAATTGTATTGATATGGATACGCTAGTTTTTGAGATATCACTATTTAAATACGAGACGTCAGATTATCACTTTAATGACCCCAAAAATTATGGATATTCAGATAAAGATTTGAATATCTCAAGAATCACTCATTGAATACATTTTTAATTATACTAATTTAGTTATGGTATATCAGGCAATATCAATGAGTTTGTACATTCATTTTGATTCGGCAGTTCTTGAGATATCTTAAATTAAATATTACCAATTTGCAAAAATATCGTAAAAAACCGTAGATTTAAAGAAAAATTGTAATACCTCAAGAGTTGCGTATTGAATATGAATTAAATTACATAAAGTGTACACCGGTATATCACTTATTAACAATATATTATATTGATATTGATTCGCTAGCTCTTGAGATATCATTACCAAAATATCTTTTAAAATCAAATATTCTCACTAAAATAAAATTACCTCATGAATAACTCATTGGATATGAATTTAATTATACTACGTTAGTGCTGATATATCACACAATATCAGTGAAAAATTACATATATTTTGATGCGGCAGTTTTAGAGATATCTCAAATTGAATATTACCATTTTGGAGAAAGCCTAAAAAACTCATAGATTTAAAGAAAAATTGAAATATCTCAATAGTTGCTTTTTGAATATGAATTAAACTACACATATTACATACTAGCATATCAGTTAATATCAGTAATAAATTGCATTCATATTGATACGCTAGTTTCTGAGATATCATTATGTAAATATGAGACTAATCAGTAAAACACTTAAATAACGTCAACATTTTTAATAACTTAAGAATCACTCATTGAATGATAATTAAATTACACATGTTATATATAAGCATATCACTTAATGTCAGTAATTAATGGCATTAATATTGACACGCCAGTTTTTGAGATATCACTATTCAAATTCTGAACTAATCAGAATATCACTTTAATGACACTATTTTTGTTATATTCAGACAAAGATTTTAATATCTCAAGAATCACTCATTGAATAGTAATCAAATTACACATGTTATATACTAGTATATCAGTTAATATGGGCAATAAATGGCATTGATATTGATACGCTAGTTTATGAGATATCATAATGTAAATGTGAGACTAAACTTAAAAACTTTAATGACCCCAAAATTTTCAATATTGATACAAAAATTTGAATATCTCAAGAATCACTCATTGAATAGTAATCAAATTACACATGTTATATACTAGTATATCACTTAATATAGGCAATAAATGGCATTGATATTGATACGCTAGTCTATGAGATATCATAATGTAAATGTGAGACTAATCTTAAAAACACTTTAGTGACCCCGAAATTTTCAATATTGATACAAACATTTTATGTCTCAAGAATCACTCATTGAAAATTAATTTTATTACACATATCATATACTAGTATATCACTTAATATCGGTAATAAATTACATTCATATTGACACGCTCGTTTTTTAGACATAATTATTTCAATATGATTATCGAACCCTTAAAAATTACGTATTTCGCTAAAATTTAATTCATTACAGTTTCAATGAACTTAACGAAATGGCAATGTCATGTACACAAAGTTCAGTGTCATTTATTTAAATATCACTGACATTTGTGTAGGTAGTGAGGAGATTGCATACATTTCTTTGTTACTCAATAAAGAATTGCTGCCCTCATTTTACTGTAATTCATTTAAGCTGCATTGTACTTAACTAAATATCACTGTAATTAATTTAAGTTTCGTTGTACTTAAATAAATGTCGCTGTCATTTAATAAAATATTACTGACATTTATTTATAAGTATTAAGGACATGGCATAAACGTCTTTGCCGTTTAATTAAGCGGTCGTTATTTTAAGTTTTCTTAATTACTTTAATAACTTTATCCTTTCTGCACTTTTGATTAACGTTATTTTTAATTTTCTTAATTACATTAGTAACTTTATCCTTTCTGCACTTTTGATTAACGTTATTTCTGCACTGCACCATCGCATTTTTATAGTGTGCTTATTTTAAATGGGGATCGAAGGTTTGAGCAGGATCACGATTCACGACGCGTTTTACATTTGCGATACACCAGGGACGTATTTCGCAAGGATTTTTATGCGCACCGCGCAGGGCTGTACTTGCATTATTGACGCGGCCCGCGGGCACGTTCGCCCTGATTGCGGGACGAAGACGCAATTCCTTTTATGTAGGTACTACCCATAAGAATAAGTGCAACCAATAAGATTTCACTTATAGAGTCAAGACTTTTATCTGATTAGTCTCACATTTGAATAAAGATATCTCAAAAACTAGCGTATCAATAACAATGAAATTTATTAGCAATATTAAGTGATATACTAGTACTTAATATGTATGAGTAAATTAACATCCAGTGAGTGGTTATTAAAATTTTGAAAAAATTGTGCAAGCATGTGATTTAAGGTACTATTTTAAGTGTCCCTTATTGATATTCAAGTATCTCAAAAACTAGCGTGTCAATATGAATATAATTTGTAGGTGATATTTAGTGATATTTGAGTATTTGGTACATGCAATTTAATTTAAATTCAATGCGCGGTTCTTGAGATATTAATCATAAGATATTTTTTTGTCATTGAAGTGTTTCTCTGATTAGTCTCACATTTAAATCATGATATCTCAAAAACTAGCCCATCAATATCAATATAATTTGGTGCTGATATTAAGTGATATTTGGTTATATGATACATGTAAATTAATTAAAATTCAATAGGCAGTTCTCAAGATATTAATATTTTTGTATGAATATTCGATATTTTGAGATATCTCAAAAACTAGCGTATCAATATCAATATAATTTTGTACTGATATTAAGTGATATTCGGGAATTTGGTACATGCAAATTAATTAAAATTCAATGAGCGGTTCTTAAGATATTAACATTTTTGTATGAATATTCGATATGTTGGGGTCATTTAAGTGTATTTCTGATTGATCTGACATTTCAATAATGATATCTCAAAAACTGACGTGTGAATATCAATGGAATTAATTTTTTGCATTCCATGGTACATTTGGGTTATATCGGTATAAAGACATATTTTCAATAAATCGGATAATACTCTTTATAATGATATTAGCGTATACTATTGCCGAAGATAATAACGGCCTGTCGCCTCGCGAATCTGGAACCAACTAAACATTTCGCATGTAAAACGATGCTATTTATATTAAAATTTCGTCCACTATGCGATTCTGTGTGATTCCCCTTAACATTAATTCGCATTCCGGTAATATATATATATATATATATATATATATATATATATATATATATATATATCCAATGACTAAAACTTATTATTTATTTTATATTATTTTTTTATTATTTTTTATATTATTTTTTTTAATAAATCTGAAATGAATATTATAATATTTTATGTTATATTTTCTGGATATGAAAATAAATTAATGCACCAAGCACAGTTACTAATTAACATACATAAGTACTAATTAATTACGATAGCAGGAAAATTGTCCTGTTCGAACGGCACCCGGTCATGGCCACATTCCTCAGCAGACTTTTCCATCGGCATTTCGTTAGATATAGTGCAGAATGAGCGAACGAAGTGCGTGGAAGTGTGCAGAAGTTGCTTAAAAGTTTTCCCGGGATCCCCGATAATGGCGCCTTAATGCCCCCGAAACTATTTTTCCGCCGACTTTCCCTCCGACGGACACATAATGTAAGAAAGATTGTTTTTCATTCAAAAGAAAACTTTCGCAGCTCATAAGAAATCTGCACAAAATATGCATTGTTTTTTTTGCTTAAACCATATGGCAAAGTTTATTTCGTTGAATAGAACTTAAAAAAATAATTGTATGCACCCTGAAGATGATCACGTCGCGGTCGAAATAGGCAAGTAGGAAATACATGTTGCAAAACACTGAAAATTGTGCTTTCCTAAATTACAAAACATCACCTTAATGCAGTTATATGATTCTACACATCTCTAAGCCTCTAATGACTATGACATTCTACTATCTTCAAGTGTCAATTGCGATAGTTATATGTTTATGGACGTCTCTATTGACTATGACGATCTTTAAATGTCAATTAAGATAGTTAAATAATTCTTGACATCTCTATTGACTATGACATTCTACTGTAACGTTCTACTTCTACTGAGTACTTAAATAACGTAAACCTTTTGTTTCAGGACTTCTGGGCGTGATCTCGGCCGGATGAAACTTTGAGGTTGTGTCAAAATGGTGCCGTCATTTCAGACGTTCCACGCTTAAGTCAAATGACTAACGAGTCGTCGTCAATTCGAGTCAATTGTAACCGGTGATTGGTTGAATTTAAAATAGTGATTAGTGACGAGGATGAAGTGCAAAGGTCGCAAGTGATGGTCGCCGGGACGTCCGCGTGAGCGTCGCGATGCCCGGCATCGTCGTCTTCAGGAGGCGCTGGAGCGTCGGCTCCGACGACCTCGTCGTCCCCGGGCTGTTCCTCCTCATTGTCCACATGATATGGTGAGTAGTTGAAAGAGTAGTGAGTAGTTGAAGTAGTTTAAAGTAGTTGAACTAATCCCCGGGCTGTTTCTCCTCATTGTTCACATGATATGGTGAGTAGTTGAAAGAGTAGTGAGTAGTTGAAGTAGTTTAAAGTAGTTGAACTAATCCCCGGGCTGTTCCTCCTCATTGTTCACATGATATGGTGAGTAGTTGAAAGAGTAGTGAGTAATTGAAGTAGTTGAAAGTAGTTAAACTCACACTTCTTTGTCAGTACGGAACCGCGCGCCCAGAGCGCGATATAAACCATATTTGTGGCATATATTAATGTTTCGCCGTTTTCTTTTGTATTGTCTAATTTCTAACCTTATATGCCTCTGCCCTACGTTAAAAATTGTGTGGAGCCCTTTCACCAACTGACCAGCGACAGAAGTACCCACTTCCGTCTCCATTGGAGTTAGCCCAAGGCGTGGAGTAAGGGCCAAAAAGAGGGCGTATTTAAGGGAGTCGCACTATTTATCTCCCGTCGGGGAGAGCAGTCGCAAGTAGTTGGAAGTAGTTGAAAGTACTTGAAAGTAGTTGAAAGAGTAGTTGAAACTATAATTGTGTCAGTGTCAAAAAATGGAAGCAGTGACATTTTGACTCTTTGATATGGATACAAAATAGGATAATTTTTATATGAATATTCGATATTTTGGAGTCGTTTGAACATTTCTCTGATTAGTCTCACATTTCAATCGTGATATCTCAAAAACTAGCGTATCAATATGAATATAATTTGTTACAGATATTAAGTGATATTTGAGTATTTGGTACGTGCAATTTCATTAAAATTCAATGGGCGGTTCTCCAGGTATTATTATTTTTGTGTATATTTTGAGGTTATTAAAGTGTTTCTCTGATTAGTCTCACATTTCAATCGTGATATCTCAAAAACTATCGTATCAATATTAATATAATTTGTTGATGATATTGAATGATATTTGTGTATTTGGTACATGCAATTTAATTCAAATTCAGTGCGCAGTTCTTGAGATATTAAAATTTTTGGATGAATATTCGATATTTTGGGGTTATTTAACTGTCTTTAAGTGATTAGTCTCACATTTAAATACATACATCTCAAAAATTAGCGTATAAATATGAATATACTTTGGTGCTGATATTAAGTGATATTTGATTATTTGATACATGCAAATCAATCAAAATTCAATAGGCGATTCTCATGATATTAATAGTTTTGTATGAATATTCGATATTTTGAGATATATCAAAAACTAGCATATCAATATGAATATAATTTGGTGCTGATATTAAATGATATTTGATTATATGGTATATGAAAATTAATTGAAATGCAATGGGCGGTTCTAAAGATATTATCATTTTTGTATGAATATTCTATATTTTGGGGTCATTTAAGCGTTTCTCTGATTAGTCTCACATTTCAATAGTGATATCGCAAAAACTAGCGTGTCAATACGAATGTAATTTAGCAGTGATATTAAGTGATATTTTACTATTCAGTACATACAAATTAATTAAAATTCAATGGTCGGTACTCAAGTTATTAACATTTTTGTATTAATTTTCGAGATTTTGAGATACCTCAAAAAACTAGCGTATCAATATCAATGTAATTTGTTGATAATATTGAGTGATATTTGAGTATTAGGTACATGCAATTTAATTCAAATTCAGTGCACTGTTCTTGAGATATTAAATTTTTTGTATGAATATTCGATATTTTGGGGTTATTTAAGTGTCTCTCAGTGATTAGTCTCACATTTAAATATAGATATCTCAAAAACTAGCGTATCAATATAAATATAATTTAGTACTGATATTAAGTGATATTTGATTATTTGATACATGCAAATTTATTAAAATTCAATAGGCGGTTCTCAAGTTATTAATAGTTTTGTATGAATATTGGATATTTTGAGATATATCAAAAACTAGCGTATCAATATGAATAAAATTTGTTGATGATATCAAGTGATATTTGATTAGTTGGTACATGCAAATTATTTAAAATTCAATAGGCAGTTTTTAAGATATTAATATTTTTGTATGAATATTCGATATGTTGGGGTCATTTAAGCGTTTCTCTGATTAGTCTCACATTTCAGTAGTGATATCTAAAAACTAGCGTGTCAATATGAATATAATTTGGTGGTGATATTAAGTGATATTTAATTATTTAGTACATGCAAATTAATTATAATTCAATAAGCGGTTCTCAAGACATTAACATTTTTATATGAAAATTCGATATTTTGAGATATCTCAAAAACTAGCGTATCAATATCAATGTAATTTGGTACTGATATTAAGTGATATTTGATTATTAAGTGCATGCAAATTAATTAAAATTCAATGGGCGCTTCTTAGGATTTTAACATTTTTGGATGAATATACGAAATTTTTGAGTCATGAAGGGTTTCTCTGATTAGTCTCAGATTTAAATAGCGATATCTGAAAAACTAGCGTATCAATATTAATATAATTTGTTACAGATATTAAGTGATATTTGAGTATTTGGTACATGCAAATTAATTAAAATTCAATGGACGGTTCTTAAGATATTTACATTTTTGTATGAATATTTTATATTTTAGGGTCACTTAAGTGTTTCTCTGATTAGTCTCATATTTCAATAATGGTATCTCAAAAACTAGCGTATCAATTTTAATGTAATTTGTTGATGATATTGAGTGATATTTGAGTATTTGGTACATGCAATTTAATTGAAATTCAGTGCACAGTTCTTGATATATTAATCGATATCTATTAATCGATTAATCGATATTTTGGGGTTATTTAAGTGTTTCTCTGATTAGTCTTACATTTAAATAATGATATCTCAAAAACTAGCGTATCAATATAAATATAATTTTGTACTAATATTAAGTGATACTTGATCAGTTGGTTCATGCAAATTAATTAAAATTCAATAGGCGGTTCTCAAGATATTAACATATTTGTATGAATATTCGATATTTTGAAACATCTCAAATACTAGCGTATCTATATCTATGTAATTTGGTACTGATATTAAGTGATATTTGACTATTTGGTGCATGTAAATTAATTAAAATTCAATGAACGGTTCTTAAGATATTAACATTTTTATATGAATATTGGATATGTTTGGGTCATTGAAGAGTTTCTTTGATTAGTCTCACATTTAAATAATGATATCACAAAAACTAGCGTATCAATATGAATATAATTTGGTACCGATATTAAGTGATATTTAATCATATGGTACATGCAATTTCATAAAAATTTAATGAGCTGTTCTTAAGATATTAACATTTTTGTGTGAATATTTGATATTTTGGAGTCATTTGAGTGTTTCTCTGATTAGACTCACATTTAAATAATGATATCTCAAAAACTAGAGTATCAATATAAATGTAATTTGGTGCTGATATTAAGCGATATTTGATTATTTGATACATGCAAAGTAATAACAATTCAATTGACGGTTCTTAAGATATTAACGTTTTTGTATGAATATTCGATATTTTGGGGTCATTTGAGCGTTTCTCTGATTAGTGTCACATGTGAATAATGATATCTCAAAAACTAGCGTATCAATATAAATATAAATTGGTGCTGATATTAAGCGATATTTGATTATTTGATACATGGAAATCAATTAAAATTCAATAGGTGCTTCTCAAGTTATTAATAGTTTTGTATGAATATTCGATATTTTGGGGTCATTTAAGTGTTTTTCTGATTAGTCTCACATTTAAATAACGATATCTCAAAAACTAGCGTATCAATATGAATATAATTTGGTACTGATATTAAGTAATATTTGATCATATGGTATATGCAAGTTAATGAAAATTCAATGGACAGTTCTTAAGATATTTATATTTTTATAGGAATATACGATATTTTTTGGTAATTGAAGAGTTTCTCTGATTAGTCTCAGATTTAAATAGCGATATCTCAAAAACTAGCGTATCAATATGAATATAATTTGTTACAGATATTAAGTGATAATTGAGTATTTGGTAGATGCAAATTATTCATTAAAATTCAAAGGGCGGTTCTTTAGGTATTAATTTTTTTGTATATATTATGGGATTATTTAAGTGTTTCTCTGATTAGTCTCACATTTAAATAATGATATCTCCAAAACTGGCAAACAATATGAAAAACTAAAGATGGGGTATATTCTGATTTTTGCATTTTCTGATAGTATCAAGTGTACTTAGTAACCCTGTGAAAAATTTAATTTCAAATGCGACTATTTTTTTAAATAATATCAAAAAAGTTACTCGTCTACATATGACTTTTCTGACTTCAGTTTAAAATTCTATGAAAACTAGAGATGGGGTATATTCTGATTTTTGCATTTTCTGGTAGTACTAAGTGTACTTAATAACCCTGTCAAAATTTTAAATTCATATGTCACTATTTTTGAAAAAAATATAAAAAAAGTTCAATACATGTCTCGTCTACATATAACTCTTCTGACTTCAGATTAAAATTCCGTGAAAACTAGAGATGGGGCATATTATGATTTTCACATTTTCTCATAGTATTAAGTGTACATAATAACCCTGTGAAAAATTTAATTTAATATGCCACTATTTTAGAAAAAAATATCAAAAAAGTTCAATACATGTCTCGGCTACATATTACTTTTCTGACTTCAGATTAAAATTCCGTGAAAACTAGAGATGGGGTATATTCTAATTTTCACATTTTCTGATAGTACTAAGTGTACTTAATAACCCTGTGAAAAATTTAATTTCATATGTCACTATCTTTGAAAAAAAAAAAAAAATCAATACATGCCTCGAATATATATATATTACTATTCTAACTTCAGATTAAAATTCCGTGAAAACTAGAGATGGGGTATATTCTGATTTTAGCATTTTCTGATAGTACCAAATGTACCTTAACAACCCTGTGATTTTTTTTATTTAATATGCCACAAATTTTGAAAAAATATCAAAAAAGTTCAATACATGCGTCGCTACATATTACTCTTCTGACTTCAGATTAAAATTCCATGAAAACTAGAGATGGGGTATTTTCTGATTTTGACATTTTCTGGTAGTACAAAGTGTACTTAATAATCCTGTGAAAAATTTAATTTCATATGCCACTATTTTAGAAAAAAATATCAAAAAAGTTCAATACATGTCTCGGCTACATATTACTTTTCTGACTTCAGATTAAAATTCCATGAAAACTAGAGATGGGGTATATTCTGATTATCACATATTCTGATAGTATTAAGTGTACTTAATAACCCTGTGAAAAATTTAATTTCATATGCCACTATTTTTGAAAAAAACATCAAAAGAGTTCAGTGCATGTCTCGGCTACATATAACTCTTCTGACTTCAGAATAAAATTCCGTGAAAACTAGAGATGGGGTATATTCTGATTTTTACATTTTCTGGTATTATTAAGTGTACTTAATAACCCTGTGAAAAATTTAATTTCATATGCCACTATTTTTGAAAAAAACTATCAAAAAAGTTCAGTGCATGCCTCGTCTACATATTACGTCTCTGATTTCAAATTAATTTTCCGGAAAATCTAGAGATGGCGTATATTCTGATTATTGCATTTTCCTGTAGTCCCAAGTCTACTTAATAATCGTATAAAAGTTGAAAGCCGCGAAACTACTAAAACTGTTTTAAAAAAATTGTAGCAATTGTTTTAGGTCGCACGTACCTAAACCAACATTCATCTGTCGCCCTAGTTTGTGCAGGTAAACGAGCCACTGTATTAATTTTGGGGGGGGGGGGGATGGGGCAGCCCTGTGACCGCAGGCTACCACAAATTGGACGAGGACAATAATTGCGGTCTCCAATATAGATGCCGCCACATGCAAACGAACCGCGGATTAATCTAAATTAATAAACCGGTGAATATTAATCGAGTTCCGCTGATTACATTAAATCAGCGAAATTGGGAGCAAAATCCGACGCGTAATTCACAACCAGCAGAAATGCTCTGATTAATAAAGTAACCGGGAATGAATGCAGTGGCAGTAATAAGTAATATGTATGCAAATTACTTGCGCTGGAAGCAGATTTGGATGTTTCAGGCGAACTTGTGAAAACCAAACTGAGTTTTAGTATTAATGATATTTTGCCTGTATTATCTGGAATGTCCGCAGATGAAATAAATGAAGTGTCTCGGAAAAACTAATTTTCCAATATGTCAATAAACAACTTAAAATATTTTCTAATAGTCCAATTAACGAATTGTCTTTGGGAAATCTAATTTTCTAATAACATGAATGAATGGATTGTCTTACATTGGAAAGTCGAATTTTCTAATACCCATACAAATTGTCTAACCTTGGAAAATCAAATTTTCTAATATAACTATAGTCGTAACTTAGAAAATCTAATTTTCTAATTCAGATATTGTCTTAAGTTGGAAAATCGAATTTTCTAATATCCAAACAAATATATTGTTGGAGCATGGAAAATCCAATTTTCGAATACCATCATCAATAGTCGTAACTTAGAAAATCTAATTTTCTAATTGGGAAATTGTCTTTCATTGGAAAATTGAATTTTATAATATCAAAACAAATATATTGTTCCAGCTTGGAATATCCAATATTCTAATACCACCATAAATAGTCGTACCTTAGAAAATGTAATTATTTAATTGAGACATTGTCTTTCATTGAAAGTCGAATTTTCTAATATCATAACAAACATATTGTTCCAGCTTGTAAAATATAAATTTCTAATACCTCAATAAATAATCGTAACTTAGAAAATCTAATGATCTAATTGGGAAATTGTCTTCCATTGGAAAATTGATTTTTCTAATATCCAAACTAATATATTGTTCCAGCTTGGAATATACAATTGTCTAATACCACCATAAATAGTCGTACCTTTGAAAATCTCATTATCTAATTGAGAAATTGTCTTACATTGGAAAATAGAATTTTCTAATATCCAAACAAATTTATTGTTCCAGCTTGGAAAATCCAATTTTCTAATACCACCATAAATAGTCGTAACTTAGAAAATCTAATTATCTAATTGAGCAATTATCTTCCATTGGAAAATCGAATTTTCTAATATATAAACAAACATATTGTTCCAGCTTGGAAAATCGTTTTTTTAATACCACAATAAATAGTCGTAACTTAGAAAATCTAATTATATAATTGGGAAATTGTCTTTCATTGGAAAATCGAATATTCTAATATCATAACAAATATATTGTTACAGCTTGGAAAATCTAAATTTCTAATAGTCCTAACTTAGAAAATCTAATTATATAATTGGGAAATTGTCTTCCATTGGAAAATCGAATTTTCTAATATATAAACAAACATATTGTCCCAGCTTGGAAAATCGAATTTTCTGATACCACAATAAATAGTCGTAACTTAGAAAATCTTGTTATCTAATTGGGAAATTGTCTTCCATTGGATAATTAAAACACACATATTGTTCCAGATTGGAAAATCGAATTTTCAAATACCACAATAGTCGTAACTTAGAAAATCTAATTATATAATTGGGAAATTGTCTTCCATTGGAAAATCGAATTTTCTAATATATAAACAAACATATTGTTCCAGCTTGGAAAAACGAATTTTCTAATACCACAATAAATAGTCGTAACTTAGAAAATCTAGTTATATAATTGGGAAATTGTCTTCTATTGGAAAATCGAATTTTCTAATATCAAAACAAATATTTAACTACAGCTAGGAAAATCGAATTTTCTTCTACCCCATTCATAATAATCCGTCTTTAAAACTCGGATCTTTAATACCCCAGTTAAATACGATTTGGGTCCGTATCAGTTGAATTAATCAGCCACGGCATTCGAACCCTCGGCTTACCAAAGTCCCGAACAACTCACCCCGTTGATCCCGCAGCTGCTAAATCGCACCTGTGGAGGCTTACGGGGGTGGAGACCAAAACAGGAGCGACGCAGGTGGCATTAAAAGTCACCCCGTAATCCCCCGGCAGGACTGTAAATCCTCATTAGCCTCCCTCCGATCCTCGCCCTTAAGGACGCGCGAGATTTCACTGTGAGCGATCGGAATTTCCTCGGCGTTGATTAAAATCCGATTGCGACTTCCGGAATTAATTACGCGCGGGCTAAATACCTCCGGAGGTCGTGAGGACGTCCAGACCCTCCGAAACGGCGGAGGAATTCGGCCCGCTTTAATTGCCGATTAAACAATTTATTGCCAGCCAGTTATTCATTCAAGTCCGGGGCTTTCCGGGGCCTGTGACGCTTTGTCGGGCCGGTTTCAGACGTACCGACAAAGCTACCGCCAAAGTATGCCATCGTAATTATTTTATTGAATTTTCAACCCTTAATACGGATATCCTAAGATTAATACTACTCAAATGTGGTAGATCGTTCCTTGGGTATGCCAATTAGCCAAAGCAGCAGAGACAGGCTGTTATGTGCAGCCAAAAAAGCACTTTTGGAAGAACAACTAATACTGCTCAAATATGGCAGATCGTTGCTTGGCTATGCCAATTAGCCAAAGCAGCAGAGACCGGCTGTTATGTGCGGCCAAAAAAGCACTTTTGGAAGAAACAATGCACGCCATCAAAATCCATTGCTCTGCGTTGAAGTGCAAACGAAAATTGCACACAATGGCCCCCCGGTAATAACTTTCTTGGCCCCCTGCCTATTCAGCGCCCACCCCCTGTCCCTGCAGGGGGTGGAAAAATCTTTGAACGCCGGCGCTCTCTTGCGCTCGCGGCAATTGAAAGTCTCGCGACCGCTGAAAGATATATGAGCTCGGGAAATTGGATTTTCCTCGGACAGCGGCGACACGCCTCGAGGGTGGGCGGGAGGTAGGGGAGTGTGGAAATTAACGTGCATCTCAGTTTTTCCACGATCCAGAAAAGTCCGACTCTCAAGCTTCATGTCGTTTCGTGGCGTTCATTTCGTTGAGTTACATAACATTGACTTGTTCATTCAAGTTTACGATTCGTTTGTGTTTCATTTAAGTGCCGATGGATCGTAACACTTAATACTAACAGAAAATGTTTGCGCACCTTTGCATGTGTAAGGCAAGGACACACACCTCTCCTTAATATGAGTACCGTAGTTGTAACGGAGACAAGGACATACCTCTCCTTAATATGAGTACCGTAGTTGTAACGGAGACTAGGACATACCTCTCCTTAATATGAATACCGTAGTTGTAACGGAGATAAGGACACACCTGTCCTGAATATGAGTACCGTTGTTGTAACAGAGACGAGGACAAGGACAAGGACACCTCTCCTGAATATGAGTACCGTAGTTGTAACGGAGACAAGGACACACCTCTCCTTAATATGAATACCGAAGTTGTAACTAAGATAAGGACATACACATCTCCTTAATATGAGTACTGTAGTTGTAACGACACAAGGACACACATCTCCTTAATATGAGCTCCTTAGTTGTAACGGAGACAAGGATACACCTCTCCTGAATATGGGTACCGTAGTTGTAACGGAGGCAAGGACACACCTCTCCTGAATATGAGTACCGTAGTTGTAACGGAGACAAGGACAAGGACAAGGACACCTCTCCTGAACATGAGTAGCGTAGTTATAAATGAGATAAGGACATACCTCTCCTTAATATGAGTACTGTAGTTGTAACGGAGACAAGGACACACCTCTCCTGAATATGAGTACCGTAGTTGTAACGGAGACAAGGACAAGGACACCTCTCCTGAATATGAGTAGCGTAGTTATAAATGAGACAAGGACACACCTCTCCTTAATATGACTACCGTAGTTGTAACGGAGACAAGGACATACCTATCCTTAATATGAGCTCCTTAGTTGTAACGGAGACAAGGACACACCTCTCCTGAACATGAGAACCTTAGTTGTAACGGAGACGAGGACAAGGACATACCACTACGTATGAACACATCAGAATACCCCCCATCTGTAGATTTTCTGGAAATTGAATGCATAAAGTCAGAAGAGTAATAGGTAGAAAATTTTTGAACATTTTTTATATCAGTTTCAGGGGCTAGAACTACCCGAAATTACTTTGCTAGACAACTTAAAAGCTCGTCCAACCCCAGAGCTTTCATCTGTTTCCTTGGACGAGTCCGGGCTCGGCTGTTTCCTGAAAAAACAACCTCCACTCGGGACGACGCACGCCCACGCATCTGTTAGTGTTTCTCTTCCTGCCGCCGCTAATTGAATTCCGGCACTCAGCTGTTTTCGCGGAGACCCTTTTTTTTTTCCTCCTCCCTCCATCCTCCCCCTACCCCCATCGCTCGCAGCCTTAACTTGTTTTGACGTGCGAAACGACGCCCCGAAACAGATGCGCGTCGCAGGAAAACAGCGCCCGCTGGATTTATGGCCGGGCGTTATTTCCCCGCGGCGTGCTTCCCTCCCCCCCCCCCCCCTTTGGCACACAGGCAGACGCACAGACGCGGGCCTACGATCAATTGCGTGGACGGAACGCGATCCTGAACAGACGCCCTGCGTTTGCCTGTAAATCGCTTCGCAGTATTTAGATAACTTGGTCCATAAACTTGAGATCAGAATCGTGAAACTGACGCGAGGTTTTGGTTAAATCCGACAGATACTTAATTCGAGCGAAGCTTGCAGTGTAATTCTATAGAATTTTACCAAACTCCAATGACTATTCTCGAAAATAACACTAAAAATGCACAAAAGCTGATTTAAAAAAAACATACAGAAAACTAGTTTTCGTCTTAAGAACGTTTTTTAGGTCTATATAATATCAAGACAATATATAGAGATACTTACATTTGAAGCACCCTGAAAATGTGAAAATCAGAATATACCCCATCTCTAGTTTTCACGGAATTTGAATCTGAAGTCAGAAGGGTTATATGAGTACCGTAGTTGTAATGCAGACAAGGACATACCTCTCCTTAATATGAGCACCGTAATTGTAATGGAGACAGGGACACACCTCTTCTTAATATGAGTACCGTAGTTGTAACGCAGACAAGGACACACCTCTCCTTAATATGAGTACCGTAGTTGTAACGGAGACAAGGACACACCTCTCCTTAATATGAGGACCGTAGTTGTAACCGAGACAAGGACATACCTCTCCTTAATATGAGCACCGTAGTTGTAACGCAAACAAGGACACACCTCTCCTTAATATGAGTACCGTAGTTGTAACGGAGACAAGGACACACCTCTCCTTGATATGAGTACCTTAGTTGTAACGAAGACAAGGACACACCTCACCCAAGGTAGACGAGGCATGTATTGAGCTTTTTTGTTTTGTTTTTTTTTCAAAAATAGTGATATATGAAATTTTTCACAGGGTTATTAAGTACACTTAATACTAATAAAAATTGCTTGCACACCTTTGCATGTGCAAGGCAAGGACACACACCTCTCCTTAATATGAGTACCGTAGTTGTAACGGAGACAAGAACACACCTCTCCTTAATACCGTACCGTAGTTGTAACGCAGACAAGGACATACCTCTCCTGAATATGAGTACCGTAGTTGTAACGGAGACAAGGACACACCTCTCCTTAATGAGTACCGTAGTTGTAACGGAGACAAGGACATACCTCTCCTTAATGAGTACCGTAGTTGTAACGGAGACAAGGACATACCTCTCCTTGATATGAGTACCTTAGTTGTAACGAAGACAAGGACACACCTCACCCAAGGTAGACGAGGCATGTATTGAGCTTTTTTGTTTTGTTTTTTTTTCAAAAATAGTGATATATGAAATTTTTCACAGGGTTATTAAGTACACTTAATACTAATAAAAATTGCTTGCACACCTTTGCATGTGCAAGGCAAGGACACACACCTCTCCTTAATATGAGTACCGTAGTTGTAACGGAGACAAGAACACACCTCTCCTTAATACCGTACCGTAGTTGTAACGCAGACAAGGACATACCTCTCCTGAATATGAGTACCGTAGTTGTAACGGAGACAAGGACACACCTCTCCTTGATATGAGTACCTTAGTTGTAACGAAGACAAGGACACACCTCACCCAAGGTAGACGAGGCATGTATTGAGCTTTTTTGTTTTGTTTTTTTTTCAAAAATAGTGATATATGAAATTTTTCACAGGGTTATTAAGTACACTTAATACTAATAAAAATTGCTTGCACACCTTTGCATGTGCAAGGCAAGGACACACACCTCTCCTTAATATGAGTACCGTAGTTGTAACGGAGACAAGAACACACCTCTCCTTAATACCGTACCGTAGTTGTAACGCAGACAAGGACATACCTCTCCTGAATATGAGTACCGTAGTTGTAACGGAGACAAGGACACACCTCTCCTTAATGAGTACCGTAGTTGTAACGGAGACAAGGACATACCTCTCCTTAATGAGTACCGTAGTTGTAACGGAGACAAGGACATACCTCTCCTTGATATGAGTACCTTAGTTGTAACGAAGACAAGGACACACCTCACCCAAGGTAGACGAGGCATGTATTGAGCTTTTTTGTTTTGTTTTTTTTTCAAAAATAGTGATATATGAAATTTTTCACAGGGTTATTAAGTACACTTAATACTAATAAAAATTGCTTGCACACCTTTGCATGTGCAAGGCAAGGACACACACCTCTCCTTAATATGAGTACCGTAGTTGTAACGGAGACAAGAACACACCTCTCCTTAATACCGTACCGTAGTTGTAACGCAGACAAGGACATACCTCTCCTGAATATGAGTACCGTAGTTGTAACGGAGACAAGGACACACCTCTCCTTGATATGAGTACCTTAGTTGTAACGAAGACAAGGACACACCTCACCCAAGGTAGACGAGGCATGTATTGAGCTTTTTTGTTTTGTTTTTTTTTCAAAAATAGTGATATATGAAATTTTTCACAGGGTTATTAAGTACACTTAATACTAATAAAAATTGCTTGCACACCTTTGCATGTGCAAGGCAAGGACACACACCTCTCCTTAATATGAGTACCGTAGTTGTAACGGAGACAAGAACACACCTCTCCTTAATACCGTACCGTAGTTGTAACGCAGACAAGGACATACCTCTCCTGAATATGAGTACCGTAGTTGTAACGGAGACAAGGACACACCTCTCCTTAATGAGTACCGTAGTTGTAACGGAGACAAGGACATACCTCTCCTTAATGAGTACCGTAGTTGTAACGGAGACAAGGACACACCTCTCCTTGATATGAGTACCTTAGTTGTAACGAAGACAAGGACACACCTCACCCAAGGTAGACGAGGCATGTATTGAGCTTTTTTGTTTTGTTTTTTTTTCAAAAATAGTGATATATGAAATTTTTCACAGGGTTATTAAGTACACTTAATACTAATAAAAATTGCTTGCACACCTTTGCATGTGCAAGGCAAGGACACACACCTCTCCTTAATATGAGTACCGTAGTTGTAACGGAGACAAGAACACACCTCTCCTTAATACCGTACCGTAGTTGTAACGCAGACAAGGACATACCTCTCCTGAATATGAGTACCGTAGTTGTAACGGAGACAAGGACACACCTCTCCTTAATGAGTACCGTAGTTGTAACGGAGACAAGGACATACCTCTCCTTAATGAGTACCGTAGTTGTAACGGAGACAAGGACATACCTCTCCTTAATGAGTACCGTAGTTGTAACGGAGACAAGGACACACCTCTCCTTAATGAGTACCGTAGTTCTAACGGAGACAAGGACATACCTCTCCTTAATGAGTACCGTAGTTGTAACACCATTCTCCTGTATATGAGTATCGTAGTTGTAAAGGGCGCAAGGACACACTTCTCCTGTATATGAGTACTGTAGTTGTAAAGGAGGCAAGAACAAACCATTATCCTGTATATGGACATCGCAGTTTACTTTCATATGTACGATGTAAGGACACCTCTCCTGTACATGAGTACTACAATTCACTGCCCTTTAATCCCTTAGAAGGGAAATAATATGAATATATGAATTTGTGAGCAAATCACGGCCGACAAGGAGGCGGAAAATTTTCGCGAGGAAAATTGCATTTTCACATTTCCAGGCAGATTTCCCCGTCCGTCAGCAGCCAGCGCAGCACACGTCGATCCGGCAGATCTCCGAAACGGCCTTATAAATAAATGCCCGCTCGCCGCACGAAGGGGAGGAAAAACCAGGCAGTTTACACGCTCTAAAGGCCGGCTAAAGCACGGCTCACACGGCAACAATTTTCCGGCGTTAAATTCGCGCTTTACGGCCGTCCCAGTCGGGCTTTACGACACGTCGCATCATGCGCCATCAGAGCCTACTTTGCGCCTGCCTCCCCTCGCCACCTCAGGAATTTCCCTGAGTTACCCCCAGAAGGAGAGGCGTAAAAATGCAAAGACTTTACAACGCCTACGTGTATTTTATTGGAAATTTTTAGTTGACAGTTGAGGTTATGTCAATAGAAATTGTTGACATTTGAGGTTATGTCAACAAAACTTGTTTAAATTTGAGGTTATGTCAACAAAAATTGTTGAGATTTGAGGTTATATCAATAAAAATTGTTGACATTTGAGGTTATGTTGTGCGAATTTAGAAACAATGGAGATGCCCAATAAATTTTTTTGACATTTGAGGTTATGTTGGGCGAATTTAGAAACAATAGAGAGGTCCAGAACAAGTGACAAACGTTTACCAACAAAATAAAAACGCTAAAGTGCGAAATACCCTTATACCACAGATGTTTGCACTAAAATCTAAACATCTCCTATGCAGGCCTATGCAGGCAGATATCTCTAGAACAAGCGTATGAATATTAATGCATTACAATGTATTACTGATATTACGTGATATACTACTGTATACTATGTGCAATAAAATTAATATGCAATGAGTGATTCATGAGATATTTTAATGTTCGTTTGATATTCGTTATTTTTTAATTCGATAAATGATATCTCAAATATCACCGTATCAATATCAATATAATTTATAACAGATATTATCCGATATACCAATACTATATACGTATAATTAAATTTGAATCTAATGGCTGGTTATAGAGATATTTTGATTTTTGGGCAAACATGTAATTTTGGCCCAATTTTGGTTATCTCTTATTTTTCTCACACTTTAATTGCAGGCAGATATCTTTAGAACTAGCGTATGAATATTAATGCAATTTGTTACAGATATTAAGTAATATACTAGAGTGCAGTATGTGCAATTAAATTAATATCCAATAAGTGATTCTTGAGATATTTTAATGTTCGTTGGATATTCGATATTGGTTTCGATAAATAATGATATCTCAAAAATCACCGTATCAATATTGATATAATTTATTAGAGATATTGCCCCATATATCAATACTATATACGTATAATTAAATTTGAATCTAATGGCTGTTTATAGAGATATTTAGACTTTAGGGCAAACATCTAATTTTTGCCCAATTTTAGTTATCTCTCATTTTTCGCACACTTAAACGCAGGCAGATATCTCTAGAACTAGCGTATGAATATTAATGCAATTTATTACTGATATTAGGTGATATACTAGTGTACACTACGTGCAATTAACTTAATATCCAATGAGTAGTTCATGAGATATTTTAATGTTTGTTTGATATTCGATATTTTCGAATTCAATAAATGACATCTCAAAAATCACCGTATCAATATTAATATAATTTACTACAGATATTGCCCGATATATCAATATTATATACGTATAATTAAATTTGAATCTAATGGGTTTTTATAAAGATATATAGATTTTAGGGCAAACATCTAATTTCTACCAGATTTTGGCTATCCCTCATTTTTCTCACACTTAAATGCAGGCAGATATCTCTAGAACTAGCGTATGAATATTAATGCAATTTATTACTGATATTAGGTGATATATTCGTGTACACTATGTGCAATAAACTTAATATCCAATGAGTGATTCTTGAGATATTTTAATATTTATTTGATATTCACTGCCTACTTAAATGTAGGCAGATATCTCTAGAACTAGCGTATCAAAATTAATGCAATTTGTTACTGATATTACGTGATATACTAGTGTACACTATGGGTAATCAACTTAATATCCAATGAGTGATATTTGAGATATTTTAATATTTTTTTGATATTCGATATTGGCTTCGATAAATAATGATATCTCAAAAATCACCGTATCAATATTAATATAATTTATTACAGATATTGCCCGATATATCAATACCATATATGTATAATTAAATTTGAATCTAATGGGTGTTTATAGAGATATTTAGATTTTAGGGCAAACATCAAATTTTTGCCCAATTTTGGTTATCTGTCATTTTTCTAACACTTAAATGCAGACAGATATCTCTAGAACTAGCGTGTGAATATTAATGCAATTTATTACTGATATTAGGTGATATATTAGTGTGCAGTATGTGCAATTAACTTAATATCCAATGAGTAATTCTTGAGATATTTTAATGTTCGTTTGATATTCGATATTTTCGAATTTAATAAATGTTATCTCAAAAATCACCGTACGAATATCTATATAATTTATTACAGATATTTTCTGATATATCAATATCATATACGTATAATTAAATTTTAATCTAATGGGTGTTTATAGAGATTTTAAGATTTTAGGGCAAACATCTAATTTTTGCCCAAATTTGGTTATCTCTCATTTTTCTCACACTTAAATGCAGGCAGATATCTCTAGAACTAGCGTATGAATATTAATGCAATTGATTACTGATATTACGTGATATATAAGTGTACACTACGTGCAATTAACTTTATCTAATGAGTGATTCTTGAGATATTTTAATGTTCGTAAAATATTCAATATTTGCGAATTCGATAAATGATATTTCAAAAATCACCGTATCAATATCAAAATAATTTAGTACAGATATTGCCCAATATATCAATATTATATACCTATAATTAAATTTGAATCTAATGGGTGTTTATAGAGATATTTAGATTTTAGACCAACATCTAATTTTTGCCCAATTTTGGTTCTCTCATTTTTCTCACCCTTAAATGCAGGCAGATATCTCTAGAACCAGCGTATGAATATTAATGCAATTTATTACAGATATTAGGTGATATACTAGTGTACACTATGTGCACTTAACTTAATATCCAATGAGTGATTCTTGAGATATTTTAATGTTTGTTTGATATTTGATATTTTCAAATTCGATAAATTATATCTCAAAAATCACCGTATCAATATTAATATAATTTATTATAGATATTTCCCGATATATCAATACTATGAACGTATAATTAAATTTGAATCTAATGGGTGTTTATAGAGATATTTAGATTTTAGGGCAAACATCTAATTTATGCCCGATTTTGGTTATCTCTCATTTTTATCACACGTTATATGCAGGCAGATATCTCTAGAATTAGCGTATCAATATTAATACAATTTCTTGCTAATATTTGGTGATATACTAGTGTACATTATGTGCAATTAACTTAATATCCAATGAGTGAATCTAGAGATATTTTAATGTTTGTTTGATATTCAATATTTTCGGATTCGATAAATAATATCTCAAATATCAGCGTATCAATATTAATATAATGTATTACAGCAATTGCCCGATATATCAATATTATATACGTATAATTAAATTTGAATCTAATGGGTGTTTATAAAAATATTTAGAGTTTAGGGCAAACATCTAATTTATGCCCAATTTTGGTTATCTCTCATTTTTCTCACCCTTAAATACAGGCAGATATCTCAAAAACTAGCGTATGAATATTAATGCAATTTATTACTGATATTACGTGATATACTAGTGTACACTATGTGTAATTAACTTAATATCCAATGAGTGATTCTTGAGATATCTTAATGTTCGTTTGATATTTAATATTTTTGAATTCGATAAATGTTATCTCAAAATTCACCGTATCAATATTAATATAATTTATTATAGATATTGCCCGATATATCAATATTATATAAGTGTAATTAAATTTGAATCTAATGGGTATTTATAGAGATATTTAGATTTTAGGGCAAACATCTAATTTTTGCCCGATTTTGGTTATCTCCGATATGTACAGATATCTCTAGAACTAGCGGACAAATATTAATTCAATTTATTACTGATATTACGTGATATACTACTGTATACTACGTGCAATTAAATTAATATCCAATGAGTGATTCTGGAGATATTTTAATGTTTTTGGTGCGGATTAAGATTTTCACTTTGCAGCCTTACATGAGTTACCCTGGTATAACTGTGCGTTAAAAGCTGCCGTCTGAGATCTTGAAACAAATGAACACCTTAAACACCCACTTTGTCTGTATCTGGGGTGCTGCAGGAGGGTGAGTGTCAGCTACCCTCGAGACCTTAACTTCACGTGCATCCGAGCAAAAACGCACGGCTCTTTCTCAGATGCCTGCCATCAGATGCGGCAGAACAAGTGAACGTGTCTCTGCCCCCGACATGGGGGTGCGGGGTTGGGGTGCATGCTGTTTCCTACCCCCAGATGTCTTGCCTCCTCCGACAATGGACGCGCCATGAATTAATCGGCTGTTTACTGTTGGCATTGTCGTACAGAGTTGGGGGCGGTTTTGGGGGGGCGAGTATTGATTGATGTGTGGCCACGGGGGTGGCTTATGTGCCACCAAGGATGGCCTGAGGCTGCGGTAAGGATGATTGTCCGCTCCTTAATAGCCGCCCCTTGTTACTTGTAACTGTACACCAAGCAACTGAAAAATCGGTGGGTAAAAAGCAGATAATAATCTTTATTATCCTCTCTATTGTTTTACTTGTTTCTGAAGACGCATGTGGGCGGGGGTGTAACACTTGAGCCGCCCGCGGTGTCGCCCTTAAGCGGGGGGTGGCAAATGGATTTTTTTAAGGGCGGAATCCGTGTAAAGTGCTCGAGGGGATGCCCCCTACAAGACGTGTAATTGAAATGAAAAACTGCGGCCGAAGGCGTTCAAGCCGCCCCCGCCCGTAATTGTAATCTATGCGGGGAAGCTGCACACCCCCGAGGCCGGAATTAATGTAATCCCTGCATCTGCACCTCGATAATTCGCAATTGCCGCAGACGTCCTCACATTACCATACACTTCACACTTCAGGCCGCAACATGCAACCAATCAACGCGATTACTGAATTGCCAAATTACTACAGCCCTTGGTTGGGTCTGTGGGGTGGTCCAGGGCTAATCACCTGCGTCTGGGGGCAAAAACCGCCGTGGCCGAGTGGATTTGCGGGGGTGGCCGCCGAATGAGCCCCCCGGGCGGCGTTTAACAGTGGCGGAGGCTAATTGGGCGGCCGAACGTTTAATCAAGGCGCTGGGGGTGGGGAAAAATGAAGGCCGAAAAAAAATTAAAATCCCTCGTAGCCATAGCAACAGAAATAGGCTGTCATTTAATGAGACTAATTGGCAATATTGCAGGAATCTACTTTGTGATACATAATGAGTCTATGTCCATGTTTATGTCTATGTCCCTGTTTATGTCTATGTCCCTGTTTATGTCTATGTCCATGTTTATGTCGATGTCCATGTTTATGTCTATGTCTATGTATATTTTCATGTCTACGTCTACGTCTATGTCTATGCTAAGTCTCTATGTCTATGTCTATATGTTTATAAGTCTGTTACAGCTTCAATTAGTGTAAAGTAAATGAGGTCTGGCTGGTCGTTAGTGATGAATAATATTTCGTCCGATTTGGGAGCAAACAAGAAAAAAAAAAATCTCACGTGACATATCGCCACGCCAATTAGTTTATGTTTGTCGCTGTAGTATGTGCCGTTCGTACGCGGCTCATCGCCGGTTTTTCATCCCCCGGATCATCCCCTATTAACGTGAGTTATGGTGCGCATCGTTAATGTCCTGTATTGCGCGACGGACCATCCCCAATTTGGCGATCCCCGATCTCGCGATTAACGAATCGTCCATCTCGTCCTCTTTCTCTCTCTCTCTCTTTCTCCCCCTGTGCTACATTCGTTCTTGCCGCCCCCGGCACGTCCGCCGGGCCCCCGCATGCCCACCCCCAAATGCGGGGGGGCGCCTAACTTCATTACACCCTCGCCCCACTGCATCGGCGTTACGCATTACGTAATCTGCATCTGAGTCACCACGGCCTTTGGGGGCGGTGGGGTCCCCCGTTATTTATCACCTGCCCCCCACCCCCCGACGCCCTTGCATTATTAAAAACAATCGAACAAAAAAAAAAGAAGAGCATTTGAAATTGTCCCAAATATCGAATATCATACGAACATTGACATATCTCAAGAATCACTCATTGGATATTAAGTTCATTGCACATAGTGTGCACCAGTATATCACCCAATATCACTAATAAATTGCATTAATATTGATACGCTAGTTCTAGAGATATCTGTATGTAAGTGTGAGAAAACTAAGTAATAACCTAAATTAGCTGTAAAAAATAGGTGTTTGCACTAAAATCTAAATATCTCAAGAAACACGCATTAGATATAAATTTAATTACACCTATGTAATACTGATATATCATGCAATATCAGTAATAAATTATATACATATTGATACTGTGATTTTTAAAATATCATTTATCGAATTCGAAAATATCGAATATCAAACGAACATTAAAATATCTCAAGAATCGCTCATTGTATATCATGTTAATTGCACATACTGTATACTAGTATATCAATACTAATATATCGTGCAATATCTGTAGAAAATTGTATTGCTATTGATACGGTGATTTTTGAAATATCATTTATCGAAGTCGAAAATATCGAATATCACACGAACATTAAAATATCTCAAGAATTACTCATTGGATATGAAGTTAATTGCACATAGCGTATACTAGTATATCACCTAATATCAGTAATAAATTGCATTAACATTGATACGCTAGTTCTAGAGATATCTGTATTTAAGTGTGAGAAAGATTAGAGATAAACTAAATCGGCTATAAAAATAGGTGTTTGCACTAAAATTTAAATATCTCTAGAAACACCCATTAGATAGAAATTTAATTATACCTATGTAATACTGATATATTGTGCAATATCGGTAATAAATTATATTCATATTGATACGGTGATTTTTGAGATATCATTTATTGAATTCGAAAATTTCGAATATCAAATGAACATTAAACTATCTCAAGAATCACTCATTGGATATTAAGTTAATTACACATAGTATGCACTAGTATATCACTTAATATCAGTAATAAATTGCATTAATATTCATACGCTAGTTCTAGAGATATCTGTATATAAGTGTGAGAAAAATGAGTAATAACCTAAATCAGCTATAAAAAATAGGTGTTTGCAATAAAATCTAAATATCTCTAAAAACGCCCATTAGATATAAATTTAATTATACCTATGTAATACGAAAATATCGTGTAATATCTGTAGTCAATGATATTCATATTGATATGGCGATTTTTGAGATATAATTTATCGAATTCAAAAATATTGAATTTCAAACGAACATTATAATATCTCAAGAATCACTCATTGGATATGAAGCTTATTGCACATAATGTAGACCAGTATATCACCTAATATCAGTAATAAATTGCATTAATATTGACACGCTAGTTCTAGAGATATCTGCATTTAAGTGTGAGAAAAATAAGTAATAACCTAAATTAGCTGTGTTTTCACTGAAATCTAATTATCTCTAGAAATGCCCATTAGATATAAATTTAATTATACCTATGTAATACTTATATATCGTGCAATATCTGTAATAAATTATATTGAAATTGATACGGTTATTTTTGAGATATTTTTCGAATTGGAAAATATTGAATATCAAATGAACATTAAAATATCTCAAGAATTACTCATTGGATATAAAGTTAATTACACATAATGTTGACCAGTATATCACCTAATATCAGTAATAAATTGCATTAATATTGATACGGTGGTTCTAGAGATATCTCTATTTAAGTGTGAGAAAAATGAGAGATAATCTGAATCAACGAAATGAGATATTTGCACTAAAATCTAAATATCTCTAGAAACACCCATTGGGTACAAATTTAATTATACCTATGTAATACTAATATATCGTGCAATATCTGTATTAAATTATATTGATATTGACTCGGTGATTTTTGAGATATCATTTATTGAATTCGAAAATATCGAATATCAAATGAACATTAACATATCTCAAGAATTGCTCATTGGATATTAAGTTAATTGCACATAGTGTACACTGGTATATCACCTAATATCAGTAACAAATTGCATTAATATTGATACGCTAGTTCTAGAGATATCTGTATGTAAATGTGACAAAAATAAGTAATAACCTAAATTAGCTGTAAAAAATAGGTGTTTGCACTAACATCTAAATATCTCTATAAACACCCATTAGATTTAAATTTAATTATACGTATATAATATTAATATATCGGGCAATATCTTTAATAAATTATATTGATATTGATACGGTGATTTTTGAGATATCATTTATCGAATTCGAAAATATCGAATACCAAATGAACATTAACATATCTCAAGAATTGCTCATTGGATATTAAGTTAATTGCACATAGTGTACACTGGTATATCACCTAATATCAGTAACAAATTGCATTAATATTGATACGCTAGTTCTAGAGATATCTGTATGTAAATGTGACAAAAATAAGTAATAACCTAAATTAGCTGTAAAAAATAGGTGTTTGCACTAACATCTAAATATCTCTATAAACACCCATTAGATTTAAATTTAATTATACGTATATAATATTAATATATCGGGCAATATCTCTAATAAATTATATTGATATTGATACGGTGATTTTTGAGATACCATTATTTATCGAAATCGAATTCGAAAATATCGAATATCAAAGAACATTAAAATATCTCCAAAATCACTCATTGGATATGAAGTTAATTGCACATAATGTAGACCAGTATATCACCTAATATCAGTGATAAATTGCATTAATATTGACACGCTACTTGTAGATATATCTGTATGTAAGCCTGAGAAAAATTAGAGATATAATTTTGTTGTGTATCTGTCATCTTTAACAGATCAACTATTAAAATTAATATGACCTATTCACTCTTATTATTATTTTAAAGTTTCGTGGTGCAGCCCCAATGACCCCAACATGCCACCCCCGCGGAGGGGGGTGGGGGGCACCTACGCAATTATGTGAATATTTCTCTTAAAAGACATTCAAATAATCCAGAAATCACCCAGCATGTATAATTAAATGTGTCTTTTAACTTCCTATCCTCAGGATAAGCGAAGGTGAAAAATTATATGGTCGAAATCTATTAACCTCCATAAAATTGTAAATAAACCACACTCGATTCGTTTATTTCATCTCATTTCAGCATTTCATTAATTATGATATACCAATAATGCTCATTATTGCACTAGTGATTAATCGAAGCCATAACTCACTGAGCCACACGGGTTAACGATAATAATTATTATTCATGAATGAAGTAGTGACTAGTCGGGGCCATAAGGCGTTTATTTCATCTCATTTCAGCATTTCATTGTTTAAGATATACGAATAATGATCATTATTGAACTAGTGATTAATGGAAGCCATAACCCACTGAGCCACACGGGGTTAACGATAATAATTATTATTGTTGTTTATTTCATCTCATTTCAGCACTTCATTATGTATGATGTACCAATAATAATCATTATTGAGCTAGTGATTAACAGGACTCATAACTCATTGTGCCACATGAGTCCAACGAATAATGATTGATGAGACAACTATAAAAAATATATTACATTATTTAAATAAGTCGTCACCCATAACTAGTAGGAGCATAATTTACTTTTACCAACAAAAAACTATTATTGCTCTAGAGAGCATAATTGGCATAAGAGAGCATAACTGTGAATAATGTCTTATTATTGCTCGGAAAATAAAATTGTTGCGTGTTCCGAATGATCGCCTGCAGATTGCGGTGTCGTGGCGAAAATAGTCGCGGCCAGGTGAACGACTTTTCCCCGCGAGGCTTACGTTTTTCCTAACCGGAAGTCGCTGTTCGGCGGCACGGAAGTAGCCGCCCCCAGAGGAGGAAAGCGTGTGCCGTGTCTCGGCCATTCATCAATTTTCCGGGCGGAATTCGTCGGGCTCGGAAGCGCACGCGAGCTTCTAATTAATCGCGGGGGTGCGTGCATGCACCCCCCACCCCCCCGCCCCCGCGGGGGTGGCATGTGTGGGTCATTGGGGCTGTGAGGATAGGATGTTAAAAGACACATTAAGCTATACATGCTGTGATATATATATATATATATATATATATATATATATGTATACATGATTTCTGGATTATTTGAATGACTATTAAGAGAGATATTCATATAAGTGTACTTTATTTACATTTTATTGAGGTTAATGAATTTCGAAATCCTAATTTTCCACTCTCGCTTATTCTGAGGATAGGATGTTAAAAGACACATTTATATATGTATATATGCTGTGTGATTTCTGAATCATTTGAATGACTATTAAGAGAAATAGTCACATAAGTGCGCTTTATTTACATTTCTATTAAGGTTAATACATTTCGACCTACGAATTTTTCACTCTCGCTTATCCTGAGGATAGGAAGTTAAAAGACACATTTAGTTATACATGTTGGGTGATTTCTGGATTATTTGAATGTCTATTAAGAGAAATATTCACTTAAGTGTGCTTTATTTACAATTTTGTTGAGGTAAATAGATTTCGAACACCTAATTTTCCACGCTCGCTTATTCTGAGGATAGGATGTTGAAAGACACATTTAGTTAACATGCTGTGTGAGTTCTGGATTATTTGAATGACTCTTATAAGAAATATTCACTCATCAATAATAATTATTATCGTTGCCATCGTGTGGCTCAGTGAGTTATGGCTTCGATTAATCACTAGTTCAATAATGAGCATTATTGGTGTATTATAACCAATGAAATGCTATTAGTTATCCCCGTGCCTTGTGGCGGGTTAAGGCTCAGATTAATCGCTAGTTATGTCATCAATTATAATCGTGAGTAATTGCCCAGATTAATCACTAGTGTAATAATGATCATTTTACTTGTATATGGTCAATAATGAAACGGAGTTTTTCATAGTCTAATTATCACGGTCTCTTTTAATCCCTCCTGATCGCCGTTCGGCCGGAAAATCGGCCTGCGCCTCGTGTGAAAATCGCACCGGACCCAATCGATCGGAACGTGCCATTGTCCACCGGAAGAGAGAGTCCGCCATGAAGCATCGGCCGCGGCCAATTTGGGAAATTGCGCCCAGTCAATATTGTTTTTGCAGCGGCAATTCCAATAATTGCCTGGCAATTGCGGAAACTGCCCTCGGAGTGAAACAGAATCGCGCTTCCGTTTCCGGGATTAAAAATATATATGCACCGCTCCAATTAGACGATCAAACACAGCAAGAGATCAACAGATAACGCATTAATTGGTAATGGTAATTGTCGATTATACCTAACACCTTAGGGTAGATAGGTTTTCGATTATATATATATATATATATATATATATATATATATATATATATAATTGTCGATTATTTGCACAAATGTACGGCACAGTTGACCTCAAACACGAGAATTGATGGTGGAGCATTGTCACGGTCCAAAAGTGACTCCGGCCGTTTTCGCCAATTAAACATGTCTAAACGCCTGGGCAACCTATGCGTACTCCTGGTGGATACGGCCAATTCCCCGTCGTGTTTTCAATTCCCGTTCGGGGGCTAACCCACTTTTTCTTTTTACGTTTCCATTAACTTCACCGCTAAACTATTAATCATCGCACTTTCGGCCGTCTCCTCTGCATTACGTATTAAACCGTCATTCTATATTTATCCCCCAGATACCGTGCAATTCCTTCGGCTCCTTCGGGCGCACTTCAGGTCGAGTTCCCCTCGACGTCCATCCACTCACGTCCTCTTGATCGCGTCCGCTTTCGTAAATAGACGTGCCCCGTGAGGCGGCGCACGTGATCCCCGGGACGTCCCGATATTCATATCGCCGAGTCCTGCAGGATGGCAGGGATGACGGGATGGAACCGTCAGGATTGGTTAGTGTTTATCAGTTTGTTCCGTCTCTGAACACGACGATAACGACATCGACTGGTTTATTGAACGACGGCCTACTTCTGCTACTGTGGCTTATTATCGTGAAAAAGCTTATATTGCAGAATTAAGGTTATGGTGTTATGGTTAACATAACACTCAGAGGCGATGGTATTCGCCAAAAACCTCTCGTGAAGTAAGTACGGCGCAAATGGTCGTGTCGAAAATAATGTCCTGTTATTCAATCATCAGGAGTAAGTATATATATATATATATATATATATATATATATTATATATATATATATACCATTATTATAATATACATGACTCTAATATCAATCATCAAAAACTATTTAAATAAGTCCACCAACGTAAATTGGGTATAATAAGTCCAGAATTACATTTTCGTTTATATGTTCTCATTGTCGAGCCTTGCGGTATACCACGCGGCTTTGCGAGCTTCCTTCGGTTTATTTTTATTTCTCGCTGGTTTCTCGTGGCAATTAAAGACGCATTTGGCAGGAAAGTCCCAGTTTGCGGCGTCGCGACGCTAAAATGGGGCGAATCGACGCCGCGTCCTAGTAAAAGCGCGCGCTCCCTCGGGACTCTGCGCGTCCCACTTCCCGCTGCAGAGGGATAAAGGTCAAAGTTCGCGACGTTTCAATGCGGAGGAGCTTTTAAAAGCTTTCGTCCCCGCGATCAATGGTCCCCCCCCCCCCCCCCCCGCACTTTAGTTACGAAAAAATAATAATTGAAAATATGTAAACATAATAATAGTAATAACAACAATAGGGCAAAAGTGCCGCAGGTCGATGGCCAGTAATATAAAATTGCTACTAGTAATATTAATAAGTCTGTTTAGGTAATAACATATTTTTTCTCATAGGTATATAAGTGATGATTTCTCAAGAATTGGCGTATCAATATGAATGATTTTTTAAAATAATATTAAGTGATATATTGTCATACAATACATGCAGTTAAATTAAAATCCAATAAACAATTTTACAGAAATATCAATTTTTGTTCGAGGCTACGATTTTGAGGCGATTTTAAGTGTTTTTCAAAAACTGGCGTATCAAATTGAATGAAGTCTTTTACTGATATTAAGTCGTATACTTCCATATAACAAGTGCAATTAAATTAATATCCAATGAGCAGTTCTTAAAATATTCCAATTTTTGTTTGAGACTATAATAATTTGAAGTGCTTCAGCAATTCGTCTCATACATAATCAACGGTATCTCAAGAATTGGCGAATCAAATTGAATGAATTTTTGTACTGATATTGGGTCATGTACTATTATTTAATATGTTGAATAGAATTTATATCCAATGAAGAAATCTTAAGATATTTCAAATTTAAGCCGATTTTTAAGTGTTTCGCCAATTTTTCTCATTCATAAGAGATGTTATCTCAAGAACTGGCGTATCAATAAGAATGATATTATTTAATAATATTAAGTGATATATTGTCATATCATATATGCAATTAAATTAAAATCCAATAAATAATTTTACAGATATATCAACTACGATCAGAGGCTACGATTTTGAAGCGATTTTAAGTGTTTTTCAATGGTATCTCAAAAACTGGCGTATCAAATTAAATGAAATATTTTACTGATATTAAGTCATATACTGTCATATAACATGTGCAATTACATTAATATCCAATGAGCAATTCTTAAAATATTCCAATTTTTGTTTGAGACTATGATAATTTGAAGCGATTTAAGTGCGTCAGCAATTCGTCTCATACATAAGCGACGGTATCTCAAGAATTGGCGTATCAAATTGATTGAATTTTTGTACAGATATTGAGTCATGTACTATTATTTAATATATTGAATAGAAATAATATCCAATGAAGAATTCTTAAGATATTTGAAATTTGGGCCGATTTTTAAGTGTTTCGCCAATTTTGCTCATTCATAAGAGATGTTATCTCAAGAACTGGCGTAACAAACTGAATGATTGTTTTAATAGTATTAAGTGATATATTATCATATAATATATGCAATTAAATTAATATCCAATAAACAATTTTACAGATATACCAATTTTTGTTCGAGGCTACGATTTTCATGCGATATTAAGTGTTTTTCAATGGTATCTCAAAAACTGCCGTATCAAATTGAATGAAATCTTTTACTGATATTAAGTCATATACTGTCATATAACATGTCCAATTAAATTAATATCCAATGAGCAATTCTTAAAATATTCCAATTTTTGTTTGAGACTATGGGAATTTGAAGCGATTTAAGTGCTTCAGCAATTCGTCTCATACATAAGCGACGGTATCTCAAGAATTGGCGTATCAAATTGAATGATTTTTTGTACAGATATTGAGTCAGGTACTATTATTTAATATATTGAATAGAAGTAATATCCAATGAAGAATGCTTAAGATATTTCAAATTTGGGCCGATTTTTAAGTGTTTCGCCAATTTTTCTCATTCATAAGAGATGTTATCTCAAGAACTGACGTATCAAACTGAATGATTTTTTAAAATAATATTAAGTGATATATTGTCATAAAATATATGCAATTAAATTAATATCCAATAAACAATTTTACAGATATATCAACTTTTGTTCGAGGTTACGATTTTGAGGCGATTATAAGTGTTCTTCAATGGTATCTCAAAAACTGCCGTATCAAATTGAATGAAATATTTTACTCATATTAAGTCATATACTGTCATATAACATGTGCAATTAAATTAATATCCAATGAGCAATTCTTAAAATATTCCAATTTTTGTTTGAGACTATGATAATTTGAAGCGATTTAAGTGCTTCAGCAATTCGTCTCATACATAAGCGACGGTATCTCAAGAATTGGCGTATGAAATTGATTGAATTTTTGTACAGATATTGAGTCATGTACTATTATTTAATATGTTGAATAGAATTAATGTCCAATGAAGAATTCTTAAGATATATCAAATTTGGGCAGATTTTTAAGTGTTTTGCCAATTTTTCTCATTCATAAAAGATGTTATCTCAAGAACTGGCGTATCAAACTGAATGATTTTTTTTAAATAATATTAAGTAATATATTGTCATATAATATATGCAATTGAATTAAAATCCAATAAACAATTTTACAGATATACCAATTTTTGTTCGAGGCTACGATTTTAATGCGATCTCAAAAACTGGCGTATCAAATTGAATGAAATCTGTTACTGATATTAAGTCAAATACTGTCATATAACATGTGCAATTAAATTAATATCCAATGAGCAATTCTTAAAATATTCCAATTTTTGCCTGAGACTATGATAATTTGAAGCGATTTAAGTGCTTCGGCAATTTGTCTCATACATAAGCGGCGCTATCTCAAGAATTAGCGTATCAAATTGAATGAATTTTTGTACAGATATTGAGTCATGTACTATTATTTAATATATTGAATACAAGTAATATCCAATGAAGAATTCTTAAGATATTTAAAATTTGGGCCGATTTTTAAGTGTTTCGCCAATTTTTCTCATTCATAAGAGATGTAATCTCAAGAACTGGCGTATCAAACTGAATGTTTTTTATTTAAATAATATTAAGTGATATATTGTCATATAATATATGCAATTAAATTAATATCCAATAAACAATTTTACAGATATATCGATATTTGTTTGAGGCTACGATTTTGAGGCGATTTTAAGTGTTTCAATGGTATCTCAAAAACTGGCGTATCAAATTGAATAAAATATTTTACTGATATTAAGTCGTATACTGTCATATAACACGTGCAATTAAATTAATATCCAATGAGCAGTTCTTAAAATATTCCAATTTTTCTTTGAGACTATGATAATTTGAAGCGATTTAAGTGCTTCAGCAATTCGTCTCATACATAAGCGACTGTATCTCAAGAATTGGCGTATCAAATTGAATGAATTTTTGTACTCATATTGAGTCATGTACTGTTATTTAATATGTTGAATAAAATTAATATCCAATGAAGAATTCTTAAGATATTTTAAATTTGGGCCGATTTTTAAGTGTTTCGCCAATTTTTCTCATTCATAAGAGATGTTATCTCAAGAACTGGCGTATCAAACTGAATGATTTTTAAAAAAAATAATATTAAGTGATATATTATCATAAAATATATGCAATTAAATTAAAATCCAATAAACAATTTTACAGATATACCAATTTTTGCTCGAGGCTACGATTTTGAGGCGATTTTAAGTGTTTTTCAATGATATCTCAAAAACTGCCGTATCAAATTGAATGAAATCTTTTACTGATATTAAGTCATATACTGTCATATAACATGTGCAATTAAATTAATATCCAATGAGCAATTCTTAAAATAATCCAATTTTTGTTTGCGACTATGATAATTGGAAGCAATTTCAGTGCTTCAGCAATTTGTCTCATACATAAGCGACGGTATCTCAAGAATTGGCGTATCAAATTGAATGAATTTTTGTACTGATATTGAGTCATGTACTGTTATTTAATGTGTTGAATAAAATTAATATCCAATGAAGAATTCTTAAGATATTTGAAATTTGGGCCGATTTTTAAGTGTTTCGCCATTTTTTCTCATTCATAAGAGATGTTATCTCAAGAACTGGCGTATCAATATGAATGATATTATTTAATAATATTAAGTGATATATTGTCATATAATATACGCAATTAAATTAATATCCAATAAACAACTTTACAGATATATCAATTTTTGTTCGAGGCTACGATTTTCAGGCGATTTTAAGTGTTTTTCAATGATATCTCAAAAACTGGCGTATCAAATTAAATGAAATCTTTTACTGATATTAAGTCATATACTGTCATATAACATGTGCAATTAAATTAATATCCAATGAGCAATTCTTAAAATATTCCAATTTTTGTTTGAGACTATGATAATTTGAAGTGCTTCAGCAATTCGTCTCATACATAATCAACGGTATCTCAAGAACTGGCGTATAAAATTGAATGCATTTTTGTACCGATATTGAGCTATGTACTGTCATTTATTATGTTGAATAAAATTAATATCCAATGAAGAATTCTTAAGATATTTCAAATTTGGGCCGATTTTTAAGTGTTTCGCCAATTTTTCTCATTCATAAGAGATGTTATCGCAAAAACTGGCGTATCAAACTGAATGAAGTTTTGTACAGATATTGAGTCAGGTACTATTATTTAATATATTAAATATAAGTAATATCCAATGAAGAATGCTTAAGATATTTCAAATTTGGGCCGATTTTTAAGTGTTTCGCGAATTTTTCTCATTCATAAGAGATGTTATCGCAAAAACTGGCGTATCAAACTGCATGATTTTTTGTACTGATACTAACTTATATACTATCATTTGACATATGTGATTAAATTTATATCCAATGAGCGATTCTTAAGATATTTGAAATTTGGGCCGATTTTAAAGTGTTTCGCCAATTTTTCTCATTCATAAGACATGTTATCTCAAGAACTGGCGTATCAAACTGAATGATTTTTTGTACTGATATTAAGTTATATACTATCATTTGACAAATGTAATTAAATTTATATCCAATGAGCAATTTTTAAGATATTTGAAGTTTGGGCAATATAATTACTGAAAATTATGAAATCTACATGCTAATTTCGGCTGACAAAGCTTCAAATGAACGCCCAAACTTCGCGGCACATCCCGCTAATAACGTAATTACTAAAAATTACTCATCCCGCATAAAGTTAACGGAAATTACCATTTTGACTTTAAATATGCTCGAATTGTACTCACGGCACACCTTCCACTCCATTACGTAATTACATAAAATTACTAATTCCACATAAAGTTCACTGAAATTACCGATTCCACCACGAGTAATCGCTGAAAATATGCAGACTGTGGGGGGATCGATGGCGGAAACCGACGATCCGGGGGCGGCCGACTAACCCAAATGCCGCCCCCGCGATACTCTTTTGTCGGGACGCCGCCGTCTGGATGCCGAAAACCGTGCCTCCTCCGATAACGAGGGGATCTTCGGCTTTCGGGCTGCAACGCAAACAAAAGCCTGCGGTCGTGTGTGCGAGGGGCTGGGGGGCTGTGGGGCTGGGGGGCGAAAGCGAGAATGTGCAGCGTGGGGGGGGGAGCGATTAGACCGGGAGATACCCCAAGAGGTATGAAGGTATAAGAAATTGGAGGGATGTTATGAAGTATGTATGCGTTTGGGATCGCATTGTGTATGGATTATGCTCGGAAATGTATGAAGGCATAAACGGATTATGAGTTCGCACGGTTAAAACGGAAGCCTCGAAGATAATAAGTTGATGATGATCTGATAATGTTTACATTTATACCGAGAAATGCTGCTAAACGACTAGACAAGTGGCACATCAGAGTTTAAAGTTAGTAGCATTATAAAAATCATAACATTCTCACGTCGAGAATGAAGCGAGGAAAGATTACTTTATCTTTCCCACATTAGCGCTTTAAGCGTCCAGAGACGTTTAATTAAGATCTGCAAGAACTTCATATATCAGAACGAGAATGAATCCAGGATAGATCATTTTATCTTTCCCACATTAGCGCTTTAAGCGTCCAAAGGCGTTTAATTAAGATCTGCAAGAACTTCATATATCAGAACGAGAATGAAATCAGGAAAGATGATTTTATATTTCGCACATTAGCGCTTAAAGCGTCCAAAAACGTTTAATTAAGATATCTAATGAGACCAGGAAAGATGATTTTATATTTCCCACATTAGCGCTTAAAGCGTCCAAAGACGTTTAATTAAGATCTCTAAGAACTTCATATATCAGAACGAGAATTAAACCAGGAAAGATCATGTTATCTTTCCCACATTAGCGCTTTAAGCGTCCAAAGACGTTTAATTAAGATCTGCAAGAACTTCATATATCAGAACGAAAATGAAACCAGGAAAGATCATGTTATCTTTCCCACATTAGCGCTTAAAGCGTCCAAAGACCTCCAAGAACTTCATATATCAGAACGAGAATGAAACGAGGAAAAATTATTTTTATATTTCCCACATTAGCGCTTAAAGCGTCCAAGCATCTATAAGAACTACATACGTCAGAATGAGAGTGAAACCAGGGGAATATCTCTTTACCTATCTCCCGGTCCTATCCAATCTAACCTAACCTAAAATGTGACAGCCTAATCTAACCTAACCTAAAATGTGACAGCTTCGATAGTTTTAATGAGGCAGTTTTAATTGAAAATTTGCCAGTCTCATGAAACGTTGTAAGATTATTTGTGCAACTTATGAAAATAATAAAGATCCGAATGGGGAATGCTTCGAGGGTGGCTCCATTAACGACGGCGACCATTGGGATCCCAGGAACGGGGTGTGTGTTTTTAACAAGGGGCCAGGACGCAGGGGAATTCCGCGAACAACTCCCAACAATTTCAATATAAATTTCGAGGTGCGCAATTCATTTGGGGAGATAAATGGGAATCTTGCGTTTTATTAATTATGAAATTTAAATTTTAATATTATGCAAGCGCGAGAATTTCGACAGACGTTGCTGCAATAGAAATGAAGCCCAGTGGCTGGTGATATATCTTTTGAACCATTCTAGGCCTAATGTTATTGAGCAGTAAAGTATGTTACATTAAAAAAAAAAAATATTTTTTTAAATATAACTACGGTCTATTTCTGCTGCTATGGCTAATTAACGGCTAATACCCCATTAACTATGGCTAAAGAACCCAAGGAGCATTGTAAGGCTTCATTTAGAACACTAAGGCTGCATTTTATGGACTTCTACAGTCCTACCGACTGCGCCAGTTAAATTCAACTTTTCCTTTTCCATAGAAATATTCCAAAATATGAAATTTTCTTCACCCCATTCTATAGTAGGGGCTGTAAATTTTATTCCCACAATTAGAATTTATAAAATTATGACAATACAAAGTATCCATAAACTTAGAAATCGCTTTTAGCACGACTTTTCCGCTCTCACTATCATTTCCCTTAAACTTGTTCTGAGCTATCGGACACAACTTTTACGCCTCGATGCTGCGGTCAGTCCACGTAGGGACTCTTCGCGTGTAACGATCGATGGGACGTGTAGGTGAAGGGTCACGTATCGAGCCGCAGTGTGGACCAAACGTCCTGCACACGACAGTTTAATGAATGGCCGCATAGCGGACAAAGCAAGTGGCAATTCGTTGACCCAATGGAGACACAAAAAAATAAAAGCAGTGTATGCACAATGACGGTTCTGCGCAGGACAATGGCCAGATAATAATGGTTAAAAAATGGTGTGGTAACAAAAATATTGCGTTGTTCTTTGAATTTCGGCGATTGGGCAGTGGAAAATGTATATTTTGTGGACTTTTACTGTCCTACCGACTGCGCCAGTTAAATTTAATTTTTCCGTTTTTATTGAAACGTTCCAAAATATTAAATTTTCGTTTCATCCTACAATTACTCATTAGATACCAAATAAATTATACACAATTAATAACTGTATATCACATAATATCATTAATAAATTGCAGCCATATTGATACGGTGATTTTTAAGATATCATTATTTATCGAATGCGAATTTGAAAATACCGAACATCAAACGTACCCTAAAATATCTCAAGAATCACTCATTGGATATTAAGTTAATTGCACGTAATGTACACTGGTATATCACCGAATATCAGTAATAAATTGCTTTAATATTGATAGGCTAGTTCGAGAGATATCTGCATTCAAGTGTGAGAAAAATGAGAGATAACCTAAATCAGCTATTAAAATTAGATGTTTGCGCTAAAATTTGAATAACTCTAGAAACACCCATTAGATAAAAAAATAATTATACTGATGTAATACTAATATATCACGCAATATCTGTGATAAATTATATTGATATTGATACAGTGATTTTTTATATATCATTATTTATCGAATCCAATTTCGAAAATATGGTATATCAGACGAACATTAAAATATCTCAAGAATCACTCATTGGATATTAAGTTAATTGCACATAGTGTACACTGGTATATCACCTAATATCAGTAATAAATGGCATTAATATTGATACGCTAGTTCTAGAGATATCTGTATATAACTGTGAGAAAAATAAGAGATAACCGATATCAGATATAAAAATTGATGTTTGCACTAAAATCTTAATATCTCTCGAAACACCCATTGGATACAAATTTAATTATAGCCATGTAATCATAATATATGATGCAATATCTCTAATAAATTGTATTCAAATTGATACGGTGATTTTTGAGATATCATTTATCGAATTAGAAAATATTAAATATCAAACAAACATTAAAATATCTCAAGAATTACTCATTGGATATTGAGTTAATTGCACATAGTATACACTAGTATATCACCTAATATCAGTATTAAATTACATTAACATTCATACGCTAGTTCTACAGATATCTGACTGCATTTAAGTGTGAGAAAAATGAGAGATAACCAAAATTGGGCAAAAATTAGAAGTTTGCCCTAAAATATAAATATCTCTATAAACAGTCATTAGATTCAAATTTAATTATACGTATATAATATTGATATATCAGGCAATATCTGTAATAAATTATATTAATATTAATACGGTGATTTTTGAGATATCATTTATCGAATTCGAAAATATCAAATATCAAACGAACATTAAAATATCTTAAGAATTACTCATTGGATATTAAGTTAATTGCACATAGCATACACTAGTATATCACCTAATATCAGTATTAAATTACATTAACATTCATACGCTAGTTCTAGAGATATCTGACTGCACTTAAGTGTGACAAAAATGAGAGATAACCAAAATTGGGCAAAAATTAGATGTTTGCCCTAAAATATAAATATCTCTATAAACAGTCATTAGATTCAAATTTAATTATACGTATATAATATTGATATATCAGGCAATATCTGTAATAAATTATATTAATATTGATGCGGTGATTTTTGAGATATTATTTATCGAATTCGAAAATATCAAATATCAAACGAACATTAAAATATCTCAAGAATTACTCATTGGATATTAAGTTAATTGCACATTGTATACACTAGTATATCACCTAATATCAGTAATAAATTGCTTTAATATTGATAGGCTAGTTCGAGAGATATCTGTATTCAAATGTGAGAAAATAAGAGATAACCTAAATCAGATATAAAAATTAGATGTTAGCACTAAAATTTAAATATCTCTCGAAACACCCATTAGATAAAAATTTAATTATACCTATGTAATGCCAATATATCATGCAATATCAGTAATAAATTATATTGATATTGATACGTTGATTTTTGAGATATCATTATTTATCGAATCCAAATTCGAAAATATGGTATATCAAACGAGCATTAAAATATCTCAAGAATCACTCATTGGATATTAAGTTAATTGTACAAAATGTGCACCAGTATATCACCTAATATCAGTAATAAATTGCATTAATATTGATACGCTAGTACAAGAGATATCTGCCTGCAATTAAGTGTGAGACAAATGAGAGGTGACCAAAATTGGGCAAAAATTAGATGTTTGCCCTAAAATATAAATATCTCTTTAAACAGTCATTAAATTCATATTTAATTACACGTATATAATATTGATATATCGGGCAATATCTGCAATAAATTATATTAATATTGATACGGTGATTTTTGAGATATCATTTATCGAATTCGAAAATATCAAATATCAAATGAACATTAAAATATCTCAACAATTACTCATTGGATATTAAGTTAATTGTACAAAGTGTACACTAGTATATCACCTAATATCAGTAATAAAATGGTCTTTTACAGTCCTACCGACTGCGCCAGTTAAATTTGATTTTTCCTTTTTTATCGAAATATTTCAAAATTAGAAATTTTTGTTTCACCTACAAATACTCATTAGATATTAATTAAATTATAACCAATTAATAATAGTATATCACTTAATATCAATAATAAATTGTAGTCATATTAATACGCTAATTCTTGAGATATGATCAGTTTGATCTGACAATAAAAGTTAAGGTTGTTGTATCACAAATATTGCGGATTCCTTGTTTTTAAGTGCCACTGTTCATCGACTTACGGTGATTAGGCAATGATAAATGTATTTTATGGATATTTACAATCCTACCGACTGCGCCAGATAAGTTCAATTTTTCCAGTTTTATTTAAAAGTTTCAAAATATGAAATTTTCATTTCATCCTACAATCACTCATTTGATATTAATTAAATTGCACACAATCAATAACTATATATCACTTAATATCAGTAATAAATTGCAGTCATATTGATACGCTAGTTTTTGAGATTCTATCGTTTAAGTATGGCAATCATTTTCAAGTAATTGACAATACATTTTTTACTTTTACAATCCTACCGACTGCACCAGTTAATTTCAATTTTTCCAGTTCTATTTAAAAGTTTCAAAATACGAAATTTTCATTTCATGCTACAATCACTCATTAGATATTAATTAAATTGCACACAATCAGTAACTATATATCACTTAATATCAGTAATAAATTGCAGTCGTATTGATACGCTAGTTTTTGAGATTCTATCGTTTAAGTATGGCAATAATTTTCAAGTAATTGACAATACATTTTTTACTTTTACAATCCTACCGACTGCACCAGTTAATTTCAATTTTTCCAGTTCTATTTAAAAGTTTCAAAATACGAAATTTTCATTTCATGCTACAATCACTCATTAGATATTAATTAAATTGCACACAATCAATAACTATATATCACTTAATATCAGTAATAAATTGCAGTCATATTGGTACGCTAGTTTTTGAGATTCTATCGTTTAAGTATGGCAATCATTTTCAAGTAATTGACAATACATATTTTCCCTTTACAATCCTACCGACTGCGCCAGTTAATTTCAATTTTACCTGTTTTATTTAAATGTTTCAGAATATGAAATTTTCATTTCATCCTACAATCACTCATTAGATATTAATTAAATTATACACAATCAGTAACTATATATCACTTAATATCAGTAATAAATTGCAGTCGTATTGATACGCTAGTTTTTGAGATTCTATCGTTTAAGTATGGCAATCATTTTCAAGTAATTGACAATACATTTTTTACTTTTACAATCCTACCGACTGCGCCAATTAATTTCAATTTTTCCTGTTTTATTTAAATATTTCAAAATATGAAATTTTCATATCATCCTACAATCACTCATTAGATTTTAATTAAATTGCACACAATCAATAACTATATATCACCTAATATCAGTAATAAATTGCAGTCATATTGGTACGCTAGTTTTTGAGATTCTATTGTTTAAGTATGGCAATCATTTTCAAGTAATTGACAATACATTTTTTACTTTTACAATCCTACCGACTGCGCCAGTTAATTTCATTTTTTCTGTTTTATTTAAAGTTTCAAAATATGAAATTTTCATTTCATCCTACAATCACTCATTAGATATTAATTAAATTACACACAATCAATAACTATATATATATATATATATATATATATATATATATATATATATATATATATATATATATATATATCACTTAATATCAGTAATAAATTGCAGTCATATTGGTAGGCTAGTTTTTGAGATTCTATCGTTTAAGTATGGCAATCATTTTCAAGTAATTGAAAATACATTTTTTTGTCCTTTTTGCCTGCTATATCGAATCGAATTGCTTAATAATCATCTGCATATTTTTGCATTGGAACTACCAGTTTTCGCAAATCGAAAGGCTTAAAAGTCATGTTCAATTTTTTTGTATTGGAACTACCAGTTTTATCAAATCGAATAACTAACAAAAAATCAGCTGCGATTTTTTTTTGTATTGGAACTACCAGTTTTCACAAATCAAAGGCTTAAAAATCATGTTCAATTTTTTGTATTTTAACTACCAGTTTTATCAAATCGAATAACTAACAAAAAAATCAGCTGCGATTTTCGTATTGCAAATGCGAATTCGATTTTCACTTTTACTCTTCTCGACGAGTTGGAGGAAAAAGTGAAAACAGCGACACTCTCCGCTCCAGTTTATGCGCGGCAATCCGCTATCGATTGCCCATTGTTTTCAGTGAGCGCCATGACCGAGCACGCCTGTTCAATTAGCTCATTCATACGAAGCAGCGTGTCGACAAATTCCCGCACAGAATGCCATTTTATCAGTTAACTGATAATTTGTACGTTAACACATGTACTGATTGATACGTCGGAGCGTTAAGTCCTACCGACTGCGCCAGTTAAATTCAATTTTTCCGTTTTTTTATTGAAATGTTGCAAAATATGAAATTTTCTTTTATGTACTAATTGATTCGTCGAAGCTTAAAGTCCTACCGACTGCGCCAGTTAAATTATTTTTTTCCTTTTTTATTGAAAAATGTTCTAAAATATGAAATTTTCTTTTATGTACTGATTGATTCGTCGAAGCCTTTAAGTCCTACCGACTGCGCCAATTAAATTCAATTTTTCCTTTTTTTCATTGAAATGTTGCAAAATATGAAATTTTCTTTTATGAACTGATTGATTCGTCGAAGCCTTTAAGTCCTACCGACTGCGCCAGTTAATTTATTTCATTCCTAAGTGTTAAGGCGTATTTGTTCATTTTGAGTGCCTGTGTTGCTTAGTTTACTGATGATCAGAAAAACGTGTGTTATTAAGTGCCAAGACGTATTTGATCATTTTTACTGCCGATTTCTCTTACTTTACTGACGATATGAGGTTAAAATATGCGGAGTTCAATGTTTCAAGACTTTAAAACTGCATCTTGGGGCTGTGGGTGGTGTCTTGAGGCTTGCGTGTCGTCACGCACAGAGAGGCCGTAAAATCGCCGTTAGTGCGATAAAACGCAATAAGCGGCGCACTAAACCGTCACCCGTGGACCGCACCGGATATTAATGGCGCGGGGGCGGCGAGATCCGGTGCATTAAATCACCCCCGCCGGATCTCCTCCGGCGCCCCTCTTTGAATAAAAGATCCTAAAGACTCGCCTAATTTAATCCCCCCCCCCCCCTCCAAAAACACTCTCCAAGCCCTCGAGTTCTTAATCGTGCAAACAGAAGAGCAGGCGGCGGCTTAAGGGCTGAGAGCGGCGTGAGGGTTTCCTACAACCACCGCCAGATGACACTGACAATGCCAATTCAGAGTTCTACGAAGATGGACATTTTTTTCTATTTCATATTATCATATTAATTATTTTTTTTGCTTTACGGAAACATCCTTTTTTTATTTTATTTTTTATTTTTTTTATTATCAAACTTGAAAGTAAACTATACACAAATGAAACACAAGTTAGTCTTTAGAAGTAAGTTACAAATAAGTCTTGTAAGTCTTGTCACAAACAATTCAGTATCAACCATTACAAAGGGACGGGGTTTGCCCGCTTGCATTGCAATCGGGAGCTGGTTGTCTTGAGCGTCAAGATGTATTTAACAATTTAATAATTCCGTGGAGGCACTTCGAAGTAATTCAGTCCAATTTCTCACTTCCTCGGTCCGGCAATTAACCGCCGGGCTTTAAGGGGGCGGCCCCGGGGGGCCCGCCGTGGGGGTGGCAGCCGGGCGCCTCCGGGACGCGTTAATTTCCATAATTAATGGGGGCCCCAGGAAAAAAACCGCGCGCGCCTGCGATTTATCGCCCGAGGCCTTAATAGATTCCTGCCGCCCCCCATCAACTGGGGGGGAGGGGGCCGTATCGACCCCCGGGTGCGTGATTTAAACAATGGCGTGTCGCAGGTTGCTTGGGGGGGCAGGGGGGGATTTACTGCCGAGGCGCCTCTTGCGTCGAGATTATTTTCTCGTTCCGTTAATTGCGCAAGTAATCTACGATCGGCAATCGGCAGTAAAATGGGGGGGGGGGGGGGTGATTCCTATTATGGCTTCATCGGAATTCATCAGGAAATTGGACAGGGGGAGGGGGGCATTGCATAGTGTCCGGAGCAATCACGGTGTGTATTGATTTTCTAATTACACAAAAGAAAGCAGTTTTCATTGCGATATTCGTCTGCAAACGAAAATTTAAATATCTCGAGCACCACTCATTGGATATTCAATAAATTGCAGACATCGATTAAAAGTATATCATTTAATATCATTAAAACTTTGCGTTCAAATTGATACGCTGCCTCATGAAATTCCAATGTATGAAAAATTGGGGACAAAATATATATTTTTAAACTAAAACTGATATATCTCAAAAATCCCTCATTGGATTTAAATGTAATTATACCCATTAAATATCAGTATATCACGCTATGGCAGAAATAAATTAAATTGATATTCATACGGCAATTTTTGAGATATCGTCATTTAAATAGGAGCCTAATTCTAGCCTTATTCTAATATTCGATATTTTCAAAAGAAAATTCATATATCTCAAATATCTGGCATTGGATATTTATTAAATTACAGATATCGCATACTAGTATATCGGTTTATATTAGCAAATAATTGCATTGATATTGATACGCTAGTTTTAGAGATTCCGTTAGTTATGTATGAAAAATTGAAAAAAACAACTACGAATATTCGATATTTGCAAACAAAAAATGAGATATCTCAAGAATCCGTCATTGGATTTAAAATTAATTAAATCCATTCAATATCAGTATATCAAGTTATAGCAGCAATAAATTACATTGATATTGATACGATGGTTTTAGATATATTGTTATTTAAATATGAGCCTAATTGGAGAAATATTTAAAATAGTTCTAATTTTCGATATTATCAAACAAAAATTGATATATCTCAAGTATCTCTCATTGGATATTTATTAAATTACAGATATCGAATACCAGTAGTTTATCGGTTTATATTAGTAAATAATTGTATTGCTATTGATATGCTAGTTTTTGTGATTCCGTTATTTATGTATGAAAAATTGAAAAACACAGCTTCGAATATTCGATATTTGCAAACAAAAATTGATATATCTCAAGATTTCCTTATTGGATTTAAAATTAATTACTTCCATTCAATATCAGTATATCAAGTTATATCAGGAATAAATTACATTGATATTCATACGGTGGTTTTTAAGATATCGTTCTTTAAATGTAAGCCTAATTGGAAAAATACTTAAAATAGTTCTAATATCGATATTTTCAAATACAAATTGATATATCTCAAATATATCTCATTGGATATTTATTAAATTACAGATATCGAATAAGAGTATATCAATTAATATCATTAAAACTTTGCATTCAAATTGATACGCTAACTCATGAAATTCCAATGTATAAAAAATTGGGAACAAAATAGATATGTTTAAACAAAAACTGATATATCTCAAAAATCCCTCATTGGATTTTGATGTAATTACACCCATTAAATATTAGTATATCACGCTAGAGCAGAAATAAATTAAATTGATATTGATACGGTGATTTTTGAGATATCGTCATTTAAATATGAGCCTCATTGGAAAAATACTTAAAATAGTTCTAATAACGATATTTTCAAATACAAATTGATATATCTCAAATATCTCTCATTGGATATTTATTAAATCACAGATATCGAATACTAGTATATCGATTTATATTAGCAAACAATTGCATTGATGTTGATACGCTAGTTTTTGATATGCCTTTACTTATGTATGAAAAACTAACAAAACAGCTTTGAATATTTGATATATGCAAACAAAAATTGATATATCTCAAGAATCCTACATTGGATTTAAATTTAATTGCACCAATCTAATATCCATATATCACGCTATAACAGCAATAAATTGCATTGATATTGATGCGGTGGTTTTTGAGATATTGTTGTTTGAATATGACCCTAATAGGAGAAATACTATAAATAATTCAAATACCGATATTTTTAAATATAAATTGATATATCTCAAGTATCTCTCATTGGATATTTATTAAATTACTGATATCGAATACTAGTATATCAGTTTATATTAGTAAAAAATTGCATTCATATTGATACGTTAGTTTTTGAGATTCCGTTATTTATGTGTGGAAAATTGAAAAAAACAGCGAATCATATAATTCGAAAATATCGAATATTCAATATTTGCAACGAAAAATTGATATGTCTCAAGAATCCTTCATTGGATTTAAATTAAATTTCATAAATTACGAGTACTTTACGCTATATCAGCAATAAATTGCAGTGATATTGATACGATAGTTTTTGAGATATTGTTATTTAAATATCAGCATCATTGAAGAAATACTTAAAATTGTTCTAATAGTGGATATTTTCAAACAAAAATTGATATATCTCAAGTATCTCTTATTGCATATTTATTAAATTGCAGATATCGAATAGTAGTATATCAGTTTATTTTAGCAAAAAATGTAATTCGTATTTATACGCTAGTTTTTGAGATTCCGTTATTTATCTATGAAAAATTGAAAACAAACAGCTTCGAATATTCGATATTTGCAAACAAGAATTGATATATCTCAAGAATCCCTCATTGAATATCAAATTAATTACATCTATTTAATATCAGTATATCAAGTTATAGCAGGAATAAATTACATTGATATTGATACGGTGATTTTTGAGATATCGTTATTTAAATAGGAGCCCAATTGGAGAAATACTTCAAATAGTTCTAATATCGATGTTTCAAATACAAAATGATATATCTCAAGTATCTTTCATTGGATATTTATTAAATTACAGATATTAAATACCAGTATATCTGTTTATATTAGCAAAAAATTGCATTGATTTTGATACGTTAGTTTTTGAGATTCCGTTATTTATGTATGGAAAATTGAAAAAAAAGCGAATCATATATTTCGAAATCATCGAATATTTGATATTTGCAAACAAATATTGATATATGTCAAGAACCCCTTATTGGATTTAAAATTAATTGTATCCATTTAATATCAGTATATTACGCTATAACAGGAATAAATTACATTGATATTGATACGGTGATTTTTGAGATATCGTCATTTAAAGATAAGCCTAATTTGAGAAATACTTAAAATAGTTTTAATATTTGATATTTTCAAACAAAAATTGATATATCTCAAGTATGTCTCATTGGATATTTATTAAATTACATATATCAAAGACTAATATATCAGTTTATGTTATCAAAAAATTGCATTGATATTGATACCCTTGTTTTTGAGATTCCGTTAGTTATGTATGGAAAATGGAAAAAAACAGCGAATGATATAATTCGAAAATATCGAATATTCAATATTTGCAAACAAAAATTGATATATCTCAAGAATCTCTCATTGGATTTAAATTTAATTACACCAATTTATTGTCAATATATCACGCTCTAACAGCAATAAATTACACTGATATTGATGCGGTGGTTTTTGAGATATCGTTATTTAAATATTTACCTAATTGGAAAAATACTTAAGATAGTTCTAATATCGATATTTTCAAACAAAAATTGATATTTCTTAAGTATCACTCATTGGATATTTATTAAATTACAGATATCAAATACTAGTATATCGGTTTATATCAGCAAAAAATTGCATTGATATTGATACGCTCGTTTTTGATATTCCTTTACTTATGTATCAAAAATTTACAAAACAGCTTTGAATATTTGATTTTTGCGAACAAAAATTGATATACCTCAAAAATCCCTCATTGGATTTAAAACTAATTACATCCATTTAATATCAGTATATCACGCTACGGCAAAAATAAATTACATTGATATTCATACGGCAATTTTTGAGATATCGTCATTTAAATAGGAGCCTAATTGGAGAAACACTTAAAATAGTCCTAATATCGATATTTTGATATACAAATTGATATATCTCAAGTATCTTTCATTGGATATTTATTAAATTGCAGATATCGCATACTAGTATATCGGTTTATATTAGCAAATAATTGCATTGATATTGATACGCTAATTTTAGAGATTCCGTTAGTTATGTATGAAAAATTGAAACCACAGTTACGAATATTCGATATTTGCAAACAAAAATTGATATATCTCAAATATCTCTCATTGAAAATTTACAAAATTGCAGATATCGAATACTAGTATATCGGTTTATATTAGAAAAAAATAAACATTCATATTTATACGCTAGTTCTTGAGATTCCGTTATTTATGTATGGAATATTAAAAAAAAAACGGCAAATGTATGATTAGAAAATATCGAATATTAGATATTTCAACACAAAAATTGATATATCTTAAGAATCCCTCATTAGATTTAAATTTAATTGGGCCAATTAAATATCTGTATATCACGCTATAACAGAAAAAAATTACATTGATATTGATACAGTGATTTTTGAGATATCATCATTTAAAGATGAGCCTAATTTGAGAAATACTTAAAATAGTTTTAATATTTGATGTTTTAAAACAAAAAATGATATATCTCAAGTATCTTTCATTGGATATTTATTAAATTACAGATATTAAATATCAGTGTATCGGTTTATATTAGCAAATAATTGCATTGATATTGATACGCTAGTTTTTGAGATTCCGTTATTTATGTATGGAAAATTGAAAAAAAACAGGAAATGATATGATTCGAAAATATAGAATATTCGATATTTTCAAACAAAAATTGATATATCTCAAGAATCCCTCATTGGATTTTAATTTAATTACATCAATTCAATATCAGTATATCAAGTTATAGCAGGAACATATTACATTGATATTGATACAGTGATTTTTGAAATATCGTTATTTAAGCATGAGCATAATTGGAGATACATTTTTGAGATATCGTGATTAAGATTAAGATCCAGATCAACCATTTTCAATTGAACTCTAACAAAAAAAAACGACTTTATTTTTAATACTGTATGTTTATATACAATTTCTTGAATTATTTCTTTATGCGTGCGAAATTAATAAATTCCCATTAACGTGTCCGAGAGGTTCTGATAATTAAGTCAAATTGCCTGTTCGATTTCCCCTTATCTCGAGCAGGATCACGGCGAAAAGAGGAATAAAGAAACAAATGAGCTCCGGGAAACCTTTGTACCGTCGGAAATTGGAACGCAATCGATCCTCGCAAGTGAACGCGACGGCCGGCGGGCGCCGCTTTTCCTGCATTTCCCTCAGTTTTTCGCCATTTTCACACAGATTTGCTCAATGCTACATTCAACCAGGCAGTCTTCCAAAACCATGATCGAGATTATTTCTATTCCATATCCTTATATGGTGAGAATTATAACCCAAGAGAGAATAATTGCAATGGTGCCGTGACCAGGATTGTTTACATTATATGGTGTGGTGGGGAAAAATTGAGAAACAGTAAAAATCCTGGTCATGGCATCATTGCAATTATTCTCTCTTGTATTATAATGTTCACCAAATCATTATAATACAAGAGAGAATAATTGAAATGATGCCGTGACCAGGATTTTTACCCCATATAGTGTCTAGATATTATATTGGTGCCGTGACCAGGATTGTTACATTATGTATTATGATGAGGATTAATTGTAGTGATGCCGTGACCAGGATTTTTACCCCATATAGTGTCTAGATGAATATCAAAATTGATCAGACGGTACAAATGTGTTTATTCCATGGTGCTTACAAAATGTCTTGTTGCATGATTACGATTACAACATATACATTTATATATCTCGTCATGTCAACCGAAGATTCCTCGCATTCCCATTTCGTACATTTCCCACTCGTTTATAATTCAGCCCACATTTCCTCGGATCTCTATACAGCCGCACGCGCCGCCCCACATCGGCGTCTTCGGCCAAAACACCCCCGCATAGGAGGGTTCAATCGATAATTTGCGTAAGGAGCGCGAAATTAATCTGGAAAGGGAATCTGGCTCGCATAATTTTTCCATAAATACCGCCATCGACGCGGCGGTTTTCCGCTTTTCCGCCGCCCCCGAGGGGGGCCGGGGGAGGGGAGGGAATATCGAGCGCCTGGCGGTTTAAAATTCATTGCGGAAACGTATGAATAGCGAGAGAGGAAAAAAAACGAGACTTCTGGGATTTGGGAGGAGAGAATAAAATCTAACGAGGACGCGGTTTTCGGGATTTAACAGTTTACGCAAAGAGTTATGGACGCATATATGTGAAGCAATTTAGATATTTGAATAATAATATAATATTAAAACCACCGACTATATAATCGAAATATATTAATTATACAATAATATTATTTGTTCTGCGCTAATTTCAATTGATAGCAAATTTGTTACCTAATTACAGATACCTGATTTCGTCTTTCTTTCACATCTTTTAATCTTGGTGCCATGACCAGGATTTTCACTTTTATAACGTATGGTGACGACTACTTACAATGGTGCCGTGACCAGGATTGTTATGTTATTGATATTATTATTAGTAAATTTACCACCTAGTTCAAGATACCTGTTATCATGTACCTTATGCATGTCTTTGCCTTGGTGCCGTGACCAGGATTTTTACCTTTATAAGGTGTGGTGACAAATAGTTGCATTGGTGACGTGACCAGGATTGTCATATTATTGATATTATTATAGGCAAATTTGCTGACCTATTAAAAGCACCTGATATCGTGTATATATCATATATGTATGATATGTTTTCACCTTAGTGCCGTGACCAGGATTTTCACGGTGTGATGAGGAATACTTCTATTGGTGCCGTGACCAGGATTTTCACGGTGTGACGAGGAATGGTTATATTGGTGCCGTGACCAGGCTTGTCATATTATTCATATTATTATAAGCACATTTGCTAACTGATTAAAAGCACCTGATATCTTGTATATATCATATATGTGTGATATGCTTTTACCTTAGTGCCGTGACCAGGATATTCACGGTGTGATGAGGAATAGTTATATTGGTGCCGTGACCAGGATTTTCACGGCGTGGTGGGGAATACTTATATTGGTGCCGTGACCAGGATTATAATTTCATTTGCAAATTGTATAAGGATTTAATCTTTTTTTTATTGATGTGAAAAACAAATTGATAAAAGTCATCGCAGCAAACGAAATTGGCCATCACAACTGTGTGCATGTGCCGTTCGTGCGAACGCCAGAGGTTCAATCTGAGCCGCGCGGAAAAGGGGAGCACATGAAGCGATTGGGGACGCAGATAGGACGTGAATCAATATCGGAAACGATTATGGGGAGGCAGCCCCAAGGCCTGGGGGGCTTTGCGTCTTTGCGTACGAACGCGTGCCAAAGGGGGCACAAGATGGACTGGATGAGAGGCCCACAGACAGAGGACAATATGTAAGCGCGTAAACGGATTCGAGTTGAAAGGGATCTTGCGTTTGAATCGTAGCGAATAACAGCGAGATTCAGCTGAAACGGACAAATAATTAAAATCCAGTCGATATATAAAATTTACTGAATATTCAATGAATATGAATATAATGAATATGAGAGATACTTGAGATATATTAATTTTTATTTGGAAATATATTTCAAATGTTTTTCCGATCAGGCTCTTTAAGTAACCATATCTCAAAAACCACCGTATCAATATCAATGTAATTTATTGCTGATATAGTGTGATATACTGATATTCAATGGGTGTAATTAAATTTAAATCCAATAAAAGATATTTGAGATATATCAATTTTTATTTGAAAATACATTTTAATTGTTAGTCCACTTAGGCTCTTATATAAATAACGATATCTCAAAAACCACCGTATCAATATCAATGTAATTTATTGCTGATATAGCGTAATATACTGATATTGAATAGGTGCAATTAAATTTAAATCCAATACGAAATATTTGAGATATGTAAATTTTTATTTGAAAATACATTTTAATTGTACCTCCAATTAGGCTCTTATTTATATAACGATATCTCAAATATCACCGTATCAATATCACTGAAATTTATTGCTGATATAGTCTGATATACTGATATTGAATGGGCACAATTAAATTTTTATCCAATAATGGATGCTTAAGATATATAAATTTTTGTTTGCACATATCTGATATTAGAACGATTTTAAGTATCCCTCCAATGAGGTTGTTATTTAAATTATGATATCTCAAAAACCACCGTATCAATATGACTGTAATTTATTGCTGATATAGCGTGATATACTGATATTTAACGAGTGTAATTAAATTTTAATCCAATGATGGATTCTTGAGATATATAAATTTATGTTTGCAAATATCAGATACTACAACGATTTTAAGTGTCCTTTCAATGAGGCTGATATTTAAATAACAATATCTCAAAAATCACCGTATCAATATCAATGTAATTTATTGCTGCTATAGCGTGATATACTGATATTGAATGAGCATAATTAAATTTTAATCCAATGATGGATTTTTGAGATATATTAATTTTTGTTTGCAAATATCAGATATATGTACGATTTTAAGTATCCCTCCAATGAGGTTGATATTTAAATAACAATATCTCAAAAACCACCGTATAAATATCACTGTAATTTATTGCTGACATAGCGTGATATACTAATAATATATGGGTGTAATTAAATTTAAATATAATGTAGGATTCTCGAGATATATCAATGTTTGTTTGCAAATATCAGATATTTGAACGATTTTAAGTATTTCTTCGATGAGGGTGATATTTAAATAACAATATCTCAAAAATCGCCGCATCAATATCAGTGTAATTTATTGTTGATAGAGCGTGATATACTGGTATTAAATGGGCATAATTAAATTTTAATCCAATAATGGCGTCTTAAGATATATCAATTTTTGTTTGCAAATATCTTATATTAGAACATTTTTGAGGATCACTCCAATGAGGTTTTCATTTAATTAACAATATCTCAAAAACCACCGTATAAATATTAATGTAATTTATTGCTGCTATAGCGTGATATACTGATATTAAATGGGCATAATTAAATTTTAATTCAATAATGGATTCTTGAGATATATAAATTTTTGTTTGCAAATATCTGATATTACAACGATTTTGAGTATCCCTCCAATGAGGCTCATACTTAAATTACGATATCTAAAAAACCACCGTATCAATATCACTGTAATTTATTGCTGATATAGCGTGATATACCGATATTGAATGGACATAACTAAATTTTAATCCAATGATGGATTCTTGAAATATATCAATTTTTGTTTGCAAATATCAGATATTGGACCGATTTTGACTATCCCTCCAATGAGGCTGATATTTAAATTACGATATCTCAAAAACCACCGTATCAATATCACTGTAATTTATTGTTGCTATAGCGTGATATACTGATATTAACTGTGCATAATTAAATTTAAATTCAATAATGGATTCTTGAGATATATCAATTTTTGTTTGCAAATATGAGATATTAGAACGATTTTAATTATATCTCCAATGAGGCTGATATTTAAATAACAATATCTCAAAAACCACCGTATAAATATCACTGAAATTTATAGCTGCTATAGCGTGATATACTGATACTAACTGTACATAATTAAATTTTAATCCAATAATGGATTCTTGAGATAAATCAATTTTTTATTGCAAATATCAGATATTAGAACGATTTTGAGTATTCCTCTAATGAGGCTGATATTTAAATTTGATGTTTAAATAACGATCTAGCGTGATATACTGATATTGAATGGGAATAATTAAATTTTAATCCAATAATGGATTCCTCAGATATATCAATTTTTGATTGCAATTATTAGATATTAGTACGATTTTAAGTTTGCTCAGCCTCATTGGACTGATATTTAAATAACAATATCTCAAAAACCACCGTATCAATATCAATGTAATTTATTGCTACTATAGCATGATATACTGATATTGACTGTACATTAATAAATTTTTAAACAATAAAGAATTCTTTTGATATATCAATTTTTGTTTGCAAATATCAGATATTAGAACTATTTTAAGTAGTTCTTCAATGAGGCTGATATTTAAATAACAATATCTCAAAAATTACCGTATCAATATCATTATAATTTATTGCTGATATAACGTGATATAGTGATATTGAATGAGTGTAATTAACTTTAAATCCAATGAGGGATTTTAGAGATATATCAATTTTTGCTTGCAAATATGAGATATTTGTACGATTTTAAGTATCCCTCCAATGAGGCTCATATTTAAATTATGATATCTCAAAAACCACCGTATCAATATGACTGCAATTTATTGCTGATATAGCGTGATATACTAATATTGAATGGGTGGAATTAAATTTAAATCCAATGATGGATTCTTGAGATAAATAAAAAAATTGTTTGCAAATATCAGATATTAAAACGATTTTTAGTATGCCTTCAATGAGACTGATATTTAAATAACAATATCTCAAAAATTACCGCATCAATATCACTTTAATTTATTGTTGATATAACGTGATATACTGACATTAAATTGGCAGAATTTAATTTTAATTCAATGAGGGATTCTTGAGATGTATCAATTTTTGTTTGCAAATATCAGATATTAGAACGATTTTAAGTATTTCTTCAATGAGGGTAATATTTAAATAACAATATCTCAAAAATGACTGCATCAATATCACTGTAATTTATTGCTAATATAGCATGATATACTGATATTAAATGGGTGTAATTAAATCTAAATCTAATGAGGGATTCTTAAGATATGTCAATTTTTGTTTACAAATATCAGATATTATATTGATTTTAAGTATCCCTCCAATGAGGCTGATATTTAAATTACGATATCTCAAAAACCACCGTATCAATATCAATGAAATTTATTTCTGCTATGGCGTGATATACTGATATTGAATGTGCATAATTAAATTTTAATCCAATGATGGATTGTTGAGATATATCAATATTTGCGAGTATCAGATATTAGAACAACTTTAAGTGTCCCTCCATATTTAAATTACGATATCTCAAAAACCACCGTATCAATATCAATGAAATTTATTTCTACTATAGCGTGATATACCGGTATTAAGTGAGTATAATTAAATTTTAATCCAATAATGGATTCTTGAGATATATCAATTGTGGTGAATATCGGATATTAGAACGACTTTTGGTGTCCCTCTATATTTAAATTACGATATCTCAAAAACCACCGTATCAATGTCAATGTAATTTATTGCTGCTATAGAGTGATATACTGGTTTTAAGTGAGTGTTAATTAAATTTAAATCCTATGCTGGATTCTTGCGGTATATTATTTTTTATTTTAAGATGCTATTAAGGGTTTATCAGAGCATTTTAGAGCGATTCAGGAAATCCCAGAAATCGCAATCGTGCCAATTCGCAGATTTGCAGGTTTACTTCCTGTTTTCTGGCCTTGCAGGTGCGAGTAATCCATTCTGATTACGCGAACCTGTCGGACGGCTTTTGTTTTTCGGTTTTCGCAAATCGACGTGACCCAAATCTCGGGGAAACTCCGTCTGTCCGGCTGCAATTTTAATGCGGAAAAACGGTTCCCCGTGAAATTTCCATTAGGCTTCGATCTTCATCAACCTTTTCCAGGGGCGGAGGATTCCATTAACGCCCGGCGAGAAATTACGGTTTAATGACGAGCGATGCCCCAACGTAATATGTATTTACGCCAAATTCGTGATGAATAAATTAATTAGTCCGGAAATTAATTAGTCAAATTCGAAAAATTATTTCCACATTCAATTTAAATAAGTAAAATTTAAGGTGCAGGATAGGTGAAGTTGTAGATTCAGTTGTAGGTAAATGTGTAGGTGTAGGTGTAAGGTGTAGGTGTAGGTGTAGCTGTAGGTGTAGGTGTAGGTGAAGTTGTAGATTCAGTTGTAGATTCAGTTGTAGGTGTATGTGTAGGTGTAGATGTAGGTGTAAGGTATAGGTGTAGGTGTAGCTGTAGGTGTAGGTGAAGTTGTAGATTCAGTTGTAGGTGAAGTTGTAGATTCAGTTGTAGGTGTAGCTGTACGTGTAAGTGTAGATGTAGGTGAAGTTGTAGATTCAGTTGTAGGTGTATGTGTAGGTGTAGGTGTAGGTGTAGGTGTAGGTAAAGGTGTAGGTGAAGATGTAGGTGTATGTGTAGGTCTAGGTGTAGGTGAATATGTATGTATAGGTGCAGGTGTAGGTGTAAGGTGTAGGTGTAAGGTGTAAGGTGTAGGTGTAGGGGTAGCTGTAGGTGTAGGTGTAGGTAGGTATAGGTGTAGGTGAAGATGTAGGTGTAGGTGTAGGTCTAGGTTTAGGTGAAGATGTATGTGTAGGTGTAGGTGTAGGTGTAGGTACTGTAATGGAATAAACAACGAAAGTCGTTGCTCCATTATGCTTACATAGCAAGGCCGCAATAATACAATAATAACAAGGTCACACGTTCGTACCTAAACATGACCATCACCATCACCATCACCATGACCATGTGATGGTCACCATCACCATGACCATCACAATAATATATATAATTGTTGGCAGTTAGATCAATTAGACAATGTAATTGTCATTAGACCACCAAAATACGTAACACCTGCCAACATCCATTTTGCGGTGAACATCGTGCTACTGTTTGTGTCTTCTGCATTGACAATGAATATAAAATTACTATACTATATTAATTACTAAATGCAAATCTTATGGGATCTCTCTCTATAAACTAACCCTAAAAATTACAGTTACTGGTAATTGTTACTGATAATTGTTACTGGTAATTGTTACCGACAATTGTTACTGGTAATTGTTACTGATAATTGTTACTGGTAATTGTTACTGGTAATTGTTACTGGTAATTGTTACTGATAATTGTTACTGGTAATTGTTACTGGTAATTGTTACTGGTAATGGAATACACAACACAAGTCGTTGCTTCATTATGCTAACGTAGCAAGGCCGCAATAATACAATAATAACAAGGTCGCACGTTCGGGGTACAAAGTGATATATATATATATATATATATATATATATATATATATATATATATATATATATATATATTCTTATAATTCATGAAGATAACAGAAAATTATCACCAAGGAAAGAACAGATTGCAAATTTATCGATTTGGGTAGAAATAAAAGTATAAACGTCTGCGTCTGTTAACTGGAAGAGTAAATGAGCGGGGATTGAAAATTGAAGCCGCATTTTCGCCTCGTGGGAGGCTGGGAATTCGGAGACAAAAGAGGGCCGCAAATGCAGCCAGGCAATTGTTTTGGCGGCGCCGCCTTTTAGCGCACAAAGGGCCCCTCTGGTTCGGATTGAAAGCCTCTTCTGCACACAACCGCCGCCAAACAATGATCCCTCACGAATGTGCTGCTTAAATTTGCAGACGCAACAGCCAAACGGATGCAGTTATTGCACATTAAGTCTTAAGGGTGGGAAGGTTGCTTGCATATATTATCATCCAAGACCCTGGTTGATATCATCCAAGACTCTTTCTGTTCAAAATTTAGAGTTGTTCAAAATTTACAGTTGTTCAAAATTGCAGACTTTGGTTAAGGACATCTTCAGTTTGTCAGTAAATGTGTCAACACGTATCAATTATCGTCGACTTGTTTATTTCATCAAACACCTTTCTGTTCAACTTTTACAGGTAAAAGGTAGTAATCAGTAGTCACCAATAGTGATCAAAGTGTAGTAGCTAAATGTGTCAACACTGATCAATTATCGTCGACTTGAGTATTTCATCCGAGACCCTTTCTGTTCAAAATTTACAGTCTGTTCAAAATTACAGCCTCTAGTTAAGGACATCTTCAGTTTGTAGTAGCAAAATGTGTCAACACGTATCAATTATCGACGACTTGTTTATTTCATCCAAGGCCCTTTCTGTTCAACTTTTTCAGGTAAAATATAGTAATCAGCAGACACCAATAGTGATCAAAGTGTAGTAGCTAAATGTGTCAACACGTATCAATTATCGTCGACTTGAGTATTTCATCCAAGACCCTTTCTGTTCAAAATTTACAGTCTGTTCAAAATTACAGTCTCTGGTTAACGGCATCTTCAGTTTGTAGAAGCAAAATGTGTCAACACGTATCAATTATCGTCGACTTGAGTATTTCATCCAAGACCCTTTCTGTTCAAAATTTACAGTCTGTTCAAAATTACAGTCTCTGGTTAACGACATCTTCAGTTTGTAGTAGCAAAATGTGTCAACACGTATCAATTATCGTCGACTTGAGTATTTCATCCAAGACCCTTTCTGTTCAAAATTTACAGGTAAAAGGTAGTAATCAGTAGTCACCAATAGTGATCAGAGTGTAGTAGCTAAATGTGTCAACACTTATCAATTATCGTCGACTTGGTTATTTCATCCAAGACCCTTTCTGTTCAAAATGTACAGTCTGTTGAAAATTACAGCCTCTGGTTAAGGACATCTTCAGTTTGTAGTAGCAAAATGTGTCAACACGTATCAATTATCGTCGACTTGTTTATTTCATCCAAGACGCTTTCTGTTCAACGTTTACAGGTAAAAGGTAGTAATCAGTAGTCACCAATAGTGATCAAAGTGTAGTAGCTAAATGTGTCAACACTTATCAATTATCGACGACTTGTTTATTTCATCCAAGACCCTTTCTGTTCAAAATGTACCGTCTGTTGAAAATTACAACCTCTGGTTAAGGACATCTTCAGTTTGTCAGTAAATGTGTCAACACGTATCAATTATCGACGACTTGTTTATTTGATCCAAGACCCTTTCTGTTAAAAATGTACAGGTAAAAGGTGGTAATCAGTAGGCATCAGTAATGGTCAAAGGTCAATAATGGCTGTTTGCATTAACTGCTACCCCGTGTATTAGGTTTAAGGTTTTAAGGTTCAAGGTTTAAGGTCCTGAGATGGCGCCAGTTTGAACTTGACTCCAATTTGCGCTGTTTACTTGAATTCCAATTTGCCTTTCTAATCGCTGCAAATCCCGACAGTCGTTCACTTGTTGAACCCCCCAACCTCCCCAACCCACCCTACTCGGGGTGCTAACTGGCATTAATCCGGGGGGATTGAGACGTCGTGCCCTTGCAACGAAGACTTTTTTTTGGGGTGGTGGGGGGTATTCTGGTGGCCAATTCAATTACTTATCGACACGGGGCGTGATTGACGACCCCCGTTTCGACCCCCGGGCGATTAATCACCGGCGATCGACGCCTCGCGATCCCGCGCTAATTAATCAATTAATCCCCCCCCCCCCCGCCCACCGGCGATCCCGGAATTTCTCCTTTCTTCTCTGGGAAAGTTCCTGGAAGCCTTCCCCGGGGTCATGGGGGGGGGGGGGGGGGGGGGGAGCTATCTGACAACTCCAGGCGAAAATCCGGGAGTCTGGAGTTACGCCTGGGACGGGAATTTCGCAATCCAAAGTCGCGAATTATTAATTAACAAAGTTTCGCGAGAAGCGTTATTATTGCACCTATCGGAAATTATCTCTTGTTACAGCGTGGAAAAACTGGTAATTGCATCATTAAAACTTTATCGCCATACTTGTCGTCAATTCAGAAACTTATGTGCTCGATTTTCTTACTTATTTAGTAGTACATCGCCAAGTTCTCAAAAGAGATGCCTTGATCCTGGAAAACCTGGAAGACTTTATAACTCAAGTTATAAGAGTACTATAAGGGTGCAGGGTACCCTGTAAAGATATCTTAGAGCAATCACAATCAGAAGATGTGCCGGTAGAAGAACCATCGGTGATAATAACATGCCAAATCTGTTAGTCAAAAGAAATATGCATTACCACAAAAATACGTGATACAATTTTATAACTCAAGTTATAAGGGTACTATAAGGGTACAGGGTACCCTGTAGAGATATCTTAGAGCAATCACAACCAGAAGATGTGCCGGTAGAAGAACCATCGGTGATAATAACATGCCAAATCTGTCAGTCAAAATAAATATGCATTACCACAAAAATACGTGATACAATTTTATAACTCAAGTTATAAGGGTACTGTAAGGGTACTGGGTACTTTGTAAAGATATCTTAGAGCAACCACAACCAGAAGATGTGCCAGTAGAAGAACCATCGGTGAAAATAAAAAGCCAAATCTGTCCGTCCAAAAAAGGTGCATGACCACCAAAATACGTGATACGTGCCAACATCCATTTTGCGGCGAACATCGCGCTTATCAAAATTAGGACAAAAACAACGTTTCCTGTGTTAATTTGATGAAGTAATCTCCTCGTCAACATTTTCCTGCCCAGTAGAAGAACCATCAGTGAAAATAACATGCCAAATCTGTCCGTCAGAAGAAAGATGCATTACCACCAAAATACGTGACACGTGCCAACATCCATTTTGCGGCGAACATCGCGCTTATCAAAATTAGGACAAAAACAACATTTCCTGTGATAATTTGATGAAGTAATCTCTTCGTCATCATTTTCCTGCATCACCTTTCTACTTGGCACTTCTGACTTCACAGCCGATATCCAAATTATCACCAAAAAAAACATTTCCTGTGTAAATTTGATGAATTCATCTCATCGTCATTACTTTCCTACATCACCTTTCCACTTGGCACTTCTGACCTCACAGCCGATATCCAAATTACGACCAAAAAAACAACATTTCCTGTGTAAATTTGATGAATTCATCTCTTCGTCATTACTTTCCTGCATCACCTTGGCATCACCTTCTTCTTGCATCACCACTTGGCACTTCTCACCTCACAGCCGATATCCAAATTAGGAAACAAAAAAAAAATATTTCCTGTGCAAATTTGATGGTCATCTCTTCGTCATCATTTTCCTGCTGACGCTTACATTCGAGATGATCTTGCTGTAAGCGTCGCGTGTAGTTCTTGTGCTTAGTTCATAGATAAGAGGCGGAGGTCCCTTAATGCTGTGCAGGAGCTGCACTTCGTCGCCCTATCGGGTAACAAATTGCCAGCCCAACCCTGGACTTTTATCGTGACTGCTCCAAGGGGGATGATAAAGCTGGATTAATCTGGACTGCGTCGCGACGGCGCCCGAAGGAAGACGCACGTATGAGCCGGGATCGTCGACCCTAATCAAGACCGGCAGCAAAATAGGCCGGATTATAAGTTTGTGGCTGTAACATTCGGCCATCACGTTTTTTTTTTCGGACGGCTGTAGAGTGTCTATTATTATTTTTTTTTTTGGGCTTGCTTGTTTTTTATTACTGTACTCAAATCGTGTATTATATATAGCGAATATATATATATATATATATGTTATATTATATATATATATATATATATATATATATATATATATATATATATGTAGGTTAAATCAAACACTTGGTTAAAGTTTCACTGTATTGATAGAATAAACCTCTACAATTGTTTCGGCCTCCCGACCATTATCAAGAAGATACTGAAAGATCAGTACTGACTGATCAGAGATACTGATCCACACATAGTTTCAATTTAAATATATATATATATATATGTACCAAGTCATCGCGAAAAATGCGATTTTACTGCCCAATTTGCTCAACGAATTTTATGGTGCTAACGATGTTTTCTCGATTTTTCTTTTGCAGGACGATAGTCCTGGGAGTGCTGCTGGGTGTCGTCCAGTTCGACAGGTCAACCGAGTGCGTCTGCCTGCTGTGGTGGTTCGTGATCTGCTACCTGGTCCTCCTCGGACTGGCCATCGTCAACGAGCTGGCCATCTCCGTGGTGGCCCTTAGGGGCAGCATCCTGGACACCGCCCCCAGGGCGTCCATGCAGTACCTCCTCTACATCAGGCTAGGTGAATATAAAGAGCCCCAAAGATTTTCCTCGCAATTTTCCGACAAAGACGACGCCCAGAAAATTTCAGTAATAGGTAACCAATACTTGGCAATGCAGAAAGTTATATGTTTGATTTTCTACCTTATTTAATACGGAAACTTTATCAAATTTTCAGCAGATGTAGTTTCAGGTGTACTGTACACGAATCTGATATCAAATTTGCAAAAAAATAATTTTCAGAAATTTCAGCAATTGCTAATCCATACTTGTCAGTTGAGAAAGTTAAGTGTTTGATTTTCACCCTTATTTAATACTGAAACTTTGTAAAATTTTCAGTAGAATTAGTTTCAGGTATTCTGTACACGAATGTAATATCAAATTTGCATTTGGTGGAGGTTGAGTGTATATGGCGGAGGCGCCGGGTATAAATGGTGGAGGCGCCGGGCATATATGGTGGAGTCGCCGGGCATATATGGTGGAGGCGCCAGGTATAAATAGTGGAGGCGCCGGGTATAAATAGTGGAGGCGCCGGGTATAACTGGTGGAGGCGCCGGGTATAACTGGTGGAGGCGCCGGGTATAACTGGTGGAGGCGCCGGGTATAAATGGTGGAGGCGCCGGCGGAGGCGCCGGGTTTATGTGGTGGAGGCGCAGGGCGCGCAAATATATATACATAAAAATGAAGTATACGAACGTAATTTAAACTAATCATGTCTTCACAATTAATATTAAGGGAGGACGTTAATTCTTTCGCAATTATAATTTTATTTTCATAATTTGTACAAATCTATGAAAACTACAAGTATTTTCTCCTAATTATTTTCTACTGTACACAAATCTAATATCAAATTTGCAAATAATAAATTTTCAGAAATTTCAGTAATAGCTAATCCATTCTTGTCAATTGAGAGAGTTATATGTTTGATTTTCTCCCTTATTTAATACTGAAACTTTGTCAAATTTTCAGGAGAATTAGCTTGAGATATACTAAACTCAAATTTCATATAGTATATTATGTCATATTACAGTTACTACCTAAAAAACTTTACAAGGAAGTAATAAAGGACAACGCAAAATCAATACTCTGTTCATTAAAAGTACCAATAAATATCGATTAGTAAGCTAATAACAAATAACGTTGGGAGCCCTATTTAGCTCATGTAATTGGGTACCTGAAAGAAAAATTCTATTAAACGATGATGTGGAAGAAAAAAAGACACCTTTTTCGGAATGATATTTTATCCATCTGAATGTACATTTCGGCCTCAATGTCGCATTCTTCAGTCTTCAGTAACAAATCTGCAGGACAACAAATTGGAAACAATGGACAATTATATAGTTCGTACTTGCGATAAACAAGTACTACATATATTCTATAGTTCGTACTTGAACAAACAAGTACTGTGGAGTGGATATTCTATTGGTTGTACTTGCAATAAACAAGTACTGTGTACATTCTATAGTTTGTACTTGAAATAAACAAGTACTGCATATCTTTTATTGTTCGCACTTATACGTGTAAAACTGTCCATACATACTATGCAGTCTGTTGTACGACAAGTTGTACTGCAGATCGGAGAAATAATCGGCACAATAAGTTGATAGGTATTTCACCCTCTGACATAAACGATCCGAACATACTCACTCACTCATACTCAGTCATTCACTCACTCACTCTCACTCTCTCTCATTCACTCACTCACTCCTCTCACTCATTCACTCTCTCCCTCGATTTCTCATTCACTCACTCAGTCTCTCTTTCATTCATTCATGCATTCATTCATTCATTCATTCATTCATTCATTCAATCAATCATTCATTCATTCAATCATTCATTCATTCACTCACTCAGTCACTTACTCACTCACTCACTCACTCACTCACTCACTCACTCACTCACTCAGTCTCTCTCTCTTTCATTCATTCACTCACTTACCAAGTTGTTATACTGATTGTATCTGCGAACTGCAGTACAACTTATCGTCCAACAGATTGCATGGTGTATGGGCCGTTTAACAAACAAGTACTGAGTACCCTTTAATGTTTGTACTTGCAACACACAAGTACTGTGTACACACTACTTGCAACCAACAAGTACTGTGTACATAGTGTACAATGGTTAGATGTGCAGCGTATGCACTTTATTGGTATTGGCGTACGGATTAATAGAAAATCCGTGGAGAAAAAAACCCTATCTGTTTAACGTGCATCGTTACAACCAAAATTAAACTATAGATGTGGAGAAAAACCCTAACTGGATGCACGGGCGCTGTTTTGAAGTCACGATGACAATAATTGGGCGCATTACAGAGGACTAATCAAACCCTAAACGTTTATAGTGCGTCTCTTGCTGTGAGAAATGGCGCCGACAACACACAAATACACAAAAGGGGCAACTGTAAGAAAAACCCTGCTCACTGAAAAGACGCACTTTTACTAATACTAGGGCGCAATTTTGGTGCAAAGCTAAGTAAACAGGCGGCTGCAAGGTTTGGGCGCTCTCAGAAAACCTTGCAAGGAAACCCCTAACTGTGAGGATAAATCGAAAAGCGGTACTCACTGTGGGGCGTCTTGGAGCTCTTCTCAAAAAATCTACCTACCCCAAAATTTACGTTTTAAAGTTGCATTGGCGAAGATCCAGAAATCTGCTGTGCCTCTTCGGAGCTGCCTGGGCGTGGATGGGGGAGGTTTGCCAGGGCGCACCAACCCCCCGAAACGGTATCCAAATCAACCAAACCCGAACACTGCTATGCATATTTTTGATTTAGTTTGGGCCACTTCCAAGTCAACAAAACAAGGATGTGTAACCGCTTTAATTACTTTAGCTAGACGGTTAACGTCGGAAGGTAATCCGAACGGACACTCGCGATAATTACCCTAAACCCGAAACGCATTCGAACAACTTGGGAAGGTAATCCCAAAGTGTGTTCGAGAAAACGCGGCACTTACTGAAAGATAAGTTATAAAATTAGCAAGTGAGTAAAAGGCAAATGTGGGGGCGTCCACAATGCCCCCACATGGGTACAGTTACGACCATAAAAAAATGGGACAGCTTTTGTTCTGTACTATTAATTATTTTTAAAAGCTAACAATAACAAATAAACAAATAATATAATTCAAACTGGTATCATGGATATGAATCAGTTGAATTTATTAGTTTTTTTTTTAAATTAAAAAAAATATATTGTTATTAGTTGTTATTTTATAAATAACAACTAAATTAAAGCAAAATTCGTTATAAAGGCTGATTCATAGATGTCTTACGCGACGCAACGCTACGCAATGGCAATGCTATCGCTATGGGCAGTTTCAATGTGCATTCGAAAATGCCCACAGCGGCAGCATTGTCACAGCGTAACGTTGCGTCGCGTAAGAAATCTATGAATCAGCCTTAAGTGTTGTCCCACTTTTCTTTTGGTAGTAATTGTACGTAACGTCGCAAGATCTTGGCTCATGATTCACCTTGGACAGTTCTAGTTGCCCTGAAAAATTAAATACGAAATTTAAATTCAGTTTACATAAAACTGCAAACCCTGTATATTCATATAGGACTGAGAATTATTAATTAAGTTTTGCTGGCTTGCAATTTAAATTTAACTTTGTGAGCTGTAATATCTAATAAACGTAAACAGTTTATTAATTTGACTTCTTCTAGTCAGAAAAGGGGAGGGACAATACCCTAATAAAGAATATCTCCTCTCTCTTCTCTTTTTCTTTCTATCATTCATTCATTCATTCATTCATTCATTCATTCATTCATTCATTCATTCATTCATTCATTCATTCATTCAGTCATTTATTCATTAATTCATTCATTCATTCAGTCATTTATTCATTAATTCATTCATTCATTCATTCATTCATTCATTCATTCATTCATTCATTCATTCATTCATTCATTCATTCATTCATTCATTCATTCATTCATTCATTCATTCATTCCTGCATTTATTCATTCATTCATTCACTCACTCACTCACTCACTCACTCACTCACTCACTCACTCACTCACTCACTCATTCACTCACTCACTCACTCGAATTTGACACAATAAAAATAGAATTATTTAGTATTTTGGATGATTTAAAGGCGTAATAAAATCTTGTACAACATGCCTACCTTTTTGAATGGTGGTGGCTTACTTGTTAAATTATAAATAAAATTAATGTCTATTTTGGGTTTGTGTGCTTTCCAAGTTTAGAAACAAAAAGGTTTCAGTGAACTAGTTTCGGCTTGTAAGCTGTCCTCAGTTTCAATTCTGTTTTTATTATAACAAAAGTTCTTAAAAACAGATTTTCAGCTGATGGCAACTTAGAAGTTGAAACTGGTCCAAGTAAACCTTTTTATTTCTAACCTGGGAGTTCACTTAAACCGAAAATGCATACGAAAAATTACCAGGCTGGATTCAAAAGCCTATCAATAAATTAAATTATCTTTGTTAATATCAAACAGTAAGTGTCTCAACATATTTGCATTTGCTATTTGATAATGACTAGCTAAACTGTCGAAACAATCGCCACAAATTAAAAATTAAGTGATATTAACAAAGCTAATGGGGGTTTATTTATAATTTAACATGTATCATTCCCTGGGCTTCGGAATTGGCAGCAGCACTGGTGAAGAATTAAACAAAAATGAATTACTAACTAAATATTGAAACTTATTTGTTTCTTATTTGAAACTTATTGTGATTAATTCGAATTAATTATAATCATTTAAGATTAAAATTTATAAAAGTAGTAAAAACATAGTAAAATAATAATTAATTATGAATATATAGAAATCTTTTCAGTAGAAACTAGAAGTATAATGTAATGGAACGGAAATGATAAATAGTAAAATTAATCACAATTTCGTGTGAAATAATGTCGATCTCAACTTCTGTTTCTAGTTTGTTATTTGAAATAATGATTAATTTAAGCTATAAGTACACGAATCTAATATTAAATTTACAAAACATAAATTTTCAGAAATTTCAGTAATAGCTAATCCACACTTGTCAATTGAAAAAGTTAAGTGTTTGATTTTCACCCTTATTTAATACTGAAACTTTGTCAAATTTTCAGGAGAATTAGTTTCAGGTGTACTGTACACGAAACTAATATAAAATTTACAAATAATAAATTTTCAAAAATTTCAGTAATAGATAATCCATACATGTCAATTGAGAGAGTTAAGTGTTTGATTTTCACCCTTATTTAATACTGAAACTTTGCCAAATTTTCAGGAGAATTAGTTTCAGGTGTACTATACACGAATCTAATATCAAATTTACAAATATTACATTTTCAGATATTTCAGTAATAGCTAATCCATACTTGTCAATTGAGAAAGTTAAGTGTTTAATTTTCACCCTTATTTAGTACTGAAACTTTGTCAAATTTTCAGGAGAACTAATTTCAGGTGTACTGTACACGAATCTAATATCAAATTTGCAAAAAATAAATTTTCAGAAATTTCAGTAATAGCTAACCCAAACTTGTCAATTGAGAAAGCTAAGTGTTTGATTTTCACCTTTATTTAATACTGAAACTTTGTCAAATTTTCAGGAGAATTAGTTTCAGGTGCACTGTACACAAATCTATTATCAAATTTGCAAACAATAAATTTTCAGAAATTTCAGTAATAGCTAATCCATACTTGTCAATTGAGAAAGTTAAGTGATTGATTTGCACCCTTATTTAATACTGAACCTTTGTCAAATTTTCAGGAGAATTAGTTTCAGGTGTACTGTACACGAATCTGATATTAAATTAGCAAAAAATAAATTTTCATAAATTTCAGTAATAGGTAATCCATACTTGTCAATTGAGAAAGTTAAGTGTTTGATTTTCATCATTATTTAATACTGAAACTTTGTCAAATTTTCAGGAGAATTAGTTTCAGGTGTACTGTACACGAGTCTACTATCAAATTTGCAAAAAATAAATTTTCATAAATTTCAGTAATAGCTAATCCATACTTGTCAATTGAGAAAGTTAAGTGATTGATTTTCACCCTTATTTAATACTGAACCTTTGTCAAATTTTCAGGAGAATTAGTTTCAGGTGTACTGTACACGAATCTAATATCAAATTTGCAAAAAATAAATTTTCAGAAATTTTAGTAATGGCTAATCTATACTTGTCAATTGAGAAAGTTAAGTGTTTGATTTTCACCCTTATTTCATACTGAAACTTTGCCAAATTTTCAGGAGGATTAGTTTCAGGTGTACTGTATACGAATCTAATATCAAATTTACAAATAATAAATTTTCAGAATTTTTAGTAATAGCTAATCCATACTTGTCAATTGAGAAAGTTGAGTGTTTGATTTTCTCCCTTATTTAATACTGAAATTTTTTCAAATTTTCAGGAGAATTAGTTTCAGGTGTACTGTACACGAGTCTACTATCAAATTTGCAAAAAATAAATTTTCATAAATTTCAGTAATAGCTAATCAATACTTGTCAATTGAGAAAGTTAAGTGTTTGATTTTCACCCTTATTTAATACTGAAACTTTGTCAAATTTTCAGGAGAATTAGTTTCAGGTGTACTGTACACGAATCTAATATCAAATTTGCAAAAAATACATTTTCTGAAATTTCAGTAATAGCTAATCGATACTTGCAAATGAGAAAGTTACGTGTTTGATTTTCACGCTTATTTCATACTGAAACTTTGTCAAATTTTCAGGAAAATTAGTTTCAGGTGTACTGTACACGAATCTAATATCAAATTTGCAAATAATAAATTTTCAGAAATTTCAGTAATAGGTAATACATACTTGGCAATTGAGAAAGTTAAGTGTTTGATTTTCTCCCTTATTTAATACTGAAACTTTGCCAAATTTTCAGCAGAATTAGTTTCAAGTGTACTGTGCACGTATATAAAATCAAATTTGTAAAAAATAAATTTTCAGAAATTTCAGTAATAGCTAACTAATACTTGTCAATTGTTAAAGTTAAGTGTTTGATTTTCACCCTTATTTCATACTGAAACTTTGTCAAATTTTCAGGAGAATTAGTTTCAGGTGTACTGTACACGTATATAATATCAAATTTACAAATAATAAATTTTCAGTAATTTCAGTAATAGCTAATCAATACTTGTCAATTGAGAAAGTTAAGTGTTTGATTTTCACCTTTATTTCATACTGAAACTTTGTCAAATTTTCAGGAGAATTAGTTTGAGGTGTACTGTACACGAATCTAATATCAAATTAATTATGTTTTCAGTAGAAACTGGAAGTATGATGTAAAAGAACGGATATGTTAAATAGTAAACTTCATCACAATTTTGTGTGAAATATTGAATCTGTTTCTAGTTTCTTATTTGAAATAATGATTAATTTAAGCTAATCAATTAATTATACATCTATCACTTACATATTCATCCAAAACCAAGAAAATTTCCGAAGTTTTAGTCCTCTGATGCAAATTTGCGTGCAAGTCTTCTTCGTGTTTGGCTTCGGCGACCTTCGTCGGCTCTCGTGTCTTATTATTGTCATGGCGTCGCTGCAATGCAAAAACCTGAGTAATGCAAAAGTTCCGAAGAAGATTCCAAATTGGCGCGGTCATTTCGAACCTTGCCAATATGCACAAAACTCGCGGATAACACTATTTCGAAGGATAGCCACTCGTGATCGGCTCGTGGCGTTCGAATTTTTCGCAAAATTGAATGTATCGGAGGAGCACTCGAATCTAACGTGGCAAACGTGACGTGGAGCACCAACTGCGCCCCCATCGGGAGGACCGTGAACCTCAAAACCTATCTACAGGATGATCAGTAATGAAAAGTATCGCGGGCATAGATTAATACGATTAAACATGGCGGCATAACAAGTGACAAGCTAAATTTGTATACAGGGTGTCTCGAAAAATAAAACCAAGTTAGTTTTGAATGCAAATGTTACCTAGGGGCGTATTAAATAAATATTTATAGAGGTACAGGGTGTCTCGTAATATACAGTCGACGTGCCACATTCGTATACAGGGGATACCGAAAATGCCAATAAAGAAAATGTTGTATGCAAAGGTTGCGCATTAAAGATATATTTATAGAGATACAGGGTGTCTCTTAAATTACAATTAACGTGCCACATTCGTATACAGGGTGTACCGAAAATGCCAACCAAGCTAATATTGAATGCAAACATTGCGTATTAAAGCATAATTATAAACGTACAGGGCGTCTCGTAAATTACAGTCGACACGCTAAATTCATATACAGGGTGTCGGCATATCAAATTACGCAGTGCAACATATACAGAGGGGCCCGAAATAAATCAATCAATGAATGCAAAAGTTGTGCAGAGACGTATTAAGGAAATATTGAAAAACATACAGGGTGGCTCGTAAATACCAATAGACGTGCCGTATTCATATACAAGGTGTTCCGAAAATTACCACCAAGTAAATGTTGAATTCATACGTTGAGTATTAAAGCAGTATTTATAAATGTACAGGGCGTCTCGTAAATTACAGGTGACACGCTTAACGGCTTAATAAATTACGGGATGCAACATATACAGGGTGCCCTCCAATAAACAAATAGCTACAAATAATGAGCAACGTTTACGTTAATTTAAATAATTAATTGTTATTGGCAACAAAACGTAAATTTAATAAAATTGGAATTAATTGTCTGACAATATACAGGGTGTTTCAAGAAATACAGACTATTCTGAAGCTGCTGTCTTATTCAGTCTTCCCTTTGAATGAATGAAAATATACAGAGTGCCTCGTAATTTACAATTGACGTGCTGCATTCATATACAGGGTGTCCCCGAAAATAATTACCAGCCAAGAAATGCATAAATATTTGTACGCAGGATTAATTATGGCGAAATAACTAATCACGTAATGCAACGTATACAGAGTGTCCCAAAATAACTCAACTACAAAAAAATGAGTAATATTTATATTGATTTAAATAATTAATTGTTATCGGCAACTAAACGAAAATTAAATCTGATTGAAATTAATTGGCTGACAATATACAGAGTGTTTAAAGAAATAGAGACCATTCTGAAGCTGTTGTCTTATTCAGTCTTCTTTTTTAATGCAAATGGTGTGCAAAGACGAATTTAAAAAATATTTGAAAATATACAGGGTGTCTCGTAATTTACAATTAACACGTTGTATTCGTATACAGGGCGCAAATAATCACGAGCCAAGAAATTAAGAAACATTTGTATTTACCGCAGGATTGATTATGGGGACATTACAAATTACGCAATGCAATATATACAGTGTGTCAACAAAACGGAAATTTAATCCATTTGAGATTATTGCCTGACAATATACAGGGTGTTTCCAGCAATTATGGAGCTGCTTTCTTATTCAGACTTCCTTTTGAATGCAAAAGTTGTGCATAGACGAACAAACGAAATATTTGAAAATATACAGAGTGCTTCGTAATTTACAATTGGTGCGCTGCATTCATATACAGGGTGTCCCCGAAAATAATTACCAGCCAAGAAATGCATAAATATTTGTACGCAGGATTAATAATGGCGAAATAACTAATCACGCAATGCAACGTATACAGAGTGTCTCAAAATAACTCAACTACAAAAAAATGAGTAATATTTATGTTAATTTAAATAATTAATTGTTATCGGCAACTAAACGAAAATTAAATCCTATTGAAATTAATTGTCTGACAATATACAGAGTGTTTAAAGAAATAGAGACCATTCTGAAGCTGCTGTCTTATTCAGTCTTCCTTTTGAATGCAAAAGGTATGCAGAGACGATTTTACAAAATATTTGAAAATATACAGAGTGCCTCGTAATTTTCAATTGCCGTGCTGCATTCATATACAGGGTTTCCCCGAAAATAATACCATTTACTATTTATTTACAATTTGATTTTCTCCCTTATTTAATCCTGAAATATTGTCAAATTTTCAGGAGAATTAGTTTCAGGTGTACTAAACACGAATCTGATATCAAATTTGCAAATGATAAATTTTCAGAAATTTCAGTTATAGCTAACCAATACTTGTCAATGCAGAAAGTTATATGTCTGATTTTCTCCATTAATTAATACTGAAACTTTGTCAAATTTTCAGGAGAATTAGTTTCAGGTGTACACGAATCTAATTGCCAGCAAAGCTGTAGATATTCTGTGATGATTTTGTGAGGTGTGCCCCAGGGGTCGTCCTTGGGGGCTCCGTTGCTGCCGCAGACCGGGAAATTCGATGAGCACCTAACGTGGCTCACTCGACGCGCCGTTTGATGGGCTAATTTCCTTCGGAAAACTCAATCGCTCGGGGCTAATATTGAATTTATCGCGGCCTACTCGAGTAACCTTTGCAGGATGTGCACGTGGACGTGTCCAATCAGCTGATAAATCAATAGGCAGGTGAAATCAGCGGAGATTTTATTATTAGCTGATTCAAAATTAGGTATTTTAGTAATAACTATTTGGACCCTAATTTTGAATCAGCTAATAATCTTACTAGATTTCACTAGTCACTAGCCACTAGCCTTCACTAGATTTGAGGTTGATATTTTGATAATTTGACATGTGATTTTCTTAAATTTTACTCGAATAGTTTTCGTTGTTTTTCTTATCAGTTATTACCCTGCTCTCAATTTTTCATATCCTCGCCGTTTTTCTTATCGCCTCTGCTGAATAATGGACTCGCGAATATCCATATTCTTCCACTTGCTGCGGACTCGAGGGCTTTAAGCGCTATTTAATGTCTTCATTACGGGCGGCTGGCTTCGGCCGGGGAATCCATCATGCGGGGCTGACGTGCGCCCCCTTGGGGGTGCCCCGAGGGGGGCCACACGTGCGACCCCAGTCGAGTTACGGGGTTTTTCCTCGGCGGCGATGTGAGCACCAGGAAGCGAGGGAAATGCAAATTTTTCCGGTTTGTTTTGCGGGAGTTTCCTTTCCTGTTTGCGCCGCGAGGGAATTCGTTGCCAGAGATTACCACATCAAATGGCACAATAGAGAACTCACGACAGTATATGGGGTAATAATAATAATAATAATAATAATAATAATATATATCATTATTACATCTCACCAGTAATCAACCCTAGTATACAATATTACGCTTTTTTTTTTTTTTTCTTCCAACGAGACTTTCATTACTTTATATTATAATTACATTGTTTTACAAATAATTAGAATGTATAGGCGGAAAGACCGCAGGTCGATAGCCAATAAAATATTGTTACTACTACTTATAATAATAATAATAATAATAATAATAATAATAATCCGTACAACTCCTCCAATCATGAGCAAGGCGCGGATTTCTAGGTATTATGCTATACATCAGTTTTAATAGCAGACCAAAATGACCTCGTATCTATACGAATTTCAGCAAATGAAGTAACGTGACAAAATTTTTGTTGTGCTTTTATGCATATTTTCCGTTTTTAAGCTTATAATTGCTTTTTTGTGCTTATTTGCTTGTTTCTCAATTTTATAGCATATTATTTATATTAGCTAGGAATATATTTTGTAGCACATTATTGTAATGAGAATTCAGTATTAATATTACTCCGTTACGTCTAGAGTGCTTGATAATCACAAAATCATCAACAAAGCGGTGATATTTGGTAAACAAAACTTAATTATTTCGGGGATTGTCCTATTTTTACGTGCACTGAACGCATCTGGGGCAAGTGTGCTATCAATTCACTCCAATTTATCTCAATCTTCAGTGCGTTGTGCTTGTGCCTTGTGTGTATCACGTGTTTATCCAATTTTTACGTGCCCAGAACGCATCTGGGGCAAGTGTGCTTTCAATCCAGTCCAATTTATCTCAATCTTCAGTGCGTTGTGCTTGTGCCTTGTGTGTATCACGCGTTTATTCAATTTTTACGTGCACAGAACGCATCTGGGGCAAGTGTGCTATCAATTCAGCCGAATTTATCTCAATCTTCAGCGCGTTGTGCTTGTGCCTTGTGTGTATCGCGTGTTTATCCAATTTTTACATGCACAAAACGCATCTGGGGCAAGTGTGCTATCAATACAGCCCAATTTATCTCAATCTTCAGTGCGTTGTGCTTGTGCCTTGTGTGTATCACGTGTTTATCCAATTTTTACGTGCACAAAACGCATCTGGGGCAAGTGTGCTATCAATCCAGCCGAATTTATCTCAATCTTCAGTGCGTTGTGCTTGTGCCTTGTGTGTATCACCTGTTTATCCGATTTTTACGTGCACAAAACGCATCTGGGGCAAGTGTGCTATCAATCCAGCCGAATTTATCTCAATCTTCAGTGCGTTGTGCTTGTGCCTTGTGTGTATCACGTGTTTATCCAATTCTTACGTGCACAAAACGCATCTGGGGCAAGTGCACTATCAATTCAGCCGAATTTATCTCAATCTTCGGTGCGTTGTGCTTGTGCCTTATGTGTATCACGCGTTTATCCAATTTTTACGTGCACAAAACGCATCTGTGGCAAGTGTGCTATCAATTCAGCCGAATTTATCTCAATCTTCAGTGCGTTGTGCTTGTGCCTTGTGTGTATCACGTGTTTATCCAATTTTTACGTGCACATAACGCATCTGGGGCAAGTGTGCTATCAATTCAGTCCAATTTATCTCAATCTTCAGTGCGTTGTGCTTGTGCCTTGTGTGTATCACGTGTTTATCCAATTCGTACGTGCACAAAACGCATCTGGGGCAAGTGTGCTATCAATTCAGCCCAATTTATCTCAATCTCCAGCGCGTTGTGCTTGTGCCTTGTGTGTATCACGTGTTTATAAATTTTCTTGTATATGCCGAAAGTAAAACCTTCCGTCGATGAATGGATCCGTGGATTAAGAATGTGCTTATAAAATACAAGTGATATGACGGCAAAAATTGCGAGTAAAACGGATTTTCAGCGCTTCGGAGTCCGCAAATTCGCGCAATAACGAGGCGGAAGGGTTGTCTGAACAGCATCCCTTGGCAAAGGGATGAATTACCCGCGGAGGGTGGGAGGACTTCCGGTTACGGTTCCACCGCGGCGTTCCGCTGAAAGCCTTCCCTGGACAAATTGCTTCCTGCCAAGGGAAAACGGGACAATGGAGGAGACGGTCGTTGTTCCCGTTTTAATTCACTTACACAGGCAGAGTGTAATAACGAAGCGAGATGTAACGAGATGATACGTCTGCTTGTTAGGGCTGCTCCATAATTAGGGCATAAATTAATAATTTGAAAAGAAAACGGCTCGGAAATTGGAGCAAATACGTCGCAATTGCTAAGAAATTAAATTCTATAGCTTTGTTGTCATTATTTATAACTATTATGGCATTATACTAACCTCAAAATAACCATATTTTAACCACCAACTGTTAAAATGACAGTCTTTTAACCAACAACTGTCAAAGTGACAGCATTTGAACCACCAGCTATCAAAGTGACAGTATTTTAACCACCAACTGAAAAGTGACAGTCTTTTAACTACCAACAGTCAAAGTGACAGCTTTTAACCACCAACTGTCAAAGTGACATGTGAATCAAAATAAAACTGTCAATTGTCAATAGTTGTTTCAGTAATAGCTAATCTATATTTGTCAATTGAGAAAGTTAAGTGTTTGATTTTCTCCCTTATTTAATCCTGAAACTGTCAAATTTTCAGGAGAATTAGTTTCAAGTGTACTGTGCACTAATGTAATATCAAATTTGCAAATAATAAATTTTCAGAAATTTCAGTGATTGCTAACCCATACATGTCAATGCAGAAAGTTATATGTTTCATTTTCTATATTATGTAATACTGAAACTTCATCAAATTTTCAGGAGAATTAGTTTCAGGTGTACTGTACACGAATCTAATATCAAATTTGCAAATATTAAATTTTCCAAAATTTCAGTAATAGCTAACCCATACTTGTCAATTGAGAAAGTTAAGTGTTTGATTTTCTCCCTTATTTAGTACTGAAACTTCATCAAATTTTCAGTAGAATTAGTTTCAAGTGTACTGTATACGAATATAATGTCAAATTTGCAAATAATAAATTTTCAAAAATTTCAGTAATAGCTAACCCATACTTATCAATTGAGAGAGTTAAGTGTTTGATTTTCTGCCTTATTTAATACTGAAACTTTGTCAAATTTTCAGGAGAATTAGTTTCAGGTGTACTGTACACGAATCTAATATCGAAAGAGTCGAAAAAGTCGTCTTTAATCTTTTAAAATGGCATTCGTCTGGCCTTAAGCTGCAAATTATACGTTAAAGTACTATAATGTAGTTATTATTAACCTCATGCTCTGTATAGTTGATAATTCTTACGTTTTACGTTACAGTATTATAATGTGATCATTATCAACCTCATACTTTGTATAATCGATAATATGGCATGTAATCGGACTTAAAAAGAGTAGTTAGACTATGGGGATTCCACTTCACCTCCAGCAGAGAATAAAAAATAAAAATAAAAATGCAATAGATTCAAAAATGCTTTTTAAGTAGTTAGACTATGGGGATTACACTTCACCCCCAGAAGAGATTTCGATTAATTTAATTACTCGCGATTTTCGCAATCAACCCATTGTTACTGCTCGCAGTGATTGATTAAAACCGCGAATTAAAAGCGTAAATTAAATTGATCAAAATCTCTGCTGGGGGTGAAGTGGAATCCCCATAGCCTAACTACTTAAAAAGCATATTTGAATCTATTGCATTTTTGAATCTATATTTTTTAAATCTCTGCTGGAGGTGAAGTGGAATCCTTATGAAATCATAGTCTAACTACTTAAAAAACGTGGAAGTGGAATCCCCATAGTCTAACTACTTAAAAAAGCATTTTTGAATCTATTGCAATTTTGAATCTATTTCTTTTTAAATCTCTGCTGGAGATGAAGTGGAATCCTTATGGAATCATAGTCTAACTACTTAAAAAACGTGGAAGTGGAATCCCCATAGTCTAACTACTTAAAAAAGCATTTTTGAATCTATTGCATTTTTGAATCTATTTTTTTTAAATCTCTGCTGGAGGTGAAGTGGAATCCTTATGGAATCATAGTCTAACTACTTAAAAAACGTGGAAGTGGAATCCCCATAGTCTAACTACTTAAAAAAGCATTTTTTAATCTATTGCATCTATTTCTTTGTAAATCTCTGCTGAAGGTGAAGTGGAATCCTTATGGAATCATAGTCTAACTACTTAAAACACGTGGAAGTGGAATCCCCATAGTCTAACTACTTAAAAAAGCATTTTTGAATCTATTGCATTTATAAATCTAGTTTTTTTAAATCTCTGCTGGAAGTAATGTGGAATCCTTATGGAATCATAGTCTAACTACTTAAAAAACGTGGAAGTGGAATCCCCATAGTCTAACTACTTAAAAAAGCATTTTTGAATCTATTGCATTTTTGAATCTATTTTTTTTTAATCTCTGCTGGAGGTGAAGTGGAATCCTTATGGAATCATAGTCTGACTACTTAAAAAACGTGGAAGTGGAATCCCCATAGTCTAACTACTTAAATAAGCATTTTTGAATCTATTGCATTGTTAAATCTATTTTTTTTAAATCTCTGCTGGAGGTGAAGTGGAATCCTTATGGAATCATAGTCTAACTACTTAAAAAACGTGGAAGTGGAATCCCCATAGTCTAACTACTTAAAAAAGCATTTTTGAATCTATTGCATTTTTGAATCTATTTTTTTTAAATCTCTGCTGGAGGTGAAGTGGAATCCTTATGGAATCATAGTCTAACTACTTAAAAAACGTGGAAGTGGAATCCCCATAGCCTAACTACTTAAAAAAGCATTTTTGAATCTATTGCATTTTTTAATCTATTTCTTTTTAAATCTCTGCTGGAGGTGAAGTGGAATCCTTATGGAATCATAGTCTAACTACTTAAAAAACGTGGAAGTGGAATCCCCATAGTCTAACTACTTAATAAAGCATTTTTGAATCTATTGCATTTTTGAATATATATTTTTTTAAATCTCTGCTGGAGGTGAAGTGGAATCCTTATGGAATCATAGTCTTACTACTTAAAAAACGTGGAAGTGGAATCCCCATAGTCTAACTACTTAAAAAAGCATTTTTGAATCTATTGCATTTTTGAATCTATTTCTTTTCAAATCTCTGCTGGAGGTGAAGTGGAATCCTTATGGAATCATAATCTAACTACTTAAAATACGTGGAAGTGGAATCCCCATAGTCTAACTACTTTAAAAAGCATTTTTGAATCTATTTTTTTTAAATCTCTGCTGGAGGTGAAGTGGAATGCTTATGGAATCATAGTCTAACTACTTAAAAAACGTGGAAGAGGAATCCCCATAGTCTAACTACTTAAAAAAGCATTTTTGAATCTATTGCATTTTTGAATCTATTTCTTTTTAAATCTCTGCTGGAGGTGAAGTGGAATCCTTATGGAATCATAGTCTAACTACTTAAAACACGTGGAAGTGGAATCCCCATAGTCTAACTACTTAAAAAAGCATTTTTGAATCTATTGCATTTTTGAATCTATTTCTTTGTAAATCTCTGCTGGAGGTGAAGTGGAATCCTTATGGAATCATAGTCTTACTACTTAAAAAACGTGGAAGTGGAATCCCCATAGTCTAACTACTTAAAAAAGCATTTTTGCATCTATTGCATTTTTGAATCTATTTCTTTTTAAATCTCTGCTGGAGGTGAAGTGGAATCCTTATGGAATCATAGTCTAACTACTTAAAACACGTGGAAGTGGAATCCCCATAGTCTAACTACTTAAAAAAGCATTTTTGAATCTATTGCATTTTTGAATCTATTTCTTTTTAAATCTCTGCTGGAGGTAAAGTGGAATCCTTATGGAATCATAGTCTAACTACTTAAAAAACGTGGAAGTGGAATCCCCATAGTCTAACTACTTAAAAAAGCATTTTAGAATCTTTTTTTTTTTAAATCTATTTTTTTAAATCTCTGCTGGAGGTGAAGTGGACTCCTTATGGAATCATAGTCTAACTACTTAAAAAACATTTTTGAATCTATTGCATTTTTTAATCTATTTTTTTAATTTTTTTGTCTGCAGGTTTGCTGCTGGTGGAAACTGGCTGGCTGGTGATAGGAATCGTCTGGCTGATCTGCTTCTACCCGGACTGCCCCATTGATAAAGCGAAGCAGACTGTTCTAGGTAATAAAATACCCCAAAAGGTCGGACTTACGCGCCCCTCCGGCTTAATTGCGACCCCAAAACGGCCCATAAATTAGACACGTCCGCGTTTTTATGCAATAAGCGCAGGTTTTATGGCCCGGATGATTTACTTGGGGCGTTTAAACCAAGTTTATGCGGGATTATAAGGGCATATTTCAATATACGAGGCGCGCATTCAATAAATTAACTGTGCGAGAACAATTTGGTCCTTATATGTCTATTAAAAATCGCAGTGGCATCTGTCATCTGTCATCTGGCTGTCAAAGTGACAGGCGTCTAACCACGAACTGTCAAAGTGACAGGCGTCTGACCACCAACTGTCAAAGTGACAGCCATCTAACTACAAACTGTCAAAGTGACACCCGTCTAACCACAAACTGTCAAAGTGATAGTCTTTTAACAACCAACTGTCAAAGTGACAGTCTTTTAACCACCAACCGTCAAAGTGACATGTGAATCAAAGTGAAACTATCAATACTAGTCAATGCAGAAAGTTATATGTTTGATTTTCTCCCTTATATAATACTGAAACTTTGCCAAATTTTCAGGAGAATTAGTTTCAGGTGTACTGTACACGAATATAATATCAAATTTGCAAAGGCTTCGCAGTCCAGAGGGGTGCAATAAGTTTTAATAACTACATCAAACTTGCGAATCAAACTCCCGTACATTTGGAAGAGAAAAAATCGCGTAATTAATAGGGGATTGGGGGAAGTTTTCAAGTTCCCACGGAGATTAATTACTCACGTAGTCCAGAACTTTTCCACCCTTCATCGCTTGCCGCGTTTTTTTTTCGTGTTCATCCCCAAATCTCGGAGGGGCAATCGATCAGGGCACTTCATCCAGGGCGCATTTGTAGGTACAAACCTACAGGAACTCCGTGCCGGGAATCTGGAAGGATCCACCTTCATCCCGGAGGGGATGGGGGTGAATGAAGCACACTCGACGGCGATGATGCGATCTGGCGTTGGGGGTTGGGGGGTTGTTTGCCTGGAGAGGCAGGAATGGGGGGTGCTAAGGGAAGTGGATGATGGCAATTGTAGATACAGACGTTTCCAATATGTTCCAAATTAGAACGATCAGCGAGGCTTTGGATGTACGGACAGCTGCAATTGTTTGGGGGTCATTTGTATATAGGTTTGCTTTGTTTAGCTGCAATGACCAATTGTTTGGGGATCAATTGTTTATTTACGTTATTTTGTTTAAGGCCACGCCCACGCTAGGATACTAGCGCTGGTGTTTGTTTTTAATATTCAACAGTTCCTGCTTTTGTTTCAAAAAAACTAAATTTATAGTAGTACAGAACATTGGATTACTAATAAATTTATAACTTTTAGAAAATTGTTAATAACATTTAACGTGAATAGTAATAGATGATAAGAAATCAAGTTGAGCACAATCATAAGAGTCAAAGGAAGTATTAAAATTGATAATGAGAAGTTATTATTATTATTGATTGTTATAATTTTGAAGATCTCAATGGGACTTTGATGATTGATAACATTTTAGTTCTTTTGATCTTCTTTCTAGGTCTTGTCTTTGTTATATTTTCGAAAATTTTTAGGGCTTATCGTGTGCAATTGGTGCATCTTGGTGTCGATCGTGGTGACCGTATGGTGCACCTATGACGCTGCTGGGCGCTCCTGGGTGAAGATGAAGAAGTACCAAAGGTCCATGAGGGAGAGCGAGAGCAAGTACCAGTACAAGAGGTCAGGGAGCACCAGAAACTGGAGGCAGAGGTAAAGCGCAATGTTGGTGGTCAAAAAGATTGTAGTCATAAAATTGATGAGCTAGAAGTCAAGTTGAGAACAATCGTAAAGGTCAAGGGAAGTCATAAAAGTCCAAGTTTGACTGTGCTTAAGTCAAAAGATGTCATAAAATTGATGACAGGAAGTGAAGTTCATAACAGTAATAGATGATAAGAAATCAAGTTGAGCACAATCATAAAAGTCAAAGGAAGTCAAAAAATTGATAATGGGAAGTCCAAGTTAAGCACAGTCATAAAAGTCAAAAGATGTCATAAAATTCATGACACTTAGTGAAGCTCAGAACAGTAATAGATGATAAGAAATCAAGTTGAGCACAATCATAAAAGTCAAAGGAAGTCATAAAATTGATAATGGGAAGTCCAAGTTAAGCACAGTCATAAAAGTCAAAAGATGTCAGGAAGTGAAGTTCATAACAGTAATAGATGATAAGAAATCAAGTTGAGCACAATCATAAAAGTCAAAGGAAGTCATAAAATTGATAATGGAAAGTCTAAGCACAATCATAAAAGTCAAAAGATGTCATAAAATTGATGACAGGAAGTGAAGTTCAGAAGAGTAATAGATGATAAGAAATCAAGTTGAGCACAATCATAAAAGTCAAAGGAAGTCATAAAATTGATAATAAGAAGTCCAAGTTAAGCACAGTCATAAAAGTCAAAAGATGTCAGGAAGTGAAGTTCATAACAGTAGTAGATGATAAGAAATCAAGTTGAGCACAATCATAAAACTCAAAGGAACTCATAAAATTGATAATGGTAAGTCCAAGTTAAGCTCAGTCATAAAAGTCAAAAGATGTCATAAAATTGATGACAAAAAGTAAAGTTCAGAACAGTAATAGATGATAAGAAATCAAGTTGAGCACAATCATAAAAGTCAAAGGAAGTCATAAAATTGATAATGGGAAGTCCAAGTTAAGCACAGTCATAAAAGTCAAAAGATGTCAGGAATTGAAGTTCATAACAGTAATGATGATAAGAGAAAGAAGATGATAAGAAATCAAGTTGAGCACAATCATAAAAGTCAAAGGAAGTCATAAAATTGATAATCGAAAGTCCAAGTTAAGCACAGTCATAAAAGTCAAATGATGTTATAGAGTTGATGACGGGAAGTCAAGTTGAGCATAATTATAAGGGCTAAGGAAAGTCATAAACTTGATAATTGGAAGTCCAAGTTAAGCACAGTCATAAAACTCAAATGATGTCATAAAATTGATGACAGGAAGTGAAGTTCAGAACAGTAATAGATGATAAGAAATCTAGTTGAGCACAATCATAAAAGTCTAAGGAAGTCATAAAATTGATAATGGGAAGTCCAAGTTAAGGACAGTCATAAAAGTCAAATGATGTCAGGAAGTGAAGTTCATTACAGTAATACATGATAAGAAATCTAGTTGAGCACAATCATAAAAGTCAAAGGGACTCATAAAATTGATAATGGAAAGTCCAAATTAAGCACAGTCATAAAAGTCAAAAGGTGTCATAAAATTTCTGACAGGAAGTGAAGTTCAGAACAGTAATAGATGATAAGAAATCAAGTTGAGCACAATCGTAAAAGTCAAAGTTTTAGTATTAAATAAGTAAGAAAGTCATAAGTAGGTTAAGTTAGGTTAGGTTATCTCTATTACTGAAAGTTTTGAAAATTCATTTATTGCATATTAATTACCAGATATCTCTTCAGTATTCCTGAAGCTAATTCTCATGAAAAATTGGCAAAGTTTCAGTATCAAATAAGTGAGAAATTCAAGAGTAGGTTACGTTAGGTAAGGTTAGGTTAGCTTATATCTATTACTGAAAGTTTTGAAGATTTATTTATTGTATATTAAATATTAGATTTGTGTTCAGTATACCCGAAGCTAATTCTCCTGAAAATTTAACAAAGTTTCAGTATTAAATAAGTGAGAAAATCAAAAATAGGTTAGGTTAGGTTAGGTTATCTCTATTACTGAAAATGTTGAAGATTTATTTATTATATATTTAATATTAGATTTGAGTTCAGTATACCTGAAACTAATTCTCCTGAAAATTTGATAAAGTTTCAGTATTAAATAAGTGAGAAAGTCAAAACTAGGTTAGGTTAGGTTAGGTTAGGTTAGGTTAAGTTAGGTTAGGTTAGGTTATCTTTATTACTGAAAGTTTTTATTTATTGTATATTAAATATTAGATTTATATTCAGTTTCATATTTGATATGTTTAAATAGTGATATCTCTAGAACTATCGTATCAATATTAGTGCAATTTATTACTGATATAAAGTGATATACAAGTATATACTGTGCTAAATTAAATTAATATCCAATGAACGATTATTGAGATATGGTAATTTTCAAAAGAGCTTGATATTTGGATGTAATTTGAAGACTTTATCTAATTAAGATCATACATAAAAATAGTGATATCTCTATAACTAACGTATCAATATTGATGCAATTTATTACTGATATAAAGTGATATACAAGTATATAGTGTGCTAAATTAAATTAATATCCAATGAACGATTATTGAGATATAGCAATTTTCAAATGAGCTTGATATTTGGGTGTAATTTCAAGACTTTCTCTAATTAAGATCATACATAAAAATAGTGATATCTCTATAACTAACGTATCAATATTAATGCAATTTATTGCTGATATAAAGTGATATACAAGTATATAGTGTGATAAATTAAATTAATATCCAATGAAAGATTATTGAGATATGGCGATTTTCAAATGAGCTTCAAATGAACTAGGGAGAACCAATTTTGGTTTCATTTCAGGAAAGTGGGTACTTATAAGTACTAATTTTTGTTTCACTTCAGAAAGGTGGACACCTACAAGTACCAATTTTGGTTTCATTTCGGGAAAGTGTGTACCAATAAACGCCAATTTTAGTTTCACTTAGGGAAAGTGGGTACCTATAAGTATCAATTTTCGTTTCACATCAAGAAGGTGGGTACCTAGAAGTACCAATTTGCGTTTCACTTCGGGGAAGTAGGTACCTATAAATACCAATTTTGGTTTCATTTCAGGAATTTAGGTACCTATAAGTACTAATTTTTGTTTCACTTCATAAAAGTGGGAATGATTACGTAGACTCATTGGTATTTCAAAATTGGTACTTATAGGTACATGCCAAGCAATTTTGAAGTACCAATCTGTGTACGTAATCATGCTTTAATTGGTCATCATAAATCATCACTTACAAAATTGCTTGGCGAGTAACTCCAAGTTCCAATTTTCGTTTAACTTCTGGAAAGTGGGTACCTATAAGTACCAATTTTCGTTTCACTTCGGGGAAGTGGATACCTATAAATACCAATTTTGGTTTCATTTCAGGAAAGTGGGTACCTATAAGTACTAATTTTTGTTTCACTTCAGAAAGGTGGATACCTATAAGTACCAATTTTGGTTTCATTTTGGGAAAGTGGATACCTATAAATACCAATTTTGGTTTCATTTCAGGAAAGTGGGTACCTATAAGTACTAATTTTTGTTTCACTTCAGAAAGGTGGATACCTATAAGTACCAATTTTGGTTTCATTTTGGGAAAGTGGGTACCTATAAATTCCAATTTTAGTTTCACTTAGGGAAAGTGGGTACCTATAAGTATCAATTTCTGCTTCACATCAAGGATGTGGGTACCTAGAAGTACCAATTTTCGTTTCACTTCGGTAAGGTGGGTACCTATAAATACCAATTTTCGTTTCATTTTGGGAAAGTGGGTACCAATAAGTACCAATTTTCGTTTCACTTTTCAGGAAGGTACTCAGGGCGTACCAGGACAGCTGGCACCAGCGCTGCAGGTTCCTCTTCTGCTGCATGAGCCCCTCCGACAGGAACAGGAACTCCTTCACGGACATCGCCCGTCTCCTCTCCGACTTCTTCAGGGACCTGGACGTGGTACCATCGGACGTCATTGCGGGTCTGGTACTGCTCAGGAAGTTCCAGAAGATCGAGAGGAAAGCCATAGTCGAACACGTGAGTATTTCAGAGAAGACTTTTGCAGATGGTACCAATAAATTGTCAAACGATCAACACACAAGAAGCTTCAATTTTTCCAAGTACTCGCTTCTACTAGAAGTCCAAAAAAACAAATTGAAGAACTAAATTATCAAACCATCAACACACAAGAAGCTTCAATTTTTCTAAATACTCGCTTCTACGAGAAGTCCAAAAAAATTGAAGAACAAAATTATCAAACCATCAACACACAAGAAGCTTCAGTTTTGCCAAATACTCGCTTCTGCTAGAAGTTAAAAAAATATATTGAAGAACCAAATTACCAAACCATCAACACACAAGAAGCTTCTATGTTTCCAAATATTCGCATCTAATGGAAGTCCAAAAAAAAAATGAAAGGACCAAATGATCAAACCATCAACATACAAGAAGCTTCAATTGTTCCAAATACTCGCTTCTACTAGAAGTCCAAAAAAAATTGATGAACGCAACAATTTTGAAATGATGTTTTTCTTCGGGGGAAGAATGTCAGGATGTCAGAGAAACTTTTTCAAATTTTTGTAGAACTTTTAGAGGAACTTTTAGAATTTCAGAAAAGGTTTTGCAGATGTTACCACTAAATTATCAAACCATCAAACACAAGAATCTTCAATTTTTTCAAATACTCGTATCTACTACAACTCCAGAAAGATGTTGAAGAGTCTTACATCTTTGAAATATGTTATGTTTTTTTTTCTTTTTCAGAGGAAGAATGACACTTATGAGTTCCTATCTGGAGTCGCCGTGACACCAAGGACACAGTTCCTTTCTCTGCACGAAGGCCAAGAGTTGGAACTCTTCCAGACGGTGATACACTTCGCCCATTACGCTGTTTGGGCGTACGGCTGGCCTATATACATCATGACTCAGAATATACCAGCAGTATGCCATCTTTGTGCCAATTTAAAGTGAGTCAAAATTTTCAAAATCTACCATTTGTAGCATATTTTTCAAAAATGTTATTCTGTTAGGTGTTGCTGCTTTCCCTGCCAAAAATCCCACAACACTGAGGTGGTCGACGACAACTGCTGCAACTGCAACTTCGCTGCCCTGCTGAAGCTCTCCGAGATTGGTAACATCGAGGTGATCTATGCAACTTACCACGTAGAAGTCGGGGAAACCCCCTTCTTCGTGGCCATCGATTACGACAAGCAGAACATCGTCGTCAGCATCAGAGGAACGTTAAGCATGCAGGTAATAGTTACAAAAAATGGTCACAGTTTAATTGAATAAACAACCCAATTCGTTGCTCCGTTATGCTTATGTAGCAAGGCTGCAATAATACAATAACAACATGACCATCACAATACGATATATGGTCTTCCAGTATAACCTGAGAGACTTGAATGCCTTTTTTGCCTTCAAATTTGCCCCAAATATCCATCATCTGCAAGTTTTCGATGTAATTTTGGAATATTCTAGGACATCCTGACAGACCTGAATATATATAACATGACCATCACAATACGATATATGGTCTTCCAGTATAACCTGGCAGACTTGAATGCTTTTTTGCCTTCAAATTTGCCCAAAATATCTATAATTTGCAAGTTTTTGATGTCATTCTGGAATCTTCTAGGACATCCTGACAGACCTTAATATATATAACATGACCATCATAATACGATATATGGTCTTCCAGTATAACCTGACAGACTTGGATCCTTTTTTGCCTTCAAATTTGCCCCAAATATCCATCATTTGCAAGTTTTCGATGTAATTTTGGAATCTTCTAGGACATTCTGACAGACCTGAATATATATAACATGACCATCACAATACGATATATGGTCTTCCAGTATAACCTGACCGACTTAAATGCGTTTTTGCCTTCAAATTTGCCCCAAATATCTATAATTTGCAAGTTTTTGATGTAATTTTGGAATCTTCTAGGACATCCTGACAGACCTGAATATATATAACATGGCCATCACAATACGATATATGGTCTTCCAGAATAACCTGACAGACTTGAATGCGTTTCGGCTTCAAATTTGCCCCAAATATCCATCATTTGCAAGTTTTCGATGTAATTTTGGAAATCTTCTAGGACATCCTGACAGATCTGAATGCCGAGGGCGAGACTCTGCCGGTGAACCCCGTCAAGGAGGAATGGCTGGGGCATAAGGGGATGGTTCAGGCGGCCCAGTACATCTACGAGAAGCTCAAGAAGGAGAACCTGATCCAAAGGGCGCTGTATGCCTCCCCCGAGAGGGGCACGATGGCCTTCAAGGTGGTCTGCGTGGGGCACTCGCTGGGGGCTGGCACCGCCTGCATCCTGGGAATCCTGCTGAAGCAGGACTATCCCGACCTGCAGAGCTACTGCTACTCACCCCCAGGAGGATTGTTGAGGTGATTCCAGCAAAAGTTTGATATGAAAGTCTCAATAAAGGGAAATGGATCTTAACTCAATCACAAATCTCATATCTCTCAATCTCAAATCTCGTTAATAAAGTAAAATGGATTTCACATCTCAAATTATTCAAATCTCTCAATCTCAAATCTCGTCAATAAAGTAAAATGGATCTCAAATCTCAAATTTTTCAAATCTCTCAAATCTCTCTTTTTTTAATTTAGCATGCCTGCTGTGGAGTATACAAAGTCCTTCACGATATCAGTGGTGATAGGCAAGGACGTGGTTCCAAGGATAGGTCTGCACCAGATGGAAGCCCTAAGAGCTGACCTCATCAACGCCATCAAGCGAAGTGTTGACCCTAAGGTCAGTACAATTTTTAGTTAGGCATTGCAATCGGATACTTTGTAGTTAGCAATGCTACTATATTATTGTTTTGATTGAAGACTTGCAGCAACATAATACTATATCATATTTCAATGGAATACTTCTTTGTAGCTAGTAATGATTCTATATCATTATTTTTGTAGAAAATATTAGGTTAGGTTATTTCCTCTTTTATCTCCAATAATAAGATCTTATTTAAATAACGATATCTCAAAAACTAACGTATCAATATTACTGCAATTTGTTTCTGATACTTTATGATAAATAGGTATTACACTTCTATAATTAAATTTGTATCTAATGGGCGATTATAGATATATTTGCATTTAAGTACCAACATACTATTTCAAAAACTAACATGTGTATCTGTCATTTTTCTCCAGATATCATATTAGTGATATCTCTAGAACTATCGTATCAATATGAATGCAATTAATTCCTGATATAAAGTGATATATAAGTATATGATATGTGAAATTAAATTAATATCCAATGAACGATTCTTGAGATATTTCAATTTTCATATGAGTTGGTGCAATTTTAAGCCTTTCTCCAATTAAGATCATACTTAAATATTTATATCTCTAAAACTATCGTATCAATATAAATGCAATTTAATACTGATATAAAGTAATATATAAGTATACAATGTGTCAAATTACTGTATTATCCAATTAACAATTCTTAAGATACTTCAATATTCATATGAGCTTTGATATTTTGGTGCAATTTCATGACTTTCTTAAATTAAGAGCAAACTTAAACACTGATATCTCGAGAACTATCGTATCAATATGAATGCAATTTATTACTGACATAAAGTGATATATAAGTATATAAATTGTAAAAATAAATTAATATCCCATGAACTATTGTTGAGATATTTCAATAATCATATAAACTTCGACATTTAGGTGCAATTTCAAGATTTTCTGCAATTAAGATCATACTTAAATAGTGATATCTCTAAAACTATCGTATCAATATGAATGCAATTAATTATTGATATAAAGTGATATATAAGTATACAATATGTAAAATTAAATTAATATCCAATAAACTATTCTTGAGTTTTCAATAATCATATGAACTTCGACATTTTGGTGCAATTTCAAGATTTTCTGCAATTAAGATCATACTTAAATAGTGTTATCTCTAAAACTATCGTATCAATATGAATGCAATTCATTGCTGATGTAAAGTAATATATAAGTATATAATATGTGAAATTAAATTAATAGCCAATGAATTATTGTTGAGATATTTCAATATTCATATAAACTACAATATTTTGGTGCAATTTCAAGATTTTCTGCAATTAAGATCATACTTAAATAGTGATATCTCTAAAATTATCGTATCAATATCAATGCACTTTAATACTGATATAACGTGATATACAAGTATACAATGTGTGGAATTGCAATGTTATCCAATGTACGATTCTTAAGATATTTTAATTTTCATATGAGCTTCGATATTTTGGTGTAATTTCAAGATTTTTTGGAATTTAGATCATACTAAAATAGTAATATCTCTAGAACTATCGTATCAATATGAATGCAATTTAATACTGATATAAAGGGATATATAATGTGTGGAATTACAATATTATTCAATGAACGATTTTTGAGATATTTTAATTTTCATATGAGCTTATATATTTAGGTGTCTTTTCAAGAGTTTCTGCAAACTTAAATAGTAATATCTCTAGAACTATCGTATTCATATAAATGAAAATAATTACCGATATAAAGTGATATATAGGTATACAATATGTAAAATAAAATTAATATCCAATGAACTATTCTTGAGATATTTCACTTTTCATATGAGCTTCGATATTTTGGAGCATAAATAATAATATCTCTAGAACTATCGTATCAATATAAACGAAATTTAATACTGATATAAAGTGATATATAGATATACAATATATGAAATGAAAATAATATCCAATGAACGATTCTTGCGATATTTTAATATTCACATGAACTTCGATATTTTGGTGCAATTTCAAGATTTTGCTACAATTAAGATCATATTTAAACAGTGATATCTCTAGAACTATCGTATCAATATGAATGCAACTTATTACTGATATTAAGTGATATATAACTATATAATATGTGAAATAAAAGTAATATCCAATGAACAACTCTTGAGATATATCAATTTTCATACAAGCTTAGATATTTTGGTGCAATTTCAAGATTTTCTGCAACTAAGATCATACTTAAATACTGATATCTCTGAAACTATCGTATCATTATAAATGCAATTTAATACTAATATAAAGTGATATATAGGTATACAGTATGTAAACTTAAATTAAGATCCAATGAACTATTGTTGAGATATTTCAACATTCATACGAGATTCGATATTTTGGTGCAATTTCAAGAGTTTCTGCAATTAAGATCTTATTTAAACAGTGATATCTCTAGAACTATCTTATCAATGTGAATGTAATTTATTACTGATATAAAGTGATATACAAGTATACAATATATGGTATCAAATTAATATCCAATGAACGATTCTTGAGATATGTCAATTTTCATATGAACTTGATATTTGGATGTAATATCAAACCTTTTTCCAAATAAGATCATACTGATATCTCTAGAATTATCGTATCAATATGAATGCTATTTATTACTGATATAACGTGATATATGAGGATATATCAAGCTAAGGTGAGCACAATTTTCAGTTAGCCGTTGCAATCAAATACTTTGTAGCTGTCAATACTACTATATAATTGTTTTTATGGAAGACTTGCAGAAAGAATGATACTATATCATTTTTCAGTGTAATACTTCGTTCTAGCTATTAATGATTCAATATAATTTTTTTGTGGTAGAAAATTTTTAGTCAGTCATTGTAATAAGATCCTGTGAAGCTGTTAATAGTAGTATATCATTGTTTTGATGGAAGATTTATAGCTACAAAGATACTATTTTGTTTCTCACTGGAATACTCCTTTGTAGCTACTAATGGTACTATATCACTTATTGTTTAGAGGTAGATATTTAGTTAGTCATTGCAATCAGATCCTTTGTAACTGCCAATGCTCAAATGCTAATGCTAATATCATTGTTTTAATGGAAGATTTATAGCTACAATAATACTATTTTGTTTCTCAGTGGAAGACTCGTTTGTAGCTATTAATGATACTGTATCATTTATTATTGTTTAGGGGTAGATATTTAGTCACTCATTGTAATCAGATCTTTTGGTAATGCTACTATATCTGCTTTGATGGAAGATTTGCAGCTACAATTATACTATATCATCTTTCAGTAGAAGACTCTTTCGAAGCTATTAATGATACTATATCATTTTTAGTAGAAGATTATTTGTCGTTATTATTGATACTATATCGTGGATGATTCTTTGTAGCTACTAATGATACTATATCGTGGAAGATTATTTGTAGCTTCTAATGATACTATATCATTTTTCAGTGAAAGACTCCTTTGCAGGTGTTAATGTTGCAATATAATTGTTTTGTGGAAATTTTTAGTGTCAGCCATTGCAATCAGATTCTTTGAACCTGCTAATGCAACTATATTATTGTTTTGATTGAAGATTGGTAGCAACAATGATACTGTATCACTTTTCAGTGAAAGACTCCTTTGTAACTATTAATGATACTTTATTTTTGTTCTCTTTATTGTGTGTTTTTGTTTGTGGAAGATGATACAGACTTATGATACTATATCGTGGAAGAATATTTGTAGCTACTAATAATACTATATCATATTTCAGTGGAAGGCTCCTTTGCAGTTGTTAATGATGCTATATCATTTTTTTAGTGGAAAATATTTAGTCAGTCATTGCAATCAGATCGTTTCTACCTGCTAAAGCTAGTATATCATTGTTTTGATTGAAGATTTGTAGGAACAATGATACTGTATCATTTTTGAGTGGAAGACTCCTTTATAACTATTGATGATCCTTTATCATTTTTGTTTGTGGAAGATTCATTTGTGGCTGCTAATGATACTATCTAATATTTTGTTAGATACTATATAATTTTTCAGTGGAAGGCACCTCTGTAGGTGTAAATGATACTATAATCATCTTTTCTGGTGGAAGATATTTAGTCAGTCATTGCAATCAGATCCTTTGTAACTACTAATGCTACTATATCATCTATCAGTGAATGACTCTTTCGAAGCTATTAATGATACTATATCATGTGTTGCTAGAAGATTCTTTGTAGCTACTAATGATACTATATCGTGGAAGATTCTTTGTAGCTACTAATGATACTATATCGTGGAAGATTCTTTATAACTACTAATGCTACTATATCGTGGAAGATTCTTTGTAGCTACTAATGATACTATATCGTGGAAAATTCTTTATAACTACTAATGATACTATATCGTGGAAGATTCTTTGTAGCTACTAATGATACTAAATAGTGGAAGATTCTTTATAACTACTAATGATACTATATCGTGGATGATTCTTTGTAGCTACCAATGATACTATATCGTTTTTCAGTGGAAGACTCCTTTGTAGCTATTAACGATACTTTATAATTTTTGTTAGTGGAAGATTTCTTTGTAGCTACTAATGATACTATATCATTCTATTGTTTTAGTGGAAGACGATAGCCTGCAGTGTACTCTGCTGCGGATGCGCGCCCGAGCCGACGTCAGCAGTGGAGATGTCCACCGGAGACGCCACAGTCAACGAGTACATGACCGCCAAAGACTCTGCACGAGTAAAGAAGGTCCATCCAGCGGACAGCTCCATAGCGCTGACCTCCCATCAACCTTTGTACCCTCCGGGAAGGATAATCCACGTGGTCAGGCACCATCCCACGAAAGGAGAGTAAGTATTCGAGTGGGAGGCGGATGGAAATGGTCGGCGAGAAGAAGATTGCTCAGATTAACAGATTCAAGTTGATGTACATCTTAAGTACTTCTTCAGAAGAAGATTGCTCAGTTTAACAGATGTAAGTTGATGTACATCTTAAGTACTACTTCTTCTTAAAGCCCCATCTCCTATCGGAGGTTGGAAATCATCATGGCAATCCTAACTTTATTAACAACTGTTCTAAATAGTTGGATTGATGTTAATCCAAACCTATCTTTAGTATTGATTTGATGCAAATACAGGAAGCGGATGAATCGTAACTTTCAAGCTTCACACGGATAATAAGTAGACTTGATAATAAATCTACTTATTATAGTAGACTATAGTAGTAGTAGATTATAGTAGACTAGTTCGGGGCCAGTTTTGGCCCCGAACCGTCCTAGCTTCACTACTTATTAGAAAATGCAAAAATCTGAATACACGTCATCTCTAGTTTTTTGGCAATTTGAATTTGAAGTTAGAGAATGTTCATAATTCTGTTTGAGCAAAATTTTGAGGCCAGTTTTGGCGCCGAACTGTCCTAGCTTCACTACTTATTAGAAAATGCAAAAATCTGAATACACGTAGTCTCGAGTTTTTTTGGCAATTTCAATTTGAAGTTGGAGAATGTTCATAATTCTGTTTGAGCAAAATTTTGAGTCCTGGTTTGAGCAATCTTCTTCCCGCCTTTGGGTCCCGGTGGCTCCAGGAGTCGTCAGTAACGCCGCTTTTTCATATTTCAGACAAAAGTATGAAAAAAGGTGGAGGTAAATAGCATTCACAGACCTAGTAGCTAAACTAAATGTCTGTGTACCGTACTTTCAATATTTTACAGAACATAGCAAACAAGTTCGTTCGGATGATAGTGGAGGGGGCGATGATGACTGATGACTGATGCGGGGCCACTTGTAGCACGTGTGCAGTGGCCCCACCCTACTGCCATCACGAGTCTGCGCGCGCTTGACTATGACCTGGAGGAAAATTGAAAGCGCGGTGTACACTGTGATGACTTGTCTTTGAGTAGCCCCTTTTTTTGGAGATGTGCATGTGTGTACCCCCGTGAGCCTTGGGCGTTTTTTTTTGTACTTTTGTGTGAACCAGGGGGGCGCCAGGTAGCCGCCCCCGCAGTCGGGCCCCCGATTGCAGGCCCCCTTATGTTTGCAGGCAGGCCCTGTCGAAGAAGGACCCCGTCTACCAGGCCCTTTGGGCCGGAAACGCCGACTTCGACGAGGTGCTCATCTCGCCGGTGATGATACAGGACCACATGCCGGACACCCTTCTGGACGCCCTCGGCAAGGTACGAACCGGAAGTGATGCTAGGCGGCGCCCCGTCGAGGCGATATCCGGTAGAGTAGCGTAGGCGGGGGCGGCGCCCGCCCCCGCGCCAAGGCGGCCGGGCGAGCCGCCCCCGGGACACGAACACTTGCCTGTCGCTGTTGTTTCTCTGTACACTACTAGTCTTACTACATAGTTATTATTTTTCTTTTGTTTTCACGTATGTTATTAGTAGTAAGGCTATGACAGTTCTGGGTCATTTTCGCCATAAGAAATACATGGGCCGATATTTCAATACTTACTTCCAGTCGAGCGAGCCGTTGCGTTTATGTTGGTCTGCCTAACATCAGTGCGGGACCCTCAGCCCCTCACGATATCCTCTTGTGCCCCTCCGCCCCTCACGATAGCCTATTGTGCCCGTTCCGCCTCTCAGCCCCTCAACCCCTCGCGATATTCTCTTGAGCCCCTCCGCCCCTCAGCCCTTCACGATATCATCTTCTGCCCCTCCACCCCTCAGCACCTCACGATATCGTCTTGTGCCCCTCCGCCCTTCAGCTCCTCAGCCCCTCCCGATATTCTCTTGTGCCCCTCCGCCCCTCAGACCCTCACGATATCATCGTGTGCCCCTCCACCCCTCAGCCCCTCACAATATCCTCTTGTGTCCCTCCACCACTCAGCCCCTCACGATATCCTCTTGTGCCCGTTCCGTCCCTCAGCCCCTCAGACCCTAACGATATTATCTTGTGACCCTCCGCCCCTCAGCCTCTCACGATATCCTCTTGTCCTCGTCCCACCCCTCAGCTCCTCACGATATCCTATTGTGCCCCTCCGCCCTTTATCCCCTTACGATATCCTCTTGTGCCCCTCCACCCCTCAGCCCTCACGATATCCTCTTGTGCCCGTTCCGCCCCTCAGCCCCTCACGATATCCTCTTGTGCCCCTCCGCCCTTCATCCCCTTACGATATCCTCTTTTAAACAGCATTAAATATCAAGGTGGTGTTGATGATGCAAAACGAGCTGTTTAAAAGAGGATATCGTGAGGGGCTGAGGGGCGGAGAGGCACAAGAGGATATCGTGAGAAGCTGAGGGGCTGAGGGGCGGAACGGACACAAGAGGATATCGTGAGGGCTGAGGGGTGGAGGGGCACAAGAGGATATCGTAAGGGGCTGAGGGGTGGAGGGGCACAAGAGGATATCGTAAGGGGCTGAGGGGTGGAGGGGCACAAGAGGATATCGTGCGGGGTTGAGGGGCTGAGGGGAGGAGGGGCAGAAGAGGATATCGTGAGGGGCTGAGGGGTGGAGGGGCACAAGAGCATATCGTGAGGAGCTGAGGGGTGGAGGGGCACAAGAGGATATCGTGAGGGGCGGAGGGGCTGAGGGGTGGAGGGGCACAAGAGGATATCGTAAGGGGCTGAGGCTCCCGCGCAGATATTAGGCAGCCCAACATACACCCACGGCTCGCTCGATCTGAACCAAGTAACAAAAAATCAACCCATGCATTTCTTATGGGGGGAAATGACCCAGAACTGTCATAGCCGCACTACTGTTATTGTTTTGTTTTTTCTGTGGTGCGAGAGACGGAGGAGGTTTTTTCGGTGTGCGTGGCGTAGGCGTAGGCTCCCCTTTCCCCCCTAAAATCCGGAACACACAGCACCACTCGCTTGTGTCGTATGATTTCCCATTATTATTTTTTTAAACTAATTTAATTGATTTGTAATTATTTATTTACCGTTTATTTTTTTGTAATATATTTTTACCGCTACTGTTTATTTTCGCCTCCCCATCCCCAAGCTCCGCCCCCACCCCAAAACCCATTTTCACTCTTTTTTGTGATTAATTTATGTGGTCAACTGATCGGGGGTCTCTTATTGGTTATCTTGCCTAGGTGGAGAAGGCAATTGGTAGGGAACATCATCCCCCAGGTTCACCCTTAGAGCTTAAGCCACCACCTCGAGACATAAGGTATCATCACCCCGAATTTATTTACATACAACTTTTTTCAGAGCTTATTTTTATTCTTGTTTTGTTCTTTTACCTCTCTTTATATCTCTATACGTATATATGCTAAGCGTCGATGTTTGTGCGTCCGACAAAAAAAAATACCGCGTCGTTCTTTTGTTATTTTGTACCAATTATTTGCCAAGACAACACTCTTTATGTCAGTCTGCTTATGTAACTGTAGATTCGCATAAAACGGATTTTCGTTGCACTTCCACACAAATGTTCCTCCACATGCAATCAATAATAACTTAATTACTAATCAATTAACGTATTTACTACGAAATTAATACATGCTTGCTTCAATTGCAAATATTGACGAATTAACAACTGCAAATGTTCATGTTTTCAATTGACGTCATTTTCAAAATTTCACAATTTTAGTAAACAAAGTTATAATTAATACATGCTTGCTTCAATTGCAAATATTGACCAATTAACAACTGCAAATTTTCATGTTTTCAATTGAAGTTATTTTCAAAACTTCCCAATTTTAGTAAAGAAAGTTATAATTAATACATGCTTGCTTCAATTGCAAATATTGACCAATTAACAACTGCAAATTTTCATGTTTTCAATTGAAGTTATTTTCAAAACTTCCCAATTTTAGTAAAGAAAGTTATAATTAATACATGCTTGCTTCAATTGCAAATATAGACGAATTAACAACTGCAAATGTTCATGTCTTAAATTGAAGTCATTTTCAAAACTTCACAATTTTATTAAAAAAGGTTATAATTGTTTAGCCTTACCAATTTGGATTTTCAATTTTATCAATTATTACCATTTCATCTCGAGATGGCCAAAGTTTTGATGTTTTTAACAGAAAAATCTTGAATTTTGATATTTATTTTGAAATACTTTTAATTTTGATGTTAAACAGCCAAATTTTGATTACTAACAAGGGTCAAAATTGTACAACTGCAAATTTTTATTTTTAAAATTAAGGAACTGCGAAATATGATAATTTCAAATCTGATTTATAAATTTCCATAATCAATAGATTATAGAAATATTTATCGAATTTTATTTATTAATTATTAACAATATTTATAATTTTCTATAATCATTTCTAATCATTCTGATCATTAAATCGAAGAACTGTGAATTTTGATGTCCCAATAAAAACTCTTCAAATTTTATTTCGAAATGTCAAATTTTGGTATTGACATGTTACTGTCAGTAGAATTTTGGCATTTGGGACTTTTTATAGAAAAGTAGAGTAGAATATTTAATTGTCTTCTAATTTGTCATCAGACATTTATAATGGTATACAGCAGAAATGTAGAAAATAGGAATCAGACAAAACAGCAGAAATGCAGAACATAGGAATAAGTTTGTCAAAAATACCAAATTTTGATATTCTTGATATGTTAGTAGCAAGCAGACATTTTGGAATTTGAGACTTTTCCAATACGTCAGTTTGCCTTAAGTTGTCAGTAGATATTTGCAAAATCATGAATTATAGAAAGAGTAGAACAGTAGTAGGAGTAATTTTCATCAAAATGTCAAATTTTGCAAGTCATATGTTTGCTGAAATCATAAATTTTGGAATTTTAGACTTTTACAAAGCACGAGTCTGCCTTTAATTGTCCTCAGATATATGCAATATTATGAAATAAGAAAAATAGTAGAACATTAGAAAATAGCAGTAGTTTTCATCAAAATGTCAAATTTTGGAAGCCATATGTTTGCTGAAATCATAATTTTTGGAATTTGAGACTTTTACAGTACCTCAGTTTGCCTTAAATTGTAAGCAGATATATGCAATATCATGAAATTAAAAAAAGTAGTAGAACAGTAGGAAATAGGAGTCATTTTCATCAAAATGTCAAATTTTGGAAATCATATGTTCGCTGAAATCATGAATTTTTGAATTTGAGACTTTTACAATACCTCAGTTTGCTTTAATTTGTCAGCAGATATATGTAATGCATTTACATTTAAAAATAACTGAAGACTAGTACAAAATAGTACCGATTTTTCACAAAATGCCAATTTTTGGTTTACTGGAAGCACAAATTTTGAAATTTGAGACTTTAACAATGCATCAGTTTGCCTTAAATTGTCAGCAGATATATGCAATATAGCAAAATAAGAATAAATAGTAGAACAGTAGAAAATAGGAGTAGTTTTCATCAAAATGTCAAATTTTTGGAGTCGTATGTTCGCTGAAGTCATGAATTTTAGAATTTGAGACTTTTACAGTACCTCAGTTTGCCTTAAATTGTCAGCAGATATATATCTGCTGACAATCTGCATTACTTAAATGTAATGCATTTACATTTAAAAAAAAACTGAAGACTAGTAGAAAATAGTACCGATTTTCCACAAAATGCAAAATTTTGGTTGGATGGGAGCACAAATTTTGGAATTTGAGACTTTTACAATGCACCTGTGGGCCTTAAATTATCAGCAGATATATGCAATAACATGAAATAAGAACAAATAGTAGAACAGTAAAAAATAAAAATAGTTTTTATCAAAATACCAAATTTTGATATTCATATGTTTGCTGAAAGTTTGAATTTTGGAATTTCAGGCATTTACAATGCGCCAATTTGCTTTAAATTGTCAGCAGATATATTCAATATCATAAAATAAGACAAATCAGTAGAAAATAAGAGTAGTATTTATCAAAATACCAAATTTTGATATTAATATGTTTGCTGAAAGCAAAAATTTTGAAATTTGAGCAGTCCCCAATATTTTAGTTTGTATTAAATTGGAATCAGATATTTATAATACGTTGAAATAAGAAAAAATAGTAGAACAGTAGATAATAGGAGTAGTTTTCATCAAAATACCAAATTTTGGTTTGCTGAAAGCACACATTTTGGAATTTAAGACTTGTATAATATCTCAATTTTCCTTAAATTGTCAGCAGATATATGTAATCCAATGAAATAAGAATAGTAGAAAATATTCCAGATTTTCCATAATATGCCTAATATTGATATTTACATATTTTGTTTTTGTTAAGTGTACTAATTTTGCAGCTTGATAATGATGTCAGTATTTGTGACAGCTAGCATTAATTTCGTAGAAAATATAATTATTTTCACATTTATTGGAACATTTTTTTGACCCAATTTGACAATTATTTGCCATCATTTTGAGTTTTATGTAGTAATTGAGAATATTTATACCGTTTGGAGGAACAAACACATCACACAGTGATAAAGTGACGATATTTATCTAACAAACTAGAAATTTTAGTGACACCGACAACATTAGAGAATTACGAATTTTAGACATCATTACAACATCTAAATTTTCAGAAACATTTGCTTCAAAATATACCTATTATAAAGTTCGAAGCTCTATTTTCAAAAATTTCGCCTTGCGGAATTACAAATGATACAAATGATACAAACCGGTAAAAGCTAATTTTTCAAAAACATGTTTCTGACAGAATTACGTATAAATTTTGAAGACGGTAACAGTAATTTTCAAAAATATCGCCCTACAAATTTTGATGTTCTGGAACAGCTAAATTTTCAAAAATGTCGCCTTGCGGAATTACAAATGAAATTTCTATAAAAGCCAAAATTTCAAAAAAATGTTTCTTACAGAACTGCAAATTTTGGAGAGTTGGAACAGCCAAATTTAACGTCATCGGTAAAAGCAAAATTTTGGAAAGTATTTGCTTACCGAATTGCATTTTACATTTACATTACATATTCTTGAGTATCTTTTAGAGACAAATTTTCAAAAATTGCTATTTAAATAGTTAAATAGTTTTGACATACCTGTAAAAACATTTGCTTAAAAAATTATAAATTCTAGAGTTTAGGTGACGGCCAAAATTTCTAAAATATTACAAATTTTGGAGTATCTGAGACAGCCAAACTTTCTAAAATATTGCAAATAGTAGTACCTGTAAGAGGCAATTTTTCGAAATGTATAACTTTTTTTGGAAAATCCGGCCCCCCAAAGAGCATGCCCTCTCTCCAATTCTCGTATTTATTTTGATTTCTTTGTTTGTGTCGATGTTGTTGGTATCCCCCCTTCTTGACCCCGCCGCTGCCTGGAGGTAGGTAAGCCCCGCTTTCCCCCCCAAGCAGAATCTCCCCCAAACACACATACACATACACACACACAAACGAGTGTTCTAGGCCCACTGGACCTAGGGCGGTCGTCCCCCCCAACCGCCCACAACCCGGGTGCCCCGCGAGACCTCTGACACCGCCGCTGTGTTCCCGCAGGTTATAACGACCCTGGGCCCCAGGAAGCCGCAGCGCCTGAGCACGTCGTGCACAACCCAGCAGCAGCTACTCCAGCAGCAGCAGCAGCAGCAGCCGTCGAAGAACTGGGGCGACTACGAGATCCTGGCCAGCCCGACGCCGCAGCACCGGGTCTACCTGGAGACGTCGTTCGCCTCGCTGCAGAGCCCCACGGGGGCCCAGCCGCCCCCCGGGGGGCCGCCCAGCAATGCCTCCTCCGTCACCAACGGGTACTTCTCGACGCGCAGCGAGCCGTCGCCGCTGCCCCCAACCGCCAACGTGGTCTTCTGCATGAACAAGAGGACGCGCAGCCAGCAGGATATCCAGGTGCACGTGCAGGTGCAGCCGGCGAAGAGCCTCAGCCTGAACCTCAGAAGGTTGGACTCCAATGATAGCAAGAAGATCGACCTGATCCACGATGATTGGTTTGGGCTGGCCCCGCTGGCGAGTCCCGAGAGCCTCTCGGAGCTGTCGAGCATCAGCTCGAGGGCTAGTTTTAACACGAATTTGGAGAGGGTACAGGTTCTTGGGGGTTCGTATGAGCTGAAGACGCCTAAGGTGATGAGGCGGACGCCGAAGATTAATAATAACCTGAGTACGTGTGCGGATGATATTAAGAGCGTCAGGTACTACCAGAAGCTGGGGCAGCTGTCCAAGCACACGAGGAGGTCGTCCGCCAACGGGGGTAGCATCACCAACTCCAGCAGCAACCTGAGCTTCGAGTCCGCGGCGAGTAACAGGTGCGAGGATGGCGTCGCGTGCGTCGGAATTGAGGAGGAAGCCCCCAGGGAGCCCCTAGTCAGCGGTGAGAGCGACGACTTCCAGTCCGTGGAGGACATCCTCGACAGCGTCATGGAGTCCGCCGGGTGCGCGGACTTCTTCAACTCGAACACCTCGTTCCTGGAGACGCACTTCGACGGCAGCATGTTCGAGGACTGCCCCAGGTCGTCGACCTCGCCGTCGGTCGTCCTCTCGCCGTGCACGCCGACGAACGACCCGGACGTCGTCTCGAACTTCGCCATAGACCTGAACCTGGACCTGGAGCACAGGTCGACGCACTACGCGCAGCTCGCCGCGGACGCCTCCAAGCCGGGCAGCGTCGACTCGGGCAGCGCCTCCAGGACGCCCTCGGCGGATACGAAGATCGTCACGTTCAACCCCCAGGTGATCAACATCGAGGAGGGCGCCAGCCCGGCGCAGAGCCCCAGGAGGCGCCGCTGGGCGTTCATGCCGTCGCGCCACAGGGGCGCCAGGGTGCGCGAGGCCTCCATCGGGGCGGCGCCTCCCAACCGCCCCGAGTACGTCCCCAAGACCATCCTCTGCCAGAAGCGCAGGAACAGCAGCGAGGAGTTCTTCTCGCGCACGGAGGCGCTGCCCCTCCTGACGAACCTCAGTGCGAACAGTGAGCGCACCTCCCCGGGCTTCGTGCGCAGGAAAAAGTACGTTTACCCTGCGGTGACGTTCATCGGGAAGGGCGAGAGCAGTGTGTAGTGAAGGGTGCGCGGCTTCAAACTCGGTTCAAGTGGTTGAAAGCTGCGCCGGACAGCTCTTCGAGGACCCAAGGGGGCTACCAAGAAACGGCTCCGCGGCTTAAAACACTCTGTTCAAGCGGTTGAACGCTGCGTCGGATACCTCTTCGAGGACGACATGGACCCAAGGGAGCTACCAAGAAACGTTAATACTCTGTTCAAGCGGTTGAACGCTGCGACGGATACCTCTTCGAGAAAACCTAGACCCAAGGGGGCTGCCAAGACGCGTTAAAACTCTGTTCAAGCGGTTGAACGCTGCGACGGATACCTCTTCGAGGACAACCTGGACCCAAGGGGGCTGCCAAGAAACGTTAAAACTTTGTTCAAGCGGTTGAACGCTGCGACAGATACCTCTTCGAGAAGACCTGGACCCCAAGAGGGCTGCCAAGAAACGTTAAGACTCTGTTCAAGCGGTTGAACGCTGCGACAGATACCTCTTCGAGAAGACCTGGACCCAAGGGGCTGCCAAGAAACGTTAAAACTCTGTTCAAACGATTGAAAGCTGCGTTGGACACCTCTTCGAGGACGACCTGGGAGCAAGGGGGTTGCTAAGAAGCAGCACCCACACCGGCCGCAGCTTAAGACTTCGTTAAAACGGTTGAGAGCTGCGTCGGACAGCTCTTCGAGGACGACCCAGGTGCAAGGTCACTACTAAGAAGCGGCATCCAAACCAAGAAGGGCTAAACAAGGCGCAAGGGAGCTGCTAAGAAGCTTAACCCACATCGGGCAGCTCATTGAGACCATTGTAGGCGCAAGGGACCTGTTAAGAGGCTGAACCCACATCGGGCAGCTCATTGACGCCCTTCTAGGTGCAAGGGTGTTGCTAAGAAGCTGCACCCGCATCGGGCAGCTCATTGAGACCATTCTAGGTACAAGGGACCTGTTAAGAAGCTGAACCCGCAACGGTCAGCTCATTGACACCCTTCTTTCTGGGCGCAAGGGAGTTGCTAAGAAGCTGCAGCCGCATCGGGCAGCTCATTGAGACCATTCTAGGTACAAGGGACCTGTTAAGAAGCTGCACACGCATCGGGCAGCTCATTGAGACCCTTCTAGGTGCAAGGGACCTGTTAAGAGGATCGAGACCCTCCTAGGCGTAAGAGACCTGCTAAGAGGCTACGCCCGCACAGAGAAGCTCATTGAGACCCTTCTAGGTGCAAGGGAGATGCTAAAAAGCTGCACCCGCATCGGGCAGCTCATCAAGACCCTTTTAAGCGCAAGAGACCTGCTAAGAGGCTCCGTCCGCACCGGGAAGCTCATTGAGACCCTTCTAGGCGCAAGGGAGTTGGTAAGAAGCTGCACCCAGATCGGGTAGATCATTGACACCCTTCCATCTGGGCGCAAGGGAGTTGCTAAGAAGCAGCACCCAGATCGGACAGCTCATTCAGACCCTTCTTGGTGCAAGGGAGGTGCTAATAAGCTGCACGTGCATCGCGAAGCTCATTGAGACCATTCTAGGCACAAGGGACCTGTTAAAAAGGTGCACCCGCATTGGGCAGCTCATTCAGACCCTTCTTTCTGGGCGCAAGGGAGTTGCTAAAAAGCAACATCCGGATCGGGCAGCTCATTGAGATCATTTTAGGCACAAGGGACCTGCTAAGAGGCTAAACCCGCATCGGGCAGCATGTTGAGACCATTCAAGGCACAAGGACCTGTTAAGAAGCTGAACCCGCATCGGGCAGCTCATTAACACCCTTCTTTCTGGGCGCAAGGGAGTTGCTAAGAAGCTGCACCCGCATCGATCAGCTCATTGAGACCATTCTAGGTGCAAGGGACCTGTATAGAGGCTAAACACGCATCAGGCAGCTCATTGAGACCCTTCTAGGCGCAAGTAAGTTGCTCAGAAGCTGAACCCGCATCGGGCAGCTCATTAAGACCCTTTTGAGCGCAACAGCCCTGCTAAGAGGCTACATACGCATCGGACAGCTCATTGAGACCCTTCTAGGCGCAAGGGAGTTGCGAAGAAGCTGCACCTGCATCGGGCAGCTCATTGAGACCCTTCTTTCTGGGTGCAAGCGATTTGCTACGAAGCAGCACCCGCATCGGGCAGCTCATTAAGACCCTTGTGAGCGCAACAGCCCTGCGAAGAGGCTACATCCGCATCGGGCAGCTCATTGAGACCCTTCTGGGCGTAAAGGAGTTGCTAGGAACAGCATCCGCATCGGGTAGCTCATTGAGACCCTTCTGAACGCAAGGGAGTTGCTAAGAAGCAGCATCCGCAACCGAAAAGGGCTACCCTGAGCGCAATGGAGTTGCTAAGAAGCTACACCAGCACCGAAAAGGGCTACCCTGAGTGCACTGGCGTTGCTAAGAAGCTGCACCAGCATCGGGCAGCTCCTCGAGACCCTTCTGGGCGCAACGGAGTGTTGCTAAAAAGCAACATCCGTACCAAATAGGGCTACTCTGGACGCAAGGGGGTTGCCAAGATGCGCCACCAGCCGAAGGGCGACGGCTTAGGCACGCTGCGTTGGCTCGAGGATTACCTGTTACTTAATTGAGTGCTGCAGCAGTTCCGACTGCTGCACAGCAGATATTTCTACTTACAAATACTTACAGCAAATATACAGATCATCCATTATAGATATGAATTGTCAAATGCAAGGTTGGTCAAAATGTCACATTGTATAGTAATTTTGACTTGTATACTTGAAAAAACTAGTAACAAATATGTCATTGTTGTCAACATGTATTTTGAGGTTATGAGACCTCAATGAATTATCATATATAATACAACGATTGGAATCATGATTATCAATAATCGCATGAGTTGGTACACGAAACATGTTGTCAAATATTATTTGACAACATGCTGAGTCAAATTTGACTACAGGAACAAAATAATACCAGACATTTAAAACTATAATGTTGATCTTAATATTCTGACTGCCACATCAATTAATCTTGTGCTAAATATTTTGACTACCATTTCTATGCAACTTCCAAGTCATAAATGTCGGCATTGCAGTTTGCCTTACACTGTCATCAATTTTGACTACCATTTATATACATCTTCTAAGAATTATAATGTCATAACGTTTGCATTACAGTTTTATGGCATTATAGTTGACATTGCAGTTGGCCATTTTGGCATTCGACGTACGTCGAATTAATGGAATATTGAGGATGAGTCACTGTCAGCTCTGGACGGGACGACTGTATACAAATTTGACTACAAGAACAAACTAATACCAGATATATAAAATATATAAACTATAATGTTGAGCTTACTATTCTGACTACCACATCATTTAATCTTGTGCTAAATATTTTGACTACCATTTCTATGCATCTAACAAGTCATAAATGCTGGCATTACAGTTTGCCTTACACTGTCATCAATTTTGACTACCATTTATATACATCTTCTAAGAATTATAATGTCATAACGTTGGCATTACAGTTGGCATTTGACGTATGTCGAATTATTGCAATATGGGGACGAGTCATTGTCTACACCGTCATCAATTTTGACTACCACTTCTATACATCTTCTACGAATTATAATGTCATAACGTTTGCATTGCAGTTTAATGGCATTACATTTGGCATTCGACGTATGTCGAATTAAAGCAATATGGAGGATGAGTCATTGTCAGTTCTGGATGGGCGACTGTACACAAATTTGACTACAGGAACAAAATAATACCAGATATATAAACTATAATGTTGAGCTTAATATTCCGACTACCACATCAATTAATATTGTGCTAAATATTTTGACTACCATTTCTATGCATCTTTCAAGTCATAAATGTTGGCATTACAGTTTGCCTTACACTGTCATCAATTTTGACTACCATTTATATACATCTTCTACGAATTATAATGTCATAACGTTTGCATTACAGTTTCATGGCATTACAGTTGACATTGCAGTTGGCCATTTTGGCATTCGACGTATGTCAAATTAATGTAATATTGAGGATGAGTCATTGTCAGCTCTGGACGGGACGACTGTACACATATTTGACTACAGGAACAAAATAATACCAGATATATAAACTATAATGTTGAGCTTAATATTCTGACTACCACATCAATTAAACTTGTGCTAAATATTTTGACTAACATTTCTATGTATCTTCCAAGTCATAAATGTTGGAATTACAGATTGCCTTACACCGTCATCAATTTTGACTACCACTTCTATACATCTCCTAAGAATTATAATATCATAACGTTGGCATTACAGTTGGCATTTGACGTATGTCGAATTAATGCAATATGGGGGATGAGTCATTGTCTACACCGTCATCAATTTTGACTACCACTTCTATACATCTTCTACGAATTATAATGTCATAACGTTTGCATTGCAGTTTAATGGCATTACAGTTGGCATTCGACGTATGTCGAATTAGAGCAATATGGAGGATGAGTCACTGTCAGCTCTGGACGGGACGACTGTATACAAATTTGACTACATGAAGAAAAAATAATACCAGATATATAAACTATAATGTTGAGCTTAATATTCTGACTACCACATCAATTAATCTTGTGGTAAATATTTTGACTACAATTTCTATATATCTTCCCAGTCAGAAATGTTAGCATTACAGTTTGCCTTACAATGTCATCAATGTTGACTACCACTTCTATACATCTTCTAAGAATTATAATGTCATAACGTTGGCATTACAGTTTAATTACAGTTGGCATTTGACGAATGTCGAATAAGGCAATATGGAGGATGAGAAATGAATGAATATGAATACGAATATGAATATGAGTCATTGTCAGCTCTGGACGAGTCGCCTGTGCAAAAATTTGACTACAGAAACAAAATAATACCAGATATATAAACTATAATGTTGAGCTTAATATTATGACCACCACATCAATTAATCTTGTGCTAAATATTTTGACTACTATTTCTATACATCTTCTAAGTCATAAATGTTGACATTGCAGTTTGCCTTACACCGTCATCAATTTTGACTACCACTTCTATACATCTTCTAAGAATTATAATGTCATAACGTTGGCATTACAGTTTAATTATAGTTGGCATTTGACGAACGTCGAAATAAGGCAATATGGAGGATGAGAATATGAATGAATATGAATATGAATATGAATATGAGTTATTGTCAGCTCTGGACGAGTCGACTGTACACAAATTTGACTACAGGAATAAAATAATACCAGATATATAAACTATAATGTTGAGCTTAATATTCTGACTACCACATCAATTAATCTTGTGCTAAATATTTTGACTACCATTTCTATGCATCTTCAAAGTCATAAATGTTGGCATTACAGTTTGCCTTACACCGTCATCAATTTTGACTACCAGTTCTATACATCTTCTAAGAATTATAATGTCATAACGTTGGCATTACAGTTTGCCTTAAATTTTCATTAATTTTGATTACCATTCTTCTAAGACTTACATCTTTATTCTAGTTTTGACTAAGTATGATAATTGTGTACAGTAAACTCTGTCCTAAATTGTCATTAGAATTGATGATTACTTTAATTTGTCATTCATCTTGATAACCATTTCTATAAATCGTTCATAATGTCATAATGTCATAATGATGGCATTACAGTTTGTCTTAAATTGTCATATTTTGACTACCATTTCAATTCATCTTTTAAGATTTACATTCTAATTCTAATTTTGACAAAGTATGACAATTGTGTACAGTAAACTCTGTCTTAAATTATCATTAGGATTGACTACCGTTTCTTCTAAGACTTACATTCTAATTCTAGTTTTGACTAAGTATGATAATTGTGTACAGTAAACTCTATCTTAAATTGTCATTAGAATTGATGATTACGTTAATTTGTCATTCATATTGATAACCATTTCTATAAATCGTTCATAATGTCATAATGTTAGCATTATAGTTTGTTTTAAATCATTAATTTTGACTACCATTTCAATACATCTTCTAAGATTTACAATTAAATTCTAGTTTTGACTAAGTATAATAATTGTGTACAGTAAAGTATGTCTTAAATTGTCATTTGAATTGATGATTACGTTAATTAGTCATTAATTTTGATAATCATTTCTATAAATCGTGCAAGTATCATAATGTCATAATGTTGGCATCACAGTTTGTCATAAATTGTCATAATGTTATCACAGTTTGTCTTAAATTGTCATTAATTTTGACTACCATTTCTGTACATCTTCTAAGACTGACATCTTAATTCTAGTTTTGACTAAGTATGATAATTGTGTACAGTAAAGTATGTCTTAAATTGTCATTAGAATTGATGATTACTTTAATTTGTCATTCATTTTGATAACCATTTCTATAAATCGTTCAAGTATCATATGTCATAATATTGCCATTACAGTTTGTCTTAAATTATCATTAATTTTGACTATCATTTCAATACTTCTTTATTTCTAGTTTTGACTAAGTATGATTATTGTGTATAGTACACTCTGTCTTAAATTGTCATTAGTATTGATGATTACCTTACTTTGTCTTTAATTTTGATAACCATTTCTATAAATCGTTCAAGTATCATAATGTCATAATGTTGGCGCCACAGTTTGTCTTAAATTGTCATAATGTTGGCATCACAGTTTGTTTTAAATTGTTATTAATTTTGACTACCATTTCTGTACATCTTCTAAGACTGACATCTTAATTCTAGTTTTGACTAAGTATGATAATTGTGTACAGTAAAGTATGTATTAAATTGTCAATAGAATTGATGATCACTTTAATTTGTCATTAATGTTGATGACCATTTCTATAAATCGTTCAAGTATCATAATGGCATAATGTTGGCATTACAGTTTCTCTTATATTGTCATTAATTTTCTCTACCATTTTAATACATATTCTAAGATTTACATTCTAATTCTAGTTTTGATTAAATCATTACAGTACAGTGTACAGTAAAATCTGTCTAAAATTGTCATTATAATTGATGATTACGTTAATTTGTCATTAATTTTGATAACCATTTATATAAATCGTTCATATATCATAATGTCATAATGTCATTACAGTTTGTCTTAAATTATCATTTATTTTGACTACCATTTCAATACACCTTCTAATATTTACATTCTAATTCTAGTTTTGACTAAGTATGATAATTGTGTACAGCAAACTCGGTCTTAAATTGTCATTAGAATCGATAATTACCTTAATTTGTCATTAATTTTGATAACCATTTCTATAAATGCTTAAAGTAGCATAATGTCATAATGTTGGCATTACAATTTGTCTTAAATTGTCATTGACTACCATTTCCATACATCTCCTAAATATTATATGATAAATTTTGACATTACAGCTTGTCTTAAACTATCATTAATTTTGACTACCATTTCTATAAGTCTTCTAAGAATTGCACAAATTTTGGCATTAGTCTGTATGAAATTGTTATTAATTTTGACTATCATTTCTACGCATATTAATATGATTATTCTTCATGTGAATACAAGTTGAAATAATTTTGATACTTTATTACTTTTTGCTGAAATGCCAAATTTTGGTATTTTCTGTCATATACTGTCATATACTGTCATAATGTTGACAACTGAATTTTGATATTCAGTTATTTTCAAAATAATCAATGCTTTTCAGGCATTTGAGTATTTTTTAAACGATAATTACGATTTTTTTTTTCTTCAGTTATAAGGTAATATGTTATAAACGATCATGTTTTCGTTTGTTATTAGGTAATAGGTTATTATCACTGATGGATTTGTGCTTATTGAGCCGATGTCCTGCTGCAGCACTCAACGGACTCTGCCCATTTAAACTTCTGTTACTTTTTGAAAAAGTTAAATGTTACATCCAGCCGACAAAAAACTTTGTACTCCTTCCAACGTCCCTCCCAAGGTAAAAAAAGTAAAAATCTGTACTCAAAATTAGCCAAAAAAAAAGCTGCACTCAACCCGTTAATTTTTGTAAACCCTGCGCACACACCACACGCATTTTGTACATTTTTGTATATTTCTAAAAATGTGTAATATAACTGTAAATGTATAGATTTATGAATTATGAGGTTTCAGATTACTATTATTATTATTACTACTATCGACTACGCTAGCGAAGGGAGACCCTTCGCCTTACTTTGTCCCCCCCCCCCCCTCCCCCAAACCGATTATTGTATATCGTATAAACATGCATTGATTAAAGATAATAATAATGATAATAACTGTTTGGAAGCGGCATGGGCCGCCATTTCGACTATTATTATTATTATCGTCATTATAAGAAATTCGTCCCAAAAGATATTGATTATAACGAAAATAAAATTTGTTTTTTATTATCGATAACGTTTAATATAGAAATTGTTGTTATAAAAAAAAACTCGTCCTTTCAAGAAATTACTGATTAATAATAAAAATAAATTTGTTTTTTTTAATACTTAAAACAATATATTGTTATTACCATGCCACAGGAAAACACGTAGACTAACAGAACCAGGAATCAGCAATAATACTGCCAGTTGTATACATTTGAGTTGCTGATCAGCAATAATACTGCCAATTGTATAGATTTCAATTGTTTCAAGATTACCATTCCACAAGAAGAGTAGTAGAACCAGGCATCAGCAATAATACTGCCAGTTATATACATTTTAGTTGCTGATCAGCAATAATACTGCCAGTTGTATACATTTGAGTCGCTGATCAGCAATAATACTGCCAATTGTATAGATTTCAATTGTTTCAAGATTACCATTCCACAAGAAGAGTAGTAGAACCAGGAATCAGCAATAATACTGCCAGTTGTATACATTTGAGTTGCTGATCAGCAATAATACTGCCAATTGTATACGTTTCAATTGTTTCAAGATTACCATTCCACAAGAAGAGTAGTAGAACCAGGAATCAGCAATAAAACTGCCAGTTGTATACGTTTGAGTTGTTAATCAGCAATAATACTGCAAATCGTATACATTTCAATTGTTGCAATATTGCCATGCCACAGGAAGGGTAACAGAATCAGGAATCAGCAATATACTGCCCATTGTATACATTTCAATTGTCGATTAATAATAATACTGCCATATTTCAATGATTCGTTAATAACAGTTCTGCCAGTTATACACATGCAACATTGTACATCAGTAATTATACTGCCGTTTGTATGCATCCAAAAATACGACCACAGGATGATCAGCACAAGTTGATCAGCAGTAATACTGCCAATTGTATACATTTGAGTTGTTGATCAGCAATAATACTGCCAATTGTATACATTTGAGTTGTTGATCAGCAATAATACTGCTAGTTGTATACATTTGAGTTGTTTATCAGCAATAATACTGCCAGTTATACACATTTCAATTGATGATCAGCAATAATATTGCCAAGTGTATACATTTCAATTGCTGTCAATAATAATACTGTCAGTTGTATATATTTGAATGATTCGTCAATAACCGTACTGTCAGTTGTATACATACAAAATCGTTCATCAGTAAGTATACTGCTGTTTGTATGCATCCAAACAGGCAGATCAGCACATGTTGATTAGCAATAATACTGATAAATTGTATACATTTCAATTATTACAATATTATCATGCAACAGGAAAGTAACATAATCAGGAATCAGCAATAATACTGCCAGTTGTATACATTTCAATTGTTGATCAATAATAACACTGCCAATTTTTTTTTATATATGATTGAATCGGCAATAACTGTACTACCAATTGTATCCATACAAAATCGTTCATCAGTAATTATACTGCCATTTGTATGCATCCAAAAATACTACCACAGGAAGATCAGCACATATTGATTAGCAGTAATTCTGATAAATTGTATACATTTCAATTATTACAATATTATCATGCAACAGGAAAGTAACATAATCAGGAATCAGCAATAATACTGCCAGTTGTATACATTTCAATTGTTGATCAATAATAACACTGCCAGTTTTTTAAATATGATTGAATCGTCAATAACTGTACTACCAATTGTATCCATACAAAATCGTTCATCAGTAATTATACTGCCATTTGTATGCATCCAAAAATACTACCAAAGAAAGATCAGCACATGTTGATCAGCAGTAATACTGCAAAATGTAATCATTTGAGTTGTTGGTCAATACGAATACTGCCAGTTTCATATATGCGAATTTTCCGTCAACAATAGTACTGCCAGTTGCATACATACAAAATTGTTGTTGAATAATAATACTGCCACTTGAATCCATCTAGAGATAGCTGAATTGTTGATTAGCAATAATCTACCAGTTCTATACAATTGATTGTTGATCAGTATTACAAATAATACTGCCAGTTGTATACATTTTAATTGTTGATCAGTATTACTAATAATACTGCCAGTTGTATACATTTTAATTGTTGATCAGCAATAATCTACCAGTTCCATATATTTGATTGTTGATCAGTACTACTAATAATACTGCCAGTTGTATACATTTCAATTGTTGATCAGAAATAATCTACCAGTTTTATATATTTGATTGTTAATCAGTATTACCAATAATACTGCCAGTTTTATACATTTAAATTGATGATCAGTAATAATACTGCCATTTGTATATTATCACCACACAGGAAGAGTTTAATTTCTCAACTTCTGGTGCAAAATTGATCATAATTAATAATAATTGAGTTAAAAATAGTCAGTAATAATACTGCCATTTGTATATTATCATGGCACAGGAAGAGTTTAATTTCTCAACTCCTGGTGCAAAATTGATCAAAATTAATAATAATTGAGTTAAAAATAGTTTAAGTCATCATTACTGATATTATTATTAATTTGTCCTCAACTCATGAGGCATAATTGATAATTAAAAATGATAATTGAATTAAAAATAGATCATTATTACTGATATTATTATTATTGTGCTTAGCTCATGCTGCAAAATTGATAATAATAATAATAATAATAATTGAGCTAAAAATAGTTGAACCCATCATTACTGAGATGTATTATTCAAAATTGCTCAACTCCAAGAGCAAAATTGATGATAATTAATAATAATTGAGTTAAAAATAGTTGAAGTCATCATTACTGATACTATTATTAATTTGTGCTCAACTCATGAGGCAAAATTGATAATTAATAATGATAATTGAGTTAGAAATAATTGAAATCATTATTACTGATATTATTATTATTGTGCTTAACTCATGCTGCAAAATTGATAATAATAATAATAATTGAGCTAAAAATAGTTGGAGCCATTATTACTGAGATGTACTACTCAACATTGCTCAACTCATAGTACTAAATTGATGATAATTAATAATAATTGAGTTAAAAATACTTGAAGTCATCATTACTGATATTATTATTAATTTGTGCTCAACTCATGGTGCAAAATTGTTAATTAATAATGATAATTGAGTTCAAAATAGTTAAAATTATTATTACTGATATTATTATTATTGTGCTTAACTCATGCTGCAAAATTGATAACAATAATAATAATTGAGCTAAAAATAGTTGAAGCTATCATTACTGAGATGTATTATTCAAAACTGCTCAACTCCTAGCACACAATTGATGATAATTAATAATAATTGAGCTAAAAATAGCTGAAGTCATCATTACTGATATTATTATTAATTTGTTTTCAAGTCATGAGGCAAAATTGAAAATTAATAATGAAAATTGAGTTTAAATAGTTCAAATCATTATTACTAATATTATTATTATTGTGCTTAACCATGTTGCAAAATTGATAATAATAATAATTGAGCTAAAAATAATTGAAGTCATCATTACTGAGATGTATTATTAATAATTTCTCAACTGCCAGTGCAAAATTGATGATAATTAATAATAATTGAGCTAAAAATAGTTGAGTCATCATTACTGTTATTATTATTAATTAGTGCTCAACCACAGCTACAAAATATAATGGCAACTTTAAATAGTTAGAATGTTATTATCTAACTATAAAAATCAGCAACAATCTAATGGTAATAATGATAATAACAGCATAAACCAGTGCATTGTTATTACTATGTAGTATTCATAGTAATAACTTTATGAGAACTAAAAAACACTATATTATTACTACTATTATTACTAATTCTGGGTGCAAAATATCAACAACAATCGACTGGTAATAATGATAATTACAGCATAAACCACTGCATTATTATTACTATGTAGTATTCATACTAATAACATTATAAAAACTAAAACACGCTTTATTATTACTACTATTATTATTAATTCTTGGTGCAGAATGTAAAGTTCCGTTTTAATTTCCATACTAATAACTTTATAAAAACTGAAAAACACTATATTATTACTACTATTATTATTAATTCTTGGTGCAAAATGTAAAGCTACATTTTAATTTCCATAATAATTATTATCAAGCAAATAACAGCAGCAATTCTGTACTAATAACAATTAATGATAATAATGCTGTCAAAAATCTGATTTTTTTTAAACACCATATAATTGCTGTGTAGTAATAAATATAAATAACAGCAACAATTCAGTAATAATGATGATGATAATACTTTAAAAAATGATGATTTTAAGAAAAACCATGTTTTATTATCATTATTATAGTTTTATGTTTCTGTATAATGGATGAAACTATAATAAAAATGTAATAAAAATCATTATTTTTGCTGAAATTGCTTTACAATTTTAAAATGTTTATTATAAATTGATAAATCCATTAATAATAATAATATTGCAGGGGTAATAATGGTGACAAAATAATATATTTCATGTAATTATTAAACAAATTATTATTTAATAGTAATAATTAATAATAATAGTGGAGTCAAAAATCTATTAATTTCTTAAAAAGCAACATTGTTATTACTATTATTAATGTAATTTGTGCATAATGTTATATGTTATAAATTGATAAATCAATTAATAATAATATTGCAGCAGTAATAATGGTAATAAAATAATGTAATTCATGAAATTATTAAACAAATGACAGCAGAAATTCAGTAGTAATAATTAATAGTAATAATGCAGTAAAAAAACTGGTAATTTCTTAAAAAGCAACATTGTTATTACTATTATTAATGTAATTTGTGCATGTTTTATGTTATAAATTGATAAATCAATTAATAATAATATTGCAGCAGTAATAATGGTAATAAAATGATATAATTCATGTAATTATTAAACAAATGACAACAGCAATTCAATAGTAATAATTAATAGTAATAATGGAGTCAAAAATCTGTTAATTTTTAAAAAAGCAACATTGTTATTACTATTATTGATGTAATTTGTGCAAAATAAAAAATGTAAATTGTGATAAATCAATTAATAATAATATTGCAGCAGTAATAATGATAATAAAATAATATATTTCATGTAATTATTAAACAAATGACAGCAGCAATTCAATAGTAATAATTAATAATAATAATGGAGTCAAAAATCCGGCAATTTCTTAAAAAGCAACATTGTTGCTATAATGTTTTATATTATTATCAATATTAAATGTTATCAAATCTGCCATTATCAGTTTTTAATTACCTTAGATTGCTGTGCCATAAAAATAAGAATAAATAACAGAAACAATTGAGTGGTAATAATGATAATACTGTAGAAACAGTGATAATTTAAAATACGCAGTTTTATTATTACCATAGTTGCTGTAATTTTTGTATTATTCATTTCAATGTTAAATATATTATTATCAAATCTCTTTAATTTTGTAAGTAACAAATGAATGGTAATAATGATAATACTAGAGAACAAGTAATAATATAGAATACACAGTTCATTATTATTGCCATTATTGCTATAATGTTTTATATTATTATCAATATTAAATGTTATCAAATCTGTCATTATCAGTTTTTAATTATCTTAGAATTGCTGTGCTATAAAAATAAGGATAAATAACAGAAACAATTGAGTGGTAATAATGATAATACTGTAGAAAAAGTGATAATTTAAAATACGCAGTTTTATTATTACCATCGTTGCTGTAATTTTTATATTATTCATTTCTATATTAAATACATTATTATCAAATCTCTTTTATTAGTAAGGAACAGTTCAATGGTAATAATGATAATACTAGAGAACAAGTAATAATATAAAATACAGTTCATTATTACCATTATTACTATAATGTTTTATATTATTATCAATATTAAATGTTATCAAATCCGTCATTATCAGTTTTTAATTATCTTAGAATTGCTGTGCTATAATAATAAGAATAGGTAACAGAAACAATTCAGTGGTAATAATGATGATAATAATGATAATACTAGAGAACAAGTAATAATATAAAATACACAGTTTATTATTACCATTATTGCTATACTGTTTTATATTATTATCAATATTAAATGTTATAAAATCTGTCATTATCAGTTTTTAATTACCTTAGAATTCTGGTGCTATAATAATAAGTATAGGTAACTGGTAATTATGATAATAATAATGATAATACTAGAGAACAAGTAATAATATAAAATACACAGTTTATTATTACCATTATTGCTATAGTCTTTTATATTATTATCAATATTAAATGTCAGTTAGCCCAACTGACATTATTAGCACACAATAACCTAACCTGAGCTAATATGCAGTCTCAACTGACATTTAGCATAAACTAACCTAACCTGAGCTAGCGCATAGTGAACACATTGGATTAAAGCACAAGACGGCATCAACTACAAACAATTTATTACGGCGAAATAAAATATATGTACAATTTCAATGCAAAACCCGGCCAGCGGGGGTGACTCGGGCGGCGCCCGTGACTAGTCCGCACCGGAAACCGCCCGTTACTTCAGCCCCTCCTGGAACGTCAGCGTCTTGTTCGTCTCCATCTCGCTCTGCATCTCCAGCGTCAGCTTCTTGTACTTCTCGGCCAGCTCTTGGCTCTTCTCGACGCCTAAAAAACAACGCAATTACCGTAGAGGCAACGATTACAAAGAAATAATAACTGCAAAAATAATAATAATAATAATAAAGCAAGAATAACTCATTGGCAAAACAAAAAAAAAAAGCAGATGTTAAAAAAAGAAAGGAAGGAAGAAAATAACAAGGAAGAAATAACTTACCGTCATTTATAAAAAAAGAAGAAGAATGAAATTTTGCTGTTGTAAAAATAATAATAAGAATAATAAAGCAAGAATAATCCATTGGCAAAACAAAAAAAAAAGCATAGATGTTAAAAAAAGAAAGGAAGGAAGAAAATAACAATAGAGAAATAACTTACCGTCGTTTATAAAAAAAGAAGAATAATGAAATTTTGCTGTTGTAAAAATAATAATAAGAATAATAAAGCAAGAATAATTCATTGGCAAAACAAAAAAAAAAGCATAGATGTTAAAAAAAGAAAGGAAGGAAGAAAATAACAAGAAAGAAATAACTTACCGTCATTTATAAAAAAGAAGAATAATGAAATTTTGCTGTCGTTTAACCGAAACAAAGACATAACTTACCGTCATATATAAAAAAGAAGAATAATGAAATTTTGCTGTTGTTTAACCGAAACAAAGACATAACTTACTGTCATTTAAAAAAAGAAGTATAATGAATTTTTTAAAACTTCTTTAAATCTTTAAAATCCAAAATAAAAATTTTCTGGTGTTTATTTATTAATTCGTTTTAATTTTTCTTTAAGTTTAAATTTAATAATATTATTCATCGTTTAAACGGAACAAAGGCATAACTTACCGTCATTTAATAAAACAAGCAAAAATAAATTTGCCGTCAAACAAAACAAAAGAAATAACTTGCCCCATTTAAAAAAACAAAGAAGTAACTTGGCGCCATTTAAAAAACAAAAAAGTAACTTGGTGCCATTTAAAAAACAAAGAAACAACATTCAGAGTAAGCGAAGAAACGTCATTTAAATAGAAACAACAATAGAAACAATAGTTTGGGAAAACCACAAAGGAAAAGCAATAACGGTTTTTGACTCACCGTCTCCCTTGGCGTACATCTGGCTGACGTTGGCGCAGCTGAAGATGTTGCCCAGGGTGCAGCCGTCCATGGCGTACTTGTGCGCCAGCTTCATGTTCGGCCTGCTCAGGTACTGGTCCTTCTTTGCCGCGTCCGCCTTGGCCCCGTCCAGCTTCATCGGCTCGGCCTTGGCGCTCTTCACGCCTGAGATGTACATGCCCGACAGGTAGTAGCAGGCGTTCGCATTTTGCCCCGTGCACGCCTTGTCCAGCAGCTCCATGCCCTGATAGCGAACACACAAAGGATTAATCACATGAAAACGCAGCGAATTCGACAAAATTGCCCTATAAAGGCCATGTTTTTATATGTGTGTGTTTTGTTTTTATACGATCTTCACCTCAGATTGTTTGTGTTTTGTTTCTATATGATCTTAACCGCATAATATTTGTATTTTGTTTCTTTATGATCTTAACCGCAGATTGTTTGTCATTTGTTTCTATATGATTTTAACCCCAGATCAAATAGAAACAACCCGCAAAACATAATTGTCATTTGCAATAACTGCGGGAAACATTTATGAGGCTTACATTTAAGATGTAACCTAACATAACCTAAGCTAACCTAACCTAATATCAAATAGAAACAAACCGCAAGTGAAACTGTCTTTTGGAATTGTCTTTGCAAACATTTATGAGGCTTACTTTTAAGATATCCATCCCGACGCCTTTCTTCTCGTTGTTTGTGACGAGCAGGAGGCCCTGGTTGAAGCAGGCGTCCGCCTCGTTCTGCTTGCAGCCGGTGTCCAGATAGCCGAGGGCCGCCTTGTAGTCCTCCTGGGTGCCCCCCTTGCCCAGCAGGCAGTAGGTGCCGTACTTGAGGCAGCTCTTGCCGTACGAGTGGTCATCGCAGTTGGTCCGGTACACCCGGCCGGCCTTGTCGTAGTCTTTCTTGACGGACTCCAGGTAGTCCCCCAGCAGGTGGCAAGCTAAGTAACGGATGAGAACAATCGTTTGTAGGGCTCGAAACTGACTGAATGCACAGACAAGCTAAGTAACGGATGAGAACAATCGTTTGTAGGGCTCGAAACTGACTGAATGCACAGACAACTTATATCGGAGTGATTTCAAGTGGCTGTATGAGTTCTGGAGTGTATTCTTTGGGGTTAACTGATTGGTTTCTTTGCAATGCCGCGAAATGGAGCATTTAGGCCGTTTTTCTTTGATTTTATTAGCCCCCTTTGTGTTTGAGGTTAGGTATTTGAACGAACCTTCCGGCTTCTTCTCGCTGTAGCAGCCGAACCTGTACTCTACCCCCAGGTTGTTGAGGAACTCCTTGACCTCTGTTTCGGACTTAAAGTCGTACGCCATCCTCAGAGTTACACCAAAATTTCTGGAAATGCAATGACGAAGATCAGGACTACTCGTTTGAACTACTCATCAGATCTACTCTTCAACGAATTTAAGGTAGAAAACCATTAATTATTACGCATAAACCGTAGAAAACAGAAGTTCTCAAGTATATATGCAAGATTATAGCGTTTAAGCCTTAAAAATAATTCGGCCCCAAAGCTGTACAAATTTTGATAATTTCTATGTTTAAAACAGGAAAACTGATGAAAAACCAGTAAATATCATTCAAAATTACAAAATTGGGAGTTATTATGCACAAAACTATCAGTTATAGCCTTCAAAATACAAATTTCGACGTTTTCAAAAGTGTGAGGTTACGTTTTCATTTCAATCAATTTTCATAATTTCGGTGTTTAAAACTGAAGAATCAGCAAATTCTATTCAAAACTACAAAATGTTGATTTATTATGAACAAATCTGTAAGTTTTAATAACCAAAACTATAAATTTCAATGTTGAATTAAAAATTTGAAAAGTGAGAGGTTAGGTGTTTGAAGTACTCATCAGATCTACTCTTCAACGAATTTAAGGTAAAAAACCATTCATTATTACACATAAACCATAGATAATAGAAGTTTTCAAGTATATTTGCAAAATTATAGCGTTTAAGCCTTAAAAATAATTCGGCCCCAAAGCTATGCAAATTTTGATAATTTCTAGGTTTAAAACAGGAAAACTGATGAAAAACCTGCAAATATCATTCAATATTACAAATTTGGGAATTATTATGCACAAAACTATCAGTTATAGCCTTCAAAATACAAATTTCGACGTTTTCAAAAGTGTGAGGTTACGTTTCCATTTGAATCAATTTTCATATTTTCGGTGTTTAAAACTGAAGAATCAGCAAATTCTATTCAAAACTACAAAATGTTGATATATTATGAACAAATCTGTAAGTTATAATAACCAAAACTATACATTTCAATGTTGAATTAAAATTTTGAAAACTGTGAGGTTAGGTGTTTGAAGTGCTCATCAGATCTACTCTTCAACGAATTTAAGGTAAAAAACCATTCATTATTACGCATAAACCATAGATAATAGAAGTTCTCAAGTATATATGCTAAATTATAGCGTTTAAGCCTTAAAAATAATTCGGCCCCAAGGCTATGCAAATTTTGATAATTTCTACGTTTAAAACAGGAAAACTGATGAAAAACCTGCAAATATCATTCAATATTACAAAATTGGGAATAATTATGCACAAAACTATCAGTTATAGCCTTCAAAATACAAATTTCGACGTTTTCAAAAGTGTGAGGTTACGTTTTCATTTGAATCAATTTTCATAATTTCGGTGTTTAAAACTGAAGAATCAGCAAATTCTATTCAAAACTACAAAATGTTGATATATTATGAACAAATCTGTAAGTTATAATAACCAAAACTATAAATTTCAATGTTGAATTAAAATTTTGAAAACTGTGAGGTTAGGTGTTTGAAGTACTCATCAGATCTACTCTTCAACGAATTTAAGGTAAAAAACCATTCATTATTACGCATAAACCATAGGAAATAGAAGTTCTCAAGTATATTTGCAAAATTATAGCATTTAATCCTTAAAAATAATACAGCCCCAAGGAATCAAGTAAAACGCTCGCCAATCCGTAACTAAAAATTTATTTATGCGCACTTTTTTCGTTTGTACATATATTACAATATACAGTTTGACGTCTGACTAATATTAACGCAAGTGATTAAATTAAAAGTGGCAAGACTGAACGATGAAAGGCCATTCCGCAGAAACTTTCACGGCAACAGGGGAAAACGAGGTACGAAATAAAAGTACCCCGATGAATTTAATGTGGATTAAATGCGAATCGAATTTAATATAGTAATCGCCCCATTTGTGATACAGTTCCTCTTGCGGGGGCACAAATACACACTTAACGATTAATAACGCGGAAGCCCAATATGCGCACCCTAAAATAATTAGCCGTAAACAAGTACATGTACAACTAAAAACTAAATTTTTAATAACTGGTTTTAATTTTTTCTTGCTGGTTATATTTATAACTAAAGACAGTTGAAGCGAATTTATAAGCAAATCGTTTTGTCCATAAATCTAATTTCGGTTACCTTAAAACTAAATTATTAATACTAGAGTTTAAAATTTTTTTCAAGTTGCGCCCTGAAAACTAATGATAGAATTTTGGTTACACGCAAAAATGTTTACCTATAAATCTGGCGGACCAAAATAGTTTGGGCCGCACAAACCGAGCTTCCGTTACACAAATTAATTATCAACTAACAATAGAAAACTAATTTTTTTTACAATATACATATATAGATTTTATAAGCAAAATATAATTTGCGGGCGTCCGGCCGTCACCAGATACCCTCAACTTAGAGGCTACCCGGGCGTCCGGCCGTCGCCAGATACCCTCAACTTAGAGGCTACCCGGCGAGGGACCGCCGCCCGATCTCTCTCCGTTTCTATGTGTTTTCACGTCCGATTTTTCTGTTTCACGCTTCGTTCTCTTATACGCTTAGTATCACAGCCCGTTTAAGTCGTGCCGATGCTCCCATCGGGCACAAGCAACTGAAATCGGAGGTACACAGTCCATTGCTCGCCCCCCTCTGAGGCTCCGTAAATTGCGATAAGCTGAGTAAGTTCAACGCAAGTAACTGAGCGGGAATTGATCACAGGCTAAATTCACTGGCAATGCAAATGTGGAAACATTTTTTGCATCACGATGTTATTTCGTGCAAATTAAAGTTTTTCTGTACGTTTCAAGCAATAAGTTTTTGAATGAAACGTTAAATTTACTCATTTTTAATAATTAACGGTTTTAGCATGAAGATTTTTTTGTATTACTTCATGCAATTGAAAGTTTTTCTGTACGTTTCAAGCAATTCGTTTGCATATTTTGGTAAATTTCAAAATAAAACCTTAAATTTACTCATTTTTAATAATTAACGGTTTTAACATAAAGATTTATTTTGTATTATTTTATGCAATTGAATGCTCCGTTTTTGGTATTCTTTATACATAAAGTCATCAGATTTTTAAATGCTTTTGAACTGGACACATGAAAAACTTTTTACAATCTTTGACGAATTTGTGCACAATTTTTTTTAAATTTTAATGCACCGACTAATAAACAAGGCGAACTAAAGTTTTTTTTGTTATTTTAAAAAATGGCAGTGTTTCCGGGGTTCGGTTGAAGCAATGGAACTGTGTCTGAGATTCTAACTTTAATTTTTTTTCAATTTTGGTTTTTTTTGTACTAAAATAAATTCATTACAAGTATTTTTGTTCATCAATCAATTTCCAAAAATTCCAGTACATTCAAAAGATTTCTATGCACATGATGCACAAAAATTTCCAATAACGATTCAAATATTTGTGCTAATTAATAAAATTTCAACAATTTTTATAATGATTTTAAAACTTCTGATAAATTTTCCAACAATTTTTGTAAGAATTCTAACAAATTCTGTAATGATTTTTAAAAAATCTCAAATATTCGAACAATTTTTGTAAGAATTAAAACAATTTCGGTAATAATTTGAAAAATCTTCAATGTTTATAAGAATTCAAACAATTTTTATAATGATTTTAAAACTTCTGATAAATTTTCCAACAATTTTTGTAAGAATTCTAACAAATTCTGTAATGATTTTTAAAAAATCTCAAATATTCGAACAATTTTTGTAAGAATTAAAACAATTTCGGTAATAATTTGAAAAATCTTCAATGTTTATAAGAATTCAAACAATTTTTATAATGATTTTAAAACTTCTGATAAATTTTCCAACAATTTTTGTAAGAATTCTAACAATTTCTGTAATAATGTTTAAAAAATCTCAAATTTTCGAACAATTTTTGTAAGAATTAAAACAATTTTTATAATGATTTTAAAACTTCTGATAAATTTTCCAACAATTTTTGTAAGAATTCTAACAATTTCTGTACTAATTTTTAAAAAATCTCAAATATTCGAACAATTTTTGTAAGAATTAAAACAATTTCGTTAATAATTTGAAAAATCTTCAATGTTTATAAGAATTCAAACAATTTTTATAATGATTTTAAAACTTCTGATAAATTTTCCAACAATTTTTGTAAGAATTCTAACAATTTCTGTAATAATTTTAAAAAAATCTCAAATATTCGAACAATTTTTGTAAGAATTAAAACAATTTCGGTAATAATTTGAAAAATCTTCAATGTTTATAAGAATTCAAACAATTTTTATAATGATTTTAAAACTCCTGATAAATTTTCCAACAATTTTTGTAAGAATTCTAACAATTTCTGTAATGATTTTTAAAAATCTCAAATATTCGAACAATTTTTGTAAGAATTAAAACAATTTCGGTAATAATTTGAAAAATCTTCAATGTTTATAAGAATTCAAACAATTTTTATAATGATTTGAAAACTTCTGATAAATTTTCCAACAATTTTTGTAAGAATTCTAACAATTTCTGTAATAATTTTTAAAAAATCTCAAATATTCGAACAATTTTTGCAAGAATTGAAACAATTTCGGTAATAATTTGTAAAATCTTCAATGTTTATAAGAATTCAAACAATTTTTATAATGATTTTAAAACTTCGGATAAATTTTCCAACAATTTTTGTAAGAATTGTAACAATTTCTGTAATAATTTTTTTTAAATCTCAAATTTTCGAACAATTTTTGTAAGAATTAAAACAATTTCGGTAATAATTTGAAAAATCTTCAATGTTTATAAAAATTCAAACAATTTTTATAATGATTTTAAAACTTCTGATAAATTTTCCAACAATTTTTGTAAGAATTCTTAACAATTTCTGTAATAATTTTTAAAAAATCTCAAATATTCGAACAATTTTTGTGTGAATTAAAACAATTTCGGTAATAATTTGAAAAATCTTCAATGTTTATAAGAATTCAAACAATTTTTATAATGATTTTAAAACTTCTGATAAATTTTCCAACAATTTTTGTAAGAATTCTAACAATTTCTGTAATAATTTTTAAAAAATCTCAAATATTCGAACAATTTTTGTAAGAATTAAAACAATTTCGGTAATAATTTGAAAAATCTTCAATGTTTATAAGAATTCAAACAATTTTTATAATGATTTTAAAACTTCTGATAAATTTTCCAACAATTTTTGTAAGAATTCTAACAATTTCCGTAATGATTTTTAAAAAATCTCAAATATTCGAACAATTTTTGTAAGAATTAAAACAATTTCGGTAATAATTTGAAAAATCTTCAATGTTTATAAGAATTCAAACAATTTTTATAATGATTTTAAAACTTCTGATAAATTTTCCAACAGTTTTTGTAAGAATTCTAACAATTTCTGTAATAATTTTTAAAAAATCTCAAATATTCGAACAATTTTTGTAAGAATTAAAACAATTTCGGTAATAATTTGAAAAATCTTCAATGTTTATAAGAATTCAAACAATTTTTATAATGATTTTAAAACTCCTGTTAAATTTTCCAACAATTTTTGTAAGAATTCTAACAATTTCTGTAATGATTTTTAAAAATCTCAAATATTCGAACAATTTTTGTAAGAATTAAAACAATTTCGGTAATAATTTGAAAAATCTTCAATGTTTATAAGAATTCAAACAACTTTTATAATGATTTTAAAACTTCTGATAAATTTTCCAACAATTTTTGTAAGAATTCTAACAATTTCTGTAATGATTTTTAAAAAATCTCAAATTTTCGAACAATTTTTGTAAGAATTAAAACAATTTCGGTAATAATTTGAAAAATCTTCAATGTTTATAAGAACACAAACAATTTTTATAATGATTTTAATACTTCTGATAAATGTTCCAACAATTTTTGTAAGAATTCTAACAATTTCTGTAATGATTTTTAAAAAATCTCAAATATTCGAACAATTTTTGTAAGAATTAAAACAATTTCGGTAATAATTTGAAAAATTTTCAATGTTTATAATAATGCAAACAATTTTTATAATGATTTTAAAACTTCTGATAAACAATTTTTGTAAGAATTCTAACAATTTCTGTAATGATTTTTAAAAAATCTCAAATATTCGAACAATTTTTGTAAGAATTAAAACAATTTCGGTAATAATTTGAAAAATTTTCAATGTTTATAATAATGCAAACAATTTTTATAATGATTTTAAAACTTCTGATAAACAATTTTTGTAAGAATTCTAGCAATTTCTGTAATAATTTTTAAAAAATCTCAAATATTTGAACAATTTTTGTAAGAATTAAAACAATTTCGGTAATAATTTGAAAAATCTTCAATGTTTATAAGAATTCAAACATTTTTTATAATGATTTTAAAACTTCTGATAAATTTTCCAACAATTTTTGTAAGAATTCTAACAATTTCTGTAATAAGTTTTAAAAAATCTCAAATATTCGAACAATTTTTGTAAGAATTAAAACAATTTCGGTAATAATTTGAAAAATCTTCAATGTTTATAAGAATTCAAACAATTTTTATAATGATTTTAAAACTTCTGATAAATTTTCCAACAATTTTTGTAAGAATTCTAACAATTTCTGTAATGATTTTTTAAAAATCTCAAATATTCGAACAATTTTTGTAATAATTAAAACAATTTCGGTAATAATTTGAAAAATCTTCAATGTTTATAAGAATTCAAACAATTTTTATAATGATTTTAAAACTTCTGATATATTTTCCAACAATTTTTGTAAGAATTCTAACAATTTCTGTAATAATTTTTAAAAAATCTCAAATATTCGAACAATTTTTGTAAGAATTAAAACAATTTCGATAATAATTTGACAAAATTTTCAATGTTTATAAGAGTTCTAACAATTTCTGTAAATCTTCAACGAATCTCAAAAAGTTTATGCATTGAAATCGTTCCAAAAGTACTGAAATATTCGTTTACAAAGACAAGTTCAGATGCTGATAAACTCCTGATGCTCCTGCCGTTACTTTCCATGTTGCTTGGGCCCCCGGCTTGTGCCGTCCCTCAGCTGGCCGCCTCGAACCGGTCCTCGTAGATTCTTCGCCGGTGCTCGGTGCCGAGTACCCCGCCCAGGGTCCTGTCGGACTCCTCGATCCGCCGCCGGAACCGCTCCCGGTCCCTGGCGCACTGCTCCCAGCAGCCCTTGCGGGAGGCGCGGTAGGCGAAGTTCCATGCGTGCATGTGGTGCACCTCGGCCAGGTCCTTCCCCCGAGCGAACCTCACCTAAAACAAACATAGTATGTTCAATATTATCGTTATTACTATAATCAAGTCCTTTTTCTACCCGTTAAGGTGTTAAAACATGAAACATTAATGGGCATGGTCCCGTAAATAAATAAATATTAAGACTAACTTTAATTGGGGGTCAATTTCCAAAAATTAAAACTATCAGCATAAATTATGTGGTTAAACCGAGGTCACGGCCTTAACACATTGTGCTACTGTTATGTGGTTGCTGCAAGAAATTAGAATGCGAGAAATGCTCCGTCATAATTGCATCTGTGGTGTAACTTGAGTGAAAGTTCCCCTTGTACAACCAACATTCTAGCGGCAACAGGCCCATGATGTTGCATCACTTTCCCGGTTCTTCCTAGGCAAACAGCCGCCTGATAGCGTACAAACAAATAACAGGATAACAGATAATCGGAACCAATTAATTGTTCGCGCTCATTACCATTTTCATGTAGATTATTGAATCCGTACAGTCCGAAGTAACAAAAGGCACACGTGCGCATTTCTCCCACGACTTATCCTTATCAGTCATGAATAAATATTTAACAGTTTGGGTGTTATCTGGAGGCATTTAACGTGTGCGTCGATAGTTTGGGCGTTATCTGGAGGTGCCAAGTTCTCACGGTTCAATGGGCTATTGAATTGGTCCGGCGATAGTTTAAATGCGTCAATTTAAAGTCCGGCCAAAGGTGCACCGCTGATTAGGCGCGTGCTATAATGTTTATTGCTTATTAACGGGCCGCAACAAATTAGCCTGTAAATTTCTATTAGCTTTCTTTCCCGTCGTCTTAATGTTATCTTGAAATATGTGGAACAATTGCCTGACACCTGTCAGGCGTTTCGTAATCTATTTTGAGGTTATCTCGAAATATGTAGAACAATTGCCTGGCAACTGTCAGCTGTCACTGATTCCTGAGAAACGTTAAATCTTACTGTTGGGCCCCAAATTTTGTGTAGTAAAACAATTGCTAATAGAACAACACAAACAATAGAACAATTGCTAATAGAACAACAAAAACAATAGAACAATTGTTAACCTATGTTTTCTTTCTCATTTTAAGGTTATATGTAGAACAATTGCCAATAGAACAGTTGTTAAACTTATTTAAAGACTGTAGGACCTAATAATATTTAATGCCAATTACTGAGCGCAGCTTGCTTTATAATTATTTGTATGTTATTCCGTGGTTACTTCACTTTGCCCTCGTTAAATGCGGGAAAACCACTGTAAACAGCTTTATCTACCAAAAATGTGGTGCACTGAATGAACAAACATCTTTGTGCAGCTGCAAAACAAGTCGCCAAAACGTCCTGTTGTTCGATCCGAGAATACATTTGTGTTTCCGATGACTCATGCGTATGATTATTTATAGCAAGATGAATTTTGAATTCCGTTTCTGGAATTAATTAACAGACAATTGCATGGAATTGTGAGTCATAGCAGTGGGTCAAGACACTAGAATTAATAAATTTCAAATTCAACTTGTGGTGTTATATAACTTTATAGTGAAGGCAATTAGCCATAGCATTACTGTTGCCATGGCTAATTGCCTTCACCATAAAGGCCACTTAAACAACCAAGGGCATAAAAAGGTATAATAATATATAACCAAACAACTAATAATAATGATGCATAACCAAACAAATAATAATAATGATGCATAACCAAACAAATAATAATGATACATAACCAAACAAATAATAATAATGATACATAACCTAACATATAATAATAATAATATTAAACCAAACAAATAATCCATTAATTGTGTTTCCCTACTAATAATAGTCAATTATTATTCATAGTATTCATAGTAGTTTGTATTAATAATAACAGTATTATTATCAAAGTTCTCATATTAACTGATATTTTATTCAAGTAAGAAATGAATATTTGGTCCTTGAATCATTTTTGGAATCATAAATGAAGATGATTCATGCTTTAATATTGCACGAATTCATATAATAATTCTCGGAATATCACTATTTCATTGATGACAAACGTATCTGGATTTCTCAGCCACACAATGACTCTTACAGGAAATCAGTGTTTACTAATTACGGACTCAGTGCATTAAAATGCGTACAGAATACTACAGAAATCCGTCAATTTCCCTCATTTAAATCTCCCATAAAATCGTGCAATAATAGAATACTTTAGTGCCAATTTTTCTTACTTAACTGACAATTTCAGAAAATTGATATTTGTTTATCATCTATTTTATCATTTAATTTTGTTTCTAAAGTTACTGACAAGACTCCTAATAACTAGGCTTAAAGTTCGTCAGCGACAAAATTAAAATAAGATAGTCAAATAGTTATTAGGAGTCTTGTTTAAGGCTTAAAGTATCGTCAGCGACAAAATTAAAAGAAGATAGTCAAATAGTTATTAGGAGTCTTGTCAGTAACTTTAGAAACAAAAGTAACAATAATTGTAGCTTAAAGTTTAAGCCATGACATTCATCTGTTTGACTACTCTTTTTGACAATATTTTGACCTATTTTACCAATTGCCCATATTTCTAATGTTGCTGACATGACTAATATAATAGCTGACAATACTTTGTGTCTAAATATTCATTTGTTTGACTACTATTTTATGATCATTTTAGTTTATGTACAGTCATTTCGTGTACAGTCAGTTTAAGTCATGTCAGTGACATAAGCATAAACTAATAGTCAAATATCTTCATTAGTCATATCATCAAGTGGACAAGTGATAAAATACAGAACAGAAAAGAGTAGTCAAACAGATGAATGTTGAGACTTAAAGTCGTGACAGCGACAATATCAAAAGATTAGTATAAATAAAGCACTTAGTTAAGTTTTAATGCCTAAATATTCATTTGTTTGACTACTATTTTAGGTTTATTTTATCATCAAGTAGACAAGTGATAAAATACAGAACAGAAAAGAGTAGTCAAACAGATGAATGTTGTGACTTAAAGTGGTGACAGCGACAATATCAAAAGATTAGTCTAAATAAAGCGCTAAGTTAAGTTTCACAAATTTTTAATGCCTAAATATTCATTTGTTTGACTACTATTTTATGTTTATTTTATCATCAAGTAGACAAGTGATAAAATACAGAACAGAAAAGAGTAGTCAAACAGATTAATGTTGTGACTTAAAGTCGTGACAGCGACAATATCAAAAGATTAGTATAAATAAAGCGCTTAGTTAAGTTTCACAAATTTTTAATGCCTAAATATTCATTTGTTTGACTACTATTTTATGTTTATTCTATCATCAAGTAGACAAGTGATAAAATACACAACAGAAAAGAGTAGTCAAACAGATGAAAATATTGGTATAAATTACTTGTGAAGATTTTTGATTATTTGACAATTCAATTTGATCATACATTCGTCTATTTTGCCACTTGCTTTTGTTTATAATGTTGCTAACGTTGACATGATAATTAAGGTTTTGACTATCCTCTTTGCTTCTTATTTTGCCACTTGCTTTTGTTTCTAATGTTACTAACATTGTCATAATAAAGGTTTTGACTATCCTCTTTTGATATTGTTGCTGTCACGACTTTAAGTCATAACATTCATCTGTTTGACTACTTTTTGCTGTTCGTATGTCGCTTACGCGACTTTTTGACAATACATTCATCTATTTTGCCACTTGCTTTTGCTTCAAATGTTGCTAACATTGACATGAAAATAAAGGTTTTGACTATCCTCTTTTGATATTGTCGCTGTCATGACTTTAAGTCATAACATATATCTGTTTGACTACTTTTTGCTGTTTGTATATCACTTACGTGACTTTGTGACAATAAATTAATCTATTTTGCCATTTGCTTTTGTTTCTAATGTTGCTACATTGACATGATAATAAAGGTTTTGACTATCCTCTTTTGATATTATCGCTGTCACGACTTTAAGTCATAACATTCATCTGTTTGACTACTTTTTGCTGTTCTTATGTCCCTTACGCGACTTTTTGACAATATATTCATCTATTTGGCCATTTGCTTTTGTTTCTAATGTTGCTAACATTGACATGATAATAAAGGTTTTGACTATCCTCTTTTGATATTGTCGCTGTCACGACTTTAAGTCATAACATTCATCTGTTTGCTGTTTGTATGTCACTTACCCGACTTTGTGACAATACATTTATTTATTTTGCCACTTGCTTTTGTTTCCAATGTTGCTAACATTGACATGATAATGAAGGTTTTGACTGTCTTCTTTTTCTATTGTTGATGTCACGACTTTAAGTCATAATATTCATCTGTTTGACTACTTTTTGCTGTTCTTATGACGCTTAAGCAACTTTTTGACGATACATTCATCTATTTTGCCACTTGCTTTTGTTTCTAATGTTGCTAACATCGACATAATAATAAAGGTTTTGACTATCCTCTTTTGATATTGTCGCTGTCACGACTTTAAGTCATAAGACTCATCTGTTTGACTACTTTAAGCACTTCTTATGTCGCTTACGCGACTTTTTGACAATACATTCATCTATTTTGCCACTTGCTTTTGCTTTAAATGTTGCTAACATTGACATGATAATAAAGGTTTTGACTATCCTCTTTTGATATTGTCGCTGTCACGACTTTAAGTCATAACATTCATCTGTTTGACTACTTTTTGCTGTTCTTATGTCACTTACGCAACATTTTGCCAATATATTGATCTACTTTACCAATTGCTATTGTTTCTTATGTCACTGACATGACTGATAGCGATTGATGACTATTTGACTATCATCTTTTGTTTGTATGTTGCTGACAAAACATTTAATCTGTTCTTTTATGTTCTTTTGTCACTAATGTGACTGTTTGAAAATGCATTCATCTGTTTTACCACTTGCCCACTTGATTATATGAGTGCTAATGAATTTTTTTGACTATTTAATATTCATTTATGATCTTATGTTTGTACTCTTTTATGTTCTTTAGTCGCTAACGTGACTGTTTGACAATGCATTCATCTGTTTCACCACTTGCCCACTTGATTACATGACTTTTAATGAAGATTTTTGACTATGTAACTATTCATTTATGATCTTATGTCTCTACTTTTTTATGTTCTTTTGTCGCTAACTTGACTGTTTGACAATGCATTCATCTGTTTTACAACTTGCCCACTTGATTACATGACTTTTAATGAAGATTTTTGACTATTTAAGTATTCATTTATGATCTTATGACTACTCTTTTATGTTCTTTAGTAGCTAACGTGACTGTTTGACAATGCATTCATCTGTTTCACCACTTGCCCACTTAATTACATGAGTTTTAATGAAGATTTTTGATTATGTAACTATTCATTTTTTATTTATGTCTACTCTTTTATGTTCTTTTGTTGCTAACGTGACTATTTGACAATGCATTAATCTGTATTACTTTACCACTTGCCCACTTGATTACATGAGTTCTAATGAAGATTTTTGACTATGTAACTATTCATTTATGATCTTATGTCTTTTATGTTCTTTAGTCACTAACGTGACTGTTTGACAATGCATTCATCTGTTTCACCACTTGCCCACTTGATTACATGACTTTTAATGAAGATTTTTGACTATGTAACTTTTCAATTATGATCTTATGCCTCTACTCTTTTGTTTTTTTGTCGCTAACGTGACTGTTTGACAATGCATTCATCTGTTTCACCACTTGCCCACTTGATTACATGACTTTTAATGAAGTTTTTTGACTATGTAACTATTCATTTATGATCTTATGTCTACTCTTTTATGTTCTTTGGTTGCTAACGTGACTGTTTGACAATGCATTCATCTGTTTTACCACTTACCCACTTAATTACATGAGTTGTAATGAATATTTTTTACTATTTAACTATTCATTTATGATCTTATGTCTCTACTCTTTGATGTTCTTTTGTCGCTAACGTGACTGTTTGACAATGCATTCATCTGTTTCACCACTTTCCCACTTGATTACATGACTTTTAATGAAGATTTTTGACTATGTAACTATTCATTTACGATCTTATGTCTCTACTCTTTTATGTTCTTTTGTCGCTAACATGACTGTTTTACCACTTGATTACATGACTTCTAATGAAGATTTGTGACTATTTAACTATTCATTTATGATCTTATGTCGCTGACACGACTTTATGCCTAAATGTTCATCTGTTTAACTACTTTTTTCTGTTCTTATGTCGCTTACGTGACTATTTGACAACACATGAATCTCTTTTGCCACTTGCTTTTGTTTCTAATGTCACTGACATGATTGATAACAATGATTTTCGACTATTTAACTATAGTCTTTTGTTTATATGTTGCTGACACGACTTTATGACTAAAAATTCATCTGATGACTACTCTTTTATGTTCTTATGTCGCTTATGCGATTCTTTGGCAATACATCCACCTAATGTATCACCTACGGATCAAGATTTTTGTGTATTTGACTGTTTTCTTGTGGTCTCATGTAGCTTTCGTGACTCTTTGATAATACACCGCCCTATTGAACGACCGTAATCTATTTAAATGTTGAATACCTGCCGAAACATTGCTAATGCTGAAATAGTTATATACAGTCCGTAATTACCTTCTTAACTGACCCGCTGGTGTCCGCATCGTCATCAGTCTTTGTGGTGCTTATAAAGTCTATTGAGTTGGAGTCGGAGTCGGACTCGTCATCGTCGTCGTCCTCCCACTCGCTGCTTTCATCGCCGCTGCTGCCGCAGTCGCCGAACGTTATGTAGCTGTCGACGCTGCCGCACTCTGAGGGGGCCCTCTGCCTGCCGAACGGCTTGGGCGGGCTGATCGAGAAGCAAACGGGGGTGCCGATGGCGATGCACAGCGGCGAGTTGGGCAGCTTGATGACGATCTCCTCGCCGACGGCCTCGGCGATCCGCTCGGGGCTGCCGATGAACTCGCCGAGCGTGGCGAAGCGGGGGCTCGGCTTGGCACAGCCGGGCTCCTCGCAGGCGTCCGTGCCGACCTCGTCCACGATTATGTCCATGCTGATGGTCGGCTGCTTGTGCCAGACTTCCCTGGCGGGAGGCCTCTTGTGCTCGCGCCTCATCTCCGGCTTTATGTCCACCGGCGCGGACTCCTTGCGCAGGTTGTTCGGGTAGCCGGTCGAGCCGCTGATGAACGAGCAGCAGGTCTCGTAGAGGTGGCCGGTGCGCTTGGGCTCGTGCGTGTTCACGAAGTTCGGGTTGTGGAAGCGCTTCTCCGGCTGGATGTTCAGCAGCTTGCCGGGGAGCTGCAGGATCGCCGCCTTGGTCATTTTGTCCATCGGCTGCGTCGAGAAGTGTCGCTGTGTGCCCATGGGGGCTTGCTGCCTGATCCCACCCCACGTATACATGGCTAGGCTTACGTGCACGCCGAAGAGGACAATCGTGGGGCCCTATTCGTCCGGCAGCGACCTGATTTTAAGCAATATGTGGCGAAGTCCCAATGTGGATGTATGTGGCAATTTATCGAATCACAGATCACTGATTCACTGCTGGGGTAAACTATTTTGTCTGCTGGTGCTTTATCCATCTTTAAACGGCTTATTTTCGTAAATATCGATATAAACACATTCTTATTATTCGGCCATATTGTTTAGAATGAGGAATGATCGGTAGAGCGCAAGGTTAAAGGGGGGCTCGACATGGGGGGAACTACGTAAGCCCCAGAAGGGGGGATAACGAGGACGTGACGTAGGGCATGGATCACTTCCAGAAAACGTGACTCTGGCTCGAGAATTATCCGTGACGCTCACGTACTTTCAACAAAGTGCAATCAAAACACACAAACACACAGAAGGAATATTATTTTCTCGCACAAACCACTAGAAACGTGCGTTTTTTTAATGTAAAACTGATGTAATTTCACGGAACTTACAATTTTGGGGCCTTACCTTCTAATTTCCTTGCAAAAAGAATTTGTTTAAACAATTTATTGTTTATTTTTGCAACTGTTTCGCTCGTTATGCAACACGCGAACTATTCGCGTATATTTGGTTGCCTATGGTTATGTGAATATATTTGGAGGTTGGTGCAACAATTTTCAGCGTCTTCTCTTTCAATATGTAAGTGAAACAATTATAAACTACCGCAATTAGTTTAATTAATCCGCAAATCTGAAACTTTATCTCATTTTTTAATTGGTATGCGAAATCATTTCGATTTAAGACCTTTTTTTTTTCAAAACCTGAAAATCTTACTTATTCCCTTACTCTAACCGCTTATTTGCAAATTTGATATTAGATTCGTGTACAGTACACCTGAAACTATTACTCCTGAAAATTTGACAAAGTTTCAGTACTAATTAAAGGAGAAAATTTAACACTTAACTCTCTGCATTCACAAGTATGGTTTGGGTATTACTGAAATTTCTGAAAAGTTATTAATTGCAAATTTGATATTAGATTCGTGTACAGTACATCTGAAACTATTACTCCTGAAAATTTGACAAAGTTTCAGTACTAATTAAAGGAGAAAATTTAACACTTAACTCTCTGCATTCACAAGTATGGTTTGGGTATTACTGAAATTTCTGAAAAGTTATTATTTGCAAATCTGATATTAGATTCGTATACATTACACCTGAAACTATTACTCCTGAAAATTTGACAAAGTTTCAGTACTAATTAAAGGAGAAAATATAACACTTAACTCTCTGCATTCACAAGTATGGTTTGGGTATTACTGAAATTTCTGAAAAGTTATTATTTGCAAATTTGATATTAGATTCGTGCACAGTACACCTGAAACTATTACTCCTGAAAATTTGACAAAGTTTCAGTACTAATTAAAGGAGAAAATTTAACACTTAACTCTCTGCATTCACAAGTATGGTTTGGGTATAACTGAAATTTCTGAAAAGTTATTATTTGCAAATTTGATATTAGATTGGTGTACAGTACACCTGAAACTATTACTCCTGAAAATTTGACAAAGTTTCAGTACTAATTAAAGGAGAAAATTTAACACTTAACTCTCTGCATTCACAAGTATGGTTTGGGTATAACTGAAATTTCTGAAAAGTTATTATTTGCAAATTTGATATTAGATTGGTGTACAGTACACCTGAAACTATTACTCCTGAAAATTTGACAAAGTTTCAGTACTAATTAAAGGAGAAAATTTAACACTTAACTCTCTGCATTCACAAGTATGGTTTGGGTATAACTGAAATTTCTGAAAAGTTATTATTTGCAAATTTGATATTAGATTGGTGTACAGTACACCTGAAACTATTACTCCTGAAAATTTGACAAAGTTTCAGTACTAATTAAAGGAGAAAATTTAACACTTAACTCTCTGCATTCACAAGTATGGTTTGGGTATTACTGAAATTTCTGAAAAGTTATTATTTGCAAATTTGATATTAGATTCGTGCACAGTACACCTGAAACTATTACTCCTGAAAATTTGACAAAGTTTCAGTACTAATTAAAGGAGAAAATTTAACACTTAACTCTCTGCATTCACAAGTATGGTTTGGGTATAACTGAAATTTCTGAAAAGTTATTATTTGCAAATTTGATATTAGATTGGTGTACAGTACACCTGAAACTATTACTCCTGAAAATTTGACAAAGTTTCAGTACTAATTAAAGGAGAAAATTTAACACTTAACTCTCTGCATTCACAAGTATGGTTTGGGTATTACTGAAATTTCTGAAAAGTTATTATTTGCAAATTTGATATTTGATTCGTGTACAGTACACCTGAAACTATTACTCCTGAAAATTTGACAAAGTTTCAGTACTGATTAAAGGAGAAAATTTAACACTTAACTCTCTGTATTCACAAGTATGGTTTGGGTATTACTAAAATTTCTGAAAAGTTATTAATTGCAAATTTGATATTAGATTCGTGTACAGTACACCTGAAACTATTACTCCTGAAAATTTGACAAAGTTTCAGTACTAATTAAAGGAGAAAATTTAACACTTAACTCTCTGCATTCACAAGTATGGTTTGGGTATAACTGAAATTTCTGAAAAGTTATTATTTGCAAATTTGATATTAGATTGGTGTACAGTACACCTGAAACTATTACTCCTGAAAATTTGACAAAGTTTCAGTACTAATTAAAGGAGAAAATTTAACACTTAACTCTCTGCATTCACAAGTATGGTTTGGGTATTACTGAAATTTCTGAAAAGTTATTATTTGCAAATTTGATATTTGATTCGTGTACAGTACACCTGAAACTATTACTCCTGAAAATTTGACAAAGTTTCAGTACTGATTAAAGGAGAAAATTTAACACTTAACTCTCTGTATTCACAAGTATGGTTTGGGTATTACTAAAATTTCTGAAAAGTTATTAATTGCAAATTTGATATTAGATTCGTGTACAGTACACCTGAAACTATTACTCCTGAAAATTTGACAAAGTTTCAGTACTAATTAAAGGAGAAAATTTAACACTTAACTCTCTGCATTCACAAGTATGGTTTGGGTATTACTGAAATTTCTGAAAAGTTATTAATTGCAAATTTGATATTAGATTCGTGTACAGTACACCTGAAACTATATCTCCTGAAAATTTGACAAAGTTTCAGTACTAATTAAAGGAGAAAATTTAACACTTAACTCTCTGCATTCACAAGTATGGTTTGGGTATTACTGAAATTTCTGAAAAGTTATTAATTGCAAATTTGATATTAGATTCGTGTACAGTACACCTGAAACTATTACTCCTGAAAATTTGACAAAGTTTCAGTACTAATTAAAGGAGAAAATTTAACACTTAACTCTCTGCATTCACAAGTATGGTTTGGGTATTACTGAAATTTCTGAAAAGTTATTAATTGCAAATTTGATATTAGATTCGTGTACAGTACACCTGAAACTATATCTCCTGAAAATTTGACAAAGTTTCAGTACTAATTAAAGGAGAAAATTTAACACTTAACTCTCTGCATTCACAAGTATGGTTTGGGTATTACTGAAATTTCTGAAAAGTTATTATTTGCAAATTTGATATTAGATTGGTGTACAGTACACCTGAAACTATTACTCCTGAAAATTTGACAAAGTTTCAGTACTAATTAAAGGAGAAAATTTAACACTTAACTCTCTGCATTCACAAGTATGGTTTGGGTATTACTGAAATTTCTGAAAAGTTATTATTTGCAAATTTGATAATAGATTCGTGTACAGTACACCTGAAACTAATTCTCCTGAAAATTTGACAAAGTTTCAGTACTAATTAAAGGAGAAAATTTAACACTTAACTCTCTGCATTCACAAGAATGGTTTGGGTATTATTGAAATTTCTGAAAAGTTATTATTTGCAAATTTGATATTAGATTCGTGTACAGTACACCGTAAACTATTACTCCTGAAAATTTGACAAAGTTTCAGTACTAATTAAAGGAGAAAATTTAACACTTAACTCTCTGCATTCACAAGTATGGTTTGGGTATTACTGAAATTTCTGAAAACTTATTATTTGCAAATTTGATATTAGATTCGTGTACAGTACACCTGAAACTATTACTCCTGAAAATTTGACAAAGTTTCAGTACTAATTAAAGGAGAAAATTTAACACTTAACTCTCTGCATTCACAAGTATGGTTTGGGTATTACTGAAATTTCTGAAAAGTTATTATTTGCAAATCTGATATTAGATTCGTATACATTACACCTGAAACTATTACTCCTGAAAATTTGACAAAGTTTCAGTACTAATTAAAGGAGAAAATTTAACACTTAACTCTCTGCATTCACAATTATGGTTTGGGTATTACTGAAATTTCTGAAAACTTATTATTTGCAAATTTGATATTAGATTCGTGTACAGTACACCTGAAACTATTACTCCTGAAAATTTGACAAAGTTTCAGTACTAATTAAAGGAGAAAATTTAACACTTAACTCTCTGCATTCACAAGTATGGTTTGGGTATTACTGAAATTTCTGAAAAGTTATTATTTGCAAATTTGATATTAGATTCGTGCACAGTACACCTGAAACTATTACTCCTGAAAATTTGACAAAGTTTCAGTACTAATTAAAGGAGAAAATTTAACACTTAACTCTCTGCATTCACAAGTATGGTTTGGGTATAACTGAAATTTCTGAAAAGTTATTATTTGCAAATTTGATATTAGATTGGTGTACAGTACACCTGAAACTATTACTCCTGAAAATTTGACAAAGTTTCAGTACTAATTAAAGGAGAAAATTTAACACTTAACTCTCTGCATTCACAAGTATGGTTTGGGTATTACTGAAATTTCTGAAAAGTTATTATTTGCAAATCTGATATTAGATTCGTATACATTACACCTGAAACTATTACTCCTGAAAATTTGACAAAGTTTCAGTACTAATTAAAGGAGAAAATATAACACTTAACTCTCTGCATTCACAAGTATGGTTTGGGTATTACTGAAATTTCTGAAAAGTTATTATTTGCAAATTTGATATTAGATTCGTGCACAGTACACCTGAAACTATTACTCCTGAAAATTTGACAAAGTTTCAGTACTAATTAAAGGAGAAAATTTAACACTTAACTCTCTGCATTCACAAGTATGGTTTGGGTATAACTGAAATTTCTGAAAAGTTATTATTTGCAAATTTGATATTAGATTGGTGTACAGTACACCTGAAACTATTACTCCTGAAAATTTGACAAAGTTTCAGTACTAATTAAAGGAGAAAATTTAACACTTAACTCTCTGCATTCACAAGTATGGTTTGGGTATTACTGAAATTTCTGAAAAGTTATTATTTGCAAATTTGATATTTGATTCGTGTACAGTACACCTGAAACTATTACTCCTGAAAATTTGACAAAGTTTCAGTACTGATTAAAGGAGAAAATTTAACACTTAACTCTCTGTATTCACAAGTATGGTTTGGGTATTACTAAAATTTCTGAAAAGTTATTAATTGCAAATTTGATATTAGATTCGTGTACAGTACACCTGAAACTATTACTCCTGAAAATTTGACAAAGTTTCAGTACTAATTAAAGGAGAAAATTTAACACTTAACTCTCTGCATTCACAAGTATGGTTTGGGTATTACTGAAATTTCTGAAAAGTTATTAATTGCAAATTTGATATTAGATTCGTGTACAGTACACCTGAAACTATTACTCCTGAAAATTTGACAAAGTTTCAGTACTAATTAAAGGAGAAAATTTAACACTTAACTCTCTGCATTCACAAGTATAGTTTGGGTATTACTGAAATTTCTGAAAAGTTATTATTTGCAAATTTGATATTAGATTCGTGCACAGTACACCTGAAACTAATTCTCCTGAAAATTTGACAAAGTTTCAGTACTAATTAAAGGAGAAAATTTAACACTTAACTCTCTGCATTCACAAGTATGGTTTGGGTATTACTGAAATTTCTGAAAATTTATTATTTGCAAATTTGATATTAGATTCGTGTACAGTACACCTGAAACTATTACTCCTGAAAATTTGACAAAGTTTCAGTACTAATTAAAGGAGAAAATTTAACACTTAACTCTCTGCATTCACAAGTATGGTTTGGGTATTACTGAAATTTCTGAAAAGTTATTATTTGCAAATTTGATATTAGATTGGTGTACAGTACACCTGAAACTATTACTCCTGAAAATTTGACAAAGTTTCAGTACTAATTAAAGGAGAAAATTTAACACTTAACTCTCTGCATTCACAAGTATGGTTTGGGTATTACTGAAATTTCTGAAAAGTTATTATTTGCAAATTTGATAATAGATTCGTGTACAGTACACCTGAAACTAATTCTCCTGAAAATTTGACAAAGTTTCAGTACTAATTAAAGGAGAAAATTTAACACTTAACTCTCTGCATTCACAAGAATGGTTTGGGTATTATTGAAATTTCTGAAAAGTTATTATTTGCAAATTTGATATTAGATTCGTGTACAGTACACCGTAAACTATTACTCCTGAAAATTTGACAAAGTTTCAGTACTAATTAAAGGAGAAAATTTAACACTTAACTCTCTGCATTCACAAGTATGGTTTGGGTATTACTGAAATTTCTGAAAAGTTATTATTTGCAAATTTGATATTTGATTCGTGTACAGTACACCTGAAACTATTACTCCTGAAAATTTGACAAAGTTTCAGTACTAATTAAAGGAGAAAATTTAACACTTAACTCTCTGTATTCACAAGTATGGTTTGGGTATTACTGAAATTTCTGAAAATATATTATTTGCAAATTTGATATTAGATTCGTGTACAGTACACCTGAAACTATTACTCCTGAAAATTTGACAAAGTTTCAGTACTAATTAAAGGAGAAAATTTAACACTTAACTCTCTGCATTCACAAGTATGGTTTGGGTATAACTGAAATTTCTGAAAAGTTATTATTTGCAAATTTGATATTAGATTGGTGTACAGTACACCTGAAACTATTACTCCTGAAAATTTGACAAAGTTTCAGTACTAATTAAAGGAGAAAATTTAACACTTAACTCTCTGCATTCACAAGTATGGTTTGGGTATTACTGAAATTTCTGAAAAGTTATTATTTGCAAATCTGATATTAGATTCGTATACATTACACCTGAAACTATTACTCCTGAAAATTTGACAAAGTTTCAGTACTAATTAAAGGAGAAAATATAACACTTAACTCTCTGCATTCACAAGTATGGTTTGGGTATTACTGAAATTTCTGAAAAGTTATTATTTGCAAATTTGATATTAGATTCGTGCACAGTACACCTGAAACTATTACTCCTGAAAATTTGACAAAGTTTCAGTACTAATTAAAGGAGAAAATTTAACACTTAACTCTCTGCATTCACAAGTATGGTTTGGGTATAACTGAAATTTCTGAAAAGTTATTATTTGCAAATTTGATATTAGATTGGTGTACAGTACACCTGAAACTATTACTCCTGAAAATTTGACAAAGTTTCAGTACTAATTAAAGGAGAAAATTTAACACTTAACTCTCTGCATTCACAAGTATGGTTTGGGTATTACTGAAATTTCTGAAAAGTTATTATTTGCAAATTTGATATTTGATTCGTGTACAGTACACCTGAAACTATTACTCCTGAAAATTTGACAAAGTTTCAGTACTGATTAAAGGAGAAAATTTAACACTTAACTCTCTGTATTCACAAGTATGGTTTGGGTATTACTAAAATTTCTGAAAAGTTATTAATTGCAAATTTGATATTAGATTCGTGTACAGTACACCTGAAACTATTACTCCTGAAAATTTGACAAAGTTTCAGTACTAATTAAAGGAGAAAATTTAACACTTAACTCTCTGCATTCACAAGTATGGTTTGGGTATTACTGAAATTTCTGAAAAGTTATTAATTGCAAATTTGATATTAGATTGGTGTACAGTACACCTGAAACTATTACTCCTGAAAATTTGACAAAGTTTCAGTACTAATTAAAGGAGAAAATATAACACTTAACTCTCTGCATTCACAAGTATGGTTTGGGTATTACTGAAATTTCTGAAAAGTTATTATTTGCAAATTTGATATTAGATTCGTGCACAGTACACCTGAAACTATTACTCCTGAAAATTTGACAAAGTTTCAGTACTAATTAAAGGAGAAAATTTAACACTTAACTCTCTGCATTCACAAGTATGGTTTGGGTATAACTGAAATTTCTGAAAAGTTATTATTTGCAAATTTGATATTAGATTGGTGTACAGTACACCTGAAACTATTACTCCTGAAAATTTGACAAAGTTTCAGTACTAATTAAAGGAGAAAATTTAACACTTAACTCTCTGCATTCACAAGTATGGTTTGGGTATTACTGAAATTTCTGAAAAGTTATTATTTGCAAATCTGATATTAGATTCGTATACATTACACCTGAAACTATTACTCCTGAAAATTTGACAAAGTTTCAGTACTAATTAAAGGAGAAAATATAACACTTAACTCTCTGCATTCACAAGTATGGTTTGGGTATTACTGAAATTTCTGAAAAGTTATTATTTGCAAATTTGATATTAGATTCGTGCACAGTACACCTGAAACTATTACTCCTGAAAATTTGACAAAGTTTCAGTACTAATTAAAGGAGAAAATTTAACACTTAACTCTCTGCATTCACAAGTATGGTTTGGGTATAACTGAAATTTCTGAAAAGTTATTATTTGCAAATTTGATATTAGATTGGTGTACAGTACACCTGAAACTATTACTCCTGAAAATTTGACAAAGTTTCAGTACTAATTAAAGGAGAAAATTTAACACTTAACTCTCTGCATTCACAAGTATGGTTTGGGTATTACTGAAATTTCTGAAAAGTTATTATTTGCAAATTTGATATTTGATTCGTGTACAGTACACCTGAAACTATTACTCCTGAAAATTTGACAAAGTTTCAGTACTGATTAAAGGAGAAAATTTAACACTTAACTCTCTGTATTCACAAGTATGGTTTGGGTATTACTAAAATTTCTGAAAAGTTATTAATTGCAAATTTGATATTAGATTCGTGTACAGTACACCTGAAACTATTACTCCTGAAAATTTGACAAAGTTTCAGTACTAATTAAAGGAGAAAATTTAACACTTAACTCTCTGCATTCACAAGTATGGTTTGGGTATTACTGAAATTTCTGAAAAGTTATTAATTGCAAATTTGATATTAGATTCGTGTACAGTACACCTGAAACTATTACTCCTGAAAATTTGACAAAGTTTCAGTACTAATTAAAGGAGAAAATTTAACACTTAACTCTCTGCATTCACAAGTATGGTTTGGGTATTACTGAAATTTCTGAAAAGTTATTAATTGCAAATTTGATATTAGATTCGTGTACAGTACACCTGAAACTATGTCTCCTGAAAATTTGACAAAGTTTCAGTACTAATTAAAGGAGAAAATTTAACACTTAACTCTCTGCATTCACAAGTATGGTTTGGGTATTACTGAAATTTCTGAAAAGTTATTATTTGCAAATTTGATATTAGATTGGTGTACAGTACACCTGAAACTATTACTCCTGAAAATTTGACAAAGTTTCAGTACTAATTAAAGGAGAAAATTTAACACTTAACTCTCTGCATTCACAAGTATGGTTTGGGTATTACTGAAATTTCTGAAAAGTTATTATTTGCAAATTTGATAATAGATTCGTGTACAGTACACCTGAAACTAATTCTCCTGAAAATTTGACAAAGTTTCAGTACTAATTAAAGGAGAAAATTTAACACTTAACTCTCTGCATTCACAAGTATGGTTTGGGTATTACTGAAATTTCTGAAAATTTATTATTTGCAAATTTGATATTAGATTCGTGTACAGTACACCTGAAACTATTACTCCTGAAAATTTGACAAAGTTTCAGTACTAATTAAAGGAGAAAATTTAACACTTAACTCTCTGCATTCACAAGTATGGTTTGGGTATTACTGAAATTTCTGAAAACTTATTATTTGCAAATTTGATATTAGATTCGTGTACAGTACACCTGAAACTATTACTCCTGAAAATTTGACAAAGTTTCAGTACTAATTAAAGGAGAAAATTTAACACTTAACTCTCTGCATTCACAAGTATGGTTTGGGTATTACTGAAATTTCTGAAAACTTATTATTTGCAAATTTGATATTAGATTCGTGTACAGTACACCTGAAACTATTACTCCTGAAAATTTGACAAAGTTTCAGTACTAATTAAAGGAGAAAATTTAACACTTAACTCTCTGCATTCACAAGTATGGTTTGGGTATTACTGAAATTTCTGAAAATTTATTATTTGCAAATTTGATATTAGATTCGTGTACAGTACACCTGAAACTATTACTCCTGAAAATTTGACAAAGTTTCAGTACTAATTAAAGGAGAAAATATAACACTTAACTCTCTGCATTCACAAGTATGGTTTGGGTATTACTGAAATTTCTGAAAAGTTATTATTTGCAAATATGATATTAGATTCGTGTACAGTACACCTGAAACTATTACTCCTGAAAATTTGACAAAGTTTCAGTACTAATTAAAGGAGAAAATTTAACACTTAACTCTCTGCATTCACAAGTATGGTTTGGGTATTACTGAAATTTCTGAAAATTTATTATTTGCAAATTTGATATTAGATTCGTGTACAGTACACCTGAAACTATTACTCCTGAAAATTTGACAAAGTTTCAGGATTAAATAAGGGAGAAAATCAAACACTTAACTTTCTCTATTGACAAGTATGGGTTGGCTATTACTGAAATTTCTGAATATTTATTATTTGCAAAGTTGATATTAGATTCGTGTACAGTACACCTGAAACTAATTCTCCTGAAAATTTGACAAAGTTTCCGTAGACGTATTTCAAACAATTTCTGATCGATCCCAAGAGATGTATGCACGATAATTGATTGGCCTCGTCCGCTTAAGCGGCGGTTTTTTTTTTCTTCTTTTTTTCTTCCTCTCATTCTTCGTCGGTTGATCGAGAGGAATGGTGCGGGGGAGGACGATCGAAGCGGCGATGTTCGCCGTCCCGAAATGACAACGGGCACCGTCCGACAACATTAATCACTATTAGTGCGCTCATTGTTGACTATGACTGTGCAGTTTGCGCCGTCCCAAGGGGGCCCGAAGGGGGCCCGGCGACGGGGACGCTCCGGCTCGCTCACGAGGGGGCTCACTAGCGACACGAGTCGTACACGGCCCCCAAAAACGCAATAAAACACATTCTTAGTAGCATCCAAAAGTTCACAGGGTTAATAAGTTGACTTGTAGTTATCAGAAAATGCATTACTTGTACTTGTCCCCTTCTGTGGTTTTCCCGCAATTTTAATCTATCTAACTTCAGAATAAGTTCATTAGTTACATCAGTTACATTCAGCTAAACTCGCAATGTTGCACCATTATAATTAAATGCTAATATCTTAATAATTAGTCATTGAAAATTAACCCATTTTAGGACCTTAGGTTTCAGTGAAATGCTGCCTGGCTGTAATAAATATCATCAATATTGATACGCTAGTTCATTAATTGTCGCTGATCAAATATTAGTTATAATTATCAAAACTCGGAATATTAATTAAATTGCAGTCTTATGCAACTTTTTGTCCTTACGTTTGCAATCATCGTTCAAAGTTTGGACCGAGCTTCATGATTACCCTGTATATTGTTGTGAGGTCTCTATGAGTGTCGTCAGTGACTCTATGATAGTTGATATTATGGTCACAAACGAATAGAACAGATATCTTCCTTGCTGTATTTCGATTGTCGCTTAGGACACTTGGGTACCCCGAGGCTCAGCGATGGGGCCGATCGCAGTAAATCCGCTATAACTGCGAGATAAACGCTCATGACGCACAATTAACGCTCGCGATTGCGCATAAACATTTGGCATGTTTATTCGGCGAGACGGACGGCCGTCGTTTGTTTTTATTGGCCTTTCGTTAATGTCATTCGCGCGCCGTAAATCCGTCGAAAGTCGCGGCCTGCGCGTAAATTTCGCACGGCCGTCCTTATTAGTCCCATGAGTTACGTCCAAAAACGAAGAAAACGACAATCGGCAATCCGGCGATATTTGACATCGTTAAAAGCAGCTTGAAACCGCAATGATCTACGGTATTGTCCTTAATCGCGTTCGCATTTTATCTGCCTGCTATTTTAATAACGGGGCCGTAATTTCTCGCCCCGAACCCCTACTGAACCGTAGATGGCGCTGCGCTTTTGTTCGAGTGCGTTATTCGGCGGTGTGGCGGTTCGATTCCCGTCACGTCCTAGGCAGTAAAATAGCCCTCCTAACAGTCGGCAAACAGTCTGTTCGGAGAAGCGCCGTTAAACCTCCGTGGGGCGGTCAAAATCACCGTCTCTCTGTTTGCGCCGAATCGTTTTGACACGGACCTGTGAAATTCGTCGTCTCTCTTCCGTGTGAAAAGCGCTCGTTTGTTTTACGCTCTCACGGATGACATCTCGTGATTGTTTCGAGATGTTTGACCGTCGTTAAGTTATTGGCGAGGGCCCCGTTCACACCTGACGAGCCCAAATCGCGCGCTCGTAAACACGCCGTTTGAGCACAAAGGCGGCGGCTCTTAAGAGTGTTTGCACGCGTTTTAACGATTCTCCGCGACAATCTTCACGTCCGAAACGTTTTGGCACGTGATCCAAAGGCTAACAGTCCATCCCGTAGCTTTGCAGTTGCGTGCTGTGAACAGGCCTTGCGTTAAACTAATTAAATCAGAGCAGACTTGATTACACCAAAGGGGGCGTCTGTAAGGGACGCACTGTACCCTGATACGTTTACCTTTATAGACGCAATAAGTTAAAAAAACATAAATCGGCAACCACTGAACGGATTTTTATTACCAACCCCCCATTTGAAAGCCAGATAGTCGTTTTAGTGGTAAAAAAATTACGCAGTCATAGAAAAATTAATTGCGCCCTTGATGACCTCCCAAAGTAACATTAATCTCAGATGTAACGTCAATTTTGAAGGCTGGTGAATTGATCAAATGTAACGCCTCATAGCACTTGATTTTTTTCAGCAATAGCTATGCTATGTAGCTATTACATTAGCGTTCATTTGTTCCAATCCGATAAAAGCAGTGCGAGTTATGATTTTTTTGGTCATTTTGGTAACATGCAAAACATTGGGTATCCAAAAAGAGGCGCGATAAGTAAAAAAAAAACATAAATCGGCAACCACTGAACGGATTTTTATTACCGACCCCTCATTTGAGAGCCAGATAGTCGTTCTACTGGTAAAAAAATTACGCAGTCATAGAAAAATTCATTGCGCCCTTCATGACCTGCCAAAGTCACATTAATCTCAGATGTAACGTCAATATTGAGGGCTTGTGAATTGATCAAATGTAACGCCTCATAGCACTTGATTTTTTCAGCAATAGCTATGCTATGTAGCTATTACATGAGCGTTCATTTGTTACGATACGATAAAAGCAGTGCGAGTTATGATTTTTTGGGTCATTTTGGTAACATGCAAAATATTGGATATCCAAAAAGAGGCGCGATAAGTAATAAAAAAACATAAATCGGCAACCACTGAACGCATTTTTATTAGCGACCACTCATTTGAAAGCCAGATAGTCGTTCTACTGGTAAAAAAATTACGCAGTCATAGAAAAATTCATTGCGCCCTCCATGACCTGCCAAAGTCTCATTAATCTCAGATGTAACGTCGATTTTGAGAGGTTGTGAATTGATCAAATGTAACGCCTCATAGCACTTGATTTTTTCAGCAATAGCTATGCTATGTAGCTATTGCATGGGTGTTCATTTGTTCCGATACGATAAAAGCAGTGCGAGTTATGATTTTTTTTGGTCATTTTCTTAACATGCAAAATATTGGATATCCAAAAAAAGGCGCGATAAGTTTAAAAAAAACATAAATCGGCAACCACTGAACGGATTTTTATTACCGACCCCTCATTTGAAAGCCATATAGTCGCTCTACTGGTAAAAAAAATACGCAGTCATAAAAAAATTCATTGCGCCCTCCATGACCTGCCAAAGTCGCATTAATCTCAGATGTAACGTCAATTTTGAGGGCTTGTAAATTGATCAAAAGTAACGCCTCATAGCACTTGATTTTTTCTGCAATAGCTGTGCTATGTAGCTATTACATGAGTGTTCATTTGTTCCGATACGATAAAAGCAGTGCGAGTCATGATTTTTTTGGTCATTTTGGTAACATGCTAAATATTGGGTATCCAAAAAGAGGCGCGATAAGTAAAAAAAAAACATAAATCGGCAACCACTGAACGGATTTTTATTACCGACCCCCCATTTGAAAGCCAGATAGTCGTTTTAGTGGTAAAAAAATTACGGAGTCATAGAAAAATTAATTGCGCCCTCCATGACCTGCCAAAGTCACATTAATCTCAGATGTAACGTCAATTTTGAGGGCTTGTAAATTGATAAAATGTAACGCCTCATAGCACTTGATTTTTTCAGCACTAGCTATGCTATGTAGCTATTACATGAGCGTTCATTTGTTCCGATACGATAAAAGCAGTGCGAGTTATGATTTTTTTAGTCATTTTTGTTACATGCAAAATATTGGATATCCAAAAAAAGGCGCGATAAGTTTAAAAAAAACATAAATCGGCAACCACTGAACGGATTTTTATTATCGACCTCTCATTTGAAAGCCAGATAGTCGTTCTATTGGTAAAAAAATTACGCAGTCATAGAAAAATTCATTGCGCCCTCCATGACCTCCCAAAGTCACATTAATCTCAGATGTAACGTCAGTTTTGAGGGCTTATTAATTAATCAAATGTAACGCCTCATAGCACTTGATTTTTTCAGCAATAGCTATGCTATGTAGCCATTACATGAGTGTTCATTTGTTCCGATACAATAAAAGCAGTGCGAGTTATGATTTTTTTGGTCATTTTGGTAACACGCAAAATATTGGATATCCAAAAAGAGGCGCGATAAGTAAAAAAAAAACATAAATCGGCAACCACTGAACGGATTTTTATTATCGACCCCTCATTTGAAAGCCAGATAGTCGTTCTACTGGTAAAAAAATTACGAAGTCATAAAAAAATTCATTGCGCCCTTCATGACCTGCCAAAGTCACATTAATCTCAGATGTAACGTCAATTTTGAGGGCTTGTAAATTGATCAAAAGTAACGCCTCATAGCAATTGATTTTTTCTGCAATAGCTGTGCTATGTAGCTATTACATGAGTGTTCATTTGTTCCGATACGATAAAAGTAGTGCGAGTTATGATTTTTTTGGTCATTTTGGTAACATGCACAATATTGGATATCCAAAAAGAGGTGCGATAAGTTTAAAAAAAACATAAATCGGCAACCACTGAACGGATTTTTATTACCGACCCCTCATTTGAAAGCCAGATAGTCGTTCTACTGGTAAAAAAATTACGCAGTCATAAAAAAATTCATTATGCCCTCCATGACCTGCCAAAGTCGCATTAATCTCAGATGTAACGTCAATTTTGAGGGCTTATTAATTAATCAAATGCAACGTCTCATAGCACTTGATTTTTTAAGCAATAGCTATGCTATGTAGCTATTACATGGGTGCTCATTTGTTACGATACGATAAAAGCAGTGCGAGTTATGATTTTTTTGGTCATTTTGATAACATGCAAAATATTGGATATCCAAAGAAAGGCGCGATAAGTTTAAAAAAAACATAAATCGGCAACCCCTAAACGGATTTTTATTAGCGACCCCTCATTTGATAACCAGATAGTCGTTCTACTGGTAAAAAAATTACGCAGTCATAGAAAAATTCATTGCGCCCTCCATGACCTACCAAAGTCATATTAATCTCAGATGTAACGTCGATTTTGAGGGCTTGTAAATTGATCAAATGTAACGCCTCATAGCACTTGATTTTTTCAGCAATAGCTATGCTATGTAGCTATTGCATGGGTGTTCATTTGTTACGATACGATAAAAGCTGTGCGAGTTATGATTTTTTGGGTCATTTTGGTAACATGCAAAATATTGGATATCCAAAAAGAGGCGCGATAAGTAAAAATAAAACATAAATCGGCAACCACTGTACGGATTTTTATTACCAACCCCTCATTTGAAAGCCAGATAGTCGTTCTACTGGTAAAAAAAATACGCAGTCATAGAAAAATTCATTGCGCCCTTCATGACCTGCCAAAGTCACATTAATCTCAGATGTAACGTCGATTTTGAGGGCTTGTAAATTGATCAAATGTAATGCCTCATAGCACTTGATTTTTTGAGCAATAGCTATGCTATGTAGGTATTGCATGAGTGTTCATTTGTTACGATACGATAAAAGCAGTGCGAGTTATGATTTTTTTGGTCATTTTGGTAACATGCAAAATATTGGTTATCCAAAAAGAGGCGCGATAAGTTTAAAAAAAAACCTAAATCGGCAACCACTGAACGGATTTTTATTAGCGACCCCTCATTTGAAAGCCAAATAGTCGTTCTTCTGGTAAAAAAAATACGCAGTCACAGAAAAATTCATTGCGCCCTCCATGACCTGCCAAAGTCACATTAATCTTAGATGTAACCTCAATTTTGAGGGCTTGTAAATTAATCAAATGTAACGCCTCATAACACTTGATTTTTTCAGCAATAGCTATGCTATGTAGCTATTACATGAGTGTTCATTTGTTCCGATCCGATAAAAGCAGTGCGAGTTATGATTTTTTTGGTCATTTTGGTAACATGCAAAATATTGGTTATCCAAAAAAAGGCGCGATAAGTTTAAAAAAAACATAAATCGGCAACCACTGAACGGATTTTTATTACCGACCCCTCATTTGAAAGCCAGATAGTCGTTCTACAGGTAAAAAAATTACGCAGTCATAGAAAAATTCATTGCGCCCTTCATGACCTGCCAAAGTCACATTAATCTCAGATGTAATGGCAATTTTGAGGGCTTGTGAATTGATCAAATGTAACGCCTCATAGCACTTGATTTTTTCAGCAATAGCTATGCTATGTAGCTATTGCATGGGTGTTCATTTGTTACGATACGATAAAAGCTGTGCGAGTTATGATTTTTTGGGTCATTTTGGTAACATGCAAAATATTGGTTATCCAAAAAGAGGCGCGATAAGTTTAAAAAAAACCTAAATCGGCAACCACTGTACGGATTTTTATTAGCGACCCCTCATTTGAAAGCCAGATAGTCGTTCTACTGGTAAAAAAATTGCGAAGTCGTAGAAAAAATCATTGCGCCCTTCATGACTTGCCACAGTCACATTAATCTCAGATGTAACGTCGATTTTCAGGGCTTGTAAATTGATCAAATGTAACGCCTCATAGCACTTGATTTTTTCAGCAATAGCTATGCTACGTAGCTATTGCGTGAGTGTTCATTTGTTACGATACGAAAAAAGCAGTGCGAGTTATGATTTTTTTGGTCATATTGGTAACTTACAAAAAATTGGGTATCCAAAAAGAGGCACGATAAGTAAAAAAAATATATAAATCGGCAACCACTGAACGGAATTTTATTAGCGACCCCTCATATGAAAGCCAGGTCGTCGTTTTACTGGTAAAAAAATTACGAAGTCATAGAAAAATTCATTGCACCCTCCATGACCTGCCAAAGTCATATTAATCTCAGATGTAACGTCAATTTTGAGGGCTTGTTAATTGATCATATGTAACGCCTCATAGCACTTGATTTTTTCAGCAATAGCTATGCTATGTAGCTATTACACGAGCGTTCATTTGTTACGATCCGATAAAAGCAGTGCGAGTTATGATTTTTTTGGTCATTTTGGTAACATGCAAAATATTGGATATCCAAAAAGAGGCGCGATAAGTTTAAAAAAAACATAAATCGGCAACCACTGAACGGATTTTTATTAGCGACCCCTCATTTGAAAGCCAGATAGTCGTTCTACTGGTAAAAAAATTACGAAGTCATAGAAAAATTCATTGCGCCCTTCATGACCTGCCAAAGTCACATTAATCTCAGATGTAACATCAATTTTGAGGGCTTGTAAATTCATGAAATGTAACGCCTCGTAGTACTTGATTTTTTCAGCAATAGCTATGCTATGTAGCTATTACATGAGTGTTCATTTGTTACGATACGATAAAAGCAGTGCGAGTTATGATTTTTTTGGTCATTTTGGTAACATGCAAAATATTGGATATCAAAAAAGGGGCGCGATAAGTAAAAAAAAAACATAAATCGGCAACCACTGAACGGATTTTTATTATCGACCCCTCATTTGAAAGCCAGATAGTCGTTCTACTGGTAAAAAAATTACGCAGTCATAAAAAAATTCATTGCGCCCTTCATGACCTGCCAAAGTCACATTAATCTCAGATGTAACATCAATTTTGAGGGCTTGTAAATTCATGAAATGTAACGCCTCGTAGTACTTGATTTTTTCAGCAATAGCTATGCTATGTAGCTATTACATGAGTGTTCATTTGTTACGATACGATAAAAGCAGTGCGAGTTATGATTTTTTTGGTCACTACTAAACGGATTTTTATTACGGACCCCTTATTTGAGGATTGTACGCGACAATCTTCAGTCCGAAACGTTTTGGCACGTGATCCGAGAGCTGACAGTCCATTCCGTAGCTTCGTGCTTGCATGCTGTGAACAGGCTTTGCGTTAAATAATTAATTGAGTAGATTTAATGACGCCCAAAGGGGGCGTCTGTAAGGGACGCACTGTACCCCAATACGTTTACCTTCATAGATGCGATAAGTATAAAAATAACATAAATCGGCAACTACTGAACGGATTTTTATTATCGACCCCTCATTTGAAAGCCAGATGGTCGTTCTACTGGTAAAAAAATTACGGAGTCGTAGAAAAATTTAATGCGTGTTTTGTGATTTGCTAAAGTCAAAAATTGGGGGAAAATCGTTTGAGTAGTTTTTGGTGTGTGGAGTGCAGTGGTCACGTCTAAATTTAAAACGCCGATTTACGGCTCTGGCGGTCGTCAGCGACCTTTTGTGCCGGCCGGACATTAATTATGCAAATCTTATGGCGCCCCTCGGGGATCTTTGACAAATCGCCTTGGCGCGCGCGGTGATTCATCCCCGCGCGCGACTTTCGCTTGTTTTCGCCGCGCTTTTTTTCGCGTCCGTCGCTTGTTTCGGGCCCCCCCCCCGGGGGGCCGGGGGCCCCGAAAAACGTAGCGCCTCACTTTATGGAGGCGAAACGGCGATAATTTATATATTGTTATTGTTGCGCCTGTGGCGTTTTATTCGCTCGCAGCGGACGGTAAAGTTTCGGACAACAACAACAACGCCCATAAAAATCGCCCGGCGCGGCCGTAAAGATCGCCGCGTCTCTCTTTTGTTTCGCGTCCCGTTCCACGCCCCCGTCGGACCGCGGGGGCCTAAATTATTTGCTCTTAGATTTTAGAGCGAGTTTAATGTAAAATCAAGTACAATCAACAAATGGTCCGTCTGTAAAGGGCCAAGACCACTTATAGATAGTTCATATTTATATGAAACTATTCCGGTAAAGTACCGGAAAAGGGGCTAGTTTTACATGAAGCAGGATTTACATTGCAACATTATCGCTGAAACGATGACAAAGTGCGGGCGAGCCTATCTCGGCCGGCATCTACGTCCTCAGACTTCCGCGCGTGAAAACCAGTTGTTGCAGGTTTGCGGCCGGCACACACACATACACGCGCATACAAACGGGCATACAACGCATACAAACGCGCGGACACGAGGCGCCCGGCTTCCATCCTCGCGCTGTATATCTCAATTTGTTTGGTTATTCAAATGAGCGCGCCTCGAAATGCGAGGACACGCGCGATCGTGTCCAGATTTTGCGGCGAGACACGTGCAAAAAAAGAAAAAGAAAGTCATTAGAAAGTATTTTTTTATTTATTTAACGGCTTACGACGTGCATTGTTTTGGCTTGGCCTGGACGGGCTGTTAACTATTATTTAGAAGCACGAAACCGCGTCGGACGCGCCTTGCACGTCGTTACCTGCACTGCCGCTTAAATAAACAATCGAACGACGAGAAAAATTTACTCGCTTAGCTAGGCAGTTCGCTTTCCTTGTTGTGTCTGCGTTCCGGATTTTCGCCCCCGATTGTTTTGCCAATCGCCGACACGCTGATTTTTGTTTTTCTTTTTCGCCCTTTTTCGCTTCGTGTCGCCCATTACCAGTGGCGGCGCGTCAGGGACGTGTGCATGTCACCCGCGACCGTACATGACAGGTCGGGGTATAAACTCTAATGGATGCATGTAGGCAAACACGATCCAACTTGTTCCTGTCCGCTTCGCTCTCTCGCACACCATTCGGTCCGAGAGGCAAAGAAGCAAGGACCTTCGTCAGTCGGCCACTCGGATGTCGGTTTTTTTCAGCCCGGTTTTGTAATAAAACTTCTGTTCAACGATAACTACCAGATAACGACTCTCAGGTTCTGTTCTCGTACCGCTTACGCGGCTATTTAACTTTCTGCATTGACAAGTATTAGCTATTCCTGAAATTTCTGAAAATTCAGTATTTGCAAATTTGATATTAGTTTCGTGTACAGTACATCTGAAACTAATTCTCCTGAAAATTTGACAAAGTTTCAGTAATGAATATAGGAAAAATTCAAAGACTTAACTTGCTGCATTGACAAGTATGGGTTAGCTATTCCTGAAATTTCTGAAAATTCAGTATTTGCAAATTTGATAATAGATTCGTGTACAGAGCCTGAAACTAATTCTCCTGAAAATTTGACAAAGTTTCAGTAATGAATATAGGAAAAATTCAAAGACTTAACTTACTGCATTGACAGGTATGGGTTAGCTATTCCTGAAATTTCTGAAAATTCAGTATTTGCAAATTTGATATTAGATTCGTGTACAGTACACCTGAAACTAATTCTCCTGAAAATTTGCCAAAGTTTCAGTAATGAATATAGGAAAAATTCAAAGACTTAACTTGCTGCATTGACAGGTATGGGTTAGCTATTCCTGAAATTTCTGAAAATTCAGTATTTGCAAATTTGATAATAGACTCGTGTACTGTACACCTGAAACTAATTCTCCTGAAAATTTGACAAAGTTTCAGTAATGAATATAGGAAAAATTCAAAGACTTAACTTGCTGCATTGACCGGTATGGGTTAGCTAATCCTGAAATTTCTGAAAATTCAGTATTTGCAAATTTGATAATAGACTCGTGTACTGTACACCTGAAACTAATTCTTCTGAAAATTTGACAAAGTTTCAGTAATGAATATAGGAAAAATTCAAAGACTTAACTTGCTGCATTGACCGGTATGGGTTAGCTATTCCTGAAATTACTGAAAATTCAGTATTTGCAAATTTGATAATAGATTCGTGTACAGTACACCTGAAACTAATTCTCTTGAAAATTTGACAAAGTTTCAGTAATGAATATAGGAAAAATTCAAAGACTTTACTTGCTGCATTGACCGGTATGGGTTAGCTATTCCTGAAATTACTGAAAATTCAGTATTTGCAAATTTGATAATAGATTCGTGTACAGTACACCTGAAACTAATTCTCCTGAAAATTTGACAAAGTTTCAGTAATGAATATAGGAAAAATTCAAAGACTTTACTTGCTGCATTGACCGGTATGGGTTAGCTATTCCTGAAATTACTGAAAATTCAGTATTTGCAAATTTGATAATAGATTCGTGTACAGTACACCTGAAACTAATTCTCTTGAAAATTTGACAAAGTTTCAGTAATGAATATAGGAAAAATTCAAAGACTTAACTTACTGCATTGACAGGTATGGGTTAGCTATTCCTGAAATTTCTGAAAATTCAGTATTTGCAAATTTGATAATAGACTCGTGTACTGTACACCTGAAACTAATTCTCCTGAAAATTTGACAAAGTTTCAGTAATGAATATAGGAAAAATTCAAAGACTTAACTTGCTGCATTGACAGGTATGGGTTAGCTATTCCTGAAAATTCTGAAAATTCAGTATTTGCAAATTTGATAATAGATTCGTGTACAGTACACCTGAAACTAATTCTCCTGAAAATTTGACAAAGTTTCAGTAATGAATATAGGAAAAATTCAAAGACTTAACTTGCTGCATTGACAGGTATGGGTTAGCTATTCCTGAAAATTCTGAAAATTCAGTATTTGCAAATTTGATAATAGATTCGTGTACAGTACACCTGAAACTAATTCTCCTGAAAATTTGACAAAGTTTCAGTAACGAATATAGGAAAAATTCAAAGACTTAACTTGCTGCATTGACAGGTATGGGTTAGCTATTCCTGAAATTTCTGAAAATTCGGTATTTGCAAATTTGATAATAGTTTCGTGTACAGTACATCTGGAACTAATTCTCCTGAAAATTTGACAAAGTTTCAGTAATGAATATAGGAAAAATTCAAAGACTTAACTTACTGCATTGACAGGTATGGGTTAGCTATTCCTGAAATTTCTGAAAATTCAGTATTTGCAAATTTGATATTAGATTCGTGTACAGTACACCTGAAACTAATTCTCCTGAAAATTTGCCAAAGTTTCAGTAATGAATATAGGAAAAATTCAAAGACTTAACTTGCTGCATTGACAGGTATGGGTTAGCTATTCCTGAAATTTCTGAAAATTCAGTATTTGCAAATTTGATAATAGACTCGTGTACTGTACACCTGAAACTAATTCTCCTGAAAATTTGACAAAGTTTCAGTAATGAATATAGGAAAAATTCAAAGACTTAACTTGCTGCATTGACCGGTATGGGTTAGCTAATCCTGAAATTTCTGAAAATTCAGTATTTGCAAATTTGATAATAGACTCGTGTACTGTACACCTGAAACTAATTCTTCTGAAAATTTGACAAAGTTTCAGTAATGAATATAGGAAAAATTCAAAGACTTAACTTGCTGCATTGACCGGTATGGGTTAGCTATTCCTGAAATTACTGAAAATTCAGTATTTGCAAATTTGATAATAGATTCGTGTACAGTACACCTGAAACTAATTCTCTTGAAAATTTGACAAAGTTTCAGTAATGAATATAGGAAAAATTCAAAGACTTTACTTGCTGCATTGACCGGTATGGGTTAGCTATTCCTGAAATTACTGAAAATTCAGTATTTGCAAATTTGATAATAGATTCGTGTACAGTACACCTGAAACTAATTCTCCTGAAAATTTGACAAAGTTTCAGTAATGAATATAGGAAAAATTCAAAGACTTTACTTGCTGCATTGACCGGTATGGGTTAGCTATTCCTGAAATTACTGAAAATTCAGTATTTGCAAATTTGATAATAGATTCGTGTACAGTACACCTGAAACTAATTCTCTTGAAAATTTGACAAAGTTTCAGTAATGAATATAGGAAAAATTCAAAGACTTAACTTACTGCATTGACAGGTATGGGTTAGCTATTCCTGAAATTTCTGAAAATTCAGTATTTGCAAATTTGATAATAGACTCGTGTACTGTACACCTGAAACTAATTCTCCTGAAAATTTGACAAAGTTTCAGTAATGAATATAGGAAAAATTCAAAGACTTAACTTGCTGCATTGACCGGTATGGGTTAGCTAATCCTGAAATTTCTGAAAATTCAGTATTTGCAAATTTGATAATAGACTCGTGTACTGTACACCTGAAACTAATTCTTCTGAAAATTTGACAAAGTTTCAGTAATGAATATAGGAAAAATTCAAAGACTTAACTTGCTGCATTGACCGGTATGGGTTAGCTATTCCTGAAATTACTGAAAATTCAGTATTTGCAAATTTGATAATAGATTCGTGTACAGTACACCTGAAACTAATTCTCTTGAAAATTTGACAAAGTTTCAGTAATGAATATAGGAAAAATTCAAAGACTTTACTTGCTGCATTGACCGGTATGGGTTAGCTATTCCTGAAATTACTGAAAATTCAGTATTTGCAAATTTGATAATAGATTCGTGTACAGTACACCTGAAACTAATTCTCCTGAAAATTTGACAAAGTTTCAGTAATGAATATAGGAAAAATTCAAAGACTTTACTTGCTGCATTGACCGGTATGGGTTAGCTATTCCTGAAATTACTGAAAATTCAGTATTTGCAAATTTGATAATAGATTCGTGTACAGTACACCTGAAACTAATTCTCCTGAAAATTTGACAAAGTTTCAGTAATGAATATAGGAAAAATTCAAATACTTAACTTGCTGCATTGACAGGTATGGGTTAGCTATTCCTGAAATTTCTGAAAATTCAGTATTTGCAAATTTGATAATAGATTCGTGTACAGTACACCTGAAACTAATTCTCCTGAAAATTTGACAAAGTTTCAGTAATCAATATATGAAAAATTCAAAGACTTAACTTGCTGCATTGACAGGTATGGGTTAGCTATTCCTGAAAATTCTGAAAATTCAGTATTTGCAAATTTGATAATAGATTCGTGTACAGTACACCTGAAACTAATTCTCCTGAAAATTTGACAAAGTTTCAGTAATCAATATATGAAAAATTCAAAGACTTAACTTGCTGCATTGACAGGTATGGGTTAGCTATTCCTGAAAATTCTGAAAATTCAGTATTTGCAAATTTGATAATAGATTCGTGTACAGTACACCTGAAACTAATTCTCCTGAAAATTTGACAAAGTTTCAGTAATGAATATAGGAAAAATTCAAAGACTTAACTTGCTGCGTTTACAAGTATGGGTTAGATATTCCTGAAATTTCTGAAAATTTATTATTTGCAAGTTTGATATTAGATTCGTGTACAGTACATCTGAAACTAATTCTCCTGAAAATTTGACAAAGTTTCAGTAATGAATATAGGAAAAATTCAAAGACTTAACTTGCTGCATTGACAAGTATGGGTTAGCTATTCCTGAAATTTCTGAAAATTCAGTATTTGCAAATTTGATATCTGTTTCGTGTTCAGTACACCTGAAACTAATTCTCCTGAAAATTTGACAAAGTTTCAGTAATGAATATAGGAAAAATTCAAAGACTTAACTTGCTGCATTGACAGGTATGGGTTAGCTATTCCTGAAATTACTGAAAATTCAGTATTTGCAAATTTGATAATAGATTCGTGTACAGTACACCTGAAACTAATTCTCCTGAAAATTTGCCAAAGTTTCAGTAATGAATATAGGAAAAATTCAAAGACTTAACTTGCTGCATTGACAGGTATGGGTTAGCTATTCCTGAAATTTCTGAAAATTTGGTATTTGCAAATTTGATAATAGATTCGTGTACAGTACACCTGAAACTAATTCTCCTGAAAATTTGACAAAGTTTCAGTAATGAATATAGGAAAAATTCAAAGACTTAACTTGCTGCATTGACAGGTATGGGTTAGCTATTCCTGAAATTTCTGAAAATTCAGTATTTGCAAATTTGATAATAGATTCGTGTACAGTACACCTGAAACTAATTCTCCTGAAAATTTGACAAAGTTTCAGTAATGAATATAGGAAAAATTCAAAGACTTAACTTGCTGCATTGACCGGTATGGGTTAGCTATTCCTGAAATTTCTGAAAATTCGGTATTTGCAAATTTGATAATAGACTCGTGTACTGTACACCTGAAACTAATTCTCCTGAAAATTTGACAAAGTTTCAGTAATGAATATAGGAAAAATTCAAAGACTTAACTTGCTGCATTGACAGGTATGGGTTAGCTATTCCTGAAATTTCTGAAAATTCAGTATTTGCAAATTTGATAATAGACTCGTGTACTGTACACCTGAAACTAATTCTTCTGAAAATTTGACAAAGTTTCAGTAATGAATATAGGAAAAATTCAAAGACTTAACTTGCTGCATTGACAGGTATGGGTTAGCTATTCCTGAAATTTCTGAAAATTCAGTATTTGCAAATTTGATAATAGACTCGTGTACTGTACACCTGAAACTAATTCTTCTGAAAATTTGACAAAGTTTCAGTAATGAATATAGGAAAAATTCAAAGACTTAACTTGCTGCATTGACAGGTATGGGTTAGCTATTCCTGAAATTTCTGAAAATTCAGTATTTGCAAATTTGATAATAGACTCGTGTACTGTACACCTGAAACTAATTCTCCTGAAAATTTGACAAAGTTTCAGTAATGAATATAGGAAAAATTCAAAGACTTAACTTGCTGCATTGACCGGTATGGGTTAGCTATTCCTGAAATTTCTGAAAATTCAGTATTTGCAAATTTGATAATAGACTCGTGTACTGTACACCTGAAACTAATTCTCCTGAAAATTTGACAAAGTTTCAGTAATGAATATAGGAAAAATTCAAAGACTTAACTTGCTGCATTGACAGGTATGGGTTAGCTATTCCTGAAATTTCTGAAAATTCAGTATTTGCAAATTTGATAATAGATTCGTGTACAGTACGCCTGAAACTAATTCTCCTGAAAATTTGCCAGAGTTTCAGTAATGAATATAGGAAAAATTCAAAGACTTAACTTGCTGCATTGACAGGTATGGGTTAGCTATTCCTGAAATTACTGAAAATTCAGTATTTGCAAATTTGATATTAGATTCGTGTACAGTACACCTGAAACTAATTCTCCTGAAAATTTGCCAGAGTTTCAGTAATGAATATAGGAAAAATTCAAAGACTTAACTTGCTGCATTGACAGGTATGGGTTAGCTATTCCTGAAATTACTGAAAATTCAGTATTTGCAAATTTGATATTAGATTCGTGTACAGTACACCTGAAACTAATTCTCCTGAAAATTTGCCAGAGTTTCAGTAATGAATATAGGAAAAATTCAAAGACTTAACTTGCTGCATTGACAGGTATGGGTTAGCTATTCCTGAAATTTCTGAAAATTCAGTATTTGCAAATTTGATAATAGATTCGTGTACAGTACACCTGAAACTAATTCTCCTGAAAATTTGCCAGAGTTTCAGTAATGAATATAGGAAAAATTCAAAGACTTAACTTGCTGCATTGACAGGTATGGGTTAGCTATTCCTGAAGTTTCTGAAAATTCAGTATTTGCAAATTTGATAATAGATTCGTGTACAATACACCTGAAACTAATTCTCCTGAAAATTTGCCAGAGTTTCAGTAATGAATATAGGAAAAATTCAAAGACTTAACTTGCTGCATTGACAGGTATGGGTTAGCTATTCCTGAAATTTCTGAAAATTCAGTATTTGCAAATTTGATAATAGACTCGTGTACAGTACACCTGAAACTAATTTTCCTGAAAATTTGACAAAGTTTCAGTAATGAATATAGGAAAAATTCAAAGACTTAACTTGCTGCATTGACAGGTATGGGTTAGCTATTCCTGAAATATCTGAAAATTCAGTATTTGCAAATTTGATAATAGATTCGTGTACAGTACACCTGAAACTAATTCTCCTGAAAATTTGACAAAGTTTCAGTAATGAATATAGGAAAAATTCATAGACTTAACTTGCTGCATTGACCGGTATGGGTTAGCTATTCCTGAAATTCCTGAAAATTTATTATTTGCAAATTTGATAATAGATTCGTGTACAGTACACCTGAAACTAATCCTCCTGAAAATGCGGGCCGAAGGGCCGGTCCGTCCCGTGCCTTTGCGCCGGCGGTGATTATCTCCAGGGGCGGGCTCCCATTATAAAATAATCAATGACGGCTTACGCGCGCGTTAACGTTGCATCATCGCGCAAATGGCGCGCGTAAAACGTGTAATTTTGACGGGCGGATAATGAGCGGGGCGGCACGGCTCCTGCCCCGTCCGTTTCCGCAGGAAGTGACGTCAAGCTGAAAGTGTAGAGTGGGGTGGGGGGTTGCAAAAGCGTCAGCGCAATTTCAACTGTTTTCAATATTATCGATTTTAATTTGTTTTATTATTTATAATTTAAGACGGAAAGACCCCTAATGGAGTCCATAGCCAATTATCATAATAATATATGACATATATGATATATATATATATATATATATATATATATATATATATAGTTATATATATTTTATATATATATATATAGCAACTTTTATCGAAAGTTATAATTAAATTTTTGTTTTAATTAAAAATCTAATTTGTTACAGTGCATAAGTGAGGCCGTTTATTGGACACTTCTGGGGAGGCGGAGGTCGCGTGTGAAGAAAAAACAACGCTCCCAATGGGAACGACTCGACGACTGGTTTATATTAATGGACCCAATTAAGTATGTATTCTTGTACTGCATAGTCTTTAAGCTAGCCTAAGATGGCTTTGTGTCAATAAAGATTATCGCACATCGTCTGTAAATATATTAAAATTTTTTCGACGGCTTACGTCCGTTATAATTTTTTTCCGTCGGCCGCCACGGGACGCGCTAATCCGCAGGAAGACGGCGCGAGAAAAAAACGCGCCCACAAGAGGCTGGAGGTTGAGAAACCTCCACAACCTCCAGCAACTGCTGGAGGGAACAATTTAGTTCGCATAACTTCGAACCCTTGACCGTAATAAACCCTCATTGCAGGTACATTTTTAATGTATACTTGACCCAAAGATCTAAGAATATTATGACTTTGACTTCTTAATAGTTATATTCGGGGTTTAATTTAGGGTCACCATAAAGCAAACGGATGGTCAAGACGGAAGAATCGCACGCCGTCGTCAATACCAGAAAGACAGCCGGGCAACCCCAGATAACTGAATAATATTAGCAGGACTTTTATGATTTTATGGCAACACCAAATAAAACCCCCATAAAATACTTACAAGTCAAAGTCGTAATATTCTTAGATTTTTGGGTCGACTATACTTGCACTTAGTTCTTATAACTTCGAACCCTTGACCGTAATAAACCCTCATTGCAGGTACATTTTAAATTGCAAGTGAAAACACTATACAAATGTATTAAGAATTCGCGCTCCTAACGTCGCGAATTCGACGCGCTAAGCGCGCGCGTTACGGCAATCGCAGCCGAGGTCCGTAAGCAGCCGAGGACGGCCAAAAAAAACACAAGTATCATTGTCTACACAATGTAAGACGGCCTGTTTGTTTTTTAATTACTTAAATCGAGAATGCCTGGGATGCTGGGCCCTCTCTCTTCCGAGAAGAGCAGGCCGTGCTTGGTCGTATGGGGGGGGGGGGGGGGGGGGGGAGGGTCAGTAGCATCGGCTCGTTACTCAATACGGCATTGGAGCCTCGAGACATAATTGGGGAGCGTTTTTCGGCCGGGAATTTTCATGAAGGCAAGGAATGCCCGACGTTAATTTACCTACTGCGAACGCGCGGGCAAAAAGTGCGGCGACGAAACAAGAAGGCCATGGAGGGGGGGGGGGCAACGGCCGTGCATGTCGGGATTCGAACCCCCGACCTTCGAAATACACGTACATTGTTTTGAAATCTAATTAATCCTCATAAATGGTGATTTGAGCGCAACGCCAGAAGGTAATCTGAACGCACATTCATGAATTAATCAAAAATCTGCAATGATTTCGTATACAAATGTGCACGATAATTATAAGTTCGGCGAAATTTCTAGATTGTACAGAGACACAGTAGGCTCTTAATGTGGCAACCCCCCCCCCCCCCCCCCACGGGGGGGGGGGGGGGGGGGTTAACACCTGAAACTAATTCTCCTGAAAATTTGCCAAAGTTTCAGTATTAAATAAGGGAGAAAATCGAACACTTAACTTTCTCAATTGACAAGTATGGGTTAGCTATTACTGAAATTTCTGAAAAAATTTGAAAACGTTTCGTAATTTTGGTTTATCCCCATTCAAACCCTTCTTATCTATAAAAAAAACGCTTTGAACTATCTACTGCAAGAATTAAATCATACATAGTATTTACACCCTATGTATATATCTGTATATACAAACCATACTGTACTGTATATATCTTTTAAATTTTTAACTTCAAGCATTAAATCATTGTATACGGTGCCTTTCAAATCAAGTTATCCATAAGCTCTGGCACAAGAGTATAGGTACATAAAAAATATTTTTAATCTCGAATTTTCACATATATTACTAATGATATCGCAAGAACCAGCGTATCAATTTGGATGCAATTTATCACTCATATCAAATAATATACGATTATTAAACGTGTGTAATTGCATTAATATCCAATGAGTGGTTCTCAAGATATTGCAATTTTTGTTTGAATGTACGATGTTTGGGGCTATTTTAATAGTTTATTTAATTAGGCACTTATTCAAGTAACGTAACCACAAAAACCACCGTATCAATATTAATATAATTTTATACGTCCATTGTATGATATGCAAGTAATCAACGTATGTAATTAAATGTATGCCCAATGAGTGATTTTTGAAATATTTTAGTTTCAGTAGGAACAATTTATAAGATCCTCATTTTTTTTATATAGTTACTTGCGATTTTAAGGGAAAATTTCGGGAGAACTAGAAATGGGGTATATTTTTGTTTTTGCATTTTCTAATACCACGGAATTCACGTAACATCTTAGTTAAATATTATGTTTGTCAGTCAAGTATAATAAAGCTATAAAAATTTGTTTAAAAAAAATAGTTAAATGCAAACTTTTAAAATTGCATGGAAAATTCTGGAAAATTGGGTATAATTTGTTTTTTGCATTTTCTAATAGTATGGACTACACGTAATATCTTAGTAAAATTTGCTGTTTGTTAGTCATTCATAAATGTGCTAAACAAATTTAATAAAAATATCTGTTAAATTAACATCTCTATAATGTTACTTGTGATTTCAAGTGAAATTTCCGGGAAAACTAGAGATGGGGTTTAATTTTGTTTTTCCATATTCTAATATTATGGAATTCATGGAGTAAAATATGATGTTAGTCAATTATAAGTGCTGTAAAAAATATATTAAAAAAATTAATTAGCTTTGAAATTTTCAAAGAGCTGAGGTATAAATCGGTTTTTGCATTTTCTAATATTAAGGAGTACTCATAACTCAAATTTTATGTAAGTTAGTCATATACTTATAATCCACATTGAAATACTAGTTAATAAATGAGCATGGATCAATATCAGCTGCATTGGAAAAGGCTTACAATAAGCCACGAAAAGTTGAGATAAATTACGTGCTGCACACATTTGATTTTTTTTTCATAAAATTTAATTATGGAAAACCACTTAAAAGCACGCAATAATAATATAATTACCGTATTCTAGATTGCTTAAGAATTTATGTCCCAAATAAAGCACACGTCCACGTGTTAATTAAAGTATTAAGGGATGAAGCGATTATTAAGGGTTGTTTGCTGTAAACAAATAACAGGTTGGTTAATGTACGTTGATATGGCATGCCGTTTATACGTATTCACCCCCCTTTATACGCATATTAAGTATAATTAAATGGAGCATCCCCACCGCATAAAAGTGGTTACCGGCGTGTAAGGGATGACTGCTTTAAAAATCTAAAATTATCCCGTAATACAACACATATTGCTGAGTATGTGGTATTTTTTTCGTAATTTTTAAACAAATAATAACGCCGTAAATAAATAAAACGCGTTGGGGGTTGAATGCGCGTTTAGGGGATGGCCAGACAAAAACTGGCGCCGCAGTAATTTTCTGCGTCCAATTCTGCGCCAGTATGTGAATTTCGGCACTATTCTGGTAATCAATAATGCGGTAATCAATGTTTCAATTTCGGGTGAATTAGTTTTCAAATTTCCAATGTAATTTTTTTGCCCAATTATTCTCAATTTCGTGCAAATGCAAAAAACGTGTCCATGCAAGATTAATTTATTCATACCGGAAACGTCCGAAGAAGGGCCGATCGTGGACTCACCTTGCCCCATTCCCCTAGAGAGGCCCTTGGCCGCATCCCGAAAACAGCGTTCTTCGCGCTGTTCCCGAATTTTCAAATATTATCCCGGGAAAAAGTCGCCTGATTGAGATGTGGTTTTCAGGGATTGTTCCCTGGACGTCTGCCGCTGTTTTGTGTCAGTATCGCGGAAATCATCCGACGATTTCCCTGGAAAATTGGTAAATATATTTTCGGGGTTCACGCAGAGGTCACGCTGCATCTGTAACCTTGTTGCAGGTGAGTGCGTCTGGTTTACTTACCAGCGCTAAACGTTTCGCTTATAATTGCACTAATAATTAATTAAACAACCTCTTTATTAATCAGTGGCTGATGGTGGATGGATGAATCAATTGGCTGGTATGGGATGCTGATGCTGAGTGGAGGACTGCGCCTATGGATCATGTAAGTACGAGGCTTAAATACGTCTTCACTGCCATGTAATCCTGGTGCATTTACCAGCCTTAAGTAATCTGCAGCACTTATTAATTATTTCTGTACAATGCATTGCATTTTATACCAAATTATTAGAGCCATTAACTCAATTAATTACGGCTGGCAATGAAATAAAATTTTAAACACTCCAAACGCCCAGAATTATACCAAGTGAAGACACACACTGTAATCACTATTATATGTGTATCAAATATTACCATTATTATTATTACTTAATTACATCCATTATTATGATATCAAGTTTTGATAAATAAACATTAATATAGGTACATATGAATCATTGGTCATATATCTTGTAATAGTGCTTTCATATATTTATTGAATTCACAACATCTACAAATTAATAATTCAATAACCTATATGCATACTAATATGCATATAACAAAATGGACGTATAAAAATAATAATAATAATCCTGCTGCTACTTCATCTGTATGGCAGTATATGCACGTATCTAATAAAAAAATCATGTAATGCAATATATTTATATAATATATTATACTATAATAACATATTTTGCAGGCAAATTTGGTAACAACAATTATAATTGCTGCAACCAAATTTGCGCTGCAAAATATTTTATTCCAAGTTTTTCATAAATTTCCGCGTTTATTTATATCATGATATAAAATTTTAAGTTGGCATACAAAAAACGTGCCTCATTATTATAAAAACAGTGGGAGGCAGTCTATAAATTATTAATCATTTAATTTCTAACAAATATATCATTGCACCAAATTAAACATAACGAAATTTTGTAAACCAATTTGGACATTTGCAAAAATTTAGTCTCCATAAAAGCACATTGGCTAGAAAATTTTGAAATGTATGCTTTAATTGCAAAAAATAATTAAATCATAATTGAATATAATTTTGTTCGCGTTATAAATAAATTATTAGGAGCACCGGATGCTTTTTTATTTAGCATCAAACGTATTAAATATTGATTAAGTATAATAAATGAAAACCCAACAAAATTTGTGCCACATAAAATTAATTACAAATCTGATAGAGTAATTTATGAACTCCTCAATTCGTAAATAACGTAATTAATTCTTTTAAATTAAATTGCATATTTAATAGCAAATTAAATGCGTTTTATAAATTATATTACCACGTAAATTATTGCCACATTTTACAGGCATTAGTCTATTAGTCTTGGCTGCATATTGTTGCAAAAATGTGTATCTTTAATATTATTTTTGTTTAAATAATATCATTGATACGTACTTTTTAATAACGCATTTGCTGCATTAGTTTTAACATTAAAAAACAACCCAATTTTTCGCACATGACTAAAACATTCAAATCACATACCTGCAAGGCCATTAAAAACCAATTAATTATTTTAAACGAACTACTATGCCACCACAAATTTCGTTAATTATTCCGCATTATTTCTGAAATTTCATAATTTGCAAATTTTATATTAGATTCGTGTATAGTACACCTGAATCTAAATCTTAATCGGAATTTTACATAAATTTTGACACATCATTTATTATTGTAGGTTATCTTAAGGGCACGAGCGCCGCCGATCTCAGACGAAAACCTCTTCGACAAAATACATCCCCGAAAATGATACGTCTTCAATGCTTGGATTTTGATAACTGCTGATTTAAATGAGGATTGTGGACTTGTGGACTAAGGAATGATGGTAATAAAGGCACATGTAAGTGTTAAATGTTTAATTAATTATTTGCGCAAAATACATCATTATTTCAAATTATCTAAAATTTCTGAAAATTTGTTATTTTCAAAGTTGATATTAGATTCGTGTACAGTACACCTGAAACTAATTCTACTGAAAATTTGACAAAGTTTCAGTATCAAATAAGGGAGAAAATCAAACACACAACTTTCTGCGTTGACAAGTATGGGTGAACTATTACTGATATTCCTAAAACCTTATTCTTTGCAACATTGATATTAGATTCGTGTACAGTATACCTGAAACTAATGCTCCTGAAAATTTCACAATGTTTCAATATTAAATAAGGGAGAAAATCAATTTGTAAATAAATAGTAAATGGTATTAATTTCGGGGCCACCCTGTATATAAATACAGCGCGTCAATTGTAAATTATGAGGCACTCTGTATATTTTCAAATATTTCATTTCTTCGTCTCTGCACAACTTTTTCATTCAAAAGGAAGTCTGAATAAGAAAGCAGCTCCATAATTGCTGGAAACACCCTGTACATTGTCAGGCAAAAGTCTCAAACAGATTAAATTTTCGCTTTGTTAACACACTGTGTATGTTGCATTGCGTAATTTGTCATGTCCCCATAATCAATTCTGCGGTAAATACAAATGTTTCTTAATTTCTTGGCTCGTGATTATTTGCGCCCTGTATACGAATACAACGTGTTAACTGTAAATTACGAGGCACCCTGTATATTTTCAAATATTTTGTAAATTCGTCTTTGCACACCTTTTGCATTCAAAAGGAAGACTGAATAAGGCAGCAGCTTCAGAATGGTCTCTATTTCTTTAAACACTCTGTATATTGTCAGTCAATTAATTTCAATCGGATTTAATTTTCGTTTAGTTGCCGATAACAATTAATTATTTAAATTAACATAATTATTACTCATTTGTTTGTAGTTGAGTTATTTTGGAACACTCTGTATACGTTGCATTGCGTGATTAGTTATTTCGCCATAATTAATCCTGCGTACAAATATTTATGCATTTCTTGGCTGGTAATTATTTTCGGGGACACCCTGTATATGAATGCAGCGCGTCTATTGTAAATTACGAGGCACTCTGTATATTTTCTGTCATTCAAAAGGAAGGCTGAATAAGACAGCAGCTTCAGAATAGTCTGTATTTCTTGAAACACCCTGTATATTGTCAGTCAATTAATTTCAATCTGATTAAATCTTCGTTTTGTTGCCAATAACAAGTAATTATTTAAATTAACTTGAACTTTGCTCATTATATGTAGCTATTTGTTTATTGGAGGGCACCCTGTATATGATGCATCCCGTAATTTGTTAAGCCGTTAAGCGTGTCACCTGTAATTTACGAGACGCCCTGTACGTTTATAAATATTGCTTTAATACGCAACGTATGACTTCAACATTTACTTGGTGGTAATTTTCGTAACACCTTGTATATGAATGCGGCACGTCAATTGGTATTTACGAGACACCCTGTATGTTTTTCAATATTTCTTTAATACGTCTCTGCACAACTATTGCATTCATTGATTGATTTATTTCGGGCCCCTCTGTATATGTTGCATTGCGTAATTTGATATGCCGACACCCTGTATATGAATGTAGCGTGTCGACTGTAATTTACGAGACGCCCTGTACGTTTATAATTATGCTTTAATATGCAATTTTTGCATTCAACATTAGCTTGGTAGGTATTTTCGGTACACCCTGTACATGAATGTGGCACGACAATTGTAATTTACGGGACACCCTATACGTTTATAAATATATCTTTAATGTGCAACCTTTGCATTGAACATTTACTTGATTGGCATTTTCGGTACACCCTGTATACGAATGTGGCACGTCGACTGTATATTACGAGACACCCTGTGCGTTTATAAATATTTATTTAATACGCCCCTAGGCAACATTTGCATTCAAAACTAACTTGGTTTTACTTTTCGAGACACCCTGTATACAAATTTAGTTTGTCACTTGTTATGCCGCCATGTTTAATCGTATTAATCTATGCCTTCGATACTTTTCCTAATTGATCATCCTGTAGATAGGTTTTGAGGTTCACGGTCCTCCCGGTGGGGGCGCAGTTGGTGCTCCACGTCACGACTGTCCCGTCAAATTCGAGTACTCCTCAGTTACACACAATTTTGCGAAAAATTCGAACGCCACGAGCCGATCACGAGTGGCTATCCTTCGAAATAGTGTTATCCGCGAGTTTTGTGCATATTGGCAAGGTTCGAAATCATCGCGCCGATTTGGAATCTTCTTCGGAACTTTTGCATTACTCTGGTTTTTGCATTGCAGCAGACGCCATGACAATAATAAGACACGAGAGCCACCGAACGTCGTCGAAGCCAAACACGAAGAAGACTTGCACGTAAATTGGACACCTGATGACTAAAACTTCCGAAATTTTCTTGGTTTTGGATGAATATGTAAGTGATAGATGTGTAATTAATTGATTAGCTTAAATTAATCATTATTTCAAATAAGAAACTAGAAGCAGATATTGAGAACGACAATATTTCACACGAAATTGTGATGAAGTTTACTATTTTACATTTCCGTTCTTTTACATTATACTTCCAGTTTCTACTGAAAACATAATTAATTTGATATTAGATTCGTGTACAGTACACCTGAAACTAATTCTCCTGAAAATTTGGCAAAGTTTCAGCATTAAATAGGGGAGAAAATCAACCACTTAACTTTCTCAATTGACAAGTATGGATTAGCTATTACTGAATGTTCTGAATATTTATTTTTTGCAAATTTGATATTAGACTCGTGTACAGTGCACCTTAAACTAATTCTCCTGAAAATTTGACAAAGTTTCACTATTAAATAATTGTGAAAATTAAACACTTAAGTTTCTCAATTGACAAGTATGGATTAGCTATTACTGAAATTTCTGAAAATTTATTTTTTGCAAATTTGATATTAGACTCGTGTACAGTACACCTGAAACTAATTCTCCTGAAAATTTGACAAAGTTTCAGTATTAAATAAGGGTAAAAATCAAACACTTAACTTTATCAATTGACAAGTAAGGATTAGCTATTTCTAAAACTTCTGAAAATTTATTTTTTGCAAATTTGATATTAGTCTCGTATACAGTACACCTGAAACTAATTCTCCTGAAAATTTGACAAAGTTTCAGTATTAAATAAGGGTAAAAATCAAACACTTAACTTTCTCAATTGACAAGTATGGATTAGCTATTACTGAAAATTCTGAAAATTTATTTTTTGCAAATTTGATATTAGACTCGTGTACAGTACACCTGAAACTAATTCTCCTGAAAATTTGACAAAGTTTCAGTATTAAATAAGGGTAAAAATCAAACACTTAACTTTCTCAATTGACAAGTATGGATTAGCTATTACTGAAAATTCTGAAAATTTATTTTTTGCAAATTTGATATTAGACTCGTGTACAGTACACCTGAAACTAATCCTCCTGAAAATTTGACAAAGTTTCATGATTAAATAAGGGAGAAAATCAAACACTTAACTTTCTCAATTGACAAGTATGGATTAGCTATTCCTGAAATTTCTGAAAATTTATTTTTTGCAAATTTGATATTAGACTCGTGTACAGTACACCTGAAACTAATCCTCCTGAAAATTTGACAAAGTTTCAGTATTAAATAAGGGAGAAAATCAAACACTTAACTGTCTCAATTGACAAGTATGGATTAGCTATTACCGTTGAGTGAAGGAGTTTAAGTCGCTCCTTCACTCAACGCTATTACTGAAATTTCTGAAAATTTATTATTTGCAAATTTGATATTAGGTTCGTGTACATAAAGCTTAAATTAATCATTATTTCAAATAAGGAACTAGAAACAGAAGTTGAGAACGACAATATTTCACACGAAATTGTGATGAATTTTATTTATCATTTCCGTTCTATTACATTATACTTCTAGTTTCTACTGAAAACATAATTAATTCGTATATATTCATAATTCATTATTATATTACTATGTTCTTACCACTTTTATTAATTTTAATCTTAAATGATTATAATTAATTCGAATTAATCACAATAAGTTTCAAATAAGAAACAAACAAGTTTCAATATATAGTTAGTAATTCTTTTATTTTTAATTCTCCACTAGTGCTGCTGCCAAATTCTGAAGCCCAGGAAATGATACATGTTAAATTATAAATAAACCCCCATTAGCTTTGTTAATATCACTTAATTTTTAATTTGTGGCGATTGTTTCGACAGTTTAGCTAGTCATTATCAAATAGCAAATGCAAATATGTTGAGACACTTACTGTTTGATATTAACAAAGATAATTTAATTTATTGATAGGCTTTTGAATCCAGCCTGGTAATTTTTCGTATGCATTTTCGGTTTAAGTGAACTCCCAGGTTAGAAATAAAAACGTTTACTTGGACCAGTTTCAGCTTGTAAGTCGCCATCAGCTTAAAATCTGTTTTTATGAACTTTTGTTATAATAAAAACAGGATTGAAAGTGAAGACTGCTTATAACTCGAAACTACTTCATGCAAACCTTGATATTTCTAATTTTTACTATAATAATAACCAATTTGAAACTGAGGATGGCTTACAAGCCGAAACTAGTTCACGCAAACCTTTTTGTTTTTAACCTTGGAAAGCACATAAACCCAAAATAGACATTCATTTTATTTATAATTTAACAAGTAAGCCACCACCACTCAAAAAGGTAGGCATATTGTACCAGATTTTATTTCGCCTTTAAATCATCCAAAACACAAAATAATTTTATTTTTATTGTCTCAAATTCGAGTGAATGAGTGAGTGAGTGGGTGAGTAGGTGAGTGAGTGAGTGAGTGAATGAGTGAGTGAGTGAGTGAGTGAGTGAGTGAGTGAGTGAGTCACTGAGTGAGTGAGCGAGTGAGTGAGTGAGTGAGCGAATGAATGAGTGAATGAATGAATGCATGAATGAATGAATGAAAGAATTAATGAATTAATGAATGAAAGATGAATAAATGAATGAATGAATGAATGAATGAATGAACGAATGAATGAATGAATGAATGAATGAATGAATGAAAGAAAGAAAAAGAAGGAGAGAGAGGAGGCATTCTTTATTAGGGTATTGGCCCTCCCCTTTTCTGACTAGAAGAAGTCAAATTAATAAACTGTTTACGTTTATTAGATATTACAGCTCACAAAGTTAAATTTAAATTGCAAGCCAGCAAAACTTAATTAATAATTCTCATTCCTATATGAATATACAGCGTGTGCAGTTTTATGTAAACTGAATTTAAATTTCGTATTTAATTTTTCAGGGCAACTAGAACTGTCCAAGGTGAATCATGAGCCAAGATCTTACGACGTTTCGTACAAATACTACCAAAAGAAAAGTGGGAAAACACTTAAGGCTGATTCATAGATTTCTTACGCGAAGCAACGTTACGCTGTGACAATGCTGCCGCTGTGGGCATTTTCGAATGCACATTGAAACTGCCCATAGCGATAGCATTGCCATAACGTAGCGTTGCGTCGCGTAAGACATCTATGAATCAGCCTTTATAATGCATTTTGCTTTAATTTAGTTGTTATTTATAAAATAACAATAACAAAATATTTTTTTTAATTTAAAAAAAATAATAGATTCAACTGATTCATATCCATGATACCAGTTTGAATTATATTATTTATTTATTTGTTATTGTTAGCTTTTAAAAATAATTAATAGTACAAAACAAAAACTGTCCCATTTTTTTATGGTCGTAACTGTACCCATGTGGGGGCATTGTGGACGCCCCCACATTTGCCTTTTACGCACTTGCTAATTTTATAAATTATCTTTCAGTAAGTGCCGCGTTTTCTCGAACACACTTTGGGATTACCTTCCCAAGTTGTTCGAATGCGTTTCGGGTTTAGGGTAATTATCGCGAGTGTGCGTTCGGATTACCTTCCGACGTTAACCGTCTAGCTAAAGTAATTAAAGCGGCTACACATCCTTGTTTTGTTGACTTGGAAGTGGCCCAAACTAAATCAAAAATATGCATAGTAGTGTTCGGGTTTGGTTGATTTGGATACCGTTTCGGGGGGTTGGTGCGCCCTGGCAAACCTCCCCCATCCACGCCCAGGCAGCTCCGAAGAGGCACAGCAGATTTCTGGATCTTCGCCAATTCAACTTTAAAACGTAATTGGGGTAGGTAGTTTTTTAAGATGAGCTCCAAGATGATTCGCAGTGAGTACCGCTTTTCGATTTATTATCACAGTTAGGGGTTTCCTTGCAAGGTTTTCTGAGAGCGCCCAAACCTTGCAGCCGCCTGTTAGCTTAGCTTTGCACCAAACTTGCGCCCTAGTATTAGTGAAAGTGCGTCTTTTCAGTGAGCAGGGTTTTTCTTACAGTTGCCCCTTTTGTGTATTTGTGTGTTGTCGGCGCCATTTCTCACAGCAAGAGACGCACTATAAACGTTTAGGGTTTGATCAGTCCTCTGTAATGCGCCCAATTATTGTCGTCGTGACTTCAAAACAGCGCCCGTGCATCCAGTTAGGGTTTTTTCTCTACATCTATAGTTTAATTTTGGTTGTAATGATGCACGTTAAACAGATAGGGTTTTTTTTCTCCACGGATTTTCTATTAATCCGTACGCCAATACCAATAAAGTGCATACGCTGCACACTTAACCATTGTACACTATGTACACAGTACTTGTTTGTTGCAAGTAGTGTGTACACAGTACTTGAGTGTTGCAAGTACATATTAATTTCCTCGCCACTTCGCAGATTGATCTAGATTCTGCTAAGTATTTTATTCGTGTCCATGGATAAGCTGACCTGCAATCCATCGACACGAATAAAATGCATAGCACAATTTAGCTCAATAAATAGAAATGGAAATAGAAAATTTATTAGGTGAAGTTGCTTCACAACTTACCCAAGTCATATTAAACATATTAAACATAGAAACAAATTTAAAAAAAGAAATGTCAACAAACATTATACAATACGTTAAACATATTAAACATTGAAACATATTTAAAAAAAGCAGTTAACAAACATTATACAATACGGTAAACATATTAAATAAAAGAAAAATATCAACTAATATTATACAATTTGTTAAACATATTAATCGTAGAAAGATGTATTAATAAAAAAGAAATATGTCTACAAACACTATACAATACGTTCAACATATTAAACATGTCAACAAATAGTATACAATACATTATGTAATAAAAATATAAACTTTTTGTTTAGAACTGTGAGCTTTCGTATCTAAACTTTATAACATATAGTACGTCTCATTTGCCTTCAATTTCCAATTCATTGTTTTTTTTGCTGCTTTCTTCTTCTATAAACTCTTCTGTGATTTTGTTTCTGACTTCTGAGTTCTGATTTTGTGCTTCTGTTCGGCGGAACGAGTCAATTGTCTGGGGGCCTGAGGCCGGCCCTGCGCTCCTCGCTCGGGCCCGAGTTAATTGTCTGTTCACACCGTTTTGATGTATGGTTATTTAATAGACTCTGATGAGAGTGTTTGGACAGCCCTGTAGAGTTTTAAATGACCGCCTCGCGCACCTTATTAGCTCGGCTAAATCGAGTGTGTGTATGCGTGTGTATGCTCTTGTATGGGCGTGTATGTGGTTGCATGTCTGCAGGTGCTTGTGGCCGTCCAGGCAGGCCGTGGAACTGGGCAGCTGCTGGACCACAAGGTTCCCAATGGACGCGAATCGATGGCCATTTGTTTTGGCTGTTGACCTGAAACTGATTCTCCTGAAAATTTGACAAAGTTTCAGGATTAAATAAGTGAGAAAAACAAACACTTAACTTTCTCAATTGACAAGTATGCGTTAGCTATAACTGTAATTTCTGAAATTTTATGCAAATTTGATATTAGATTCGTGTACAGTACACCTGAAACTAATTCTCCTGAAAATTTGAAAATTTTCAGTAATAAATATAGAAAAAAATCAAATACATAACTTACTGCATTAACAGGTATGGGTTAGCTATTCCTGAAATTTCTGAAAATTCAGTATTTGCAAATTTGTTATTAGATTCGTGTACAGTACACCTGAAACTAATTCTTCTGAAAATTTGACAAAGTTTCAGTAATAAATATTGGAAAAATTCAAAGACTTAACTTGCTGCATTGGCAGGTATGAGTTAGCTATTCCTGAAATTTCTGAAAATTCAGTATTTGCAAATTTGATATTAGATTCGTATACAGTACACCTGAAACTAATTCTCCTGAAAATTTGACAAAGTTTCAGTAATAAATATTGGAAAAATTCAAAGACTTAACTTGCTGCATTGACATGTATGGGTTAGCTATTCCTGAAATTTCTGAAAGTTAAGTATTTGCAAATTGGATATTAGATTCGTGTACAATTTTCTGAAACTTCAGTATTTGCAAATTTGATATTAGATTCGTGTACAGTACACCTGAAACTAATTCTCCTGAAAATTTGACAAAGTTTCAGTAATAAATAACGGAAAAATCAAAGACTTAACTTGCTGCATTGACAGGTATGGGTTAGCTATTCCTGAAATTTCTGAAAATTCAGTATTTGCAAATTTGATATTAGATTCGTGTACAGTACACCTGAAACTAATTCTCCTGAAAATTTGATAAAGTTTCAGTAATAAATAACGGAAAAATCAAAGACTTAACTTGCTGCATTGACAGGTATGGGTTAGCTATTCCTGAAATTTCTGAAAATTCAGTATTTGCAAATTTGATATTAGATTCGTGTACAGTACACCTGAAACTAATTCTACTGAAAATTTGACAAAGTTTCAGTATTAAATAAGGGAAAAATTCGAAGACTTAACTTGCTGCCTTGACAGGTATGGGTTAGCTATTCCTGAAATTTCTGAAAATTCAGTATTTGCAAATTTGTTATTAGATTCGTGTACAGTACACCTGAAACTAATTCTCCTGAAAATTTGATAAAGTTTCAGTAATAAATAAGGGAAAAATTCAAAGACTTAACTTGCTGCATTGGCAGGTATGAGTTAGCTATTCCTGAAATTTCTGAAAATTCAGTATTTGCAAATTTGTTATTAGATTCGTGTACAGTACACCTGAAACTAATTCTCCTGAAAATTTGATAAAGTTTCAGTAATAAATAAGGGAAAAATTCAAAGACTTAACTTGCTGCATTGGCAGGTATGAGTTAGCTATTCCTGAAATTTCTGAAAATTCAGTATTTGCAAATTTGTTATTAGATTCGTGTACAGTACACCTGAAACTAATTCTCCTGAAAATTTGACAAAGTTTCAGTAATAAATATAGAAAAAATTCAAAGACTTAACTTGCTGCATTGACAGGTATGGGTTAGCTGTTCCTGATATTTCTGAAAATTCAGTATTTGCAAATTTGATATTAGATTCGTATACAGTACACCTGAAACTATTACTCCTGAAAATTTGATAAAGTTTCAGTAATAAATATAGGAAAAATTCAAAGACTTAACTTGCTGCATTGACAGGTATGGGTTAGCTATTCCTGAAATTTCTGAAACTTCAGTATTTGCAAATTTGTTATTAGATTCGTGTACAGTACACCTGAAACTAATTCTCCTGAAAATTTGATAAAGTTTCAGTAATAAATAAGGGAAAAATCAAAGACTTAACTTGCTGCATTGACAGGTATGGGTTAGCTATTCCTGAAATTTCTGAAAATTCAGTATTTGCAAATTTGATATTAGATTCGTGTACAGTACACCTGAAACTAATTCTCCTGAAAATTTGAAAAAGTTTCAGTAATAAATAAGGGAAAAATCAAAGACTTAACTTGCTGCATTGACAGGTATGGATTAGCTATTCCTGAAATTTCTGAAAATTCAGTATTTGCAAATTGGTTATTATATTCGTGTACAGTACACCTGAAACTGTTTCTCCTGAAAATTTGATAAAGTTTCAGTAATAAATAACGGAAAAATCAAAGACTTAACTTGCTGCATTGGCAGGTATGGGTTAGCTTTCCTGAAATTTCTGAAACTTCAGTATTTGCAAATTTGATATTAGATTCATGTACAGTATACCTGAAACTAATTCTCCTGAAAATTTGACAAAGTTTCAGTAATAGATAAGGGAAAAAGCAAAGACTTAACTTGCTGCATTGACAGGTATGGGTTAGCTATTCCTGAAATTTCTGAAACTTCAGTATTTGCAAATTTGATATCAGATTCGTGTACAGTACACCTGAAACTAATTCTCCTGAAAATTTGAAAAAGTTTCAGTAATAAATAAGGAATAAATCAAAGACTTAACTTGCTGCATTGACAGGTATGGGTTAGCTATTCCTGAAATTTCTGAAAATTCAGTATTTGCAAATTTGATATTAGATTCGTGTACAGTATACCTGAAACTAATTCTCCTGAAAATTTGTCAAAGTTTCAGTAATAAATATAGGAAAAATTCAAAGACTTAACTTGCTGCATTGACAGGTATGGGTTAGCTATTCCTGAAATTTATGAAAATTCAGTATTTGTAAATTTGATATTAGATTCGTATACAGTACACCTGAAACTATTACTCCTGAAAATTTGATAAAGTTTCAGTAATAAATATAGGAAAAATTCAAAGACTTAACTTGCTGCATTGACAGGTATGGGTTAGCTATTCCTGAAATTTCTGAAACTTCAGTATTTGCAAATTTGTTATTAGATTCGTGTACAGTACACCTGAAACTAATTCTCCTGAAAATTTGATAAAGTTTCAGTAATAAATAAGGGAAAAATCAAAGACTTAACTTGCTGCATTGACAAGTATGGGTTAGCCATTCCTGAAATTTCTGAAAATTCAGTATTTGCAAATTTGATATTAGATTCGTGTACAGTACACCTGAAACTAATTCTCCTGAAAATTTGATAAAGTTTCAGTAATAAATAAGGGAAAAATCAAAGACTTAACTTGCTGCATTGACAGGTATGGGTTAGCTATTCCTGAAATTTCTGAAAATTCAGTATTTGCAAATTTGATATTAGATTCGTGTACAGTACACCTGAAACTAATTCTCCTGAAAATTTGACAATGTTTCAGTAATAAATAAGGGAAAAATCAAAGACTTAACTTGCTGCATTGACAGGTATGGATTAGCTATTCCTGAAATTTCTGAAAATTCAGTATTTGCAAATTGGTTATTATATTCGTGTACAGTACACCTGAAACTGTTTCTCCTGAAAATTTGATAAAGTTTCAGTAATAAATAACGGAAAAATCAAAGACTTAACTTGCTGCATTGACAGGTATGGGTTAGCTATTCCTGAAATTTCTGAAAATTCAGTATTTGCAAATTTGATATTAGATTCGTGTACAGTACACCTGAAACTAATTCTCCTGAAAATTTGACAAAGTTTCAGTAATAAATAAGGGAAAAATCAAAGACTTAACTTGCTGCATTGACAGGTATGGGTTAGCTATTCCTGAAATTTCTGAAAATTCAGTATTTGCAAATTTGATATCAGATTCGTGTACAGTACACCTGAAACTAATTCTCCTGAAAATTTGACAAAGTTTCAGTAATAAATAAGGGAAAAATCAAAGACTTAACTTGCTGCATTGACAGGTATGGGTTAGCTATTCCTGAAATTTCTGAAAATTCAGTATTTGCAAATTTGATATCAGATTCGTGTACAGTACAGCTGAAACTAATTCTCCTGAAAATTTGACAAAGTTTCAGTAATAAATAAGGGAAAAATCAAAGACTTAACTTGCTGCATTCACAGGTATGGGTTAGCTATTCCTGAAATTTCTGAAAATTCAGTATTTGCAAATTTGATATCAGATACGTGTACAGTACACCTGAAACTAATTCTACTGAAAATTTGACAAAGTTTCAGTATTAAATAAGGGAAAAATTCGAAGACTTAACTTGCTGCCTTGACAGGTATGGGTTAGCTATTCCTGAAATTTCTGAAAATTCAGTATTTGCAAATTTGTTATTAGATTCGTGTACAGTACACCTGAAACTAATTCTCCTGAAAATTTGATAAAGTTTCAGTAATAAATAAGGGAAAAATTCAAAGACTTAACTTGCTGCATTGGCAGGTATGAGTTAGCTATTCCTGAAATTTCTGAAAATTCAGTATTTGCAAATTTGTTATTAGATTCGTGTACAGTACACCTGAAACTAATTCTCCTGAAAATTTGACAAAGTTTCAGTAATAAATATAGAAAAAATTCAAAGACTTAACTTGCTGCATTGGCAGGTATGGGTTAGCTGTTCCTGATATTTCTGAAAATTCAGTATTTGCAAATTTGTTATTAGATTCGTGTACAGAACACCTGAAACTAATTCTCCTGAAAATTTGACAAAGTTTCAGTAATAAATATAGAACAAATTCAAAGACTTAACTTGCTGCATTGGCAGGTATGAGTTAGCTATTCCTGAAATTTCTGAAAATTCAGTATTTGCAAATTTGTTATTAGATTCGTGTACAGTACACCTGAAACTAATTCTCCTGAAAATTTGATAAAGTTTCAGTAATAAATAAGGGAAAAATTCAAAGACTTAACTTGCTGCATTGGCAGGTATGAGTTAGCTATTCCTGAAATTTCTGAAAATTCAGTATTTGCAAATTTGTTATTAGATTCGTGTACAGTACACCTGAAACTAATTCTCCTGAAAATTTGACAAAGTTTCAGTAATAAATATAGAAAAAATTCAAAGACTTAACTTGCTGCATTGACAGGTATGGGTTAGCTGTTCCTGATATTTCTGAAAATTCAGTATTTGCAAATTTGATATTAGATTCGTATACAGTACACCTGAAACTATTACTCCTGAAAATTTGATAAAGTTTCAGTAATAAATATAGGAAAAATTCAAAGACTTAACTTGCTGCATTGACAGGTATGGGTTAGCTATTCCTGAAATTTCTGAAACTTCAGTATTTGCAAATTTGTTATTAGATTCGTGTACAGTACACCTGAAACTAATTCTCCTGAAAATTTGATAAAGTTTCAGTAATAAATAAGGGAAAAATCAAAGACTTAACTTGCTGCATTGACAGGTATGGATTAGCTATTCCTGAAATTTCTGAAACTTCAGTATTTGCAAATTTGTTATTAGATTCGTGTACAGTACACCTGAAACTAATTCTCCTGAAAATTTCAAAAAGTTTCAGTAATAAATAAGGGAAAAATCAAAGACTTAACTTGCTGCATTGACAGGTATGGATTAGCTATTCCTGAAATTTCTGAAAATTCAGTATTTGCAAATTGGTTATTATATTCGTGTACAGTACACCTGAAACTGTTTCTCCTGAAAATTTGATAAAGTTTCAGTAATAAATAACGGAAAAATCAAAGACTTAACTTGCTGCATTGGCAGGTATGGGTTAGCTTTCCTGAAATTTCTGAAACTTCAGTATTTGCAAATTTGATATTAGATTCATGTACAGTATACCTGAAACTAATTCTCCTGAAAATTTGACAAAGTTTCAGTAATAGATAAGGGAAAAAGCAAAGACTTAACTTGCTGCATTGACAGGTATGGGTTAGCTATTCCTGAAATTTCTGAAACTTCAGTATTTGCAAATTTGATATCAGATTCGTGTACAGTACACCTGAAACTAATTCTCCTGAAAATTTGAAAAAGTTTCAGTAATAAATAAGGAATAAATCAAAGACTTAACTTGCTGCATTGACAGGTATGGGTTAGCTATTCCTGAAATTTCTGAAAATTCAGTATTTGCAAATTTGATATTAGATTCGTGTACAGTATACCTGAAACTAATTCTCCTGAAAATTTGTCAAAGTTTCAGTAATAAATATAGGAAAAATTCAAAGACTTAACTTGCTGCATTGACAGGTATGGGTTAGCTATTCCTGAAATTTATGAAAATTCAGTATTTGTAAATTTGATATTAGATTCGTATACAGTACACCTGAAACTATTACTCCTGAAAATTTGATAAAGTTTCAGTAATAAATATAGGAAAAATTCAAAGACTTAACTTGCTGCATTGACAGGTATGGGTTAGCTATTCCTGAAATTTCTGAAACTTCAGTATTTGCAAATTTGTTATTAGATTCGTGTACAGTACACCTGAAACTAATTCTCCTGAAAATTTGATAAAGTTTCAGTAATAAATAAGGGAAAAATCAAAGACTTAACTTGCTGCATTGACAAGTATGGGTTAGCCATTCCTGAAATTTCTGAAAATTCAGTATTTGCAAATTTGATATTAGATTCGTGTACAGTACACCTGAAACTAATTCTCCTGAAAATTTGATAAAGTTTCAGTAATAAATAAGGGAAAAATCAAAGACTTAACTTGCTGCATTGACAGGTATGGGTTAGCTATTCCTGAAATTTCTGAAAATTCAGTATTTGCAAATTTGATATTAGATTCGTGTACAGTACACCTGAAACTAATTCTCCTGAAAATTTGACAATGTTTCAGTAATAAATAAGGGAAAAATCAAAGACTTAACTTGCTGCATTGACAGGTATGGATTAGCTATTCCTGAAATTTCTGAAAATTCAGTATTTGCAAATTGGTTATTATATTCGTGTACAGTACACCTGAAACTGTTTCTCCTGAAAATTTGATAAAGTTTCAGTAATAAATAACGGAAAAATCAAAGACTTAACTTGCTGCATTGGCAGGTATGGGTTAGCTTTCCTGAAATTTCTGAAACTTCAGTATTTGCAAATTTGATATTAGATTCGTGTACAGTATACCTGAAACTAATTCTCCTGAAAATTTGACAAAGTTTCAGTAATAGATAAGGGAAAAAGCAAAGACTTAACTTGCTGCATTGACAGGTATGGGTTAGCTATTCCTGAAATTTCTGAAACTTCAGTATTTGCAAATTTGATATCAGATTCGTGTACAGTACACCTGAAACTAATTCTCCTGAAAATTTGAAAAAGTTTCAGTAATAAATAAGGGATAAATCAAAGACTTAACTTGCTGCATTGACAGGTATGGGTTAGCTATTCCTGAAATTTCTGAAAATTCAGTATTTGCAAATTTGATATTAGATTCGTGTACAGTATACCTGAAACTAATTCTCCTGAAAATTTGTCAAAGTTTCAGTAATAAATATAGGAAAAATTCAAAGACTTAACTTGCTGCATTGACAGGTATGGGTTAGCTATTCCTGAAATTTATGAAAATTCAGTATTTGTAAATTTGATATTAGATTCGTATACAGTACACCTGAAACTATTACTCCTGAAAATTTGATAAAGTTTCAGTAATAAATATAGGAAAAATTCAAAGACTTAACTTGCTGCATTGACAGGTATGGGTTAGCTATTCCTGAAATTTCTGAAACTTCAGTATTTGCAAATTTGTTATTAGATTCGTGTACAGTACACCTGAAACTAATTCTCCTGAAAATTTGATAAAGTTTCAGTAATAAATAAGGGAAAAATCAAAGACTTAACTTGCTGCATTGACAAGTATGGGTTAGCTATTCCTGAAATTTCTGAAAATTCAGTATTTGCAAATTTGATATTAGATTCGTGTACAGTACACCTGAAACTAATTCTCCTGAAAATTTGAAAAAGTTTCAGTAATAAATAAGGGAAAAATCAAAGACTTAACTTGCTGCATTGACAGGTATGGATTAGCTATTCCTGAAATTTCTGAAAATTCAGTATTTGCAAATTGGTTATTATATTCGTGTACAGTACACCTGAAACTGTTTCTCCTGAAAATTTGATAAAGTTTCAGTAATAAATAACGGAAAAATCAAAGACTTAACTTGCTGCATTGACAGGTATGGGTTAGCTATTCCTGAAATTTCTGAAACTTCAGTATTTGCAAATTTGTTATTAGATTCGTGTACAGTACACCTGAAACTAATTCTCCTGAAAATTTGATAAAGTTTCAGTAATAAATAAGGGAAAAATCAAAGACTTAACTTGCTGCATTGACAGGTATGGGTTAGCTATTCCTGAAATTTCTGAAACTTCAGTATTTGCAAATTTGTTATTAGATTCGTGTACAGTACACCTGAAACTAATTCTCCTGAAAATTTGATAAAGTTTCAGTAATAAATAAGGGAATAATCAAAGACTTAACTTGCTGCATTGACATGTATGGATTAGCTATTCCTGAAATTTCTGAAACTTCAGTATTTGCAAATTATATATTAGATTCGTGTACAGTACACCTGAAACTAATTCTCCTGAAAATTTGACAAAGTTTCAGTAATAAATATTGGAAAAATTCAAAGACTTAACTTGCTGCATTGACAGGTATGGGTTAGCTATTCCTGAAATTTCTGAAACTTCAGTATTTGCAAATTTTATATTAGATTCGTGTACAGTACACCTGAAACTAATTCTCCTGAAAATTTGATAAAGTTTCAGTAATAAATATTGGAAAAATTCAAAGACTTAACTTGCTGCATTGACAGGTATGGGTTAGCTATTCCTGAAATTTCTGAAACTTCAGTATTTGCACATTTGATATTAGATTCGTGCACAGTATACCTGAAACTAATTTTCCTGAAAATTTGACAAAGTTTCAGTAGTAAATATAGGAAAAATTCAAAGACTTAACTTGCTGCCTTGACAGGTATGGGTTAGCTATTCCTGAAATTTCTGAAAATTCAGTATTTGCAAATTTGATATTAGATTCGTGTACAGTACACCTGAAACTAATTCTCCTAAAAATTTGACAAAGTTTCAGTAGTAAATATAGGAAACATTCAAAGACTTAACTTGCTGCATTGACAGGTATGGGTTAGCTATTCCTGAAATTTCTGAAAATTCAGTATTTGCAAATTTGATATTAAATTCGTGTACAGTACACCTGAAACTAATTCTCCTGAAAATTTGATAAAGTTTCAGTGATAAATAAGGGGAAAATTCAAAGACTTAACTTGCTGCATTGACATGCATGGGTTAGCTATTTCTGAAATTTCTGAAAATTCAGTATTTGCAAATTTGTTATTAGATTCGTGTACAGTACACCTGAAACTAATTCTCCTGAAAATTTGATAAAGTTTCAGTAATAAATATTGGAAAAATTAACAGACTTAACTTGCTGCATTGACAGGTATGGGTTAGCTATTCCTGAAATATCTGAAAATTCAGTAATTGCAAATTTGATATTAGATTCGTGTATAGTACACCTGAAACTAATTCTCCTGAATATTTGATAAAGTTTCAGTAATAAATAAGGGGAAAATTCAAAGACTTAACTTGCTGCATTGACATGCATGGGTTAGCTATTTCTGAAATTTCTGAAAATTCAGTATTTGCAAATTTGTTATTAGATTCGTGTACAGTACACCTGAAACTAATTCTCCTGAAAATTTGACAAAGTTTCATTAATAAATAAGGGAAAAATCAAAGACTTAACTTGCTGCATTGACAGGCATGGGTTAGCTATTCCTGAAATTTCTGAAAATTCAGTATTTGCAAATTTGATATTAGATTCGTGTACACTATACCTTAAACTAATTCTCCTGAAAATTTGATAAAGTTTCAGTAATAAATAAGGGAAAAATCAAAGACTTAACTTGCTGCATTGACAGGTATGGGTTAGCTATTCCTGAAATTTCTGAAACTTCAGTATTTGCAAATTTGATATTAGATTCGTGCACAGTATACCTGAAACTAATTCTCCTGAAAATTTTACAAAGTTTCAGTAATAAATAAGGGAAAAATCAAAGACTTAACTTGCTGCATTGACAGGTATGGGTTAGCTATTCCTGAAATTTCTGAAAATTCAGTATTTGCAAATTTGATATTAGATTCGTGTACAGTACACCTGAAACTAATTCTCCTGAAAATTTGATAAAGTTTCAGTAGTAAATATAGGAAAAATTCAAAGACTTAACTTGCTGCATTGACAGGTATGGGTTAGCTATTCCTGAAAATTCTGAAAATTCAGTATTTGCAAATTTGTTATTAGATTCGTGTACAGTGCACCTGAAACTAATTCTCCTGAAAATTTGGCATAGTTTTAGTATAAATGAGGGAGAAAATTAAACATATAACTTTCTGCATTGATATGTATGTGTTAGCTGTTACTGAAATTTCTGAGATTTTGTTCGAATGCAGTCTTCGTCGCTTCGATGCGGTGCAACGGCTCTTCGGAGGAACGTGCTCAAGTATGTCTTCGCCGGTTTCTCCGTGTGCTGCATGTGAGACCGCGTCCAAACGAGAACCAGGGCCTTAATTGCTGTCCGGCGGAGCGTCGCGAATTAGAACCAAAAGTCGTCTGCGGAGGAAACGGCCATCCATTCAGTGGACACGTACTCCTCCGAGGAGTCCATTCCCAGAAGCGCCTGGTGCCGTCTGGGGTGCCACAGGGCTCCACCCGTTGTTCCCTGCACGTACGAGTTACGGCAAGGCTCTCCACAAAACAGAAATTATGGCTGTAAAATGTTCTTGTCTTTGCTTTCTTCTTTCGTTGTTTACTTTCTTTCAATTTTCCGAATCAGCGGTTTGCTATTGCAGCTTTCTTGGCTGATTTTTTGATTCTTTTTTTTGATTAGCCGGTTAACCTACTTGCTCTTTGGTCAAGCTTAACTTCCATTGATACTTATCTTACCTTATCTTCTTATCTCGTATCTCTTATCATATTGATGATGTATTATCATTTTAGGTGAAACGTCAAGTCGTTGATTTTGTTCAGTGAGCACCAGGTGTTCCCACGGTCTCCATGTTGGGGCCCTTGCCGATCGGCAGTCTTCGAATAGCTCTCCGCTACGTAATTGCCCCCCTAATTCCGTAATTAGTAAATTGGCTGCGTAATTGGGGCGGCCCCCGGATTAGCGCTAATCTGTGCTGGGGGGAAAGGCTCCGGAAGACTCCGGCGTTAATCGCCTCCCGGATCGATATTAAAAGTAGCGGTAGCCGTGTAAGCGCGCATAAAACTTTTTACGGCCGGTCCTAAATCAATTAAGGAATTTTTCTGGGAAGCGAACAATGACCACGGACCCCTCGTAAATTTTCTTGGGCAAGCTCGCTCTCTCTCTATCTCTTTCTCTCTCTCGTCAAGGAGAGAGCGTAATGAGACGTTTCCGTCCCCCCGCCGCCCCCCTCAGGCCCAGGTGTTCGCGTGTGCGTCAGGTGCGCAAGAGGTGGTAAACGCCAAGGACCAGAGGCTTTTCATCCCGAGGGCTATAATTAACTCCGAGGCGGGCCACCACTGAGTGACACCCAATTGCCGGCGAAGCAGAACCTTCAGGAATTGAGACATCTTCAGGAAAGCCAGCAGAAGGATCAATAACTATCTATACATCGCGCAACGACAGTTTGTTGTTATGACATTGACTTGCAGAACTTAATGCGAAGTTAAGCGAATTAAAAGGATTAATAATGGTTGAAAGTCAAACGACAATCAATTTTGGCTTTGTTTTAACATTAGTTTTGGTTTTGACTTTTCGTTTTGTTGAGTTGGCACGTGAAAATGATCAATAATCGTTAAGAGACAAACGACAATCAATGTAGTCTTTGTTTCACACATGTTCTTTTTTGTCTTTTCGTTTCTTATTTTGGGGATTTCAAAAGGATCAATAATCCTTAAGAAAAAACTATCAGTTTTGTCTTTGTTTGACATTTGTGTTTTGGTTTGTTTTGTTTTGTGAGGTTGGACGTGTGAAAAGGATTTACGCAGGCGGCGGCAAACAATGGGCGCTCGAGGAACAAAAGCGGAAGGAATAAAGGAGCGATACGTCTAGACGTGCAAATTCGCCGCCGCCCTTTCTACGGGGAGCCCTTTGTGTGGCAAACCTGTCTAAGGTATCGGTCCACGGATATCGTAAATAGTGGCGTCTTCCATCGGCTGTTTAACCTCAGGTTTAGCTAAACTTCGGCTAAACCTCAAGTTTAGCTAAACTTGCAATGTCATCAACGCATATCAAATATGAGCAGCGATAAATAAAAAACTGACGTATCAATACTTATGACACTTATTGGTAATAACAACTGCCACAGAAGGAGTTGATATTTATAATTAGGTTAGAATTCAATGTTTAGTTAGTGAGATATCAAAGGGTTTGCAATAATATGATTTTTTCCATGAATGATGATATTTCATCAACTGATAATTTACGAACCGTCGTATAACTATTATTGATATTTATTGGCGGTGTGCAGATTACTATGGAGACGTAACACACAAAAATAGGTTAGAATTCAATGTTTGGTTAGTGAGATATCAGAGGGTTTGCAATAATATGAGGGTTTTCTAATATTACATCAACTGATAATTCACGAACCATCGTATAAATATTCGTAATATTTATTGACGGTGTGCAGATTACTAGTCAGACGCAACACACAAAAATAGATTAGAATGCAATGTTTAGTTAGTGAGATATCAGAGGGTTTGCAATAATATTAGTATTTTCCAATATTACATCAACTGATAATTTACGAACCATCGTATAAATATTTTTAATATTTATTGGCGGTGTGCAGATTGCTATGGAGACCTAACACACAAAAATAGGTTAGAATTCAATGTTTAGTTAGTGAGATATCATAGGGTTTGCAATAATATGTTTTTTTCCAATAATGGTGATATTTCATCAACTGATAATTTATGAACCATCGTATAAATATTTTTGATATTTATTGGCGGTGTGCAGATTACTATGGAGACGTAACACACAAAAATAGGTTAGAATTCAATGTTTAGTTAGTGAGATATCAGAGGGTTTGCAATAATATGATTTTTTCCAATAATGGTGATATTTCATCATCTGATAATTTACGAACCATCGTATAAATATTTTTGATATTTATTGGCGGTGTGCAGATTACTATGGAGACGTAACACACAAAAATAGGTTAGAATTCAATGTTTAGTTAGTGAGATATCAGAGGGTTTGCAATAATATGATTTTTTCCAATAATGGTGATATTTCATCATCTGATAATTTACGAACCATCGTATAAATATTTTTGATATTTATTGGCGGTGTGCAGATTACTATGGAGACGTAACACACAAAAATAGGTTAGAATTCAATGTTTAGTTAGTGAGATATCAGAGGGTTTGCAATAATATGATTTTTTCCAATAATGGTGATATTTCATCATCTGATAATTTACGAACCATCGTCTAAATATATTTGATATTTATTGGCGATGTGCAGATTACTATGGAGACATAACACACAAAAATAGGTTAGAATGCAATGTTTAGTTAGTGAGATATCAGAGGGTTTGCAATAATATGATTTTTTCCAATAATGGTGATATTTCATCATCTGATAATTTACGAACCATCGTATAAATATTTTTGATATTTATTGGCGGTGTGCAGATTACTATGGAGACGTAACACACAAAAATAGGTTAGAATTCAATGTTTAGTTAGTGAGATATCAGAGGGTTTGCAATAATATGATTTTTTCCAATAATGGTGATATTTCATCATCTGATAATTTACGAACCATCGTATAAATATATTTGATATTTATTGGCTGTGTGCAGATTACTATGGAGACGTAACACACAAAAATAGGTTAGAATTCAATGTTTAGTTAGTGAGATATCAGAGGGTTTGCAATAATATGATTTTTTCCAATAATGTTGATATTTCATCAACTGATAATTTACGAACCATCGTATAAATATTTTTGATATTTATTGGCGGTGTGCAGATTACTATGTAGACCTAACACACAAAAATAGGTTAGAATGCAATGTTTAGTGAGTGAGATATCAGAGGGTTTGCAATAATATGATTTTTTCCAATAATGGTGATATTTCATCATCTGATAATTTACGAACCATCGTATAAATATTTTTGATATTTATTGGCCGTGTGCAGATTACTATGGAGACATAACACACAAAAATAGGTTAGAATTCAATGTTTAGTTAGTGAGATATCGGAGGGTTTGCAATAATATGATTTTTTCCAATAATGGTGATATTTCATCATCTGATAATTTACGAACCATCGTATAAATATATTTGATATTTATTGGCTGTGTGCAGATTACTATGGAGACGTAACACACAAAATTAGGTTAGAATTCAATGTTTAGTTAGTGAGATATCAGAGAATTTTCAACTATATTAGTATTTTCCAATATTACATCAACTGATAATTTACGAACCATCGTATAAATATTTTTGATATTTATTGGCGGTGTGCAGATTACTATGGAGACGTAACACACAAAAAAAGGTTAGAATGCAATGTTTAGTTAGTGAGCTATCAGAGGGTTTGCAATAATATGATTTTTTCTAATAATGGTAATTTCATCAACTGACAATTTACGAACTATCATATAAATATTTTTGAAATTTATTGGCGGTGTGCAGATTACTATGGAGACGTAACACACAAAAATAGGTTAGAATTCAATGTTTAGTTAGTGAGATATCAGAGGGTTTGCAATAATATGATTTTTTCCAATACTGGTGATATTTCATCAACTGATAATTCACGAACTATCGTATAAATATTTTTGATATTTATTGGCGGAGTGCAGATTACTATGGAGACGTAACACACAAAAATAGGTTAGAATGCAATGTTTAGTTAGTGAGATATCAGAGAGTTTTCAACTATATTAGTACTTTCCAATATTACATTAACTGATAATTCACGAACTATCGTATAAATATTTTTGATATTTATTGGCGGTGTGCAGATTACTATGGAGACGTAACACACAAAAATAGGTTAGAATTCAATGTTTAATTAGTGAGATATCAGAGGGTTTGCAATAATATGATTTTTTCCAATACTGGTGATATTTCATCAACTGATAATTCACGAACTATCGTATAAATATTTTTGATATTTATTGGCGGAGTGCAGATTACTATGGAGACGTAACACACAAAAATAGGTTAGAATGCAATGTTTAGTTAGTGAGATATCAGAGAGTTTTCAACTATATTAGTACTTTCCAATATTACATTAACTGATAATTCACGAACTATCGTATAAATATTTTTGATATTTATTGGCGGTGTGCAGATTACTATGGAGACGTAACACACAAAAATAGGTTAGAATTCAATGTTTAATTAGTGAGATATCAGAGAGTTTGCAATTTTAGGAGTGCTTCCAATATTACATCAACTGATAATTCACGAACCATCGTATAAATATTTTTGATATTTATTGGCGGTGTGCAGATTACTATGGAAACGTAACACACAAAAATAGGTTAGAATGCAATGTTTAGTTAGTGAGATATCAGAGGGTTTGCAACAATATGATTTTTTCCAATAATGGTGATATTTCATCAACTGATAATTTACGAACCATCGTATAAATATTTTTGATATTTATTGGCGGTGTTCAGATTACTATGGAGACGTAACACACAAAAATAGGTTAGAATGCAATGTTTAGTTAGTAAGGTATCAGAGAGTTTGCAATAATATGAGGGTTTTCTAATATTACATCAACTGATAATTCACGAACCATCGTATAAATATTTTTGATATTTATTGGTGGTGTGCAGATTACTATGGAGACGTAACACACAAAAATAAGTTAGAATTCAATGTTTAGTTAGTGAGATATCAGAGGGTTTGCAATAATATGTTTTTCCAATAATGGTGATATTTCATCAACTGATAATTTACGAACCATCGTATAAATATTTTTGATATTTATTGGCGGTGTGCAGATTACTATGGAGGCATAACACATGAAAATAGGTTAGAATTCAATGTTTAGTTAGTGAGATATCAGAGAGTTTGCAATTTTAAGAGTGTTTTTCAATATTATATGAACTAATAATTCTCGAACCATCGTATAAATATTTTTGATATTTATTGACGGTGTGCAGATTACTATGGAGACGTAACACATAAAAATAGGTTAGAATTCAATGTTTAGTTAGTGAGATATCAGAGAGTTTGCAATTATGCAGGTGGTGATATTTCATCAACTGATAATTCACGAATCATCGTATAAATATTATTGATATCTATTGGCGGTGTGCAGATTACTATGTAGACCTAACACACAACAATAGGTTAGAATACAATGTTTAGTTAGTGAGATATCAGAGGGTTTGCAATAATATGATTTTTTCCAATAATGGTGATATTTCATGAATTGATAATTTACGAACCATCGTATAAATATTTTTGATATTTATTGGCGGTGTGCAGATTACTATGGAGACGTAACACACAAAAATAGGTTAGAATTCAATGTTTGGTTAGTGAGATATCAGAGGGTTTGCAACTATATTAGTATTTTCCAATATTACATCAACTGATAATTTACGAACCATCGTATAAATATTTGTGATATTTATTGGTGGTGTGCAGATTACTATGGAGACGTAGGACACAAAAATAGGTTAGAATTCAATGTTTAGTTAGTGAGATATCTAGGAGTTTGCAGTTATAGGAGCGTGTGCTGATATTTCAGTACATAATTTGTCGTTTCCTCTTTCGCACACTTGAACACTTCCATTCCTTTGTACCCTGGCGTTCGAGACCCGCGGCAGGAATTCGGTACCTGGCCGCACGACAAAGCCCTGGGGCAACCCTTCCGCGAGTCGATCTTCGATCTGACCGAGCCATCCTCCCTTCCCCCCAGAGGAAGGTGGTTTCGTGCCCGACAATGGACGCCCTCTCGTTGTCTCCCTCGAGTCTGCCCTCTCCCTCTGTCGTCTCCACGGGGGCTGTGGGAGCGGATTCCATTAGGGTATGCCAAGAATGCACCCCGGAGCAGACCACACCTAGGTACTGCCTTACCTGAGCCGTCTCTGGATCGGTACGGCACAAATCGCTTTGTCGTACCGTATTTTTTATTCTGAGCTATTTCAATTTTTCTGTGTGGCTGCAAAATATGAACCCCCTTGGGCAAATACCACAAATAAGCAGTTCCAAAATTTTTCTGAAAATCCGATCCTTCGGCCTTCGAGCTTCATCAACCGATCAAAGAGCGGATTAACGGGGAGCGTCCGCATGTAACACGATATACGGACGCGATTTACACACGTCCAGGGCCCCATTTAGGCACCGAATAATCTCTTAATCGGCCGGCCGTTCCCGCATTTCCCACGGCGTTTCAGGTTACACGCGGTGCCCCCGTCTAGGTGTCGTTCACCGAGGCGGGGCCCCCGCGAAGACCGACCGTCAACATTCCTAAGGTCCGCGAATTTCCGGGGACGACCGGGACTTCACTGCCCCCGTGAAACCCGAGGAGCGGGCGCAGGGTCTAACGGCCGTCCGTCTCCGACTTTACAGCCCCCTGCGGGCGATAAAGTGGAAAAATCGCCGCCTGTCTGCGCGCCTCGGGCATAAAGTACGAAAGTTGACAGGCCGAGGCGGGCGCGGGCTGTAAAGCAGGAATGATTACGCCGCCTGTAAACAAGCCTAATTGAAGGATTCCGACGGGCGCGTCTCGCCGGTGTCGATTTCGACCGGTGCCTTAACAGGGACGCGCCCCCCTCACAAGGGCCATAAAGATTATTAATAACTTCGTTAAGGTGATTTAAACGGCGCGTCCGTCGCATGGACGTGTCTATTACCCTTTAAAACGCCCCCCAGCACCCCCTAACTACGCATTCCAATCCATGGAACCTTGACACGGACGCAAACATATATATATATATTTCTGAAAATTTATTATTTGTAAATTTGATATTAGATTCATGTACAGTTCACCTGAAACTATTACTCCTGAAAATTTGACAAAGTTTCAGTAATGAATAATGGAGAAATTCAAACACTTAACTTTCTGCATTTACAAGTATTGGTTGGCTATTACTGAAATTTCTGAAAACTTAGTATTTGCAAATTTGATATTAGATTCGTGTACAGTACACCTGAAACTAATTATCCTGAAAATGTGATAAACTTTCAGTAATAAATATAGGAAAAAATCAAAGACTTAACTTGCTGCATTGACAAGTATGGGTTAGCTATTCCTGAAATTTCTGAAAATTCAGTATTTGCAAATTTGATATTAGATTCGTGTACAGTACACTTGAAACTAATTCTCCTGAAAATTTGATAAAGTTTCAGTAATAAATATAGGAAAAATTCAAAGACTTAACTTGCTGCATTGACAGGTATGAGTTGGCTATTCCTGAAATATCTGAATATTCAGTATATGCAAATTTGATATTAGATTCGTGTAGAGTACACCTGAAACTAATTCTCCTGAAAAATTGACAAAGTTTCAGTATTAAATAAGGGAGAAATTCAAAGACTTACCTTGCTGCATTGACAGGTATGGGTTAGCTATTCCTGAAATTTCTGAAAAATTAAGTATTTGCAAATTTGATATTAGATTCGTGTACAGTACACTTGAAACTAATTCCCCTGAAAATTTGACCTAGTTTCAGGGAGAAAATCAAACATATAACTTTCTGCATTGACAAGTATGCGTTAGCTATTCCTGAAATTTCTGAAAATTCAGTATTTACAAATTTGATATTAGATTCGTGTACAGTACACCTGAAACTAATTCTCCTGAAAATTTGACAAAGTTTCAATAGTAAATATAGGAAAAATTCAAAGACTTAACTTGCTGCATTGACAGGTATGGGTTAGCTATTCCTGAAATTTCTGAAAATTCAGTATTTACAAATTTGATATTAGATTCGTGTACAGTATACCTGAAACTAATTCTCCTGAAAATTTGAAAAAGTTTTAGTAATAAATAAGGGATAAATCAAAGACTTAACTTGCTGCATTGACAGGTATGGGTTAGCTATTCCTGAAATTTCTGAAAATTCAGTATTTGCAAATTTGATATTAGATTCGTGTACAGTATACCTGAAACTAATTCTCCTGAAAATTTGACAAAGTTTCAGTAGTAAATATAGGAGAAATCAAAGACTTAACTTGCTGCATTGACAGGTATGGGTTAGCTATTCCTGAAATTTCTGAATATTCAGTATTTACAAATTTGATATTAGATTCGTGTACAGTACACCTGAAACTAATTCTCCTGAAAATTTGACAAAGTTTCAGTAGTAAATATAGGAAAAATCAAAGACTTAACTTGCTGCATTGACAGGTATGGGTTAGCTATTCCTGAAATTTCTGAAACTTCAGTATTTGCAAATTTGATATTAGATGCGTGTACAGTACACCTGAAACTAATTCTCCTGAAAATTTGAAAAAGTTTCAGTAATAAATAAGGGATAAATCAAAGACTTAACTTGCTGCATTGACAGGTATGGGTTAGCTATTCCTGAAATTTCTGAAAATTCAGTATTTACAAATTTGATATTAGATTCGTGTACAGTACACCTGAAACTAATTCTCCTGAAAATGTGATAAAGTTTCAGTACTAAATAAGGGGAAAAATCAAAGACTTAACTTGCTGCATTGACTGGTATGCGTTAGCTATTCCTGAAATTTCTGAAAATTCAGTATTTACAAATTTGATATTAGATTCATGTACAGTACACTTGAAACTAATTCTCCTGAAAATTTGATAAAGTTTCAGTAATAAATAAGGGGAAAATTCAAAGACTTAACTTGCTGCATTGACATGTATGGGTTAGCTATTCCTGAAATTTCTGAAAATTCAGTATTTACAAATTTGATATTAGATTCGTGTACAGTACACCTGAAACTAATTCTCCTGAAAATTTGACAAAGTTTCAGTAATAAATATGGGAAAAATTCAAAGACTTAACTTGCTGCATTGACTGGTATGCGTTAGCTATTCCTGAAATTTCTGAAAATTCAGTATTTACAAATTTGATATTAGATTCGTGTACAGTACACCTGAAACTAATTCTCCTGAAAATTTGACAAAGTTTCAGTAATAAATATGGGAAAAATTCAAAGACTTAACTTGCTGCATTGACAGGTATGGGTTAGCTATTCCTGAAATTTCTGAAAATTCAGTATTTACAAATTTGATATTAGATTCGTGTACAGTACACCTGAAACTAATTCTCCTGAAAATTTGACAAAGTTTCAGTAATAAATATGGGAAAAATTCAAAGACTTAACTTGCTGCATTGACAGGTATGGGTTAGCTATTCCTGAAATTTCTGAAAATTCAGTATTTACAAATTTGATATTAGATTCATGTACAGTACACTTGAAACTAATTCTCCTGAAAATTTGATAAAGTTTCAGTAATAAATAAGGGGAAAATTCAAAGACTTAACTTGCTGCATTGACATGTATGGGTTAGCTATTCCTGAAATTTCTGAAAATTCAGTATTTACAAATTTGATATTAGATTCGTGTACAGTACACCTGAAACTAATTCTCCTGAAAATTTGATAAAGTTTCAGTACTAAATAAGGGGAAAAATCAAAGACTTAACTTGCTGCATTGACTGGTATGCGTTAGCTATTCCTGAAATTTCTGAAAATTCAGTATTTACAAATTTTATATTAGATTCGTGTACAGTACACTTGAAACTAATTCTCCTGAAAATTTGACAAAGTTTCAGTAATAAATATAGGAAAAATTCAAAGACTTAACTTGCTGCATTGACAGGTATGGGTTAGCTATTCCTGAAATTTCTGAAAATTCAGTATTTACAAATTTGATATTAGATTCGTGTACAGCACACCTGAAACTAATTCTCCTGAAAATTTTATAAAGTTTCAGTAGTAAATATAGGAAAAATTCAAAGACTTAACTTGCTGCATTGACAGGTATGGGTTAGCTGTTCCTGAAATTTCTGAAAATTCAGTATTTACAAATTGGATATTAGATTCGTGTACAGTACACCTGAAACTAATTCTCCTGAAAATTTGACAAAGTTTCAGTAGTAAATATAGGAAAAATTCAAAGACTTAACTTGCTGCATTGACAGGTATGGGTTGGCTATTCCTGAAATTTCTGAAAATTCAGTACTTGCAAATTTGATATTAGATTCGTGTAGAGTACACTTGAAACTAATTCTCCTGAAAATGTTGACTAAATTTCAGAACTAAATAAGGGAAAAAATCAAACATAACTTTCTGCATTGACAAGTATGGGGTAACTATTACTGAAATTACTGAAAATTTCTTATTTGCAAATGTTATATTTGATTCGTGTACTGTACACTAATTTTCTAGCTACTTAAGCACATTCATACATTCCGTTGATTCATTCATAATGCTAAAATTATTTGAATGCTGAAGTGGTGAGCAAGTTTATTTCTAAATAAAATGAAAATCCGCAGTTTTCGGCGTGAGGAACCCACATTTTATAACAATATAGCCATTAGGGTAGCAAATTGATGTACGGATTTAAGGCCATAACTCCTTTATATATACACAGGTAATTAATTAATTGCAGTCCTGTAATAATCTTATTATAACCACATTGTGGTAATTGTAGTGAGATGTAAGGGTGTTGAAGTTGTTGTAGAAAATGTAGGTAGGAGAAGTTTTTTTTTTTGGGGGAAAAACTTGAGGCGATTATAAGTCCAAATCTGTAATCGCGCAAACTACTAGGTATTGGGTTTTGTGGAAGCGTCAAGCGATAGGCGAGGAACGGCCTATGGTTATGGACTTTTATTGCGTCCATAAAACAATTGGTGGCGGATACGTCATGGACGCAGCAAAACGGCGCTCTTTTGTTTCCCATCATGGCTTGCCCCGTTTTTGCACGACTGGCGATAAAAATTTCGACGTTTTCACGTCCGGCGCGCATCGCTCGTCATTTTTTTTTCAGGGGGGGGGGAGACCTCACAGCGTCTTCCGACGAAGCGGCGAGGAGAGATATCGCGCAATTAGGAATCGTTCGTTTGAATTGCCCCCCTGTACATGGCCGGGCTATTAGCTCTTCGAAAAATTTTTTCAGACGGGCTTATTCGTCGCAGCGCTAATTGAGCTCTCCCCGAGCGCCCCCCCCCCCCCCCCCATAAGTGGTGAGGCCGTTTTCGGAGAGGCGCATTTTTGCGAAAAACTCCTTCTACAGATGGCGAGTGATTAAGTGGACGCCACGCTATTCGAGGCATCCGCGCTTTATTTAACTCACTTAAGAGTTAATGCGCAAGGGGGAGGGGGGCGTTTTTGTCCCGAGCCGTAATTTTATCGTTCCCTGGAAGCGGGCATAACTTGGGTACGTGCCTGTGCCTCCCCCCGTCTGCCCCGTCTTCTGGCGGAGCGCTGATCTTCGATTTCGCACCAATTAGCGACCCTTGAGGGATCCCCGACCCGGGGTCTCCCACGCGCGATGACCGCGCGGTTTTCGCGCCCGCCGTGTTTGCCGCTCACACATGCCAGTCGAGTGGTCATCGCGCGGTGTTTACCTTCCACTCCAATGGCGCGATGTTTGTCCAGGAAGGCACTCGACAATTAAATGCGTATTGTGATGCGCGATGCGCGCCACCTAGCCGTCGCCCCCCGCAACCCCGTCCGCCCCTGCGTAAACACGGCGAGGTGTTTTGTTTGCGCTGCGCTTTTTTCTCTCACAACTGGACGCTAGGCGACGTGCGGGGTGTGAGGGGTACCGGATTAGGGACAGTCATAATGGCCGACAAACAAGCGAAGCACGAGGCTCGCCATGATGAAACAGAAGAAACCTATACGTCAACAGAAACCCTCATTTCCACACGACATGAAAATCCCACTCAAACATCACATTACTGCAAAGAAACTCGTTGGCATTTGTGTCTACCAATGTACCAATGTATTTCAACGCCACCTTGTGGACAGCAAATAATCACATAAATGAATTCGCACAGTAAAATACTTCAAATGATACGGAGAAGGTCCTTTAATGTATGTCATCATCAATGGCATTTGTGTCTACCAATGTCTTTCAACACCACCTTGTGGATAGCAACGAATCACATAAATGAATCCGCACAGTAAAATACTTCAAATGATACGGAGAAGATCCTTATAGGACTATAAGAGAAGGACAAATAACTAGAACAGCAAGACCATTAGCGACTTATGTACCCAAATCCTTAAATTGCACAGAGAAATCTTTTGATATATGTCATCACTGCATAGAAATTCGTTAGCATTTGTGTCTACCAATGTATTTCAACGCCACCTTGTTGATAGCAACGTATCACATAAATAAATCCGCTGTTTGTTTCTAAACTATCTTCCGTTTCTTCCGCATTGAGACGTGAGCTTTACCAGGAACGAAAGTAAACTGGGGCGTCATCGGTCATATTTATAAACACCGGCCAGACAGTCACTTTTCTATTATCGATTTTTCGTTTGTCGTCCTTAAAAGCTTGAAAATTTACAGCGTCGTATGACAATTCATAATCGTTGCCATGGTGATCATTCAATAATGTATAATTTCTAATTTTTGTCGCTGACGCGGTATTTTCAGTTGTATGTCACTTATCTATTTCTACTGTCGTATGTCGATGATGCGATTTCTACTGTCGTATGTCGATGATGCGATTTCTACTGTCGTTTGTCGATGATACGATTTCTACAGTCGAATGTCACTGATGTCATTTCTAATGTCTTATATCGCTGACGCGATTTCTACTGCCATTTGTCGCTGACGCGATTTCTACTGTCTTATGTCGCTGACGCGATTTATGCTGTCGAATGTCACTGATGTGATTTCAAATGTCTTATGTCGCTGACGCGATTTCTACTGTCGTTTGTCGCTGACGCGATTTCTGCTGTCGAATGTCACTAATGTGATTTCAAATGTCTTATGTCGCTGACGCGATTTCTACTGTCGTTTGTCGCTGACACGATTTCTACTGTCGAATATTACTGATGTGATTAAATGTCTTACGTCGCTGACGCGACTTCTACTGTCGTTTGTCGCTGACGCGATTTCTACTGTCGTTTGTCTCTGACGCGATTTCTACTGTCTTATGTCGCTGACGCGATTTATGCTGTCGAATGTCACTGATGTGATTTCAAATGGCTTATGTCGCTGACGCGATTTCTACTGTCGTTTGTCGCTGACGCGATTTCTACTGTCGAATATTACTGATGTGATTAAATGTCTTACGTCGCTGACGAGACTTCTACTGTCGTTTGTCGCTGACGCGATTTCTACTGTCGTTTGTCTCTGACGCGATTTCTACTGTCTTATGTCGCTGACGCGATTTATGCTGTCGAATGTCACTGATGTGATTTCAAATGGCTTATGTCGCTGACGCGATTTCTACTGTCGTTTGTCGCTGACGCGATTTCTACTGTCGAATATTACTGATGTGATTAAATGTCTTACGTCGCTGACGCGACTTCTACTGTCGTTTGTCGCTGACGCGATTTCTACTGTCGTTTGTCTCTGACGCGATTTCTACTGTCTTATGTCGCTGACGCGATTTATGCTGTCGAATGTCACTGATGTGATTTCAATTGGCTTATGTCGCTGACGCGATTTCTACTGTCGTTTGTCGCTGACGCGATTTCTACTGTCGAATATTACTGATGTGATTAAATGTCTTACGTCGCTGACGCGACCTCTACTGTCGTTTGTCGCTGACGCGATTTCTACTGTCGTTTGTCTCTGACGCGATTTCTACTGTCTTATGTCGCTGACGCGATTTATGCTGTCGAATGTCACTGATGTGATTTCAAATGGCTTATGTCGCTGACGCGATTTCTACTGTCGAATATTACTGATGTGATTAAATGTCTTACGTCGCTGACGCGACTTCTACTGTCGTTTGTCGCTGACGCGATTTCTACTGTCGTTTGTCTCTGACGCGATTTCTACTGTCGTTTGTCGCTGACGCGATTTATGCTGTCGAATGTCACTGATGTGATTTCAAATGGCTTATGTCGCTGACGCGATTTCTACTGTCGTTTGTCGCTGACTCGATTTCTACTGTCGAATATTACTGATGTGATTAAATGTCTTACGTCGCTGACGCGACTTCTACTGTCGTTTGTCGCTGACGCGATTTGTATTGTCAATTTATGTTGTTTTGTAATTTGTTATGAAATTGAAATTGTTGCTGAAATTGTTAATTTCAACAACTGTCCATCTAAATGTTGTTCGTAACTCTTTGTTGTGATCAAGCGTTCTGGAATTTGTGTGCCGAAAACTTTGTCCACGAAAGATCGGCCCTCGAATTGTGGCCCCCATTTTCATGCTAATTGACCCACCTGCATCGCTCTGAACGACGTGAAAAGTCCGATTGTCGCACGTGACGAGGGTTGCCCCGGGTCTCCACCGGGGTGCCAGCGAGTGAGCATTGTGTGGAACCTCGGGGTACGTCCCAGTTAATCCGCTTTGCCGTGGGTTCTGGCAACAACACGTGTGCCCTGGGTGTCATCCGCGTTGTAATCCGGCACCTGGCGGGGCCTGAGGGGGGCGCCGATGACGACCCGAGACGTCGACTTAGAGAGTGACGAGATTAGGCCTCGGGGTTCACGTGCGAGGCGAGAGAGACGATCGCGGCCAGACTGAGATGACTGGACGTGACAAAATTTATGAAGAGAAAAAAAAACAATACTCACAATTAGGATAAATTATTTTAAAAAAATTAAAAAGAAAAAAAAACAGATGCAAGAAAACAATATAAAAGATGTAATAATCAAATAAAAAGGAAAGATAAACGACTTTTTTAACATAGCGAATAACTATAATAAAATCGATATTTAAGTAGTAAGAGTAATATTTAAAACAAAAGAACTTGACAGCTGTCAATTTGTTTTAGGTTAGGTTAAGTTAGGTTATGTCAATGTGACAAATGAAAACAGTTTTGTGTTCGTAAACTGTAATTCTGGCGATTGAAGAGTCTTGTGTTCGTAAACATGTAATTCTGGCGATTGAAGAGTCCGTGGCACATATAATTTGCTCGTTGCGAGCTTCGGAGTCATCCTCTGGTTATTCTGCGAGCGTCAGTAGTGTTGTAGCAAAATTGAAAGCGGCTGCCCACATAGCATCCCAAGTTGGGAATCACGTCAGCCACTTATTATGGAGATGCCCCGTTAATCATCCATAATTGTATCATTATATAGAATACAGCATTAACACTGCCAGCGATTTCTTCAGGTGCAATTGCGAAGATTGATGCGGCAGTAAATAACGCTTACTGCGGACATCAAAGCCATAAGCACCTCCCGATTGTTTCCGACGACTGCCAGGGACTGAAAAAAAGCATATTTCACACAGCGATTTTGCGAATCCGCGCTCGTTAACACCTCGCTGTCCGAAGGAATCCTCAGGCGCGTGAAAAACTGACCACATTTCCACGCGCGCTTTTCGCCGAAGCGCGGTTATTCCGCTCACATTGGCCTCTTATTCCTCACACGTCCGTTAATTATACGGGCACCTGAGATAGGGGTGATGCCGAAGCGGAGGAAGAGGAGCGGCGGAGGATCAGAACTAGAGCGTTCCGCAGTAAATCAGAAATACAATGGGGGGACTGCCCGTCTCCGATAGGCATCTCCCGCGCCGCCCCGGGGGCGATTTCGCCCGATTTTCGGACGCCCCCCTTGCCCAAAATATACTGCTTCAACAGGTTTCGAACGCGATCAAACTCGCGCATTCTTGCCCCATAAAGAGGTAAACGAAATTGTCTTTTTATCGGCGTCGTTTTTATTATCCTGCCCCCTGAATGCGGCGTTAAAAATCGCCGCGTCCGAAACGTCGCCGGTTAATTAACCGATCTCTCGTTATCGACGCGGCCCCTGAACGCAGGGGGCCCTCTCTGGCGAATAAAAGCGCCCAAGTGATCGAAAATAAAACACTCGGACTTCGCCCAATTTATTCGGAGAACTGTTAACTCTGCAAATTGGCAGACCCGTCTCAACCGCACACAATTAAAACCTGTATACGGCAAATAGTATCAATCACTACTGAAAGTTAATATTTAACAATCAATTTGATTGAAATCGTTGCAGACGTTATTATCGACTAATGCGATTTCTACTGTCGTATATCGCTGACGCGATTTTTACTGTCGTTTGTCGATGATGCGATTTCTACTGTCGAATGTCACTGATGTCATTTCTAATTTCTTATATCGCTGACGCGATTTCTACTGTCATATGTCGCTGACGCGATTTCTACTGTCGTTTGTCGCTGACGCGATTTCTACTGTCGAATGTCACTGATGTGATTTCAAATGTCTTATGTCGCTGACGCGATTTCTACTGTCTTATGTCGCTGACGCGATTTCTGCTGTCGTTTGTCACTGATGTAATTTCAAATGTCTTATGTCGCTGACGCGATTTCTACTGTCTTATGTCACTGACGTGATTTCTACTGTCTTATGTCACTGACGCGATTTCTACTGTCGTTTGTCGCTGACGCGATTTCTGCTGTCTAATGTCACTGATGTGATTTCAAATGTCTTATGTCGCTGACGCGATTTCTGCTGTCATATGTCGCTGACGCGATTTCTACTGTCGAATGTCACTGATGTGATTAAATGTCTTATGTCGCTGACGCGATTTCTACTGTCTTATGTCGCTGACACGATTTCTACTGTCTTATGTCGCTGACGCGATTTCTACTGTCTTATGTCGCTGACGCGATTTCTGCTGTCGAATGTCACTGATGTGATTTCAAATGTCTTATGTCGCTGACGCGACTTCTACTGTCGTTTGTCGCTGACGCGATTTCTACTGTCGTTTGTCGCTTACGCAATTTCTACTGTCTTATGTCGCTGACGCGATTTCTGCTGTCGAATGTCACTGATGTGATTTCAAATGTCTTAAGTCGCTGACGCGATTTCTACTGTCGTTTGTCGCTGACGCGATTTCTACTGTCTTATGTCGCTGACGCGATTTCTACTGCCGAATGTCACTGATGTGATTTCAAATGTCTTATGTCGCTGACGCGATTTCTACTGTCTTATGTCGCTGACACGATTTCTACTGTCTTATGTCGCTGACGCGATTTCTACTGTCTTATGTCGCTGACGCGATTTCTGCTGTCGAATGTCACTGATGTGATTTCAAATGTCTTATGTCGCTGACGCGACTTCTACTGTCGTTTGTCGCTGACGCGATTTCTACTGTCGTTTGTCGCTTACGCAATTTCTACTGTCTTATGTCGCTGACGCGATTTCTGCTGTCGAATGTCACTGATGTGATTTCAAATGTCTTAAGTCGCTGACGCGATTTCTACTGTCGTTTGTCGCTGACGCGATTTCTACTGTCGAATGTCACTGATGTGATTTCTAATGTCTTATATCGCTGACGCGATTTCTACTGTCGAATGTCACTGATGTGATTTCTAATGGCTTATGTCGCTGACGCGATTGCTACTGTCATATGTCGCTGACGCGATTTCTACTGTCGATTGTCGCTGACGCAATTTCTACTGTTGAATATCACTGATGTGATTTCTAATATCTTATGTCGCTGACGCAATTTCTACTATCATATATTGCTAACGCCATTTCTACTGTAGTTTGTCGCTGACGCGATTTCTACTGTCGAATGTCACTGATGTGATTTCAAATGTCTTATATCGCTGACGCAATTTCTAAACTGTCAAATTTTTACCTGTAACTATCAAATTTTCATCTACTATTGTCAAAAACTGTCACATTTTAAACTACAACTCTCAAATTTTTCACTACCTTGGTCAAATTTTTAACTGCGACAGTCAAAGGCTGCCATATTTGTTGCTGCAACTGCCAATAACTCAAATTTCAAGTAATCAGCCAAAAACGTATCTTATCTTGTCTTTAACTGTCTAGTTTTTAATCACAATTGTACAATCCTTCCAAATTTTTCATTACAACTGTCTAAATCTGATATATTTCAACAAATATATTTCAATTAAAAAATGTTCAACTAAACCTGTCATATTTTCAACTCTCACTGTCAAAATCTGTCAAATTTTTAACTACAACTATCAGAAACTGTCCAATTTTGAACTGGAACTGCCAAATATCGTCAATTTTTTAACTACAACTGACAATTATCAACTCAAATTTCAAGGACAACTTTCATAAACTGTCAACTCAAAAATGTTCTACTGTACCTGTCACATTTTCAACTCTCACTGTCAAAATCTGTCAAATTTTCAACTACAACTATCAGAAACTGTCCAATTTTTAACTGGAACTGCCAAAAATTGTCAATTTTTTAACTGCAACTGACAAGTATCAACTCAAATTTCAAAGACAACTTTCATAAACTGTCAACTCATAAATTTTCTACTGAACCTGTCACATTTTCAACTCTCACTGTCAAAATTTGTCAAAATTTTAACTACAACTATCAGAAACTGTCCAATTTTTAACTGGAACTGGCAAAAATTGTCAATTTTTTAACTGCAACTGACAAGTATCAACTCAAATTTCAAAGACAACTTTCATAAACTGTCAACTCATAAATTTTCTACTGAACCTGTTACATTTTCAACTCTCACTGTCATAATCTGTCAAATTTTCAACTACAACTGCCAGAAACGGTCCAATTTTTAACTGTAACTGCCAAAAATCGTCAATATTTTAACTGTAACTGACAAGTATCAACTCAAATTTCAAGGACAACTTTCATAAACTGTCAAATTTTTAATTGTAAGTGTCAAGGGCTGTCAAATGTTTAACTGCAACTGTCAAAGGCTGTCATATTTTCAATTGCAACTATCACTTGCTCAAATTTGAAGTACAACTACCAGAATCTATCTAATTTTTAACGGAAGCTGCCAAAAATCGTCAAATTTTTAACTGCAACTAACAAATTTTCAACTGCAACTGTCAAATTGTCAACTACTATTGTCAAATGTTCAACTGCAACTGTCAAAGGCTGCCTTTTCAGCCGCAAATGTCAAGGGCTACTATATTTTCTGCTGCAACTGTCAAAGACTGTCATATTTTCAATTGCAACTATCACTTGCTCAAATTTGAAGTACAACTATCAGAAACTATCAAATTTTCAACTACTATTGTCAAATGTTTAACTGCAACTATAAGAAACTGTCTAATTTTAATATAAACTGTCAAAAATCGTCAATTTTTTTGCTGCAACTGATAAATTTTCAACTGCAACTATCAAATTGTCAAGTACTATTGTCAAATGTTTAACTGTAACTGTCAAAGGCTGTCATATTTTCAATTGCAACTATCACTTGCTCAAATTTGAAGTACAACTATCAGAAACTGTCAAATTTTCAACTACTATTGTCAAATGTTTAACTGCAACTATAAGAAACTGTCTAATTTTAATATAAACTGTCAAAAATCGTCAATTTTTTTGCTGCAACTGATAAATTTTCAACTGCAACTATCAAATTGTCAAGTACTATTGTCAAATGTTTAACTGTAACTGTCAAAGACTGTCATATTTTCAATTGCAACTATCACTTGCTCAAATTTGAAGTACAACTATCAGAAACTGTCAAATTTTCAACTACTATTGTCAAATGTTTAACTGCAACTATAAGAAACTGTCTAATTTTAATATAAACTGTCAAAAATCGTCAATTTTTTTGCTGCAACTGATAAATTTTCAACTGCAACTATCAAATTGTCAAGTACTATTGTCAAATGTTTAACTGTAACTGTCAAAGGCTGTCATATTTTCAATTGCAACTATCACTTGCTCAAATTTGAAGTACAACTATCAGAAACTGTCAAATTTTCAACTACTATTGTCAAATGTTTAACTGCAACTATAAGAAACTGTCTAATTTTAATATAAACTGTCAAAAATCGTCAATTTTTTTGCTGCAACTGATAAATTTTCAACTGCAACTATCAAATTGTCAAGTACTATTGTCAAATGTTTAACTGTAACTGTCAAAGGCTGTCATATTTTCAATTGCAACTATCACTTGCTCAAATTTGAAGTACAACTATCAGAAACTGTCAAATTTTCAACTACTATTGTCAAATGTTTAACTGCAACTATAAGAAACTGTCTAATTTTAATATAAACTGTCAAAAATCGTCAATTTTTTTGCTGCAACTGATAAATTTTCAACTGCAACTATCAAATTGTCAAGTACTATTGTCAAATGTTTAACTGTAACTGTCAAAGGCTGTCATATTTTCAATTGCAACTATCACTTGCTCAAATTTGAAGTACAACTATCAGAAACTATCAAATTTTCAACTACTATTGTCAAATGTTTAACTGCAACTATAAGAAACTGTCTAATTTTAATATAAACTGTCAAAAATCGTCAATTTTTTTGCTGCAACTGATAAATTTTCAACTGCAACTATCAAATTGTCAAGTACTATTGTCAAATGTTTAACTGTAACTGTCAAAGGCTGTCTTTTCAGCCGCAAAAGTCAAAAGGCTACCACATTTTCTACTCCAACTGTCAAGGGCTGTTATATTGTCAATTGCAACTATCAGAAACTGTCTAATTTTTAACTGAAACTGTCAAAAATCGTCAAATTTTTAGCTGGAAGGGATACATTTTCAACTGCAACTGTCAAATTATCAACTACTATTGTCAAATGTTTAATTGCAACTGTCAAAAGCTGTCTTTTCAGCTAAAAATGTCAAAGGCTACCATATTTTCTGCTGCAACTGTCTAAAACTCAAATTTCAAGTACAACTGTCATAAACTGTCAAATTTTTAATTGTAACTGTGAAATGCTGTCATAATTTCAATTGGAACTGTCAGTTACTTAAATTTGAAGTGCAATTACCAGAAACTGTCTAATTTTTAACTGAAACTGCCAAAAATCGTCAAATATTTAGCTGCAACTGATAAATTTTCAACTGCAACTGTCAAATTGTCAACTACTATTGTCAAATGTTTAATTTCAACTGTCAAAGGCTGTCTTTTCAGCCGCAAATGTCAAAGGCTACCATTTTTCTGCTACAACTGTCCAAAACTTAAATTTCAAGGACAACTGTCATAAACTATCAAATTTTTAACTGCAACTATCAAGTGCTGTCATATTTTCAACTGTAACTATTAGTTACTCAAATTTGATGTGCAACTACCAGAAACTATATAATTTTTAACTGAAACTGCGAAAAATCATAAACATTTAAACTACAACTAACAAATTTTCAACTGCAACTGTCAAATTGTCAACTACTATTGTCAAATGTTTAACTGTAACTGCCAAAGGCTGTCTTTTCAGCTGTAAATGTCAAAGGCTACCATATTTTCTGCTGTATCTGTCCAAAACTGAAATTTCAAGAACAACTGTCATAAACTGTCAAATTTTTAACTGCAACTGTCAAATGGTGTTGTATTTTCAACTGCAATCAATTCAAATTTGAAGTACAACTATCAGAAACTGTTTAATTTTTAACTGAAACTGTCAAAAATCGTCAAATTTTTAACTGCAACTTACAAATTTTCAAGTGCAACTGTCAAATTGTCAACTACTATTGTCAAATGTTTAACTGTAACTGTCAAAGGCTGTCTTTTTAGTCGAATATGTCAAAGGCTACCATATTTTCTGCTGCAACTGCTCAAAACTGAAATTTCAAGAACAACTGTCATAAACTGTCAAATTTTTAATTGTAACTGTCAAATGCTGTCATATTTTCAACTGCAACTGTCAGTTACTCAGGTTTATCGCTAACGCGATTTCTACTTTCATTTGATTTTCTCCTTTATTTAATACTGAAACTTTGTCAAAATTTCAGGAGAATTAGTTTCAGGTGTACTGTACACTGAAATTTTGATGGGGCCCGGAGGGCCCCAAAAGCAAAATGGTTTCTGGTCAAGAGGAATCCGTACGGGGAATCGTTGCTTGGGCAAAAAGCGACCCCTCGAAAATTCGCTCGCACGGCAATTAGCCTCGCAGAAATGCCGTCGGGACGCCGCCGCGGCCCCGCGTGCCGGGGGCCGGCGGGGGGCGCCGCGTTCCCGTGGGCCCCCTTTTCGGATTCTGTTAAATCTACCGTGGAGATAAGGCCCAGGCGAGATCGGCTCAGATAAACGATATGACAAACTTAAAATATGAACGGCGCTGCGTTCCGGATGCCGGGATGCCGCTCTCTCGCTCTCTCTCGGGGGGCTTGCGGGGCCCCCGAGAGGGCGACGACATTGTCCGTCCCTGCGCGCCCCCCTTCTCGCTCCCATTCCACGCGGGGACGGTATCGGCCTCGATATCTACGAAGAGATGAGGAGGAAAAAATGTGAGCGCGGCTCTTCGGGGCCCCACCAACACTTGCTCATGCCTGGCCCGAGTATGTGTGTGCACGGGTTTACACGGGGGTGACTTGGTTGACTCGTGACGCCGCGGGTTCGAGCCCCCCCGGGGCGTCCCCGTCGTTATTAATGAACAACCCAGAACCCGTTTCGGAGCGTGTTTGTTCAAGCACAGATGGAAATATGCGTTATTGTCTAATGCGAGTCACCTTGCTCCTCCCGGGCCCCCCGCGGGGGGCCCTTATTTATGGCCCTGCCCGCGTCGCGCGCATTTCTTCGACGTCGCGGCGACAGAAGAAACGTCGATCTCCGCCTCAGATAAGGGGCAGGGATGAGACATGCGTTACAAGGGACCATCAGGTTAAACTAATTCCATGGGGCATTTATCAGCCGCCCGTCGTTCCAGGCCCTATAAAAAATTACCGCTGCGGAGATGCCTCAATTTCCACAAGCTTCCCACGAAACCGCTTTTATGTTATTAAAACCACACGCAACATTGAAACGCAGGTCTTTCCAAAGTTGCAAACAACCTGCAGTTAAACATACATTCATTGTACAACGTCTTGTCTAATAAGAACATTAAATATCGAGAAAACCGTTGATGCCAGGACCAGGATCCTTCATCTAAACCATCTTTGCCAAATGTAATAAAACTCAGCAACGAAATTCTCAAGAAAACCGTTGATGCCAGGACCAGGATCCTTCATGTTGACCATATTTGCCAAATATAATAAAATACAGCAACGAAATTCTCAAGAAAACCGTTGATGCCAGGACCAGGATCCGTCATCTAGACCATATTTGCCAAATATAATAAAATACAGCAACGAAATTCTCAAGAAAGCCGTTGATGCCAGGACCAGGATCCTTCATCTAGACCATATCTGCCAAATATAATAAAATACAGCAACGAAATTCTAAGTTCGAAAATCTGAGGATTTCACCAAATCCTGTACTAAATTTTGTCTCTAAATGTTATACGTACGATGTTTAAGAAACTGGTCAGCTCAAATAGTTATATCCTCGTGTTTCCCACTTCGACTCCTCGTCAAATTTTCATAAGAATTGTAAAGCAAGCAATTCAATGAAATTCCATTTGCCCTAGCCGTCTGGCTCAGCCCCGCAACCTCAGCATCCCATTGTGCGAGCTATGAATGGGGGCCCCATTTCGCATCTGCGCGCGTTAGGTTTCCCTAAACCCAAACGCGGAGAATCGCAGCAATCAGGTCGACAATGGGCAGCGAGATAACAATGGGGCCCCTGGTCTCTCAGGGGGGAATATCCGGCGGTGCATTCGGAATTCCTAGTGGGGCCCCGACTCTCGCAGGTAACGTAATAACAGGTAGTCCGTCCGCCGAGGAACTCCTTGTTCCGACAAGAATCCTACCCACCGGTTAGTTATCGACACTTGTAATGGACGGGGTGGGCACGGGCGGCCCCAATTAAGAAATTAAGATAAGGGGGCCCCGGCCCAGGCGCACGGCCACCTCCGTAAACACGGCCCCTTATCGGGGACACGAAGTTCGGCCGATTAAACACGTGGACACGGTTTATGTGCCATCCATTTCGGACGTTACTTCCTTAAATAACGATATTAAGTTATTATAATTCGTTTTACAACATTATGTTTAATAAGAACATCAAAACAACTATTGGTGCCGCGACCAGGATTATAATAAACATTTCAGTAGACCTTCTTCACCATATATAATAAATTACCACACTATTGCTAACAATATTAAGTTATAATAATTCATTTTACAACGTCTTGACTAATAAGAATATTAAATATCAAGAAAATTGTTGATGCCGGGACCAGGATTATAATCGCCATTTCACCAAACCGTCTACACCAAAATTCAATCAATTACATCACCACTGCTAACGATCTTAAGTTATAATAATTCGTTTTACAACAGTTTCTCTAATAAAACCTTCAAAACAACTATTGGTGCCGCGACCAGGATTATAGTAAACGTTTGAGTAGACCGTCTTCACCATATATAATAAATTACACCACTACAACTAACGGCATTAAGTTATAATAATTCATTTTACAACGTCTTGACTAACAAAAATATTAAATATCAAGAAAAATATTGATGCCAGGACCAGGATTATAATCAATCTTTCGCTAAACCGTCTTCGCCACAATTGAATAAATTACATCACTACTGCTGACGATCTTACGTTATAATCATTCATTTTACATCATTTTGTCTAATAAAAACATCAAAACAACTATTGGTGCCGCGACCAGGATTATAATAAACCTTTCAGTAAACCGTCTTCACTATATGTAATAAATTACAGTACTACAACTGACGGTATTAAGTTATAATAATTCATTTTACAACGTCTTGACTAATAAAAATATTAAATATCAAGAAAAATATTGATGCCAGGACCAGGATTATAATCACCATTTCACTAGACCGTCTTCGCCAAAATTGAATAAATTACATCACTACTGCTGACGGTCTTACGTTATAATCATTCATTTAACATCATTTTGTCTAATAAAAATATCAAAACAACTATTGGTGCCGCGACCAGGATTATAATAAACCTTTCAGTAAACCGTCTTCACTATATGTAATAAATTACAGTACTACAACTGACGGTATTAAGTTATAATAATTCATTTTACAACGTCCTGACTAATAAAAATATTAAATATCAAGAAAAATGTTGGTGCCGGGACCAGGATTATAATCAATCTTTCACTAGACCGAGTATCGATAAAGTGATTTCAAAATCCTCTTATCTACAACACAACTTTTATGGTTAAGATATTAAAAATAAGTACAAAACTCTCAAATATCATTAGATCTTCTAAATATCGAACTATGACGTTCTACGGATTATGTACTTCGTTGAGAGCTTCAGAATGTAGTTATAGATTTTTTTTATATTAAATGATATCATCATTAAACATTTTATCATGACATTAAATCATCATAGTGCAATATCGTTAACATTCAATAAGAGATTTAAGAATTTCCTATTAAATGATATACATAATATTGAACGTGTATAATTAATGTTTCGTTTCTTTTATGATAATAATCATTTCAGTATTTCTCAGATTCTTCTTATTTCTACATTTATGTAGCCCCAATTATTGGCTCCAAATTATCCGCGATTCGTTTCTGGAAACTGAAAATTATCGTCATTTTTTCCACTCCGTCTGGCCCACGATGACAATTAATATCTAGGCACGCCACCCGAAATTTGCATTTCAACGGCCATTTCTATGGGGTTTCTGCGTTTCCACGGAATGACCCTATATATTTAACCATTTATCCCGCCGATTTCTGGCGGGGAGATGCAAATGTCCCTAATTATAGAAACGCTCCGCAGATTCGCAGACTTCTGGGAATCGCCTAGTTCTGTGGGAGTTTAAAACAGTAGGAATCTATGGCGGGGTGTATGATTAAAATCGGTGAAATGTGTTCGAGAATTAAATTTTTCAAATACAAGTATAAGTACATAAGTGCACACTTTAAATATATAAAATTGTTCTTGTAGTACCTAGTTTAGGTATGATTTTCAATTGTATAACATCTAGAGGACTTTGAAGATATAACATAGTTTCTGTAGTATCAAGTATAGTCTGGAGGTAAAATTTAATGGTGGCGAAATAAGGCCTTTTCCGAGCAGCACTATTAGACTTAGAATACTGTCGCAGCAGTGCTATAATTTATTATATAGCGCAAAGATTATATAGTCAGAAGTAGTGCTGTATTTTATTATATTTGGCAAAGATGGTCTAGATGAAGGATCCTGGTCCTGGCATCAACGGTTTTCTTGAGATTTTCGTTGCTGTATTTTATTATATTTGGCAAAGATGGTCTAGATGAAGGATCCTGGTCCCGGCACCAACATTTTTCTTAATATTTAATATTCTTATTAGTCAAGACGTTGTAAAATAAATTATAATAACTTAATACCGTCAGTTGTAGTGCTGTAATTTATTATATATGGTGATGACGGTCAACCGAAAGGATTATTATAATCCTGGTCCCGGCACCAAAAGTTGTTTTGTTGTTTTTATTAGATAAAATGTTACAAAATGAATTATTGGAACTTAAGATCGTCAGCAGTAGTGATGTAATTTATTTAATTTTGTTGAGGACGACTGTAGAAACGAAACAATTGACAGGGCAAATCGCGTCTGACCAGTAAGAAGAATTTGAGCGCTAAGAAGCTCAAAGTGAACGATATCAATCATCGAATTATCTTGATTTTAATTAATCGTCGCGTACTCCTCCAGATGCCTCTTCGGTGGCGTGGGAACTAGACGCGAATATATACGTCGGAAGCGGACATCGTTGTGTCCATCGGAGACGGAGATGACCAGTGGCATACTCTAATGGTCCACTAATTAGTGGAGGTTTTTTCCATAACAGAATTTGTGGATCCGTGACACACCGAAGAGACACAACTAACAAAGCAGAACAGGATTGGAGAGATAGAATAGATATAACAGATGAAACACATAGAACAGCAAACACAGATATAACAGATAGAACAGATATAGTACACGTGAAACTAATTCTCCTGAAAATTTGACAAAATTTTAGTATTAAATAAGGGAGCAATCAACATATAACTTACTGCATTGATAAGTATGCGTTCGTTATTGCTTAAATTTCTGAAAATTTATTACTTGCAAATGTGATATTAGATTCGTGTACAGTACACCTGAAACTAATTCTACTGAAAATTTGACAATCTTTCAGGGAGTAAATCAGATATATAACTTTCTGCATTGACAAGTATGGGTTAGCTTTTGCTGAAATTTCTGAAAATTTATTATTTTCAAATTTGGTATTACATTCGTATACAGTACACCTGAAACTAATTCTCCTGAAAATTTGGAAAAAGTTTCAGGATTAAATAAGGGAGAAAATCAAAAATATAACTTTCTGCATTTATAAGTATTGGTTACTGAAATTTCTGATCTTGCCTGACCGTGCGATCGCCACTTGTTTGTCCACCTGTCAGACGCGTCACAGCAATCTGCCTGTTTTGCCACTCTTCGAGGCCTTCCTCAGGCCTTTGTATCGAGGAGAGCAATCTGTTCTGGGCATCGCCTGTTTACACAGACAGCGTTCGCTCTTCCTCCGCATCCGAAGGAAAACACACCGAAGGCACTCGTGAATACTTAATCGGAGCTGATTGCGCTTTCGCCGAGAGTCGAGAGCGGGAAAAAAAATGTTATCGCAGCTAATTGAGTGCTTCCCCCTGTCTATTTTTTGTTCCCCTTTGTGCTCCTGGGTTCGACGCTCGGCCAGGACAAAACGAAACTAATGATGTACAAGTCGAGAGTAGAAACAGATATTTTTGAGTTGGTTACGTGCAGTTTTTAAGTATTATTATTATTTAGTAAATATATATAGTAAACACAAATGGAATGATTTTTTTGTTACTTAAAAGTTCGATGTATTGCTTAAAGCAACATAAAACATAATAATTTGACAGCTGTCAAGTGAATGTGACACTGGTTGTGGGTTGACATAACCTAAAACATAATAATTTGACAGCTGTCAAGTGAATGTGACACTATTGTGGGTTGACGTAACCAAAAACAAATAAATTTGACAGCTGTCAAGCGAATATGACAAGTGACAGTAGTTGTGGCTTGACGTAACCTAAAACAAAATAATTTGACAGCTGTCAAACGAATGTGTCGATTGTTTTAAAGATTTATACTTATGGTTTTGAATCTCAACTTCAGTTGGTTATTGAAATAACTGTGTTTTTTGGAAACATTAAGATGAATTGGTTTAATAATTTTGTTAGGGATTTTCTTTTTGTGCTCATACTCGTTCCGATTGCAGGGCTCGCAAATATCGGACCTTCCGATCGGCTGGCCGCTCTGGTCTTTCTCCTGCGCCCCGCTAGGGCCGTTTTGAAGCGTAATTATCATTTTATTACCATAAATTCTGAGAATAATAAGACGTCTCGGTCTTGTTCTTGTAAAAGAGGAGTAGAGCCCCGTCTGGCGGGTCTCGCATAGCGGCGCATATGCGCCCGGCCGGATCCTTTCTACGGCCTTGATTCTCCGAGCTGCGGGACTGTTTCGGCCTTTTTTGCCTTGTTTTTTCGCCATCCTCAGCGCCCTTGAACGGGCGCACATCGACGTGCCCTCCCTGCGGACAATATTGTTATTAATATATCGGCGTGCGGACAAAGGTCTGTGCCTTGCGCCGAAGGCAGAACGCATCTCAGAGATGGGATCGTTTATCTCTGATTCACGTGAATCGGAGATGGCAAGAAGCTCATCTCTGATTCACGTGAATCCTGAAACCGTGAGAGAACTGGGAGGATTAGTGCATTTTTTTATTAGCTCTCGATACATGCCAGGAATCGGCATAATCTATTGGCAGAATCGAGTAATATAATCCTTAGGGGAACAGCAAGAAAAACCCTGCGCGTAATTTTTATGCAAGTTGTTCAAAAGTATACAAGTATTTTTACAAGTAAAATATTTAATTTACTTTTAACAAGTAAAAGTATATAAGTATTTTTTACCTGACTATCATCAAAACAGCTCCAATTTTCCAAAACTTCATAAAATTCAGTTTCAAAAATGTTAATTTTCAAATTTCATCAATTTCAATTATCTGCTGCTGTAGCAAATATGCTGCACTCAGTTATATTTAGTTTACAATTTTTAGAAATCAGGAAAGATTTTTGGAAATTTGGCAACAATTTTTGAAAATTTGGCAACAATTTTTGTAAATCTGGCAACAATTTTTGAAAATTTTGCAACATTTTCGTAAATCTGGCAAGAATTTTTTAAAATTTGGCAACAATTTTTTAAAATCTGGCAAATCAGGAAAGATTTTTGGAAATTTGGCAACAATTTTCGAAAATCTGGCAACAATTTTTGTAAATCTAGAACAATTTTTGTAAATATGACAACAATTTTTGTAAATCTGGCAACAATTTTTATAAATCTGGCAACAATTTTTGTAAGTCTGGCAACAATTTTTGTAAATCTGGCAACAATTTTTGAAAATTTGGCAATAATTTTTGAATTTGGTTTCTTGGTCATTGGTTTCTTCTGCAAATTTCGTTTTAATACATACATGTTAAACGTTCAGCTGTCGTCTTATACGGGTCGGGTCTTTTATTGGCTGTTAACAGTAGCTGATAGACGTGTGCACGTCCAGCTATCGGAATCATCGCAGCGCTATTAAACGACTGTAAATGCTCGATCGTAAAAACCGAACTGTGCAACCTATTAATCGAGCCACATGCACACACGTGGGAGATAAAAAGCAGGAGAAACTTAGTTTAGTAGGCTGTGAAGTAACGGCAGTCATGTGTTTCGATAAAACGTCAGTTTTGACAGCAAACTGACAGGCAGGTGTTTCGATAAAACGTCAATTTTGACAGCAAACTGACAGGCAGATGTTTCGATAAAACGTTCGTTTTGACAGCTAACTGACAGGCAGCTGTTTTTTTTAATGTAACTTCAATTTTGACAGTGACCAAAATAAGTGTCCATTATCATCAGTACACAAATCAGCAAATTAGAAATCAGCTGGGGTATATGTGAGTGTTTTGTCTGATGATGATGATGGTTAAATCAACTGCTAAAATAAGTGTCATCAGTTGTAGGGTGTGAAGTAACAACAGTCAGGAAAGTTTCGATGAAACATCAGTTTTGACAGCGAACTGATAGGCAGCTGTTTTTTATGCAATTTCAATTTTGTCAGTGACCAAAATAAGAGGGTCCATTATCATCAGTACACAAATTAGCAAATTAGAAATCAGCTGGGGTATATATGAATGTTTTGTCTGATGATGATGATGGCTAAATCAACTGCTAAAACAAGTGTCATCAGTTGTAGGGGGTTAAGTAACGCCAGTCAGGAAAGTTTCGATGAAATATCAGTTTTGACAGCAAATTGACAGGCAGCTGTTTTTTTTTGCAATTTCAATATTGACAGTGGCTAAAATAATTGTCCATTATCATCAGTACAAATATCAGCAAATGCAAAAACAGCTGCAGTATATGTGATTGTTTTGTCTGATGATAATGGTGGCGAAATCAACTGCTAAAGCAAGTGTCATCAGTTGTAGGCTATGAAGTAATAACAGTCAAGAAAGTTTTGATGAAACGTCAGTTTTGACAACAAACTGATAGGTTTGTTTTTTAGTCTTGTTATAGACTTGTTTTTTTTTCAAACTGTTTTTTATGCAACTTTAATTTTGATAGTTGACAGACACATACTTTGATGCAACTTCAGTTTTGACAGTGGCCAAAACAATTGTCATCGGTACTTATGGTAGTTCCATCAGCTGATTTTGTCACCATTATCATCAGTACGAAATTCTTCGGTATATGTGAGCATTTTGTCTGGTCATAGAGGTAATCAAATGAACTGATGATACTTGCTAAAACAATTGTCATCAGTTGTTTATGACTATCAACAGATTATGTTGCCATTATCATCAGTAGAAGAAACTAATGCATATGCGTTTATCTGATAATACCAGTGGTGGCCAAATCAACTGATGACAATGGCTAAAACAATGGCCATCAGTTAACTTGTGGTGGTGTCATCAGTTGATTTCAACAAAATTATCATCAGTACAGAATAACTAAAGTATATGTGATTTTTTGTCTGATGATAGTGGTGGCTGAATAAACTGCTAAAACAATTATCATCAGTTGTTTATGAGTATCAACAAATTATGTTGACATTATCATCAGTTATTTTACGGTAGTGTCACCAGTTGATTTCAGCACCATTATCATCAGTACAGAACAACTATAATATATGTGAGATATTTGTCTCATGATAGTGGTGGCTGAATTAACAGCTGAAACAATTATCATCAGTTGTTTTATGAACATCAACTAATTTTGTTCCGATTGTTATCAGTAGGAAAAACGATTGTATATGTGTTTATCTGATAATAACAACGGTGACCAATACAACTGATGGCAGTGGCTAAAACAATTGTCATCAGTAATTTAATGGTTACTATGGTACTATATACTGAGGTTTTTGCTTTTGATGACCAATTCAACTAAGACAGTTGTTTTTCTTCGTTCATCTCATCATTCTTTAAAAAATATATCTTTAGAACTCTGCATATTGATGAATTATTTATTTAACATATGGTATATAATGTCATATGATACTTATAATCAATTGTTTTTAAGTCAGCTTCCATCAGTTCCGCTGCAATCATTTAATTTTATAGCAGTAATCGAATGCCATTTTTATTTTATTTATCATCAGCTGCTTCTTCACTGTCAGTTTTCATTAGTCGTTTTTCAGGGGTCATCGGTTATTATTGTGACAGTTTCCATTACCATCAGTTGCTTTTTCAACGCCTACTTGCATAAGCATCGTCATCAGTTGTTCTTGCAAAATAGTTTTAGTGGCCATTACCATCAGTTGTTTTCTGACATTTACTATCAGTTGCTTCACTGACAGTTTTCATTTGTCGATTTTCAGGGGCGAACAGTATTTATTGTAACAGTAATTCTTAGTAGTTTCAATTGTCAGCAGTTGCTTTTTCAACGCCTACTTTAATAAATATTGTCATCAGTTGTTTTTCTAAAAGTTATCGCCAACAATTTTCGTGACCATTGGCATCAGTTGTTTTCTGACATTTACTATCAGTTGTTTCACTGAGAGTTTTCATTAGTCGATTTTCAACGACCATCAGTCACTGTTTTGATAGTTGTCCTTATATAATTTCATTGTCATCAGTTCATTCAACGCCTCTTTCATAATCTTTATCAAAAAGTTGTTCTTCTGAAAGTTAACGTCTACAATTTTCGTGACCATTGCCATCAGAGGTTTTCTGACATTTACTATCAGTTGTTTTTCTGGTAGCCAATATGACACATTTTAATGACTATAGTATTCAGTTGTTCTTCCAAAAGTTATCGCCAGATACTTTTACAACCATTATCATCAGTTGTATTTCTGAAGGTTTCTGAATGATTTTCGTGACCATTGCCATCAGTTTTCTGACATGTGGCATCAGTTGTTCTTCTGACAGACATCTATAGCCATGTTCATGGGTCAACAGCCAATATAACCTGTTTTAATGACCACTGTATTCAGTTGTCCTTCCGACAATTATCACCAAATATTTTCACCTTTTGCCATCAATTGTTTCTTTGTAGGTTTCTGAATGATTTTCATGTCTATTTCCAAACTGTGTTTTCTGACATTTGCCATCAGTTGTTTGTCTGATAGTCATCTATAGCCGTGTTCATAACTATTATTATAAAAAAATATCGCCAACAGTGCCTATTGACGATTGCCATCAGTTACTTTCTGACATTAGCCATCAGTTGTTTTTCCGACAGCAATCATGAGCTGTTTTAATTTATAGTCATCAGTTATTCTTCACCAGCTGTGTTCGATCATCATATGCATCAGTTGTTTTTAAGACTACATTTTTAAGTGCCCATTCATTGCTTTACCATCAGTTTATTTAAAAACTGCTGCCAGTAGTACGTAATAGTTATTATTTTTATTGATTATTTGTTACATTATTATTATTATTATTACCATTATATCTTACATAAGCCACTACCATACTGCATCAAGCTACCTGATTCTGACTATTTTTGTATTGCTTCTCTCCGCAATCAATCTGCCGGCTGCGCTTTTTGGCCCCCGCCGGCCGATAACTCAATCGCGACGTTTCTGCCCCCGTCGTTAATCATCATTCGGGCGGCGATCAGATAAGGGTCCAGAGTCCGTGGCTCGCGTGATGAATGGACGGCCCTGGATGCTGCGAGTTCTAGGGAGCCATGGGAACAGGCGACAGTTGACAATCGGGGGCTGCCACGAAACAACAACAACGACGAACCCATTTGTTAACAAAACGAAAAATACAATTGTTAACGTAATTTAGAAAAAAAAAAAAAACGAAATAATTTGTTTACAACTAAAATAGGTGAACTCAATGATACTGAATTTCGCAGCATTGGTGCCGTGACCAGGATATTATATATAAGATTATATATTTGTTTTCCAAATAATTTTGTTTTCAAAACAAAAATTAGGCGGACCCATTGATTGCGAATTTCGCGGCTTTGGTGCCGTGACCAGGATATTATATATTTGTTTTCCAAATAATTTTGTTTTTCGAAAATGCGATTGTAGCCCTCACGAAATCATCCGAGCGGTGATGTTCAATTGTTTGGGAGAAAAAGTCGCCTCCCGTGAGCGCCCGCTTCGATGTTCGGGCAACCTGTTCGCGGTTGGCCCGCTGACACAATTTTTTTACGTCGGCCGGGTGAATAAATCTCTGCTGCCCTTCCGCTCCTTCCTCTTCCCTCTCGCTCGCGCCCACGGCGCATGAATTAAACATACAATATCCGTCAAATAACTTACGGCCGAACACAAATCCACCGAAACGTTTGCCCCGCGCTGGGCGATTGTGAAATTAGAAATTTTGATTTACCGCTGCCCCACACCTTCACCGGCGCCCGAAAGGCCTTCACGAGAGACTTTTAACAAATATTACAAATTGGGTTAGAATTCGATGTTTCGTCACAAATTTGTGACCTGCTTTATTAAACAGGTCTAGACGTGTCTAAACATGTCAGACAGGTCGATTGCGTTACGCAACGTCAGGTTAGGTTAGATTGGGTTAGGTTAGTGTGCGTTTGTTAGTAAATTTAGCTAAGCTAATTTTCGCGTTTCAGCTGCTCCGTTGTTTTCTTTTAGTTGCCAAAGTTTCGTTTTCCCAAATTTACGTCCCCCGCCCACATCAGGCGTCCCAAAATCCGCAACACTGTTGCAGGTCTCTTTCCCACCGCGGACACTTTATTATTATTATTATTTCTCGTTTTTAATATCCCTCCGTGGCGATTCTCGTTTTATACCTTTTCGCCTTAATAATTTTCGCTCTCGCATATGCACAAACACACACACAGACATGGGTCATGGGTATGGGCATGGGTATGGGTGTGCAGCATACGGACTCACGGACACATGCGCCCGCATGAGATACGTGTTATTGCGGGCCCAGCTCGCCGATATTATTTATAATTATTGTTTTATCCGCCCATAAAAATATATTAAAAACAATATTTGTCATTGCAGCACATTACATTATAATTTTATCCCCGGCTCGGTTTAAATTATTGCAACGGCGGTGTTTATATAACCCCGGCTCTTTTTCTAATGGGGGCCCGCTCGAGCGTGCCAGAGGGGCCCCGGATTCCCCGCTGCAGGGCCGTACTCCGCCGCCGAAGCGAAAGAAACGACACAAAAACTAATTCATCTTGAGGTTATCTTCCACTTTGTGGCGAGGGTTAACAAATATCATAAATTATTGATTATTATTATTATTATGGATTCCGAGGCTATGGTGGAGTAACCATGGAGAGGGAACACATAAAAATATTATAATATGATACATAATATCTAAATATTTACGACGTAAAACTACAACTGGCTAACTTCTGTTTTTTTTTTTTTTTTTTTTTTTTTTTTTTTTTTTTTTTTTTTTTTTCTATAGTTGACGATATTCAAGTCAACTTCAAGACTTTAATCAACTGTAATAAATAGTTGAGACGCAAAAGGTGACCAAAGTGACCAAGTTCACCCGTCCGAAGATATTTTGTTTTTTGTACGTTTCGTGTTGATGGGATATGGGACGGCCGTGAGGAGCGAGATGGCCATCCGTTGGTTGCGTGCGTCTTCGGCGCGCGTGTGTAAACGTGTAATTAGCGGCCGGTCGCGGCAAATGAGCCGTAATTGAGTGATTTTTCCATTAAATATTTACCTTCTACGGGCGGCACGACAACGCCCCTTTGCCGCCCCCTTAATCGCTCACGGCCGTCCCGAAGACACCGAGCAGGCGACCGCCGATTGTTACAAAAACAATGGGGAATAGTGGGGTTATGCGCATTCGGATGACAGCAGATTGACAGAAAAAAGTTGGGTTATCAAATGAACGTATGCAGCAGTCAACTGTCTGAAGTTGCAGCAGATTGACAGCGACGGAAAAAAGTTGGGTTATCAAATGATCACATGAACGTTCGCAGCAATCAACTGTCTGAAGTTGCAGCATATTGACAGCGATGGAAAAAAGTTAGGTTATCAAATGAACGTATGCAGCAGTCAACTGTCTGAAGTTGCAGCAGATTAACAGCGACGTAAAAAAAGTTGGGTTGTCAAATGATCAAATGAACGTTTTCAGCAGTCAACTGTCTGAAGTTGCAGCATATTGACAGCGATGGAAAAAGTTAGGTTATCAAATGAACGTATGCAGCAGTCAACTGTCTGAAGTTGCAGCAGATTGACAGCGACGTAAAAAAAGTTGGGTTGTCAAATGATCAAATGAACGTTCTCAGCAGTCAACTGTCTGAAGTTGCAGCAGATTGACAGCAACGAAAAAAAAGTTGGGTTATCAAAAGAAACGTATGCAGCAGTCAACTGTCTGAAGTTGCAGCAGATTGACAGCGACGGAAAAAAAGTTGGGTTATCAAATGATCAAATGAACGTATGCAGCAATCAACCGTCTGAAGTTGCAGCTGATTGACGGCAACGCAAAAAAAGTTGGGTTATCAAATGAACGTATGCAGCAGTCAACTGTATGAAGTTGCTGACACTAAAAAAAAAATATTTGGAAAACCAAAACATAACCTGCAATGCTACAGAAACGGAAAGAGAATGATGACATTTGAAAAGAAAGAACGGCTAATTTACCACAGAGCACTTCCTCATGCTAAATTATAACACCAATGTTGTATAATTCATTCTTACAGTTCATTACATTCAGTTACGATTACCTTATCTTATTGTTTGTGCCCTAATTTACGGAATTAGCAATTACAGTTATACAGAAATTGAGAAATACGGAATTTAGGTTAAAATCCTGGTCACGGCACCAATATAATTGCGGGAATTTCAAATGTTTTAGGTAATACCTAGGGCAGTGATTAAATGGTTCATATCCTGGTCACGGCACCAATATAATTGTGAGAATTTCAAACTTATTAGATACTACCCAGGGTAATGATTAAATGATTATTTTAAACATTAGTATTATTAATCCAATTATATGTGTTACGTGCCTATGTATCTCTAAATATCTGCACGAAATTTTATTAAAATTGATGCGCTAATTTTTTAAATATCTCTAATAATGTATTATCAATATATGAAAATATCAGATGTTCACACTAAACATCAAATATTTTATAAATCGCGCATTGGATGTTAATCCAATTGTATGTGTAACATGCCTATGTATCTCTAATTATCAGCACGAAATTTTATTTACATTTATGCGCTAATTTTCGAAATATCTCTAATAATGTAATAACAATATATGAAAATATCACATGATCACACTAAAAATCAAATATTTTATAATTAAATTAAATGTGTTACAGGCGTGTGTATCTCTAAATATCAGGACGAAATTTGATTAAAATTAATACGCTAATTTTTGAAATATCTCTAATAATGTAATAACAATATTTGAAAATATCACATGATCGCTGTAAAAATTTTATGTTTTATAAATTGCGCATTGGATATTAATCCAATTATATGTGTTACATGCCTATGTATCTCTAAATATCAGGAAGAAAATTTATCAAAATTTATGAGCTAATTTTTGAAATATCTCTAATAATGTAGTAATATTATATAAAAATATCACATGATTGATCTAAAAGTAAAATATTTTATAAATCGCGCATTGGATGTTAATCCAATTATATGTGTTACATGCCTATGTATCTCTAATTATCAGCACGAAATTTGATTAATATTGATGCGCTAATTTTTGAAATATCTCTAATAATGTAATGACAATATATGAAAATATCACATGTTCACACTAAAAATAAAATATTTTATTAATCGCGCATTGGATGTTAACGCAATTATATGTGTTACATGCCTATGTATCTCTAATTATCTGCACGAAATTTTATTAAAATTGATGGGCTAATTTTTGAAATATCTCTAATAATGTAATAACAATATATGAAAATATCACATGATCACACTAAAAATCAAATATTTTATAAATCGCATATTGGATGTTAATCCAATTATATGTTTTATATGTCTATATATTTCTAAATATCAGCACGAAATTTTATTCCAATTGTTGGGCTAGATTTTGAAATATCTCTAATAATGTACTAACAATATATGATAATATCACATGATCATACTAAAAATCAAATATATTATAAATCGCGCATTGGATGTTAATCCAATTATATGTGTTACATTGCTATGTATCTCTAAATATCAGCACTAAATTATATTAAAATTTATGCGCTAATTTTTGAAATATCTCTAATAATGTTATAAATTTATATGAACAATTCACATGATCACACTAAAAATCATGTATTTCATAAATGGCGCATTGGATGTTAATTCAATTGTATGTGTTACATGCCTATGTATCTCTAAATATCAGCAACAAATTTTATTAAAATTGTTGCGCTAATTTTTGAAATATCTCTAATAATGTAATAACAATATATGAAAATATTACATGATCACACTAAAAATCAAATATTTTATAAATCGCGTATTGGATGTTAATCCAATTATATGTGTTACATGCCTATGTATCTCCAAATATCAGCACGAAATGGTTTTAAAGTTTATGCGCTAATTTTTGAAATATCTCTAATAATGTAATAACAATATATGAAAATATTACATGATCACACTAAAAATCAAATATTTTATAAATCGCGCATTGGATGTTAATCCAATTATAAGTGTTACGTATCTCTAAATATCAGCACGAAATTTTATTAAATTTGATACGCTATTTTTTTAAATATCTCTAATGATGTAATAACAATATATGAAAATATCACATGATCACACTAAAAATCAAATATTTCATAAATCGCATATTGGATGTTAATCCAATTCTATGTATTACATGCCTATGTATCTCTAAATATCAGCTCTAAATTTTATTAAAATTGTTGGGCTCATTTTTGAAATATCTCTAATAATGTAATGACAATATATGAAAATATCACATGATCACACTAAAAATCAAATATTTTATTAATCGCGCATTGGATGTTAATCCAATTATATGTGTTACGTATCTTTAAATATCAGCACGAAATATTATTAAAATTGTTGGGCTAAATTTTGAAATATCTCTAATAATGTAATAACAATATATGAAAATATCACATGATCACACTATAAATCAAATATTTTATAAATCGCGCATTGGATGTTAATCCAATTACATGTGTTCCATGCCTATGTATCTCTAAATATCAGCACCAAATTTTATTAAAATTGATACGCTAATTTTTGAAATATCTCTAATAATGTAATAACAATATATGAAAATATCTGATGATCACCCTAAATATCAGACATTTTATAAATCGCGCATTGGATGTTAATCCAATTATATGTGTTACATGCCTATATATCTCTTAATATCAGCTCCAAATTTTATTAAAATTTATACGCTAGTTTTCGAAATATCTCTAATAATGTAATAGCAATATATGAAAATATCACATGATCACACTAAATATAAAAATTTTTATAAATCGCGCATTGGATGTTAATCCAATTATATATGTTACATGCCTATGTATCTCTAAATATCAGTACCAAATTTGATTAAAATTGATGCGCTAATTTTTTAAATATCTCTAATAATGTAATAACAATATATGAAAATATCACATGATCACACTAAAAATCAAATATTTCATAAATCGCGCATTGGATGTTAATCCAATTATATGTGTTACACGCTTATGTATATCTAAATATCAGTACGAAATTTTATTAAAATTGAAGCGCTAATTTTTGAAATATCTCTAATAATGTATTAACAATTAGAATTGTTAGAATTAGAATTATTTGAAAATCAAACCTGTATGTCGCCGCAATTTATACTAGAAGATAGACTATTAGATAGAATGTAGTCTATTAGATAGTAGGTAGACTATTAGATAGAAGGTAGTCTATTAGATAGGAGGTAGTCTATTAGATAGAAGGTAGTCTATTAAATGGAAGGTAGTCTATTAGATAGAAGGTAGTCTATTAGATAAAAGGTAGATAGTAAACGTAGAATTATTTGAAAATCAAAGGTCTATCTCGCGGCTGGATGCTAGCGTGGAATCCGGACAGCCCGAGAAGACATCTGCCCAGGTGAAACAAACGAGCGGAGAAACCGAAACAGATTCGAATCGACTCATCCGCTCGCCTCGGCGGAACAAACGATAAACGATGAACGACCACGGAAAAAAGGGGAGACGATCGCATGCTATGCCGTGGATTCCTCGCGGGTTATGGCGTCGGGGGGGGGGGGGGGGGGGGCATATCTCACAGTCATAGAGCACGACGTGATCCGGGGCTTATCTCGAGCACCGCATCGCTTATCGAGAAGAGAGCCGTCCCTCCATTGTCGGAGGACCCGAAGGACCTTCCGAGCGACGGTTACGAAACGCGGCGGCTTTGGAAAGTCGGCCAGGACCGTCCGAGGCCGTGTCCGAAGAGATTTCACGATCGCAGCAGATTGCGACGTGAATCGGAAGGAAAATCGAAAAGGGTGACATCGTGGAACCTCGGGGGAGCCTTACGTGGGGCCTACACCAAGAATAAATCCGCCGGGTTTCCATCTGAGACTAGGTCTAAAACGATTTATCAATTGCAGCAGATTACAAGGTATATCGAAGAGAAAATCAAAAACGGGCAGGGTAAATCGAAAACAACATAAAAAAATGTGACAACGACGAACCTCGTGGGAGCCCAACGTGGGGCATACACTGTTTCCATCCGAGACTAGTTCTCAAACGATTGCAGGTAGATAGGGGTAGTAGTAGTAGATAGGTAGTAGATAGGCAGTAGGTGGTAGTAGTAGTAGATAGGCAGTAGGTGGTAGTAGTAGTAGATAGGTAGTAGATAGGCAGTGGGTGGTAGTAGTAGTAGATACGTATTAGTAGGTAGTTACAACTGGAGGTAGAATACTGGTCGGTTAAATCGGAAACAAAATCAAAAACGCTGACAGTGACGAGCCTTGTGGAAGCCCAACGTGGGACATACGCCGTTTTTACTATTTCCAACATTTGAAGTGTGCAATCATTCGGCGAGGTTTTATGGTTACGCGATAGAGCAATGCTGTGGCGCCCTAAAACCTCGAAACCCTAAAAATGTAACTGCTTAGGTTTAAGGTTTCTAGTTTTATGAACGCTGTGCTTTTGTTAAATGAAAGATCGACCGCGTGAAGGCGAAAACCGACGTCGGTCCGGCCGCAAACAAATCATCCAGCCCCGGCCGTGTTATTTTCGTAACCCCAAATTACGGAGGCGAAGGCTGTAATCAATTCTAATTTTTAAATTATGCTAATTACATCTAATAAAGTGTTTAATAATACGGCGTTTACGGGCGGCTTGTGTGTTTTTTGTTGTCGATCGCACACACACACATACATACAGGCACACAGCATACATACAGACACACACACATACATACAGGCACACAGACAAACATACAGACACACACACACACATACATACAGGCACACACAGGCAGCAGACAGACGGACATACTCTCGCGAAGATGAATCGCAGACGAGTCCTGAACGCAGCCGAGGCTTGGGTCAGTGGTCATCTCTTGCTTAATTTTTTTGCCCAGTTCTTAAGTGGTTACGAAACGCAAGAGAAGGAAGTAGATTTTCAAAAAATTTATGGCTTAAGCCACTTAAATTACTAGTTGCTTACATTTCTGCGCAGGTCTTAAAAGATTACGCAGTGTAAGAGAAGTATTAAGTAGCGCCCGAGAGGGAAGTAGCGCAAGAGAGGGAAGTAGCGCAAGAGAAGGAAGTAGCGCAAGAGGGAAGTAGCTTTTTAAAAAATGTATGACTTAAGCCACTTAAGTTATTTGTTGCTTATATTTCTGAGCATGTCTTAAATGGTTAAGTAGTGTAAGAGAGGTATTAAGTAGCGTAAGAGAGGTATTAAGTAGCGCAAGAGAGGGAAGTAGCTTTTTCAAAAATGTATGACTTAAGCCACTTAAGTTATTTGTTGCTTACATTTCTGAGCAGGTCTTAAATGGTTAAGTAGCGTAAGAGAGGTATTAAGTAGAGCAAGACAGAGAAGTAGCGCAAGAGAGGGAAGTAGCTTTTTCAAAAATGTATGACTTAAGCCACTATCTCTAAATATCGACACGAAATTTTATTAAAATTTATGAGCTAATTTTTGAAATATCACTGATAATGTAATAACAATATACCTATAATAATATCGCATGCTCATACTAGAAATCAAATATTTTATAAATCGCGCATTGGATGTTAATCCAATTATATGTGTTACATGTATCTCTAAATATCAGCAAGAAAATGTATTAAACTTGATGCGCTAATTATTGAAATATCTCTAATAATGTAATAACAATATTTGAAAATATCACATGATCACATTAAAAATCAAATATTTCATAAATCGCGCATTGGATGTTAATCCAATTATATGTGTTACAAGTCTATGTATCTCTAAATATCAGGACGAAATTTTATTAAAATTGATGCCCTAATTTTTGAAATATCTCTAATAATGTAATAACATTATATGAAAATATCACATGATCATACTAAAAATCATTTTTTTTATAAATCGCGCATTGGATGTTAATCCAATTATATGTGTTACGTATCTCTAAACATCAGCACGAAATTTTATTAAAATTTATACGCTAGTTTTTAAAATATCTCTAATAATGTAATAACAATTAATGAAAATATCACATGATCACACTACAAATGAAATATTTTATAAATTGCGCATTGGATGTTAATCCAATTATATGTGTTACGTATCTCTAAATATCAGCACAAAATTTTATTGAAATTTATACGCTAATTTTTGAAATATCTCTAAAACTGAAGTAACATATATGAAAATATCACATGATCACAGTAAAAATCAAATATTTTATAAATCGCGCATTGGATGTTAATCCAATTATATGTGTTACATGCGTATGTATCTCTAAATATCTGCACAAAATTTTATTAAAATTTACGCGCTAGTTTTTGAAATATCTCTAATAATGTACAAATAATATATAAAAATATCACATGATCACACTAAAAATCAAATATTTTATAAATTGCGCATTGGATGTGAATCCAATTATATCCGTTACATGCCTATGTATCTCTAAATACCAGCACAAAATTTTATTAAAATTGTTGGGCTAGTTTTTGAAATATCTCTAATAATGTATTAACAATATATGAAAAAGTTACACGAAAAATCCAATATTTAATAAATCGCGCATTGGATGTTAATCCAATTATATATGCTACATGCCTATATATCTCTAAATATCAGCACGAAATTTTATTAAAAATTACGCGCTAGTTTTTTAAATATCTCTAATAATGTAATAACAATATATGAAAATATCACTTGATCACACTAAAAATCAAATATTTTATAAATCGCGCATTGGATGTTAATCTAATTGTATGTTTCATGCCTATGTATCTCTAAATATCAGCACGAAATTTTATTAAAATTGATGCGCTAATTTTTGAAATATCTCTAATAATGTAATAACAATATATATAAATATCACATGATCGCTGTAAAAATTAAATATTTTATAAATCGCGCATTGGATGTTAATCCAATTATATGTGTTATATGCCTGTGTATCTCTAAATATCAGCACCAAATTTTATTAACATTGATGCGATAATTTTTGAAATATCTCTAATAATGTATTAACAATATATGAAAAATTCACATGATCACACTAAAAATCAAATATTTTTGAAATTACTCATTGGATGTTAATCCAATTATATGTGTTAGATGCCTATGTATCTCTAAATGTCAGCACGAAATTTTATTAAAATTTATGCGCTAGTTTTTGAAATATCTATAATAATGTAATAACAATATATGAAAATATCGCATGATCACACTAAAAATAAAATATTTTATAAATCACGCATTGGATCTTAATCCAATTATATGTGTTATGTATCTCTAAATATCAGCACGATATTTGATTAAATTTGATGCGCTATTTTTTTAAATATCTCTAATAATGTAATAACAATATATGAAAATATCACTTGATCACACTAAAAATCAAATATTTTATAAACCGCGCATTGGATGTTAATCCAATTGTATGTGTTATATGTATATGTATCTTTAAATATCGTCACTAAATTTTATTAATATTGATGCGCTAATTTTTGAAATATCTCTAATAATGTATTAACAATATATGAACAAATCACATGATCACACTAAAAATCAAATATTTTATAAATCACACATTGGATGTTAATCCAATTATTTGTGTTACATGCCTACAAATCTCTAAATATGAGCACTAAATTTGATTAAAATTGATAGGCTAGTTTTTGAAATATCTCTAATAATGTAATAACAATATATAAAGATATCACATGATCACACTAAAAATCAAATAAATTATAAATCGCGCATTTGATGTTAATCCAATTATATGTGTTACGTATCTCTAAATATCAGCACGAAATTTTATTGAAATTTATACGCTATTTTTTTAAATATCTCTAAATCTGTAATAACATATATGAAAATATCATATGATCACACTAAAAATAAAATATTTTATAAATCGCACATTGGATGTTAATCCAATTATATGTGTTACATGCCTATGTATCTCTAAATATCAGCACGAAATTTTATTAAAATTTATGCGCTAATTTTGGAAATATCTCTTATAATGTAATTAAAATATATGAAAATATCACATGATCACACTGAATATCAAATATTTTATAAATCGCGCATTGGATGTTAATCCAATTATATGTGTTACATGCCTATGTATCTCTAAATATCACCACGAAATTTTGTTAAAATTGATGCGCTAATTTTGGAAATATCTCTAATAATGTAATAAAAATATATGAAAATATCACATGATCACACTGAATATCAAATATTTTATAAATCGCGTATTGGATGTTAATCCAATTATATTTGTTACTTGCCTATGTATCTCTATATATCAGCACGTAATTTGATTAAAATATATGCGCTAGTTTTTGAAACAATTTTTATAATGTAATACCAATATTTGAAAATATCATATGATCACACTAAAAATTAAATATTTCATAAATTGCGCATTGGATATTAATCCAATTATATGTGTTACGTATCTCTAAATATCAGCACGAAAATTTATTAAAATTGATGCGTTAATTTTTTAAATATCTCTAATAATGTAATAACAATATATGAAAATATCATATGATCACACTAAAAATAAAATATTTCATAAATCGCGCCTTGGATGTTAATCCAATTATATGTGTTACATGCCTATGTATCTCTAAATATCAGCACTAAATCTTATTAAAATTTATGCGCTAGTTTTTGAAATATTTCTAATAATGTAATAAAAATATATGAAAATATCACATGATCACACTAAAAATCAAATATTTTATAAATCGCGCATTGGATGTTAATCCAATTATATGTGTTACATATCTCTAAATATCAGCACAAAATTTTATTAAAATTTATACGCTAGTTTTTGAAATATCTTTAATAATGTAATAACAATATATGAAAATATTATAGGATCACACTAAAAATAAAATATTTTATAAATTGCGCATTGGATGTTAATCCAATTATATGTGGTACATGCCTATGTATCTCTAAATATCTGCACTAAATTTGATTAAAATTTATGCGCTAATTTTTGAAATATCTGTAATAATGTAATAACAATATATGAAAATATCACATGATCACACTAAAAATCATATATTTTATAAATCGCGCATTGGATGTTAATCTAATTATATGTGTTACATGCCTATGTATCTCTAAATATGAGCACGAAATATTATTAATATTGCTGCGCTAATTTTTGAAATATCTTTAATAATGTATTGTATCTGATTAATAATTATTAATTAAATCAAAACAATCTCACTATTTAATTAGTCTTAACCATTCCCTTTTTTACCATCTGTGCACATTAAATAAAAAACGAAACCTAAATGCGCGCGATTATGTAAATGACGTCGTTACCGAAAATTGACGTTTCGTGTACTGGGCGCGTGTTAATTGACGTCCACTTAATAGCACGGTCGGGTTTAAGTCCGAGGTGCTTATTAAAATTTTAACGTATTGTCTTTCAATTAGCGCCGGAGAACTCCACGCCTCGCCTCTGGACCGACGACGGCCTGCCGTTTCGTGCTCGAGTAACTTTTTTTCCCCCCCCATAATTAATCACCTTTGACGCTCACAAATTGAACAGACACTTACAAACAATTAAGGAAGAGTAAATAGATTTAAAACAATGTTATCAGCAGTTAAAAATTTGCAGGAAGCAAATGGGTATAAAAAAACTGGAAAATTTTTACAATGATATCCGGCATGAAGGAGCTCAGAGATTTGAAAAATGTGGTTTTTAAAAGACACAAAATTACACATTTATGTGGTTATTGACCGTCAGAACGGTATACTTCGCGCAACGATAGTTTGTTTGAAACAAACTATCGTTGCGCGAAGTATACCAATATGTTACCAAATGATGGTTGTTGGTCCATAGGACTTAAGTCACAGGAGTGTACAAGTAATAGGGTGCAAAAATTTGAATCTGAGAGGCAATGTTGTATGTAGTCTATTATACATAGTCGTATACGGTTAGTAGTACATACATGTAGAATGTGCTGTAAAGGCACTAACACTACAGAATATGGGTGTAATGTACTTAGTCTTTACTGCGACTGTGACAAGTGCGGAGCTTTGTTCCATGTGGCGATGTTTGTGCAAGCAAGCCGGGGAAACAATTGTGACGCAAGTTTGTGAAACAAAAGACGAAGATCGTCGGTTGTTTTATGAAATCCATAGCACGCTGTGTACACGCAAACGGGCACAGACGTGTAAACCGCATAGACGGCGATCTCCGCTCGGCCACAAAAGGAACATTCCGAATCGGCTGTCAAAATTAATCAACGCCGGATATTTACGGTTGTGACAGATTTATGCGGCGGTACACGATCGGGAGGGAGATAGCAAGACGGTTACGTATGTAAATGCGGCGACGGCCAAATGGAATAACCCCGCATGGACAATGGCCGTATTTATAAGTGATCCATCATGGGGCGGCGGCGGTGGTGGAGAGCAGGGGGGGGGGGCAGCGGCGGATACACACGTTCGGGCCGCTGTCACGTTGGGTTAGGTTAGGAATTCAGTCATCCGATCGGAACAGATTTCGGCCGCAGATAGCAAGCGATAGCGAGCCAGCCTCCCCCCCCCCCCCCCCACACTCTTCGCTCGAGGGGGCCGTGAAACAAACGAGGAATCGCGCCAACGTCACCCCGCTAATAGACACCTCGGCAGTAAAAAGTTAACGTGTGTAATTGTCTCACTTCACGGCGATTAGCGCTGCCCGACCTCTCAATCCAGCGCCACGTAAAACAATCGAGCGTTAAGTTTCCCAGAAGATACAGGCGACTTAAGTCGCCACTTAACCGTTTAAGGCATGCGCAGAAATTTAACCACCAATAAAATTTCGACCAAAACTTTAATATTTAAATATTAACTCATTGGATATTAATTTAATTACACATATTATATGCAAGAAAATCTAAACAATCTCACTATTTAATTAGTTTTGGCCATCACCTGATATCAGTAATAAACTGCATTCATATTGATGCCCTAGTTCTTGAGATATCAGTATTTAAGTATGAAATACATGAACGTGCATTCAATTGTTTGCACTAAAATTTAAATATATCTAGTAACGCCTATTGGGTACAAATGCAGTTACACCAATTTAATACTAACATATCGTGCAATATCTGTAATAAATTTGATTGATATTGATACGGTGGTTTTTGAGATATCGGTATTTTAATATGCGCTTAATTGAGGCATTCTTACAATAGTAAAATATGCACTCCTGAATTCTCCTGAATTCTCCTGAAAATTTGACAAAGTTTCAGTATTAAATAAGTGAGAAAATCAAAAGTAGGTTAGGTTAGGTTAGGTCTCTATTAACGAAATTTTTGAAAATGTATTTGTTGTATATTTAATATTAGATTCGTGTACAGTACACCTGAAACTAATTCTCCTGAAAATTTTACAAAGTTTCAGTATTAAATAAGTGAGAAAATCAAAGGTAGGTTAGGTTAGGTTAGGTCTCTATTACCAAATTTTTTGAAAACTTATTTGTTGTATATTTAATATTAGATTTGTGTATTGAGTATACCTGAAGCTAATTCTCCTGAAAACATGACAAAATTTCAGTACTAAATAAGTAATAAAATAAAAAGTAGGTTAGGTTAGGTAAGGTTAGGTCAGTTTGGGTTAGGTCTCTACTACAGAATATTTTTTAAATTCATTTGTTGTATATTTAATATTAGATTTGTGTTCAGTATACCTGAAGCTAATTCTCCTGAAAATTTGACAAAGTTTCAGTACTAAATAAGTGAGAAAATCAAAAGTAGGTTAGTTTAGGGCTTTGAATATCTTAAGAATCACTCATTGAATATCAACTGAATTACACATGTCATATGCTAGTATATCACTTAATATCAGTAATAAGTTGCATTCATATTAGCACGTTAGTTTTTGAGATATCACTGTTTAATTGTGACACTAACCAAAATATCACTTTAATCACCCCAAAAATATTAATATCTCAGAATTACTCATGGAATAGTAACCAAAATGGAAAGATATTGAATAATAGTATATCATTTTATATCATTCAAATATTACATTCATTCACATTTGTACGCTAGTTCCTAAGATTAGATTCCAAAGATCCTGAGTTTCATTATTTATGTATGAATAATTTGAAAAACAGCTATTAACATTCGATATTTTCATATAATAATCTTAAGAAATTCTCATTGAGAGATTTTTTGCCGATGTGTCTAAGTAACAGGTGCCCTGCTGTCACTCAAAGTGGCAATTGTTTGACAAGATGCAGGTGTTAAAATGACAATTGTTTTGACAAAATGCAGTTGCAGTATACTTTCATATAATAATCTTAAGAATCTCTCATTGAGAGATTTGTCACCGACGTATCTAAGTAGCAGGTACCTTGCTGTCACTTAATGTGGCAATTGTTTGACAGGTGTCAAAATGGCAAGTGTTTTGGCAAAATGCAGTTGTCCTATAATCTTTCATTCAGAGAATTGTTGCCGATGTGTCTAAGTAACAGGTGCCCTGCTGTCATTCAAAGTGGCAATTGTTTGACCAGATGCAGGTGTCAAAATGGCAATTGTTTGACTAAATGCAGTTGTATAATCTTAAGAATCTTTCATTGAGAGATTTGTTGCCGACGTATCTAAGTAGCAGGTACCTTGCTGTCACTCAAAGTGACAATTGTTTCACAAGATGCAGGGGTCATAGTGGCAATTGTTTTGGCAATATGCAGTTGTCCTATATTTTCATATAATAATCTTAAGAATCTCTCATTGAGAGATTTGTTGCCGATGTGTCTAAGTAACAAATGCCCTGTTCTCACTTAAAGTAGCAATTGTTTGACAAGATGCAATTGTTAAAATGGCAATTGTTGTGGCAAAATGCAGTTGTCTTATATTTTCATATAATAATCTTAAGAATCTTTCATCGAGAAATTTGTCGCTGATGTGTCTAAGTAACAAATGCCCTGTTGTCACTCAAAGTGGCAATTGTTTGACAAGATGCAGGTGTCAAAATGGCAATTTGGCAAAATGCAGTTGTCCTATATTTTTATATAATAATCTTAAGAATCTCTCATTGAGAGATTTGTTGCCGACGTGTCTAAGTAACAAATGCCCTGCTGTCACGTAAAGTAGCAATTGTTTGACAATATGCAGGTATCAAAATGGCAAGTGTTTTGGCAAAATGCAGTTGTCCTATATTTTTATATAATAATCTTAAGAATCTCTCATCGAGAAATTTGTCGCCGACGTGTCTAAGTAACAAATGCCCTGTTGTCACTTAAAGTAGCAATTATTTGGCAAGTTGCAGGTGTCAAAATGGCAATTGTTTTGGCAAACTGCAGTTGTCCTATATTTTCATATAATAATCTGAAGTATCTCTCATTGAGAGATTTGTTGCCGATGTGTCTAAGTAACAAATGCCCTGCTGTCACGTAAAGTAGCAATTGTTTGGCAATATGAGGGTGTCAAAATGGCAATTGTTTTGGCAAAATGCAGTTGTCCTTTATTTTATATAATAATCTTAAGAATCTCTCTGTGAGAGATATGTTGCCGACGTGTCTAAGTAACATGTACCTTGCTGTCACTTAAAGTGGCAATTGTATGACAAGATTCAGGTGTCAAAATGGCAATTGTTTTGGCAAAATGCAGTTGTCCTATATTTTCATATAATAATCTTAAGAATCTTTCATCGAGAAATTTGTCGCTGATGTGTCTAAGTAACAAATGCCCTGTTGTCACTTAAAGTAGCAATTGTTTGACAATATGCAGGTGTCAAAATGGCAATTGTTTTGGCAGAATGCAGTTGTCCTATATTTTCATATAATAATCTTAAGAATCTCTCATTGAGAGACTTGTCGTCGATGTGTCTAAGTAACAGGTGCCCTGCTGTTACTTAAAGTGGCAATTGTTTGACAAGATGCAGGTGTCAAAATTTCAATTGTTTTGGCAAAATGCAGTTGTCCTATATTTTTATGTAATAATCTTAAGAATCTCTCATTGGGAGATATGTTGAAGATGTGTCTCAGTAACATGTGCCCTGCTGTCACTTTAAGTGGCAATTGTTTGGCAAGATACAGGTGTTAAACTATCAATTTTTTGGCAACATTCAGTTGTCCTATATTTTTATGTAATAATCTTAAGAATCTCTCATTAAGAGATTTGTTGTCCACGTATCTAAGTAGCAGGTGCCCTGCTGTCACTCAAAGTGGCAATTGTTTGACAAGATGCAGGTGTCAAAATGGCAATTGTTTTGCCAAAATGCAGTTGTCCTATATTTTCATATAATAATCTTAAGAATCTCTCATTGAGAGATTTGTCACCGACGTATCTAAGTAGCAGGTACCTTGCTGTCACTTAAAGTGGCAATTGTTTGACAAGATTCAGGTGTCAAAATGGCAATTGTTTTGGCAAAATGCAGTTGTCTTATATTTTCATATAATAATCTTAAGAATCTCTCATTTGGAGATTTGTTGGAGATTTGTCTCAGTAACATGTGCCCTGCTATCACTCAAAGTGGCAATTGTTTGACAAGATGCCGGTGTCAAAATTTCAATTGTTTTGGCAAAATGCAGTTGTCCTATATTTTCATGTAATAATCTTAAGAATCTTTCATTGAGAGATTTGTTGCCGATGTGTCTAAGTAACAAATGCCCTGTTGTCACTCAAAGTGGCAATTGTTTGGCAAGATGCAGGTGTCAAAATGACAATTGAGTTAGCAACATATCAAAGGGACCGGTGCTTTGATGTTTCAAAGTGTTGTCTAATTGTCTGGTGGTATCTTGCTGTAACTCAACATGGCAATTGTTTGGCAAGATGCAGGTGTCAGAATGACTATTGAGTCAGCAATATATCAAAGGGACCGGTGCTTTGCTGTTTCAAAGATGCAATTGTTGGGCAACATTCCGTTGTCAGATTGTAGGTTCCTAATTTGTCGCAGATGTGTTTTTGGCAAGATTTTCAATTGTTTGGCAAGATGCAGGTATCAAAGTGACGGTTCACAATTTATCAGCAACATAACAAAGAAACCGTTGCTTTGCTGTTTCAAAGTGTTGTCTAGTTGTCTGGTGGTGTCTTGCTGTAACTCAACGTGGCAATTGTTTGGCAAGATGCAGGTGTCAGAATGACAATTGAGTCAGCAACATATCAAAGGCACTGGTGCTTTGCTGTTTCAAAGTGGCAATTGTTTGGGAACATCCAGTTGTCAGATTGTTTATTACTAATTTGACGCAGATGTGTTTAGCCCTCTGGTGGTGTCTTGCTGTAACTAAAAGTGGCAATTGTTTGGCAACATGCAGTTGTCAGATTGTGGGTTCCTAATTGGTCGCCTATGTGTGTAGCTATCTGGTGGTGTCTTGTTGTAACTCAAAGTGGCGATTGAATGGATTGAAAATACTATCGTCTTATATTTTAATATGGTAATCTTAAGAATCTCTCATTAAGAGATTAGTTACCGATGTGTCTAAATAACAAATGCCCTGCTGTCACTTAAAGTGGCAATTGTTTGACAAGATGCAGGTGTCAAAATGGCAATTGTTTGGCAACATGCAGTTGGCAGATTGCCGGTTCCTAATTTGTCGCCGATGTGTGTAGCTGTCTGGTGTCTTGCTGTAACTCAAAGTGGCAATTGTTTGGCAAGATTCAGGTGTCGAAATGACGGTTCACACTTGATCAGCTCAGCAACATATCAAAGGGACTGGTGCTTTGCTGTTTCAAAGTGGCAACTGTTTGACAACATCCAGTTGTCAGATTGTCGCTTCCTAATTTGTCGCCGATGTGTGTAGCTGTCTGGTGGTATCTTGCTGTAACTCAACGTGGCAATTGTTTGGCAACATGCAGGTGTCAAAGTGACAGTTCACAATTGATCAGCAACATATCAAAGGGGTAGCTGTTTGGGGACATGTAGTTGTCAGATTGTCGCTTCCTTATTTGTCGCCGATGTGTGTAGCTGTCTGGTGGTGTCTTGCTGTAACTCAACGTGGCAATTGTTTGGCAAGATGCAGGTGTCAAAGTGACGGTTCCCAATTTATCTGCAACATATCAAAATGACTGGTATCTCGTCGCATTAAAGGGGTATCTGTTTGGCAACATTCAACTGCCAAATTGTCGGTTCCCCAATTTGTCGTCGATGTGTGTAAGTGTCTGGTGCCTTGCTGTCACTCAAGGAGGCAATTGATTGGCATCGTGCAGGTGTCAACCTGAAGGGTTGTAAGTGGTGTATCAAAGTGGCAAAGGGTTACCAACATGCAATTGTCAGATTGTTGGTTCCCAATTTGTTGTCGATGTGTGTAAGTGTCTGGTGTCTTGCTAACTCAAAGTGGCAATTGTTTGGCAACATGCTGTTGCCAGATTGTCGCTTCCCCAATTTGTCGTCGATGTGTGTAAGTGTCTGGTGTCTTGCTGTCACTTAAGGAGGCACTTGTTTGGCATCGTGAAGGTGTCAACCTGAGGGGTTGTAAGTGATGTATCAAAGTGGCAATTGTTTTGGCATCGGGCAGGTGTCAAATTGAAGGGTTATGAGTGATGTATGAAAGTGGCAATTGTTTTGGCATCGTGCAGGTGTCAAATTGAAGGGTTTTAGGTGGTGTGTCGGAGTGGCAATTGTTTGTGGGTTTTTCGTCGTTAACCTAAAATCTGATCCGTCACCGTGACAGCTCCCGTCGGCGTGTTTTGTCAGCGCGAGTCGGCCGTCTTATTAGCGGGCCCGTTTCCACGGAAACGCGTAAATAAGTCGGGCGAGGCGCGCTGTGGAAACAAGCGACAGGCGAGGTCGGACGCATGCGCCCGCGGCTGATCAGCCCGTGCGCGCGCCTCTTATTATTAATATATTTGGAATCGTTACGATTCCTCGGTGTTTATTCAGAGGTCGTAAAGCACCCTTAAAATATATAATGAACCGTGCGCGCCGTTCGTGGCGGTTGCCGGCGAGGAGTGGGGTGGGGGGAGGGCGAAAAAAGGAGAACGCACAATGACTGCCTATCGGTTTGTCATGGGGACGATATGAATCTATCTCCGTCTGGGACACGGAAAACGCCGCAATCACAATAAAACATGCGGCCCCGAAGGCGCTGGCGGCGTCTCTCTCGCACCGAAATTCCACTAATAAATCCGTACCGGCCGCTCTAGCTGGCCTCTCGCTCGCGCCCCCGCGGTTGCCAATGGGTGGGACCCCGTCGGCCTCTCGCTCCGTCAAAATATGTCAGGTATGCGCGCTATCTCTCTCGCCGGATCATTGTTAAGTCCCGGCCGAGCCTCGGCCGGACCTCAGTCTCGCCAGGAGCGCCGTACGCAGCGGTACCCCGAGACGTACACGAGCGCGAACCCGGTGGAACCCCCGACGGTGGTGTCAGGGTTTTGTGTGTGCGCGGCGTATATGGGAGCTTAGGCGCGAGCCCTCCCTGGAGAGGGACCATGGTGTGCTACAGCGGCATGAGCGAGCCGCCCAGGACGCTGATACCGGTCTGGGACTCGAGGAGGGCCCCCGAGTCCAGGCTGTACAGGAACTGCTGCCTGGTGAGCGTGGTGCTGGCGTTCGCGGTTGGGCTGAGTGTCGGGTTATTCGTGCCGTACCTGCGCGCAGAGCCCAGTGAGGACCTTGTGACTGTACCCAGTGGGGAGGTGAACGATTACCCGACGGTGACCTTCGTGGAGGAGCCGTTGGTTGGGGTTGCTACCGGCGGGGGCGCCGTGGAGGACGGCATCTACTGGAGCGGCGACGTGGAGAGGGCCTTACCAGCGGGGTATACCCAGGTCGAGCACGACGTGTGGTCCCACTACGTGAGGGGCGGCGCGGCCGTTAAGCTCGAACGGGGTTGCGGCAGGATGCAGAACCGCCTGGTAACCTTCCAGGACGGCTCGCAGGGGTGCGCCAGGTACCGCCAGAACACCGATCAGATCCAAGGCGAGCTCTTCTCGTTCTACCTGGCGCAGCTGCTGAAGATACCCAACCTCGCCCCATCGACGGTCAGCGTGGTAAACCTCAAATCGCCGCTCTTCCAAGGCATCGCCGCCGAGGTGGCGGCCGCCCAGTGGAGCAGCAACCGCCCCATCGTCCTCACCAAGTACATACCCAACCTGGACGCGTCGAACATCCCAAAGGTCTTCAGGCCCAGCGAGCGCCACCTCAACGGGGACGACGTGCGCAACCTGACCGCCTCCAACACCAACTCCCTGAAAGCCCTCGTCGAGCTGGCCCAATGGTCCGACCTGATCGTCTTCGACTACCTGACCGCCAACCTGGACCGCATCGTCAACAACCTGTACAACTACCAGTGGAACAGCAACATCATGGAGGCGCCGGCCCACAACCTGGCCCGCCGCGCCGACTCCGGCCTGCTGGTCTTCCTGGACAACGAGTCCGGCCTGCTGCACGGCTACCGGCTGCTCGAGAAGTACGAGACCTACCACGCCGTCCTGCTGGACAACCTGTGCGTCTTCAGGAGGGCGACGGCGGAGGCTGTGCGGCGGCTGCGTCGCGGCGGCGACGTCGGCGCCCTGCTGCGCGCCATGTTCGAGGAGGCCAACGGCGGTAGGGTTAGGGACGTGCTGCCCACCCTGCCGGACAAGAGCGTCAAGATCCTCAACGCCAGGATCGAGAGGGTAGACGCGCAGATCGCCAAGTGCGAGGCGATGTTCGCCAGGTGAGAGAGGATTCGCACCCTCCGAGGCGCACGGTTTGGGACGAGGTTCGAGGTACCCAAAAATATTTTCGAGAACGTAAAGAGGAAAATTGCACGCCATAAGGCCTAATAACCAATCACACCCGTTTAAGTTCAATCAGTAGTTAGGTTCCATGAGAACCACAATGGTACCCAAAGAAAATTCCAATCAATTTAACAAAACAACACGGAGTCCGTAATATTGCATACTTTAATGTTGCGAAGCTTTAGTCTTACCACCACTGACTAACTTAATTCGTTTCCGTGACATCCAATGGTACCCAAAAATGTTTTTAAAAAATTGAACAAAACGAAGCAATTACAAGTAATAATATTGCATATTTAAATGTTGCGAAGTTTTAGTCTTACCACCACTTAATCGATGGTTCATGACAACCAATGGTACCCAAAAATGTTTTTAACAAATTTAACGAAACCACACAAGTAATAATATTGCATATTTTAATGTTGCAAAGTTTTAGTCGTACCACAACTGATTAACTTCATTTTTTTCCGTGACACCCAATGGTACCCAAAAATGTATTTTATACATTTAACGAAACCAGACGAATACAAGTAATAATATTGCATATTTAAATGTTGCGAAGTTTTAGTCTTACCACCACTGATTAACTTGATGGTTCATGACAACCACTGGTACCCAAAAATGTTTTTTAAGAAATTTAACGAAACCAGACGAATACAAGTAATAATATTGCCTATTTTAATGTTACAAAGTTTTAGTCTTACCACCACTGATTAACTTAATCGATGGTTCATGACATCCAATGGTACCCAAAAATGTTTTTAATAAATTTAACGAGATAAAGTAATAATATTGCATATTTTAATCTCACGAAATTTTGGGCCTCGCCATCTCTGTTAAGACTAATCGATGGTTATAACATGATAACCACAATGGTACCCAAATATATTTTTTTATTCGATTTAACGAGACCGTAAAAGTATAGGTAATAATATTGCATATTTTAATATCGCAAAGTTTTAGTCCTCGTCATCTCTGATAAGTTTGATTGAGGATTAGTTTCTATGATAGCCCCAATGGTACCCAAAATGTTCTTTAATAGATCTAACTTTATCTACACTCTACTAGATATAGATATCAGACAAATACAAGTAATAATAATATTGCATGTTTTAATGTGGCAAAAGTTTTATTCCCAATAGTACCTCAATGGTACCCAAAAATGTCCTTAATAATAAATGTAACAAAATTAGTCGAATAGGAGGGCTAATATTGCATAGTTTAATGTAGCAAAGTTTTATTCCTCACCATCGCTGTTTAGTTTAATCAATGGTTAGTTTCCATGACAACCCTGAGGGTACCCAAAAACTTTAATAGATCTGACGAAATCAGACGAATACAAGTAATAATATTGTATATTTCAAAATCGCGCAATTTAAGTCTTGCCATCACTGATTAACTTTAATCGATGGTTAGTTTCCATGACTACCCTGAGGGTACCCAAAATCTTTAATAGATCTAACGTAGTCAGAGGAATACAAGTAATAATATTGCATATTTCAAAATCGCGCAATTTTAATCTTGTCATCACTGATTAATTTTAATCGATGGTTAGTTTCCATGAGATCTCTGAAGGTACCCAAAATCTTCTTTAATAGATCTAACGAAATCAGATAAATACAAGTAATAATGTTGCTGTTTAGTTTAATCAATGGTTAGGTTTTTGGTACCCAACATTTTTAATAGATTTAACGTAATCAGACTAATATAAGTAATAATAGTGCATATTTTAATTTCAATTTTATTCTTACCAGCACTGGTTAACTTTAATCGATGGTTAGTTTCCATGACAACTCTGAAGGTACCCAAAATCTTTAATAGATCTAACGAAATCAGACGAATAGAAGTAATAATATTGTATATTTCTAATCGCTTAATTTTAGTCTTGCCATCATTGATTTACTTTAATCGATGGTTAATTTCCATGGCAAGAATTCGTGCGAAATGGTACCCAAAATCGTATTTAATAGATCTAACGAAATCAGATGAATACAAGTAATTATGTTGCATATTTTAATGTCGCAAAGTTTTAGTCCTCACCATATGTACATTTTAATCGATGATTAGTTTCCATGACAACCCCAATGGTACCCAACTTCTTTTTTTAAATAGATTTGACGAATTCAGACGAAAACATGTATTAATTATTATTATTATTATTATTATTATTATTATTATTATTATCATTAAGGTTTTATACTCCCTTTTGGGATTTAGCCACTCCTAAGGAGTCTTCACAATCCAAATTTCGAGGTGGATTAGTCCTCATCATGTACTAATATTAGTCGAAAATCAGTTAAACTTTTGAAATTATGAGATATATTTGTCACGAATTCTTGATATGATGTAAAAATGGCGATGTTCAAAGTTTTGTTGATAAATTTTCGAGTGTTTCGTAGATTACCTCATGAATTCTAGAAATGTTGTTGATTTTTTGCAGTATCTAATACAAATTCTTGAAATTTTACAGATTTCTTGCTGTATTGATTACAAATTCTTGCAATTTCGCAGATTTTTTGTAGTATTGATTACAAATTCTTGCAATTTTGCCAATTTTTGCTTTTTAATTTTCAACATTGCAGTTGCAACAAGTTTTAAGTAATTCAGCAAAACAAAAATAATATCTTAAATGTCTTAAATGTATTAGATACCAAAAATCTACAAAATTTCAAGTTTAATCTTTTTTTTTTTTCGAAATTACTTAAAACTTGTATGTTGAAATTAAAAACTCAATAATTGGCAAAATTGCAAGAATTTGTAATCAGTACTACAGAAAAATCTGCAAAATTGCAAGAAAATGTATTAGATACTGCCAAAAATCTACAAAATTTCAAGTTTAAGATATCATTTTTTTTCTTCTAAATTACTTAAAACTTGTAATGTCAAAATTTTGAACACAGTAATTTGCAAAATTGCAAGAATTTGTAATCAGTACTACAAAAAATCTGTAAAATTGCAAGTATCTATATTAGATACTGCCAAAAATCAACAAAATTTCAAGAATTCATTAGATAATCTATAAAACACTTGGAAATTTAACGACAAGACTTTGAAGAGATTTTCAACTAATATTGAAGTTAATGCAGACTCTTGCAGACTTTGTAATCAGTACTACAAAATATCTGCAAAATTGCAAGAAGTTGTATTAGATACTACCAAAAATCAACAAAATTTCAAGAATTCGTTAGATAATCTATAAAACACTTGGAAATTTAACGACAAAACTTGGAAACAGCGATTTTTACATGATTTCAAGAATTCCTGACAAATGTATCCCAAAATTTCAAAACTTTAAGTGATTTTCAACTAATATTGAAGTTATTGCAAGAATTTGTAATCAGTACTATAAAAAATCTGCAAAATTACAAGTATTTGTATTAGATACTGCCAAAAATCAACAAAATTTCAAGAACTCATTAGATAATCTATAAAACACTTGGAAATTTAACGACAAAACTTTGATCACCGCGATTTTTACATCATTTCAAGAATTTGTGACAAATGCATCCCAAAATTTCAGTGATTTTCAACCAATATTGAAGTTTAAATTGCAAGAATTTGTAATATACAGTACCAAAAATTAGCGAAGTTGCAAAATTATTATTTAATACTACCGAATATCTCAAAGATCAAAAAAATATACACTCAAGCATTCATTGGCTATTCTACGAAGATTTTAAAATTCGACATAAAAAAAACTATGAACGACGCGATTTTTATATTTTGACAATATTGACTCCTATATTATGACAATAATATATCATTTTAACAGCTTTCAAATAACGTTTTTATCTCGTGACTGTTGTCAGATATTTAACAATATTGGATATTATTATGAAATATCCAAATGAATCAAACGACAATAAATACTTATTATTATTATTATATTATTTCATGAATTCGTGATAATTGTATTCCAAAATTTCAAATATTTAATTGAGCATTAGATTTGTCACAATCTTTTGTTTCATATGAGGACTTGATTGCTCCAGTTTTTTTTCTCACTTGTTTGGGTAGTTAATAAATAAACCTAACCTGACCTGATGTAAATGTTTCTCGTGACAGCTGCTAGATTACGTTTTTTTTTCTCGTAACAGCTATAACTTAACGTTTTGTAACTTGTGACAGCATCAATTAACATTTTTATCTCGTGATTGCTATCAAATAACGTTTTTATGTTGTAAGTGCTGTAAAATAACATTTTAGGAAGTGTCAAATAACATTTTTATCTCGTGATAGTTGTCAGATAACGTTTTTTTTTATCTCGTGACTGCTATCAAATAATGTTTTTACCTCTTGACAGCTGTCGAATAACGTTTTTATCTGCTGTCACGAGATAAAAAGCGTCAATTAACGTTTTTTATCTCGTGACAGCATCAATTAACTTTTTATAATAATAATAATAACAATAATAATAATACCTTTATTCCTTGAGACAAAAAGTATAGGAAACGTCAAAATATTACAATTATATTACATATTATATTACAAAATATAATATTTCATGAAACTTATCTCGTGACTGCTGTCAAATAGTTTATTTTGGTGACTGCTGTTGTCAGATTACGTTTTTATGTCGTGAAAGCTCCCAGATAACGTTTTTATCTCGCTACAGCTATTAAATAACGTTTTAACAGCTGTCAAATAATATTTTTATCTCTCGACAGCTATCAAATAATGTTTATATCTCTTGACAGCTGTCAATTAACGGTTTTTATCTACTGACAGTATCAATTAATGTTTTTATCTCGTGACTGGTGGAAAAAAAAGGTTTTAAGTTTTAACTGCTTTCAAATAACGTTTTTATCTAGTGACTGTTATCAGATAACGTTTTTATCTCGCTACAGCTATTAAATAACGTTTTAACAGCTGTCAAATATCACTTTTATCTGTTGACAGCTGTCAAATAACGTTTTTGTCTCTTGACAGTTGTTAAATAACGTTTTTTATGTAGTGACAACATCAAATAATGTTTTTATCTTGTGATTGATGTAAAATAACGTTTCAACAGCTTTCAAATAACGTTGTAACACATGTCAAATAACATTTTTATCTGTTGACAGCTGTCAAATAACGTTTTTATCTCGCGACAGTTGTTATATAACGTTTTTTATCCAGTGTCAACATCAATTAATGTTTTTATCTCGTGACTGCTGTAAAATAACGTTGTAACAGCTTTCAAATAACGTTTTTTATCTCGTGACAGCATCAATTAATGTTTTTATCTCCTGACTACTGTCAAATAACGTTTTTATCTCGCTACAGCTATTAAATATCGTTTCAGCAGCTGTCAAATAACGTTTTTATCCCTCTACAGCTGTCAAATAACGTTTTTCGCCTCTTGACAGCTGTCAAATAACGTTTTTCATTTCGTGACAGCTGTCAAATAACTTTTCTCAACTCGTGACAGCTGTCAAATAACGTTTTTTTTTATTTCGTGACAACTGTCAATTAACATTTCTGACTTCAAGTTATTGTTATGAGCATTTATCACGACGAAAGCAGATCTGAATTCGCTGCAGACATTATTTATTCTGCACATATGCCTCGCAAAAAATATTTTATTATTAATTAAATTATTTATTTTATTATCTATTAAATTATTTACTTTATTATTATTGAAATTGGTAATATAAATCAAACATTGACGACCGTTGTTCGTTTAAATGGCTCAAATTTCGAACGATTGCGGCTGTTAATAGTAAATTAATTATGCAAATAATCGATAATCGATATAAAACTGCGATCAAGAATCAATGTTAAATGCATTGTAATGCAAATTCTGCGGTGAGCGGCGCTATAAACTAATGCAAATTGCGGTCGTAAAGATCGATTTAAACGCATTTCAATGCAAACCTACGGCCTATCGATGGTTTTACATGTTTTAAATTGATTCTGCACTAGTAATAATCAGCCTTACATTTTCTAGGGCAAAAAATATTTTCTGATGAAATTTCACAATTTATGAAATAAATTCTTTACTTTTTGCTCCAACAACAAGTCCATTATTCTGTTTTTTTTTGTTTTTGTGTTTTCGTGTTTTGTTTATCAAGCAGGATAATAGACCTGTTCATTATTTCCTGTTTTTTGCTTCTCAAAATTATGTTTCTTATGGCAGAAATTATTTTGTGATGAAATTCCATAATTTATGTATATCACTTCTTAATTTTTTGCTCCAACAACTACATTATTCTGATTTTTTTTGTTTTTCGTGTTTCGTGTTTTGTTTATCAAGCAGGATAATGCACCTGTTAAATTTTTCCTGTTTTTTTCAAAATGATGTTTCTTAGGGCAAATATTATTTTGTGATGAAATTCCATAAATTATGTATACCACTTCTTCATTTTTTGCTCCAACAACAACTCCATTATTCTGTTTTTTTTTAGTTTTCGTGTTTTCGTGTTTTGTTTATCAAGCAGAATAATGGACCAGTTCCATTTTTCTTGTTTTTTTTTCAAAATTGTATTTCTTAGGGCAGAAATGATTTTGTGATGTAAACTACCTCTTCACTTTTTGCCCTTTATTATTTAGTCATTTTTTGTTTTTCGTTTTTTCTTGTTTTTTTTTAAGGAGAATAATTGACCAGTTCAATTTGACCTGTTTTTTTTCTTCAAATTTGTATTTCTTAGGGCAAAAATATTTTGTGATGAAATTTTGTAACCACTTCTTCACTTTTTGCTCCAACTCCATTGTTCGGCCAGTCATTTGTTGTTTTTGTTTTTTTCTTGTTTTTGTTTAGCAGAATAATGGACCAGTTTAATTACTCCTGTTTTTTTTTCAAAATTGAATTTCTTAGGGCAGAAATTATTTTGTGATGTAATTTTATAACCACTTCTTCACTTTTTGCTCCAACTCCATTGTTCTGCCAGTAATTTTTTGTTTTTCGTTTTTTCTTGTTTTTCTTAATCAGAATAATGGACCAGTTCCATTTTTCCTCTTTTTTCTTCAAGATTGTATTTCCTAGGGCAGAAATTATTTTGTGATGCAATTTTATAACCACTTCTCCACTTTTTGCTCCAACAACTCCATAATTCCACCAGTGCTTTTTTGTTCTTAATATTTTCCTGTTTTTGCAAGCAGAATAATGGACTAGCTCATTTTTTTTCTGTTTTTTTCTTCAAATATGTTACGGCTCGGCAAATTGTCCATCGCGTGCAGGTGATTTATGCTGCCAGGGCTAATCTTCTTAGCAAAACCATTGTCTATAAATATGCATGCGGATCACGGCTGTACCCTGATCAATATTAATGCGATGCACCGAAACGTTCCCAGAACGATCCGAAACGGATCAGATCAACCTCTTTTGTTTTGAGAAAAAAACTCCGCAAACCGAAGCGAATAAACGGCTGCGAAGGGCAATTGATCAAAAACGCAAGCAGGAATAACAAATAACCTCCACAGCATAGAATAACAAGTTATAATCTGATCAGATGCAAATTAGAGTTAAGTGAGTCCTGAGAAGGACTCACTTGGTATTCATTCATGTTGTTGTAGTTTCAAATTAAAATTCCAGAAAAAACTATGGACGGGCTGATTTTTGCATTTTCTTGTAGTATTGCCACCCGTGATATCCACCTTCTAGTAAAGTTCCTATTAGTTATAAGGAAGGCTTAAACTGATACACGCTTTTTATGTAATAGCAACTCAAATCAGCTAATAACTTATTTAGCTAATAAGTGAACTTATAAGTAAACTACATAAGTTAGCATAAGCTACATTAATATAAGTTTACGTAAGTTACATTAGCTACATAAAATTGATTAGAAGGTAAACAGGCGCCAATAAAATTTAGTTAAGAGCTGAATAAAGTTATAAGGAACCTTATTAGGAGGTGGATATCACTGCCCTAAGTGTACTTAATATAACCTTGCGAACAATTTAATTCCATATGCCACGATTTTTGAAAAAAAAAAAAACTGCAATATTAATATCGTCTACATTTACTCCTCTGACTTCAAATTAATTTTCCGGAAATTTTTGTAGGATTAAGGCCCGTGATATCCACCTTCTAGTAAAGTTCCTATTAGTTATAAGGAAGGCTTAAACTAATACACGCTTTTTACGTAATAGCAACTCAAATCAGCTAGTAACTTATTTAGCTAATAAGTGAACTTATAAGTAAACTACATAAGTTAGCATAAGCTACATTAACATAAGTTTGCGTAAGTTACATTAGCTACATAAAATTGATTAGAAGGTAAACAGGCGCCAATAAAATTTAGTTAAGAGCTGAATAAAGTTATAAGGAACCTTATTAGGAGGTGGATGTCACTGCCCTAAGTGTACTTAATATAACCTTGCAAACAATTTAATTCCATATGCCACGATTTTTGAAAAAAAAAAAAACTGCAATATTAATATCTTCTACATTTACTCCTCTGACTTAATATTAATTTTCCGGAAAATTTTGTAGTATTAAGACCCGTGATATCCACCTTCTAGTAAAGTTCCTATTAGTGATAAGGAAGGCTTAAACTAATACACGCTTTTTACGTAATAGCAACTCAAATCAGCTAATAACTTATTTAGCTAATAAGTGAACTTATAAGTAAACTACATAAGTTAGCATAAGCTACATTAATATAAGTTTACGTAAGTTACATTAGCTACATAAAATTGATTAGAAGGTAAACAGGCGCCAATAAAATTTATATAAGAGCTGAATAAAGTTATAAGGAACCTTATTAGGAGGTGGATATCACTGCCTTAAGTGTACTTAATATAACCTTGCGAACAATTTAATTTCATATGCCACGATTTTTGAAAAAAAAAAACTGCAATATTAATATCGTCTACATTTACTCCTCTGACTTAAAATTAATTTTCCGGAAAATTTTGTAGTATTAAGGCCCGTGATATCCACCTTCTAGTAAAGTTCCTATTAGTTATAAGGAAGGCTTAAACTAATACACGCTTTTTACGTAATAGCAACTCAAATCAGCTAGTAACTTATTTAGCTAATAAGTGAACTTATAAGTAAACTACATAAGTTAGCATAAGCTACATTAATATAAGTTTACGTAAGTTACATTAGCTACATAAAATTGATTAGAAGGTAAACAGGCGCCAATAAAATTTAGTTAAGAGCTGAATAAAGTTATAAGGAACCTTATTAGGAGGTAGATATCACTGCCCTAAGTGTACTTAATATAACCTTGCGAACAATTTAATTTCATATGCCACGATATTTGAAAAAAAAAACTGCAATATTAATATCGTCTACATTTACTCGTCTGACTTCAAATTAATTTTCCGGAAAATTTTGTAGTATTAAGGCCCGTGATATCCACCTTCTAGTATAGTCCCTATTAGTTATAAGGAAGGCTTAAACTAATACACGCTTTTTACGTAATAGCAACTCAAATCAGCTAATAACTTATTTAGCTAATAAGTGGACTTATAAGTAAACTACATAAGTTAGCATAAGCTACATTAATATAAGTTTACGTAAGTTACATTAGCTACATAAAATTGATTAGAAGGTAAACAGGCGCCAATAAAATTTAGTTAAGAGCTGAATAAAGTTATAAGGAACCTTATTAGGAGGTGGATATCACTGCCCTAAGTGTACTTAATATAACCTTGCGAACAATTTAATTTCATATGCCACGATTTTTGGATAAAAAAACTTGCAATATTAATATCGTCTACATTTACTCCTCTGACTTAAAATTATTTTCCGGAAAATTTTGTAGTATTAAGGCCCGTGATATCCACCTTCTAGTAAAGTTCCTATTAGTTATAAGGAAGGCTTAAACTAATACACGCTTTTTACGTAATAGCAACTCAAATCAGCTAGTAACTTATTTAGCTAATAAGTGAACTTATAAGTAAACTACATAAGTTAGCATAAGCTACATTAATATAAGTTTACGTAAGTTACATTAGCTACATAAAATTGATTAGCAAGGTAAACAGGCGCCAATAAAATTTAGTTAAGAGCTGAATAAAGTTATAAGGAACCTTATTAGGAGGTGGATATCACTGCCCTAAGTGTACTTAATATAACCTTGCGAACAATTTAATTTCATATGCCAAGATATTTGAAAAAAAAAATGCAATATTAATATCGTCTACATTTACTCCTCTGACTTCAAATTAATTTTCCGGAAATTTTTGTAATATTAAGGCCCGTGATATCCACCTTCTAGTATAGTTCCTATTAGTTATAAGGAAGCCTTAAACTAATACACGCTTTTTACGTAATAGCAACTCAAATCAGCTAATAACTTATTTAGCTAATAAGTGAACTTATAAGTAAACTGCATAAGTTAGCATAAGCTACATTAATATAAGTTTACGTAAGTTACATTAGCTACATAAAATTGATTAGAAGGTAAACGGGCGCCAATAAAATTTAGTTAAGAGCTGAATAAAGTTATAAGGAACCTTATTAGGAGGTGGATATCACTGCCCTAAGTGTACTTAATATAACCTTGCGAACAATTTAATTTCATATGCCACGATTTTTGGATAAAAAAACTTGCAATATTAATATCGTCTACATTTACTCCTCTGACTTAAAATTAATTTTCCGGAAATTTTTGTAATATTAAGGCCCGTGATATCCACCTTCTAGTAAAGTTCCTATTAGTTATAAGGAAGGCTTAAACTAATACACGCTTTTTACGTAATAGCAACTCAAATCAGCTAATAACTTATTTAGCTAATAAGTGAACTTATAAGTAAACCACATAAGTTAGCATAAGCTACATTAATATAAGTTTACGTAAGTTACATTAGCTACATAAAATTGATTAGAAGGTAAACAGGCGCTAATAAAATTTAGTTAAGAGCTGAATAAAGTTATAAGGAACCTTATTAGGAGGTGGCTATCACTGCCCTAAGTGTACTTAATATAACCTTGCGAACAATTTAATTTCATATGCCACGATTTTTGAAAAAAAAAACTGCAATATTAATATCGTCTACATTTACTCCTATGACTTCAAATTAATTTTCCGGAAAATTTTGTAGTATTAAGGCCCGTGATATCCACCTTCTAGTAAAGTTCCTATTAGTTATAAGGAAGGCTTAAACTAATACACGCTTTTTATGCAATAGCAACTCAAATCAGCTAATAACTTATTTAGCTAATAAGTGAACTTATAAGTAAACTATATAAGTTAGCATAAGCTACATTAATATAAGTTTACGTAAGTTACATTAGCTACATAAAATTGATTAGAAGGTAAACAGGCGGCAATAAAATTTAGTTAAGAGCTGAATAAAGTTATAAGGAACCTTATTAGGAGGTGGATATCACTGCCTTAAGTGTACTTAATATAACCTTGCGAACAATTTAATTTCATATGCCAGGATATTTGAAAAAAAAAATCTGCAATATTAATATTGTCTACATTTACTCCTCTGACTTCAAATTAATTTTCCGGAAAATTTTGTAGTATTAAGGCCCGTGATATCCACCTTCTAGTAAAGTTCCTATTAGTTATAAGGAAGGCTTAAACTAATACACGCTTTTTACGTAATAGCAACTCAAATCAGCTGATAACTTATTTAGCTAATAAGTGAACTTATAAGTAAACTACATAAGTTAGCATAAGCTACATTAATATAAGCTTACGTAAGTTACATTAGCTACATAAAATTGATTAGAAGGTAAACAGGCGCCAATAAAATTTAGTTAAGAGCTGAATAAAGTTATAAGGAACCTTATTAGGAGGTGGATATCACTGCCCTAAGTGTACTTAATATAACCTTGCAAACAAATTAATTTCATATGCAACGATTTTTGAAAAAAAAAAACTGCAATATTAATATCGTCTACATTTACTCCTCTGACTTCAAATTAATTTTCCGGAAAATTTAGTAGTATTAAGGCCCGTGATATCCACCTTCTAGTAAAGTTCCTATTAGTTATAAGGGGCTTTTAAGGAGGCCTTAACTAATACACACTTTTTATGTAATAGCAAGTCAAATAAGTAAACTTTCTTCTAAACTCTTATCAATTCCTGGATGGCCATCAAAATCTTTGTCAGGTGTCAGTTTTGCGAAAACATAACCTTAATGTTGACGCCCTTTTGACGTCTGTCAGTTGGAAACAATTGGCCGTCACGTGACCGCCGGCGGATTGACAAATGAGGCGAGACAATTGCCCCGACGTTGACAACTGAATGTCGCCGACGCCCTGATTGCGCCTCACTTGTCTTTCGCACGGGAAACCGGCGGCAGTCAGGCTCGGAATTCCGTCCAGAGCCGGGCGAGGCGCGCTAGCTAGCAGCAGCCAGCGACCAGTTTCAGCTGAAATTCCCAGGGGGGGCCTCAGGCGGGCGCGCATTCCTGTCTAAGTAAAATCGTTGGTTGGTGTGCAAACGTGGATTTCCTGCAGTGGCGCGCGCACCGGGGGGGGGGGGGGGGGGGGTAATTGTGGCAGGCACGCCTCGTAAATCCGCGACGGAACGGCGCTGGCGATAACTCGCATTTTATTATGATCATATTGCGACTTTAATTTCGCATTAAAGTCGTACGTTTTGATCGGATTATGACTCCCACGGACGTCCGTCGAAGCGCCGCAAAGGGGGGCGCAAAATCTCCACGAAAACGGCGGCTATTCAAATCAGCCAATGGCGGGATAAGAAGCGCGTGACGTCAGGGCGCCAGCCAATCGGTGGTGTGTATGACGAGCTCCGCGGCCAATGGGGCGGCGAGGAACAGATGACGTCAGTGCGCCAGCCAATCAGCGTTAGGAATGACAAATCCTCGATGAATGCCGTGGAGAGGACACCGACGTCAGCGTGCACTTAAATTGACTGCACTTGCATTCGGTGAGATCTTGCTTACCTTTTTCTTGCCATGTCTTTGACAGCAACCGAAAAATTAGTAAACTGTTAATATATTTTTTTACGTTGATATATCCTTTAATTGTAACAATAGTAGCATTAACATTTTGATCAGACAATTTCGATCAAACGAATTAATAAATCTATGTCCGCCCAACGCTGACCAAACCCCTAACAACCTTACCCATAAGGGGTCAGGCTAATATTGACCACGCAAACATGTTCGCTTATTAAATTTCTGCTTTGCTCGTACACGTGGCAAATGCCAAGGAGCTGTTGTCGGCGTTAACACTAAAATATGCGAGCTGCAGAGTTATGCGGATCGCCGTAATTGTTTGTCCTTTAACTATGCGGTCGTCCTTGCTGGACGCGTTTTTGGCGACACACGCGTCGTGGAAGGCGACAGAGCGACGGACAGACGGACCGGACCTCCAATCCGCACTAATTGAGCCGTTTTGCATCTCAATCCCGCCGCTCTTTAATTTATTCGAGTCCGAAGGATCTCCCAAACTAATCGACGAAACAAGAGAGGTATAAACAAAAACGAATCTACGAAGAGCACACGACGAAAGAAGAGAAATTTCGTGGGGAAAATATTCCCCTTTGGTTGGTAGTATGGGGTGTAGTCTAAAAGTCCCATTGCCTTGGGTTCATGTCGTCGCACACAAAACTGTTTCTGGGAAAAATACATGATATATCACTCAATATCGGTGCCCAATTTTAATCAAATTGATACGCTAATTACTGAGATATTGTTATAAAAGTATCACCTGTATTTAAGATATCATCAATAAATCCAGAAGACAAATATCTCAATAATTATGCATTGGATAGTAAGTCACTTAAATGTATGATATAGTAGGTAATATATCACTCAATATTAATTGATACGCTAGTTTTTGAGATATCGTTGAAAAAGCAAAAACCTGCAATAAATTTAGAAGACATATATTTCAATAATCATCCGTTGGATTTTTAGTTATTTAAATGTATGATATAGCAAGATATCACTTAATATTGGGGCCAAATTTTGATAAAATTGATGCGCTAGTTTTAGAGATATCGTTGAAAAAGTATCACCTATATTTGAGATATCACTGAAAATCATGCAATCATACTAGAAGACAAATTATTCAACAACCATCCAAATAATTTAAATACATGATATATCACTCAATATCGGTGCCCAATTTTAATAAAATTGATATGCTAATTACTGAGATATTGTTATAAAGGTATCGCCTGTATTTAAGATATAATAGAAAATCATGCAATAAATCCAGAAGACAAATATCTCAATAATTATCCGTTGTATAGTAAGTCACTTAAATGTATGATATAGTAGGTAATATGTCACTCAATATTAATTGATACGCTAGTTTTTGAGATATCGTTAAAAAAGCGAAAACTTGCAATAAATCCGGAAGACATATATTTCTATAATCATCCTTTGGATTATAAGTTATTTAAATGTATGATATAGCAATATATCACTTAATATTGGGGCCGAATTTTGATAAAATTGATAAGTTTTAAAGATATTGTTAAATAAGTATCACTTATATTTGAGATATCATTGAAAATCATGTAATCATACCAGGAGACAAATATTTCAACAACCATCCATTGGATAATAAATAATTTAAATACATGATATATCACTCAATATCGGTGCCCAATTTTAATAAAATTGATACGCTAATTACTGAGACATTGTTATAAAAGTATCGCCTGTATTTAAGATATCATCAATAAATCCAGAAGACAAATATCTTAATAATTATCCGTTGGATAGTAAGTCACTTAAATGTATGATATAGTAGGTAATATGTCACTCAATATTAATTGATACGTTAGTTTTTGAGATATCGTTGAAAAAGCAAAAACTTGCAATAAATCCAGAAGACATACATTTCAATAATCATCCTTTGGATATTAAGTTATTTATATGTATGATATAGTAATATATCACTTAATATTGGGGCCAAATTTTGATAAAATTAATACGCTAGTTTTTGAGATATCGTTGAAAAAGTATCACCTATATTTGATATATCACTGAAAATCATACAATCATACCAGAAGACAAATATTTCAACAACTATCCATTGGATAATAAATAATTTAAATACATGATATATCACTCAATATCGGTGCCCAATTTTAATAAAATTGATAAGCTAATTACTGAGATATTGTTATAAAAGTATCACCTGTATTTAAGATATCATCAATAAATCCAGAAGACAAATAACTCAATAATTATCTATTGGGTAGTAAGTCACTTGAATGTATGATATAGTAGGTAATATATCACTCAATATTAATTTATACTCTAGTTTTTGATATATCGTTGAAAAAGCAAAAACTTGCAATAAATCCAGAAGACATATATTTCAATAATCATCCTTTGGATTTTAAGTTATTTAAATATATGATATAGCCATATATCACTTAATATTGGGGCCAAATTTTGATTTAATTGGTACGCTAGTTTTTGAAATATCGTTAAAAAAGTATCACCTATATTTGAGATATCACTGAAAATCATGCAATCATACCAGGAGACAAATATTTCAACAACCATTCATTGGATAATAAATAATTTAAATACATGATATATCACTCAATATCGGTGCCTAATTTTAATAAAATTGATACGCTAATTACTGAGATATTGTTATAAAAGTATCACCTGTATTTAAGATATCATCAATAAATCCAGAAGACAAATATCTCGATAATTATGCATTGGATTGTAAGTCACTTAAATGTATGATATAGTAGGTAATATATCACTCAATATTAATTGATACGCTAGGTTTTGAGATATCGTTGAAAGAGCAAAAACTTCCAATAAATCCAGAAGACATATTTCAATAATCATCCCTTGGATTTTTAGTTATTTAAATGTATGATATAGCAATATATCACTTAAAATTGGGGCCTAATTTTGATAAAACTGATAAGTTTTAAAGATATTGTTAAATAAGTATCACTTATATTTGAGATATCACTGAAAATAATGCAATCATACCAGGAGACAAATATTTCAACAACCATCCATTGGATAATAAATAATTTAAATACATGATATATCACTCAATATCGGTGCCCAATTTTAATAAAATTGATACGCTAATTACTGAGATATTGTTATAAAAGTATCGCCTGTATTTAAGATATCATCAATAAATCCAGAAGACAAATATTTCAATAATTATGCATTGGATATTAAGTCACTTAAATGTATGATATAGTAGGTAATATGTACCTCAATATTAATTGATACGCTAGTTTTTGAGATATCGTTGAAAAAGCAAAAACTTGCAATAAATCCCGACAACATATATTTAAATAATCATCCTTTGGATTATAAGTTATTTAAACGTATGATATAGCAATATATCACTTAATATTGGGGTCAAATTTTGATAAAATTGATAAGTTTTAAAGATATTGTTAAATAAGTATCACTTATATTTGAGATATCACTGAAAATCATGCAATCATACCAGGAGACAAATATTTCAACAACTATCCATTGGATAATAAATAATTTAAATACATGATATATCACTCAATATCGGTGCCCAATTTTAATAAAATTGATACGCTAATTACTGAGATATTGTTATAAAAGTATCACCTATATTTAAGATATCATCGATAACTCCAGAAGACAAATATCTCAATAATTATGCGTTGGATAGTAAGTCACTTAAATTTATGATATAGTAGGTAATATATCACTCAATATTAATTGATACGCTAGTTTTTGAGATATCGTTTTTTTTTTTTTTTTTTTTTTTTTATGATTGGCTTTTTCGGGCTACTCAACCCATCCGCCACTTTACTTATTACAATTGGGAAAGACAAGGGACACTGACTTCACCTTACGAGGCCTATCGTAAGGACTTGTTTAACACAAACAACAATACGGCCGCTGGAAAAAGGGTTAACCCACATAGGACTGCTCACATAGGATTCTTAATAGCTAATACTTAATTAAATTATAATGCGGCATTCTTCTAAGAACACGCATATTGCCATATTGATCTCTGAATAATTGCCAGAGAGGAGATGAACCAGATTGCATGGACGTTTGATACCTAGATTTGCCAATTTCTCGAAAAATGCACAGCGCTCTTCCTCGTACCTCGGACATCCAAACAAAAGGTGATTGAGGTTCCCCTCATCAGTGCCACATTCACACTCAGGTGAGTCGATAATACCTAATCTGAACAGGTGCGATGGACATCTGCAATGCCCAATTCGCAGTCTAACTACCATCGTGTGATGCGCTCGAGATATTTTGACGTTCTTGGAGCAAGGCTTGTGCTTAATATGAGGTTGTATCCTAGCATACTGCGTTTGTTTTAGGGCACACCGCTTCCTCCAGCGGACATCCCATTCATCCCTCAAAATTCTATGTTTTAACAAGTTAATTGCATCTTTCGACGGCATCTCGTTTATTGGGGCTCCCCCTGCGTAAGCAGCTTCTTTTGCTGCCTTGTCCACTAATTCGTTGCCATTTATGCCCGTGTGAGCTTTGATCCACGCAAAAACGATCGTTTTTCCTTGTTTCCGTGACTCCGCTGACAGGTTCCATATCCTCTGAATGCTTTCATGCGCTCGAGACGGGTGTTTCCTATTGCTGATGGATTTTAATACGCTTTGTGAATCACTCATGATAACAAATTTAGTTCCCTCAATTCCTAATATATACCTCATAGCTTCCTCTATTCCCCTAGCCTCCGCTGAGAATATGCTAAGGTGCTTGTTCAGGGAAAACTGTCTTGTCTTATTGTTCGTATTATCCAAGAACGCACAGCCGCATCCATCTTTGTATTTGGAGGCATCCGTGTATATTGCTCTATGTTCACTTAAAGCCTCCAGCAGATTGTTATGAATCTTTATATTAACTGCGACCGATACACTGTATACGGGGGTAATTACTGCAGGACGACGTAATAGATCCGCGAAGTTGTCCGGTTCAACTTGGACCGCCTTGTACAATTCCTCTCGAATCGATGCGGTGGTGATAAAGGCTTCCGCCAAGGGAGGAGAATTTCTTTTTCGCCAGTACTGGTTTTGGAGGTTTTCGAGAGTTATTTCATGCGTTTTCTTTAGCATCTCCTCGTTGTTTCTTGTAGACCATTGTATACAGGTTTTGCAAGCCAGAAACCTTCTTCTGAGGTCCAGCGGTGGCTCCTCAGCTTCAACGTGCAGGGCATCAGTAGGCGTGGAGCCCATTGCTCCCAGACATATTCTAAGTGCCTTATTTTGGATTCTTTCCAGTGCTTTCAGCTGATTTAAACTTGCCGAGCCATACACAGAGGAACCGTAGTCTAGATGGGCTCGTATACAGGCCCTATAAAACATTTTTGCTACAAATAGGTCTGCGCCCCACCCCTTTTTTGAGATAACCCGCAACAGGTTTATATACTTCTCGCATTTGCTTGCTAAGTGTTGAATGTGATTGGTCCATTTTAATTTGTTATCAATGACAAACCCCAGATATTTGATGTTTTGTCGCACGGATATTTTCATGCCTCCCAGTGATATACTATCTACTGGACTATCCCGACGTCGCGAAAAGAATAATGCAGAGCATTTATCTAACGATAGTTCGAGACCGTTCATTCTCACCCAGACATTTACCTGCTCCATGATCATGGATAGTCTCCTCACAGTTGTCTCTAGCGATGTGCTGGACACGTATACTGCGAAATCGTCTGCAAATTGAATTGAGCTTGTGTAACCACTGAAGAGCTTATGGAAGTCTGCGGTATATATATTGAATAGCAGTGGACTTAGCACCGAACCCTGCGGAATTCCTACCGACACTGTCCGCGGACCCACCATCTCCCGATTGGTGGCTCGTGCGTAAATGGATCTCTCTCGGAAAATGCTGGTAATAGCCCTTGCAGTTTTGGCAGGTAATTTCAATTTGATCAGTTTAGCCTCCAGAATCTCAAGGTTTACGTTATTATACGCGCTTCTAATATCAAGGAAGATGCAACCTAAGTATGCATTTTTAGAGAAGGAAATTTGAACATCCATCGCTAAATGAGATACTGCCTCAACTGTACCCCTGGCTCGGCGATATCCGTACTGGTTGTTGGGGAGGATAGAGTTTTTTTCCACCCAGTATTCAAGCCTGGCCTTTATCATGCGCTCATACACTTTCGTGAAGCAGGAAAGCAGCGAAATCGGTCTAAAGGAAGGTTTTTGATCCATGTTAAGATTAGGTTTCGGAATAGGAACTATTAAAATTTGTTTTAATGAACCGATAACTACTCCATTTACCCATAATTCATTATAGATTGTTAGCAGGACTTCTTTAACATTGTCTGGGAGGTGCTTTATGAAAGCAAAATCTACATCATCCAGTCCTGGAGTACTGGACTTTTTGTCTGCTAATGTGTTCTCTAATTCTTCCCTTATAAACGGGTCCGCCATAAATTTATCAGTACAATGCTTTTGATTAGCCGGAAGGGGAGTTACCTCGTTGGACACAAAAGCCGGTGCTAGCGAGTCTATTATTTCCTCCAGATCCGTCGCTGAGGTTACTGAGCCCGGCTGATTGGCCCTTCTAATTTTTTTTATTTTGGACCATATTTCGCTTAGGGGGGTATCCTTATTCAAGTTGTTTATAAACCCTCTCCAGCTCTCTCTTTTCTTGGATTTGAGAATTTTTTTCGAATACGCGGAGGCTTCTTGCCATTTGATATAATTATCTAGTATCGGGTCTCGTTTATACTGCTTAACCATGGCTTTTCGTTCCATTATTATTTTAGTACACTCCTCATCCCACCAAACTGGTGGCGGTTTCGCTGAGGTAATCACCGGCTTCTTGATTTTGAATGTTTCGTCGGCTGCCTGGTGAATACACGTTATAATATGTTCCAGCTTAGCCTCCGCGCTCCACATGGTAAGGTTATTCGCATCTCCAAATATCCTGCCAACTGCTCTGTTAAAGTCGAGCATATTTTCTGGGAGTATTTTCCATCTTCTAGACGGAAAGATAATTTGATTCGCGATACTATATTCTCCGGATCTAATCACAATAGGGAAGTGATCAGAGCTGTACGAATCTTCCAAGATGTTCCACTCTAATTTTATAGCTAGCTCTGGGTCAACAAGCGTCAGATCAAGTGCCGAAGCTCTCTCGGTTGGTCTATTTATTCGCGTGGATCTGCCATCGTTTAAACAGATCAAGCCTAATTCATCTATTACCTTTAAAATAATATTCCCCGCATTTTCGGTCTTCTCTGAGCCAAATACTCTATTGTGAGCATTAAAATCTCCGCATATAATACTGGGTGCTGACATTTGGGAAAAAAGATTAGTGTAATCTTCACAACTAACTCTTGACTGAGGAGGCCGGTAGAAGCTAGCTATTGAAAAACCCAATTGTGGCAGGAATACTCCACAGATATTAATGCGTTCCGGCAAATTAGTGAAGGTTACTTGCGAAAATTTTATTGTTTTGTGGATTAGCACAGCTGTCCCGCCATACCCATCCTCTCTGTCATTTCTAACTATTTTGTAATTTTTAATTTTGAATTGGGCTGATCTATTCAGCCAAGTTTCGCAAATGAGTGCAATGTCTATCTTGTATTCGTGTAATAGCATCTCCAGATTCTCCCTTTTTGACATGATGGATTGTACATTCCACTGCAATATGTGTAAGTTGTGATTTATTGTCTCCATTATTCGAAGGATTCGAAGCCCATAATGTCTGACATTTGATCTGACATTTGTGATGAGGTGGAGCTGATGTCATCCAGAGACATAGTCTCCCCTAATTCCTTCTTAATTTTCGCAATTATTCGCTTAATGCGGCTCTTAAGATTGTTGGTTTTAACAATTCGAACAGCCATAATCAGCACTTCCACCAAAGAACTTAAATCTGCAGAGTATTCCCTCGCAATGTCTGCAACGTTTTGTTTGCCTTTGCATCTCGCTATCAGTTCACAGAGATCTTCATATGTAATAACCTCTATCTTTTCTTCAAAGACTGGAGCGACTTCTGCTAAGTATGGATCACTCAAGTTTTCGGTTTTTTTTTTCTTCTGCTTCTGTTTTAGTGTTTTTAATATATCCTCTTCTGCCTCAGATCCCTTGTGTACTGAATCTGAGGTCGATGAGGGGGCCGCTCTTTTCTTAGTTTCTGAGACTCCTGGATTTGTGATATTTATCATGTCTCCTTTATTCTCGGCTGCTGCATGAACATAACAGTTAGTTACCGTCTGTAGGGGGGTGTGAGCTCTGAAACCAGTACCCCCTCCCCTACTAGTTTCTCCTTGTTCACTAATTTGAATGATACTTCCTGGGGTGTCCTCTACTGCCTGGACATACGCAAGATCTTCTGAATTATCCGAAGGTTTTTCTCTGATGTCTCCGTGTTCTTTTGGGCCATTGCTGCACTTGCTCGCAATATGTCCAGTCCTCTTGCATGCAAAACACCGAATCTCATCAGTGGTGAGAAAAATTCTGAACATATTGCTCTTATGACTAATGAGGATTGACTCAGACAGTTTATCCATTTCTTCTAAAACAACATATACTTGTCTTCTAAAACTAAGAACATGCCGGTATTCCTGGGTGTTCAGCCCTGCGCTAATGAAGCTAATACGCGAAACCGTTTTAAGTCCAGCCCTTCTTAATGCGCCTTCCACCACATCATGTGGAAGACAAGGGGAAACATTTGATAGAATAATTCTTTTCGCCGGTGAAACTAATCTACGAGCTGGAATGAATGAATCATCCAGCTTAATGCCACCAGCCTTGCTCATAAACTCTTCTACCACATATTTGGTAGACAAGTAGATGCATATACGGTTATTAGAAATGCGCGAAGCGAAGATGATGTTTTTAGGCCCAATGATTGTGCCTACAGCCGTGATATAATCGTTTTTTTGACAGTTTGCAATAGCGTCAAGCACTATTGCCTGTTCCCTCTCCGGGAATGTAAAACTCGGTGTGTAGCTTTTATCTTTAACTACGGACGCAAAGGACTGAGGGACTTCAGTCCCCGATGGTTCGTTTGTTTGAACATTTGAATCGACGTTGATATACGATCCTCCAGCTACAGAGGACGCGGGATTCCTTTGGCTCTGTCCGCCATCAACGGCAGACTCACCGTCTCGCAAGCGGGAATCCATTATAATACGCAGCTTGATATATCGCTCACCGCTGCTCTGGCTCCAATGATCCCCACCTGCACAGCCCGTGCGACCGCGCGCGGGGGGAGAGCTGCTGTCCCCTCACCTGCGTGAACGCAGGACGAGGGGAAATTGATTTAATTAGCGATTACAACCTTATAGAGACTAGCACTTATCTTTGCTGGATACAGATGATAACGATGATGTAACTCTGCCCTTGCTTCCACTTTGATTCTCCTTATTTTCTTCGTATTGACTGAACAAAATAAATTCACCATTAACACGTGTATTTGCCACGAGTGCTGTGCACTTAATGGGAGATATCGTTGAATAAGCAAAAACTTGCAATAAATCTTGAAGACATATATATCAGTAATCATCGTTTGGATTTTAAGTTATTTAAATGTATGTTATAGTAATATATCACTTAATAATGGGGCCAAATTTTGATAAAATTGATAAGTTTTAAAGATATTGTTAAATAAGTATCACTTATATTTAAGATATCACTGAAAATCATGCAATCATACCAGAAGACAAATATTTCAACAACCATCCATTGCATAATAAATAATTTAAATACATGATATATCACTCAATATCGGTGCCTAATTTTAATAAAATTGATACGCTAATTACTGAGATATTGTTGTAAAAGTATCACCTGTATTTAAGATATCATCGATAAATCCAGAAGACAAATATCTCAATAATTATGCATTGCATAGTAAGTCACTTAAATGTATGATATAGTAGGTAATATATCACTCAATTTTAATTTATACGCTAGTTTTTGAGATATTGTTAAAAAAGCAAAAACTTGCAATAAATCTTGAAGACATATATATCAGTAATCATTGTTTGGATTTTAAGTTATTTAAATGTATGTTATAGTAATATATCACTTAATATTGGGACCAAATTTTGATAAAATTGATAAGTTTTAAAGATATTGTTAACTAAGTATCACCTATATTTGAGATATCACTGAAAATCATGCAATCACACCAGAAGACAAATATTTCAACAAACATCCATTGGATAATTAATAATTTAAATACATGATATATCACTCAATATCGGTGCCCAATTTTAATAAAATTGATACGCTAATTACTGAGATATTGTTATAAAAGTATCACCTGTATTTAAGATATCATCAATAAATCCAGAAGACAAATATCTCAATAATTATGCATTGGATAGTAAGTCACTTAAATGTATGATATAGTAGGTAATATATCACTCAATATTAATTGATACGCTAGTTTTTGAGATATCGTTAATAAAGCAAAAACTTGCAATAAATTTAGAAGACATATATTTCAATAATCATCCTTTGTATTTTAAGTTATTTAAATGTATGATATAGCAATATATCACTTAATATTGGGGCCAAATTTTGATAAAATTGATGATTTTTATAGGTATTGTTAAATAAGTATCACTTCCATTTGAGATAACACTGAAAATCATATAATCATACCAGGAGACAAATATTTCAACAAGCATCCATTGGATAATAAATAATTTAAATACATGATATATCACTCAATATCGGTGCCCAATTTTAATAAAATTGATACGCTAATTACTGAGATATTGTTATAAAAGTATCACCTGTATTTAAGATATCATCGATAAATTCAGAAGACAAATATCTCAATAATTATGCATTGGATAGTAAGTCACTTAAATGTATGATATAGTAGGTAATATGTCACTCAATATCTTAATAAAATTCATACGCTAGTTTTTTAGATATCGTTAAAAAAGCAAAAACTTGGAATAAATCCAGAAGACATATATTTCAATAATCATCCTCTGGATTATAAGTTTTTTAAATGTATGATATAGCAATATATCACTAAATATCAGTGCCAACCCTTAAATTATACGATTTTTGAAAATTTTGGGGAAAAAAGGAAAAATAAATTTTCAATTAGATGTAAAAATGAACAATGCCAATTTGTTCATTGCCGAAAATCGTGCCCAGCTATAACCATTGATTAGTCGCAGCCTTAACTCTGTGATGGTTATGGCTTTGAGCTCAAGTCTGCTGATTTCCAGCGGTCTGCGCTCGTTCTTTTCTCCTGTCGATTGTTGATTAATGGACGGGCGCCGCGGCTCACTTGATAAACGACAGTGGTTTCGGAACAATTGACATCCGTGGGAAAAAAATCGAGTAGAAAGCCGCTAAGCGAGCTGACCTTTGCCGGAATTCACGACGCCAATTAGCGCTAGATTGTGTTGCGAAAATTCCCGGCGACTATATAGAAATCAGCCGTTCTTAATCCCCAAGTTTATGCGACAACAAACGACGAAGTTTATTTGGGTCTCCGCAATTTGTGGCTAGACTTGGTGTTGAATCGTTTAAACAAGGAACTTTTAAGGAGGCCTAAGCTTAGCTTATAACTAATAGGAACATTACTATAAGGTGGATATCACAGGCCTTAATACTACAAGAAAATGCTAAAATCGGAATATACCTAAGTATATACCTAAGAGATAGTAAGAATATACCTAAGTATTTTCCGATTTTAGCATTTTCTTGTAGTATTAAGGCCTGTGATATCCACCTTATAGTAATGTTCCTATTAGTTATAAGCAACTTTTAAGGAGGCTTAGGTATATTCCGATGTTAGTAGTTTCTTGTAGTATTAAGGCCTGTGATATCCACCTTCTAGTAAAGGTCTTCAATTCTTTAGTATGGGGTGGAATCTGGAAGTCCCATCTCCTTGGTTCGTGTTGTCGCACTCAAAACTGTTTCTGGGAATCCCATTAGAGGCTGTTAACAATCTAGCCATAAAACGATTTTGGGCATCGCAGAATGCGTTACTGACCAACTATTAACATCTTACCAAAATTTCTGATTAGTGCCAGATGTGAGTAATAAAAAAAAATCGTTCGTCATCATTGCAAGTTCTTTTGAAGTGAAAATAAATCGAGCTGAAATTTATGCAGGGAATAATTTGTGGCGATGCACGTACAGGTGGCCGTTCAGATATCTCCGTGTTGCGTAAAATTGTGGCCGTCGCTTTAAATTACCGGCGATCTATCAGGAGCCACGATCGACTGCCATATTTAGCCAGAATCCGAGGAATTGTCGGAGCACCGCCTGAAACGGCAGGAAGCGCCTGACGTGCCAGATAGGCATCCGTCTCGATCGCCAGCTCTCTTGGCGATTACTCCATCTACCTTGAAACGGGAGCAGCAGCGCCATCTACGCCCACACACCCCTCGCTTAAGAGGGGGATGCGCAAGTCAACTGCGCATCCGCGACAACAGATGTCGCCGCGGACGTCCGCATCCCAAATTACGCGCCCAATTTACTGGGGGCCCCATTAATATCGGCCCCGGCTAATGTGACAGTCGCCCCGCCCACGCGGTGGGCGTGGATAACTTTTTTTTGTTTGTTTTTTTTTTGGTAGCGGACCTTTTGACCCGCGCGGACCTAATCGCGCTCCGCGCGGAGGAATTCGGAATAATAAATCGCCGACGTCCCGGCATTTACATAGAAGAGGCACGCACTGCCCCCCTCTCCCCATCCCTCACACGCACAGCGCGGTATTCACTATTCACGTGTCCATTATTTAATTTATTTCGGCGTTTAAGCGTTCGATTTATCGTTCTGCGCCACGACGGGATTTAACGCGCCGAATATGCCCCCCCTCCCCCTTAAGGCTACGGCTACACAGATTTATGTGCGTAATAAATACGGCGATAATCACTGCGTCCCAAGTCGGCCACTTAAGTCGGTTGCGCCACGCGCAGCATCTGTTTTCCCTGCGAAAGTCGCTTACGTCACTTTGGGACGTCCCCATTGGTCCACAGCGCGCAATTGTTTTGCTCAAGCGCCACCTGTGTTGGCAAATGTTGTGCAATGACTGAACAACTGTCTCAGTATTATTACCAAAGTTTCAGTTTTTCCAAAAAAAACAACAGATATGGTGTATATGCTCATGTTCTTGAAATATGATAATTGATAATTGAGTCTATAGGCTCTAGCTTTAATATATGCAACTTTATTAACAACTGAATCTATAGGCTCCAGCTTTAAAATATGAAACTCGACTTGCAATGAATTTCAACCTAAACGCAACATGCTCGTTAAAAGAAATCACTCCTCTAATTTTAGATTATATTTCCGGAAAATATAGAGATGGGGTATACTCTGATTATAGCATTTTCTAGTAGTATTAAGTGAACTTAATAATAACCTTGTACAAAATTTACTTTCAAAACAACTATTTTAAAAAAAAAAAATCAAAAAAGTTCCGCCTTGTCTAAATATTACTCCTCTGACTTCAGATTAAAATTCCTGAAAAATTAGAGATGGGGTATATTTTGATTTTTGTATTTTCTAGTAGTATTAAGTGTACTTAATAACCTTGTACAAAATTTAATTTCAAAAGCAATTATTTTTGAAAAACAAAATCAAAAATGTTCCGCCTTGTCTAAATATTACTTCTCTGACTTCAGATTAAATTTCCGGAAAATATAGAGATGTCGTATATTCTGATTATTGCATTTTCCAATAGTCCTAAGTCTACTTAATAATCGTGTAAAATTTTAAAATCATTAAACTACTAGAAGTATATTAAAAAAAAATCTTAAAGTTGTTAAATGTGTATGATGAAAGATTGCTACTAAACTTTCAGATTAATATTCCAGAAAAATTAGAGATGGGGTATATTCTGATTTTTGCATTTTCTAGTAGTATTAAGTGTACGTAATAACTTTGTATAAAACATTATTTCTAAAGCAACAATTTTTGAAAAAAAAATCAAAAATGTTCCACCGTGTCTAAATATTATTCCTCTAACTTCAGATTAAATTTCCGAAAAATCTAGAGATGGGGTATATTTTGATTTTTGCATTTTCTGTTGGTATTAAGTGTATTTGATAACCTTGTACAAAATTTAATGTCATAAGCAATTATTTTTGAAAAAAAAACAAAGTTCCCCCATATCTAAATATTAGTCCTCTGAATTCAGATTAAATTTCTGAAAAATCTAGAGATGGGCTATGTTCTGATTTTTGCATTTTCTAGTAGTATTAAGTATACTTAATAATCTTGAACAAAATTAAATTTCAAAAACAACAATTAAAAATAAAATGGTTCGCCTTGTATACATATTAGTTCTCTGACTTGAGATTAAATTTCCGGAAAATCTAGAGATGGGGTATATTTTGATTTTTGCATTTTCTAGTAGTATTAAGTGAACTTAATAACTTTGTACAAAAAATAATTTCCAAAGCAACAATTTTTGAAATAAAACAAACAAAAATGTTCCACCTTGTCTAAATATTACTCTTCTGACTTCAGATTTAATTTCCGAAATATCTAGAGATGGGGTATGTTTTGATTTTTGCATTTTCTAGTAGTATTAAGTCTACTTAATAACCTTGTACAAAATATAATTTCAAAAGCAATTATTTTTGAAAAAAAATATCAAGAAAGTTCCCCCATGTCTAAATATTAGTACTCTGACTTCAGATTAAATTTCCGGAAAATCTAGAGATGGGGTATATTTTGATTTTTGCATTTTCTTGTAGCATTAAGTGTACTTAATAAACTTGTACAAAATTTAATTTCAAGCCAATTATTTTTGAAAAAAAAAATCAAATAAGCTCTGCCTTCCGTCTAAATATTACTCCTCTGAATTCAGATTAAATTTCCGGAAAAACTAGAGATGGGGTATATTCTAATTTTTGCATTTTCACTTTTAGTATTAAGTATACTTAATAATCTTGAAAAAAAATAATTTCAAAAACAACAGAAAAACAGTTAATTACGAAAGCCACAATTTTTTAAAAAAATAATAAAAAATGTTCCGCCTTGTCTAAGTATTACTCGCTTGACTTCAGATTAATATTCTCAAAAAATAGAGAATATTTTTATTTTTGAATGTTTTAATAGTCTGAACTATACTTATTAAGTATGCAAAATTTAAACGTTATTGCACAACCAAAAGAGTGATCAAAAAGTAAATTCAAAAATTTACACGTATCAGTATTATTACCACGGTTTCAGTTTTCAAAAAAAATCAGATTGTATATTTTAATTTTTGCAATAATCAGATTGTATATTCTAATTTTTGCAAAAATCAGATTATATATTCTAATTTTTGCAAAAATCAGATTGTATATTCTAATTTTTGCAAAAATCAGATTGTATATTCTGATTTTTTAAATATGTGATATTGTTGATAATTGAGTCTATAGGCTCTAGCTTTAAAATATGCAATATCATTGATATTCGAGTCTGTAGGCTCTAACTTTAAATATGTTATATCATTGATATTTGAGTCTATAGAATCTACCTTTAAAATATATCTAGTATCATTGATATTTGATTCTATAGGCTCCAGATTTAAAATATGCAATATTATTGATATTTGAATCCATAGGCTCCAGCTTTTTCTATCTATAGTCTATAGGCTGTAACTTTAAAATATGCAATATCATTGATATTTGAGTCTATATGCTCTAATTTTAAATATGCAATATCATTGATATTTGAGTCTCTAGGCTCCAGCTATAAAATATGCAATATCAATGATATTTGACTCTATAGGTTCTAGCTTTATAATATGTAATATTATTGATAATTGAATCTATAGGCTACATCTTTAAAATATGCAATATTATTGATATCTGAGTCTATAGGCTCTAGCATTAAAATTATATTTTCTTAACATATTTCCTCGAAATTTTCTACGAATCTCTTCGAAATTTTCCTCGAATTTCCTCGATTCGAACGCCACAAAAATGCACACCAAGAAAAATTTTGCTTTTTAACTTAGAGCGCATTCAATTGTTTGAAAAACTTGTATACATACAGGGTAATCAATATTTAACTTATTCAGTAACTCAAAACAGGCGATGCTAGAACTTGCAATTGTTATTATTGTCATTGCCAGTTTTACTCGTTAACAGAAAACATGTCATGCTATAGCTTGCAGTTGTTATTATTGTGACGTTGCCAGTTTTACTTAAAAACATGCAATGCTACAACTTGCACTTGTTATTATTGAAACGTTGCAAGTTTTATTTTAAAACAGACAATGTTGCAGTTGTTATTATTATCACGTTGCCTCGATTTTTCATGACATGTTAAGTAACAATTGTTCACTGAGATTATTGCTTATAAATTTCAGTTGTATTGATGATTTCACCTAAGAAACAATTGTTAAAACACTAATGCCTTGATTTTTCATGACATATCAAGTATCAACTGCACACTCAGTTTATCGTTACTAAATTTCAGTTGTTTTGATGATAACATCTTAGCAGCAATTGTTAAAAACTAATGGCTTGATGTTTTATGACATGTCAGGTATCAATTGTACAGTCAGTTTATTTTTTCTAAATTTCAGTTGTTTCAATGTCATCTAGCAGCAAGAAACAATTGCTAAATCACTGATGCCTCGATTTCTCATGACATATCAAGTATCAATTATACACTCAGTTTATTGTTTATAAATTTAAGTAGTTTTGATGATGACGTCTTAGTAGCAATTGTTAAAAAACTAATGGATTAATTAGACATATCATTAGAAGATTAATGTCAGATTAATGTGACATATCAAGTTTCAATTGTACAGTCAGTTTATTGTTTCTAAATTTCAGTTGTTTCAATGTCATCTAACAGTTATTTTAATGATGTCATCTAAGATGACACTGATTTATATATACTGAGTTTATTGTTTTTACATTCAGTGCAATTGTTTTTGGGGATCAGCTGTTTTGATGATGTCATCCGAAAACAATTGTGTCAATACCATATGTCTCAAATGTAACTAACAACATGCATGTTTAAAAAAATCAAGCCTGAATCAGTGCAATTGTTTTTTGGGTATCAGTTGGTGTGATAATGTCATCCGAAAACAATTGTTTCAATACCATATGTCTCAAATGCAAGTAATGACATGCATGTCTAAAATCATCAAGCCTGTATCAGCGCAATTGTGTTTGGGGATCAGTTGTTTTGATGCCATCCGAAAGCAATTGTTTCAATACCACATGTCTCAAATGCAACTAATGACATGCATGTTTAATAACATCAAGCCTGTATCAGCGCAATTGTTTTTGGGGATCAGTTGTTTTGATGCCATCCGAAAACAATTGTTTCAATACCATATGTCTCAAATGCAAGTAATGACATGCATGTCTAAAATTATCAAGCCTGTATCAGCGCAATTGTGTTTGGGGATCGGTTGTTTTGATGTCATCCGAAAACAATTGTTTCAATACTATATGTCTCAAATGCAAGTAATGACATGCATGTCTAAAATCAGCAAGCCTGTATCAGCGCAATTGTTTTGGGGATTAGTTGTTTTGATGCCATCCGAAAACAATTGTTTCAATACCATATGTCTCAAATGCAACAATCTACATGCATGTTAATAAAATCAAGTCTGCATCAGCGCAATTGTTTTAGGGGATCAGTTGTTTTGATACCATCCGAAAACAATTGTTTCCATATGTCTGGAATGCAACTTACACTGTTTTGTAGAACGTATGCAACAGTTGTTCTTGTTATAATATTAGCAAGTATGCGTTAGTGCAATTATTTTCAATTGTTGTTTATTCGATGATGTCATCCGAAAACAATTGTTTAATACCATATGTCTGGAATGCAAATTACGCTCTTTTGTAGAACTTATGCAGCAGTTGTTTTTGTTATAATTTGAACACGTGTGCGTTGGCGCAATTGTTATCAATTCTTGTTGTGTAACTTGTTAAAACAATTACTTGTTTTGTACCAATTCAGTTGTTTATATCATTTTGTATTTGTTTATATCATCTGAAGACAAATGTTTCATGTCTCGATTGCAACTAACAACGCTGTTTTGTAGAAATTATGTAGCAATTGTTTGTGCGCAATTGTGGGTTGGTAAAATTGTTTCCAATTTATGTTGTGTAATTTGTTAAAGCAATAACTTGTTTTGTACCCATTCAATTGTTTGTATAATTGTGCATTTGTTTGTGTAACAACTTGGATGTACAGTGGCGTTCGAATCTTCGCCAAAATTGCCTCTACGACGTTTTTTCTTAGCTCACCGTGCGCCCCTCGGACATCATCAGTTTGCGAATCTCTCGCTCTTTATTTATTCCATTTCCCGAATGTGATATTAGTTTAGTAGAAGCGAATAAGACAGTTTGTGTGCTCGCCAGTGTTGCGCCCTCCTCGCGCATTTTAGTGTTGTGATCCTGCCTTTTCCTTTTGGGCAGTCTGTGACGACCAAATATTGTAAATACTGAACATAATGTGCTCTGTGTAGATATCTGTACCATAAACCAACTTGTAGATTAATTTAAATAAAACACAAAACTGCGATGTGAATTTGAAAAATTTATTTCGTTCGAAAACTACCCAATAGAAAATAGAACTTTGAAGTTTTTTTTACAGCATTTCTACAGAAAACTACTAATCAAAAATAGAACTTTGAAGTTTTTCTATAGTTCTACAAGGAAGAAAATCAAACATTAACTATTGATCAGCTATTACTGAAATTTCTGAAAATTTATTATTTGCGTATTTGAGAATGGCCAGAAGGTAATCTGAACGCACATTCTTGAATTAATCAAAAATCTGCAATGATTTCGTGTACAAATGTGCACGATATTCATAAGTTCAGCGAAATTTCTAGTTTGTACAGAGACACAGTAGGCTCTTAATGTGGCAAATTAGACCCCCCCCCCCCCCCCCCCCGAAACCTGAAACTAACTCTCCTGAAAATTTGGCAAAGTTTCAGTATTGAATAAGGGAGAAAATCAAGCATCTAACCTTCTGCATTTACAGGTATGGGTTGGTATTAGTGAAATTTCTGAAAATTTATTATTTGCAAATTTGATATTAGATTCGTGTACAGTACACCTGAAACTATTACTCCTGAAAATTTGACAAAGTTTGGGTATTGAATAAGGGAGAAAATCAAACATAAATGAAACACATAATTACATAAGCCAAGTGTTCAATTTAATAAAATTACCTGAAAATTGGGCAGCTTCTCGGAAACTTCTGGTATCGTTTTGGAATTATATTCTTGATACCTGATACTTTCGTCAGCGCAGCGGCGCAGAGGTGGGGGAAAAATACCTTGTCATCGGTAATTGAACTCGACACCGTTAACGACTAGTTTTGTACCGTAAATTATAATGCGCCCGGTACTTGTATATAAGAATTGCATCACGATAATGTCCGATGTCAAAATAAGTTATTCTTCCTACCAGAGCGAAGATTAGATCTGCAAGGCGGACGAGAGAGGAAGGGCAACAGCCGGTGATCTGCATCGCGAAATTCGCGAGCTGTCCGTCTCATTTGCTCTTGCAGGTTTTATATGTTGTTGCATATTTTTATCGGTATCAAATATTCATATCGAAAAGTTGATCCATAAAGTTGTGCAATGCATTTTATATAAGTTTTAGTCATCTAACTTCAGATGAATAATCTGCTATAGGAATTCTAATAAGCTAAAGGAATACTATAGGAATCTACTGGAAATACTAGAGATACTTAGTGTTTTAAAAGAAAAACGTCTGATAAAATAGTGTGCTACTTGTTTTTAAACTTCTATCACTGTTTTGTGTGTTTGTGCTATCATATCCGATCAAAATATACTGGAATTTGCACAAAATTGCTATTTTGGTGCCGTGACCAGGATCCTTGCCAGAGCTAAAACGGCCAGAGCGAAATTTTCGCGTCTAAGGTTCGATCCTCCCAGTTGATCGCGGCCTCAATAAACTAACCCAACATGATAACCCGACCGCTAGCCCCAGGGGCCGTAAGTCTTGTTAATTAGCGGCGCGTTGTGTTCGCGTCGTAATGAGCCGGTGGGAGGGCGCTGGTGCGGCGGAAGGGGCACTGGTAATTACGCGTGTAAACAGTCCCCGAAGGAGCGACGAGAGGAAACATCAATAACCGTGTAAATTAGGGACGGAACCGAGCACTGGACTGGCCGAGGCTCACGCCGAACGGAGCACGCACACGCTGCCGGGGACGTTCTTAATTGCCTGGGACGCGCCCGATCGATAAATCCACGCGCTAATTAGTGATATTAATTACTTAATTAAGCGGCCAGTCGGGCCTCGGCGGGGGCGACTTTTGTTTCCGGAACAAAACGGCAACGAGACAGTTGCCGGCGAGCACCGAAGTGGGGTGGTATGTTCGATGTGGAGCCCGTTTTCACCCACCACACTCTCCGACATCGAGAGCTAGCAACATGGATCATTAAATAACACACCTAAGCTTCTCTATGCCCTAATCTCAAATCAAAAAGAAGAATTTGTACAAATTTAATAGTTTGGTGCCGTGACCAGGATCCAACCCTGAGCTAATGTGGCCACAGAGCGAAATTTCCATGATGCATTTCGCAAAACCTGAATAGTTTGGTGCCGTGACCAGGATTCGACAGTGAGCTAATGTAGCCGCAGAGTGACAATTTGGCATGCTTAACACTGGTATATCATTCAATATCAGGAATAAATTTCATTGATATTTATACGGTGCTTTTAATATTTCGTTGTTTGAATATAAGCCTAGCAGAATAACACTTCCAAAAAGTGTCTACACAAAAATTGAAATATCTTGGGAATCCATCATTGGATATAATTTAAATTCTACAGACTGATCACTAGTATATCGTGTAATATCAGAAATAAATTACATCCATATTTATACGGTGGTTTTTGAGATATCGTTATTTTGTTTTTGCCTAAGGTTATAAGCCAATTTTGCTTAATAAACCCGAAAATCGTGCTTACTTAAGATCGTTTATCTCAAGAACGCAACATTGGATGTAAATTAAATTTGGCAACCTTAACACTGGTATATCATTCAATATCAGCAATAAATCTCATTCATATTTATACGGTGGTTTTTAATATTTCGTTGTTTGAATATAAGCTAACCGGAAAAACACTTCCAAAAAGTGTCTAAACAAAACTTGAAATATCTTGGGAACCCATCATTGGATATAATTTAAATTCTACAGACTGATCACTAGTATATCGTGCAATATCAGCAATAAATTACATCCATATTGATACGGTGGTTTTTGAGATATCGTGATTTTATTTTGTTTTCGAGATATAATTATTTTAAATATAAGCATATTTTGCTTAATAAACTCGAGAATCGTGCTTACTTAAGATCGTTTATCTCAAGAACGCAACATTGGATGTAAATTAAATTTGGCATCCTTAACACTGGTATATCATTCAATATCAGCAATAAATCTCATTGATATTTATACGGTGGTTTTTAATATTTCGTTGTTTGAATATAAGCTAACCGGAAACACTTCCAAAAAGTGTCTAAACAACAATTGAAATATCTTGGGAATCCATCATTGGATATAATTTAAATTGTACAGACTGATCACTAGTATATCGTGCAATATCAGAAATAAATTACATCCATATTGATACGGTGGTTTTTGAGATATAGTGATTTTATTTTGTTTTCGAGATATAATTATTTTAAATATAAGCATATTTTGCTTAATAAACTCGAGAATCGTGCTTACTTAAGATCGTTTATCTCAAGAACGCAACATTGGATGTAAATTAAATTTGGCAACCTTAACACTGGTATATCATTCAATATCAGCAATAAATTTCATTGATATTTATACGGTGGTTTTTAATATTTCGTTGATTGAATATAAGCTTACGGGAAAAACACTTCCAAAAAGTGTCTCAACAAAAATTGATATATCTTGGGAAACCATCATTGGATATAATTTAAATTCTACAGACTGATCACTAGTATATAGTGCAATATCAGAAATAAATTACATCCATATTGATACGGTGGTTTTTGAGATATCGTGATTTTATTTTGTTTTTGAGATATAATTATTTTAAATATAAGCATATTTTGCTTAATAAACTCGAAAATCGTGCTTACTTACGATCGTTTATCTCAGGAACGCAGCATTGGATGTAAATTAAATTTGGCATCCTTAACACTAGTATATCATTCAATATCAGCAATAAATCTCATTGATATTTATGAGGTGGTTTTTAATATTTCGTTGTTTGAATATAAGCTTACCGGAAAAACACTTCCAAAAAGTGTCTAAACAAAAATTGAAATATCTTGGGAATCCATCATTGGATATAATATAAATTCTACAGACTGATCACTAGTATATCGTGCAATATCAGAAATAAATTACATCCATATTGATACGGTGGTTTTTGAGATATCGTGATTTTATTTTGTTTTTGAGATATAATTATTATAAATATAAGCATATTTTGTTTAATAAACCCGAGAATCATGCTTACTTAAGATCCATTATCTCAAAAGCGCAACATTGGATATGAATTAAATTTGGCATGCTTAATACTTCTATATCGTTCAATATCAGCAATAAATTTCATTGATATTTATAAGGTGGTTTTTAATATTTCGTTGTTTGAATATAAGCTAACCGGAAAAACACTTCCAAAAAGTGTCTAAACAAAAATTGAAATATCTTGGGAATCCATCATTGGATATAATTTAAATTGTACATACTGATCACTAGTATATCGTGCAATATCAGAAATAAATTACATCCATATTGATACGGTGGTTTTTGAGATATCGTGATTTTATTTTGTTTTTGAGATATAACTATTTTAAATATAAGCATATTTTGCTTAATAAACTCGAGAATCGTGCTTACTTAAAGATCGTTTATCTCAAGAACGCAACATTGGATGTAAATTAAATTTGGCATGCTTATCACTGGTATATCATTCAATATCAGCAATACATTTTATTGATATTTATACGGTGGTTTTTAGTGTTTCGTTGATTGAATATAAGCCCGAGCTAATGCGGCAAAACAGTGCAATTTGCACGAACTAAATAGTTTGGTGCCGTGACCAGGATCCAAGTACACCACTTGACCGGATCATCTTCGTTAAACGTAAAAACTTAAAACAAACAAAAACCATTTAAAACTAATATTATTTTTTCCTCCTACAGGGTGAGTCGAGAGGTACAATCCACTCCTGGAGTTTGGTCCGTTCCTCCCGACTCACCCTGTATATGTAATCTTATTATTTCATCGTGCTATTTCACTGTGCCGTTGTCCAGTCGGGTGTCCGCATGCGCGGACTCATCTGTCCACCCGAGTGAGTGGCATTCCTCGGGTAGAGCTAATGGGTCCGTTTTTATCAGCGCCGCTCCCATGGCTCTCTCGCGGTTATGAATAAAGCCGATTCGGCTCACGCTCATGCACGCGTATTTAATATACATATTAAACCGCGGAATGGGCACACGTGGCGGGCGTTTTGCGGTCCCGCAATCGGCCGTAAATCAGGGGACGTTTACGGCCGGCCGTAATCGCTCCGAGTGACGTTAAATTGCTAGACAAATCGTCTGGCATGGCACGCCAAATTGGCTCATTATGCGCGCCCATTGTGTTTACCTAAGCGGCAAAAGTTCAGGAATAAGTCGGCAATATCCGTGTCTGCTTCTCGTTCTTATGTCGACGACGGTATTTGTCGTCTTCTGAGTTTCGTTGAAAGTTGATGACACTTGAAATCACTACGTAAAAGCCAGACTAATCAGAATATCACTAAAAATTTAGAATATTCAGGCAAAGAATTTAATTACTGACGAATCCCTCATTGAAAGGTACTTAAATTCCACATATCATATACTAGAATATCACTTAATATCAGCAATAAATTGCATTCATATCGATACGCTAGTTTTTGAAATATCACTATTTCAATGCGATACTAATCAGAATATCACTTTAATGACCCCAAAAAATGAATATTCAGACAAATAAATTGATATCTCAAGAATCACGCATTGAATAGTAATTAAATTGCACATATTATTTACTAGTATATCAGTAAATATCAGTAATAAATTGCATTAATATTGATACGCTAGTTTCTGAGATATCGTTATGTAAATCTGAGACTAACCAGTAAAACACTTAAATGACCCCAAATTTTCAATGTTGATACATCAATTTGAATATCTCAAGAATCACTCATTGAATATAAATTGAATTACAAATATCATATAATTGTATATCACTTAATTTCAGTAATAATTTGCATTCATATTGATACGCTGGTTTTTGATATATCACTATTTAAATACGAGACAATCAGAATATCTCTTCAATAACCCCAAATTTTTTGAAAATTCAGATACAAAATTTCATAACTCAAGAATCACTTATTGAATAGTAATTATATTGCACATGTTATATGCTAGTATATAAGTTAATATCAGTAATAAATTGCATTCATATTGATACGCTAGTTTCTGAGATATCATTATGCAAATCTGAGACTAACCAGTAAAGCACTTAAATGACCCCAAATTTTCAATATTGATACTGAAATTTGAATATTTCAAGAATCACTCATTGAATATTAATTGAATTACATATATAATATGTTTGTATATCACTTAATATCAGTAATAAATTACGTTCATATTGATACGGTGGTTTTTGAGATATCACTATTAAAATGCGAGACTAATTAGAATATATTTTAATGACCCCACAAGTTTTGAATATTCAGACAAAAAAATAAAATTTTAAGAATCGCTCATTGAATTGTAATTATATTACACATGTTATATACTAGTATATCAGTTAATATCAGTAATAAAGTACATTCATAATGATACGCTATTTTCTGAGATATCATTATGTAAAAAACTGAAATAACCCAAAATTTTCAAATGTATACAGAAATTTGAATATTTCTAAAATCACTCATTGAATATTACTTGTATTCCACATATCATATACCAGTATATTAGTTAATATCAATAATAACTTGAATTCGTATTGATGCGCTAGTTTCTGAGATATCATTATGGAAAACACTTAAATAACCCCAAATTTTCAAATTGATACAGAAATTTGAATATTTTAAAAATCATTCATTGAATATTAATTGAATTCCACGTATCATATACTACTATATCACTTAATAGCAGAAATAAATTGCATTCATATCGATACGCTGGTTTTTGAGATATCACTATTTAAATGCGAGATTAATTAGAAAATCACTTTAGTGACCTGATTTTTTTTTTAATATTTATACAAAAAATTAATATTTCAATACTCACTCATTGAATAATAATTATATTGCACGTGTTATATACTAGTATATCAGTTAATATCAGTAATAAATTGCATTCATATTGATAGGCTAGTTTCTGAGATATCATTATGCAAATCTGAGACTAACCAGTACAACACTTAAATGACTCCACATTTTCAATATTGGCACAAAAACTTGATTGAATATCTCAAGAATCACTCATTGAATATTAATTGAATTACACATAGCATATACCTGTACATCACTTAATATCAGTAATAATTTGTATTCATATTGATACGCTGGTTTTTGTAATATCACTATTTAAATACGACACTAATCAGAATATCTCTTCAATAACCCCAAATTTTTTGAAAATTCAGGTAAAAAATTTCATATCTCAAGAATCGCTTATTGAATAGTAATTATATTGCACATGTTATATACTAGTATATCAGTTAATATCAGTAATAAATTACATTCATATTGATACGCTGGTTTTTGATATATCACTATTTAAATGCGAGACTTATCAGAATATCTCTTCAATAACCCCAACATTTTTGAAAATTCAGATAAAAAAATTCATATCTCAAGAATCACTTATTGAATAGTAATTATATTGCACATGTTATATACTAGTATATCAGATAATATCAGTAATAAATTGCATTCATATTGATACGCTAGTTTCTGAGATATCATTATGTAAATCTGAGACTAACCAGTAAAACACTACCAAATTTTCAATATTGGTACAAAAATTTAAGTGAATATCTCAAGAATCACTCATTAAATATTAATTTAATTACACATAGCATATACTTGTACATCACTTAATATCAGTAATAAACTACATTCATATTGATACGCTGGTTTTTGATATATCGCTACTTAAATGCGAGACTAATCAGAATATCACTTCAGTGACCCCAAAAATTTTGAATATTCAGGCAAAAAAATAATATCTCAAAAATCACTTATTGAATAGTAATTAAATTGCACATATTATATACTAGTATATCAGTTAATATCAGTAATAAATTGCATTCATATTGATACGCTAGTTTGAGATATAATTATGCAAATCTGAGACTAACCAGTAAAACACTTAAATGACCCCAAATTTTCAATATTGGCACAAAAATTTGATTGAATATTTCACTTATTGAATAGTAATTAAATTGCACATGTTATATACTTCTATATCAATTAATATCAGTAATAAATTGCATTCATATTGAAACGCTAGTTTCTGAGATATCATTATATAAATCTGACACTAACCAGTAAAACACTTAAATGACCCCAAATTTTGGTACAAAAATTTGATTTAATATCTCAAGAATTACTCATTGAATATTAATTAAATTATACATATCATATACTTGTATATCACTTAATATCAGCAATAAATTGCATTCATATTGATACGCTGGTTTTTGAGATATCAGTATTTAAATGGTGAGACTAATCAGAATATCACTTTAATTACCCTACTTCAACAAAGTGAAAATTTAACATACGTATTCATTTGTTACTACATATTAGGAAATGCAAAGATAAGAATATACCCCGTCTCTAGTTTTTTTCAAAATTTTGTTCAATAAAAGTAAGTTATTACAAAAATAAAGTTTGAGGACCGCTAATTTGGCTGACAGGTTAGAACGCTTGCTTAGCATGCACGAAGACGTGGGTTCGAGCCCCAGTGGTCATTCAAGACCTGGGTTCGAGCCCCAGTGGTCATTCATGACCTGGGTTCGAGCCCCAGTGGTCATTCAAGACCTGGGTTCGAGCCCCAGTGGTCATTCAAGACCTGGGTTCGAGCCCCAGTGGTCATTCAAGACCTGGGTTCGAGCCCCAGTGGTCATGCAAGACCTGGGTTCGAGCCCCAGTACAGGTAGTACATTTGTACTGAGTGCCATTCGCCGTTGGGAGCTCATTAACGGCGCTCTAGAGATCGGGGGCGAATTTCTAGAGTAACAAGCCCTAACTCCAATACACACATTTAGACAAATCACACGGCAAAAGGACCCACGTTGATCGATAGCTAGTTAGGGATGATATCCCTAACAAATACAGTCACTACTACTAAAGTTTGAGGAACTGCCTGGTCGTATGTCAGTAAGGTTTACTTTTACTGGGGTTTATTGCTTTTCGTAAAGATTCTTCTGGACGCAACTGCACGAGTTGGGACTCGTGGTTGGGACACAACCACTCGAGATTGGGATCTCATTAATAGTACTTGTAGTTGGTAACTACCATTTGCATCCCTCGTTCTTGGGATCTCATTAACAGTACTTGTAGTGGGTAACTACCATTTGCATCCCTCGTTCTTGGGATCTCATTAACAGTACTTGTAGTGGGTAACTACCATTTGCATCCCTCGTTCCCGAAACAACTGAAGCAGGTGACGCCAGTTCTCCTGCGACAGAAACAAAAGCGTCGAAGACCAACTGTTTTGAAGAACAGAAGAAGACGAGAAGATGAAAAAAAAAAGCGCGCGCGCGGAGATGACGCGACGCTTTTTTCCCGTTCCTGCTCGTGCGCTTCGGGCTCTTTCTCCTCCGTCTCTCCGCGGAAATCTACCGTTGCCGGCCGATCGTGCCTCCCCGTCCGTCAATGGCGTAGCTGTAAATTTCATATTTTGCATATCTGATCTTGGTCCGCCGCTTGAGCCCGTCGGACGTTCTCCTCGCTCGCGATGACATTCCCCAAAAGCCGGACCAATCCGCGCCCGAAATCGCGAGCGAAGAGCGCGAAGAGGAGGAATGACCACCTCTTCAGGATGGGGCATCAAAGTTCCCACGAAATTGGCTGGTTTCGTCAAAAATTTGCGATTGAGGCGCATAAGTTGTCGCTTTTCCACCTCTTCAGGCTGGAACATAAGAGTGCCTACGATATTGGCTGGTTTCGTCGAAAATATCTGAGTAAGTCGCATAATTTGTGGGAAGCGACCCTCACGGTCCTAAAAATACCTGTTGCGAAATGTATATGCATGCATTGTCACAATGCATGTAATCTGTCAAACGCTTGTGATCTGTCATATGGATGTCATCTGTCATTTGAATGTCATCTGTCATATGGATGTCATCTGTCATATGAATGTCATCTGTCAAGTGGATGTCACCTGTCAAGTGGATGTCACCTGTCAAACCCGCACGTCATCTGTCAAGTCGACGTAATTTCTGTTGTGGTCCCTTCTTAATCTCGTTTGCTCGTTGTTGGAACTTGTTGCTTCCAAATTCTCTCTTCGATGAACGTTTCGTGTGGAGTTTCTCTCCGAAACCCGGCTTATTCCGTCGTCGTTAATCCACGGCGTGCACCGACGGATACCGTATCCCGGCCAGTGGAACAAGTTTAGAGCCTCCTAAGTATTTATGATTTAGTCCGCACTGTCTCTTTTAAAGGCCCGGAATAAATCATCGGGTTTTACAAGCGCTCGCCTCCCCTCCTCCCCTCCGCCGTGGAACACCGGAGGAACGCTCCGCGACGCCATTATGTAATTTAATTAAATCGTCCCCGTCCGAGTCCATTACGCGATGCCCCCCCACCCCCCTTCCCACAACCTTCTAGATCCCCGCGATAATTTATACGGTACTAATATTGATATATGATTAATATCTGCGGCCGGCCCCGGATTTTCGTAGATCTTAATCTCCGGATTAGCGGGGCCGGGCGTTGGGGGGCGGGCGGGTACTGCGAGGGTCGACGATGGGGCCTCTTTGGAATTTCGAGCTTTTAAGCCGAATTCTGCTATCCTGAGGTTAATTTGTTTTTGTATTTTCATCTGCCACCTTGCCCCCATGTACGCTCCCTCAATTCGATATCGTATTCTCAAGGATTAGGTCAGAAATTGTACCTCAAGGGGCGAGGATGGGACCTGTCTGGCGTTTCGAGATTTCCAGCCGAATTATGTTATCCTGAGGTTATTTTTTTTTGTAGCTTCATCTTCCTCCCATCGCCCATGTATGCTGACTCAATTTGATATCGCATTGTCAAGGATAAAGTCAGAAAATGTATCACAGAGATATCACTATTTAAATGTGAGAATATTTCAATAATCGCTTATTGACTATTAATTAAATTACACATATTATATACTAGTATATCAGTTAATATCAGTAATAAATCGCATTCATATTGATACGATAGTTTCTAACATATCATTATGTAAATATGGGACTAACTAATCAAATTTTCAAAAATTGAATTTTCAGGATTTTCAGTAATAGCTAATCTACACTTGTCAATTGAGAAAGTTACGTGTTTGATTTTCTCGCTTATTTAATCCTGAAACTTTGTCAAATTTTCAGGAGAATTAGTTTGAGGTGTACAGTACACGAATCTGATATCAAATTTGCAAAAATTCCCGATTTCATATCGCATTGTCAATGATTAATCAGAAAATGGAAAATGTACCGCGAGGGGCGACGATGGGGCCTATTTGGAATTTCGAGCTTTTAAGCCGAATTCTGCTATCCTGAGATTAATTTTTTTTTTGTACCTTCATCTTCCACCTTTCCTCCATATACTCCAACACAGTTTAACATCGCATTGTCATGGATTATGTCAGAAAATTGATTTGAAGAAGGGGCTGCGGAAAAGTTGGTTAACTTTTCTGTGTAAATTTTGCTATTATTCGCTTATAATTTCCCATGCACATCTGGCATCTCGCCGGAATGCGCAGTAAACTATCTGCCACACTTGCCGGGATATTTAGTGCCATCGCGGCCCGTAAAAACCGGCGACGTTTCCTCATTACGTGGCCGTGGCGCGATATTCGGGCCGTAAAAGCGCGCGCCGCAGTCCGAGCCTTAATGCGCGATAACTAAGGCTAAACGGCCGCGGCGACTTTTACTGCCCGGCTTATTTATTTATTTATTTGCGAGCGCACAATATCGAAGGCCGTTTCGCGCCTTAATTGTGTTTACGGCCCAATCAGCGGCCGTTCGGACAGAATTTTATTTTCAAGGTGCCCAAACGTATCATCTGACGCCCGATTTCAATACGTAAGCATACGTAAGCGGCTGACGCGCACGCAAGAGCTTAAATCAAGTCTGCACGGCGCTTTTTGGGTTCAGATTGTGCATTAAAGTTGCCAAAGCGATTTTCAGCAGTCTAAGTTATTAAAAAGGAAATCGCATCAGCGATATCAGACTTCATAGTTTTCTGAGGATCAGGAAAAAGCTTGGTTTATATCAGCTGCAACTAGTAATTTTTTAAGGTAAATCAAACACTTGATTGAAGTTTGTAGAATACAGTGAAGAAAATAGCGAACCTTCAACAAAGTGTTTGATTTACCTTAACTATCATGTTCACCTGTGTGGTATCCATCATATTTTCAACTCATTAACTAAATTATTCATTATCCTAACTTGATTTTGGCTTCTTAATTACCCTGAATTGTACCCCAGCTGCCAAGTGTCAAATAAACGTCAACTGCTTAGTGCACGTCATCTGACAAATAAATGTCATCTGATGAATGCATGTCAGCTGCAGAAGAGTACAATAGGGTAGGTAAGACAATAGGGGAACCAAATTCACTTACCTACGTACCTACCACCCTTACTTGGCACTTTTGACCTCACAACCCGTAAAATGAATGCTCATAAGCAACATCAGGGCAAATGATCGGTCCATCAGTTTCTGATTGCCCATTATATCATTAGAAATATTCATCATCGTTAATTATCAGAAGATAAGGGATTAGTATCATTCAATTTCAACTCAAGGCTGCTTTCTACTTTTGTTTTTTTTTTGTGGCAGATGACAGTTGACTGGTGACAGCTGACAGTTGAACACCTATTAGCTTTTGTTTTAGATAGGTTGAAGGCTGGTAGAATTCGATTGTCGACGATTGTACATACTACTCCACAAATCTTCACTTCGTGGTAATGTGGGTGTTATTGGAGATACGTACATTTAATTTTCACTTCCAATTTTGATGCCCCACAAACTTTTTTTTGTTCCCAAAAAAATTGAACGACCTCATTTGATTTACTGACCAACTGCTGCATTGTGGGAACGTTCCTCCCAACATTTATCGGCCGCTTAATTGTCAACCTCGTTTCCGAGGTTTTATTGTTCCGGAGCAGTTAATCGCGTGGTTCTTCTTCTTCCAAGGGGGCCCAGGGGGCCCCGGGGGGTGGGGGACAGGTGGCGGCCCGCCACTGCGCCGCGCGAGCGATCATAGACGTGTCGACGGGGGGGCCTTGCCCGGATCGCCTATATATCATTAAATAAAACCTGCCTCAACCATCAAACGCGAGAGATCATCATAATTTAATAGTTAAGTATTATGGACACCGATGTTCAATATAACAGGGCCCATTATGCTTGCCCCGGCGTGTATATATATATATATATATATATATATATATATATATATATATATATGTACTCCCGTTTCCCACACCCGCCACATTTAACGACCCTCACATTAAATTTCTATATATATGAACATAATAATAATGCCATAGTCTTTGCTTCGTTTTGGCTGCTCAATATTTTCAAATGAATCCCAAAATTGAAACAGGTAAAATTATACATCTTATACAACTTGCATAAAGATATTCACTAGCATGACACACGTACAATAGACAATGTGTATTCTAAAGAAAACAGACTCTTAGGCACACAATCAGGAATAACTTTCTATGCAATTAAATTCCTTAATGCGCTACCACAGAGTGTGCGGCAACTTGACGTAAAAACTTGCATAAAGATATTCACCAGCATGACACACTTACAATAGACATTGTGTATCCTAAAGAAAATAGACTGTTGCGCACACAAACACGATTCTTTAAGGCGCTACCACAGAGTGTGCGGCAACTTGACGTAAAAGGTTATAAATCTCAAGTGAAACTCACTCTATTGCTCGAATTATTCTATAAATGGAACGAGTTTGAAATATGTGTAGGGAAGCACTGGAACCAGCCAAACTAGATGATAGATTTTATTGTTTTATTGTTTGACGTTTGAATTGAAAAAGAGTCAAAATTGGTCTACAATTTTGGTGACATAAAATGTGAAATTGAGAAACAGTCAAAATTGGTCACTAAAATTGTAATTTACAAAACATGTGAATTGCCACCAAAATTGCAGCTTACAAAAAATGTGACAATTGATAAACAGTCAAAATTGGTCACCAACGTTTTGACTTTAAAAAAATGTGAGAATTCAGAAGCAGTTTTCAAAATTGTAGCTTAGTTGCGCCACTAAAGATAAAATTGTAACTTACAAATCATGTGAATGGTCACCAATATTGTACCTTACAAAAAATGTGAAATTGAGAAACAGTCAAAATTGGTCACCAAAATTGGACTTACAAAAAATGTGAAAATTGAGAGGCAGTCTTCAAAATTGTAGCTTAGACAAAAACTGTCAAAATTCGATTGTGCTATTTTTGGCAGTTTTTTTTTGGCTTGTTGCGCCAATAAAGTTAAAATTCTCAAAAATTCGTGTGCTTTGGAGACAAACGAGTGGCGGTTGGCGCGTGGTCGTAGATGTCGCTGCCCGCATAAATCAAATGAGCGCCGAAAACGGTTGAAAAATCGCCGCTCACTTTTCGCGCATAAATCATAATTAACGCGGCCATAATTCTTGCGGAATATTCGGAGAGATAAACAAACAAGGATGAAGTATGTGGCGAGGCACGGTCTGGGGGCCTCGTCTTCTGCGAATTACACAGTATATATATTATTGTTATTATTTTTGTGTCATAGTTTCCCAGCAATATTGCTGCTTTTAATGATAATCTTCTACTTCTAGAGATATCAGTATTTAAGAAATATTAGAGATACACACTAAAATTTAAATATCTCTAGAAACGTCCATTGGATACAAGTTTAACTAAACCAATATAACAGTAGTATATCATGCAATATCTGTAACAAATTATATTCATATTGATACGGTGGTTTTTGAGATATCGTTATTTAAATAGGGCCTTATTAGAGAAACATTTAAAATAGTGGATTATTAACGAAAATGGAAAATTTCTTGATTACCGCTCATTGCATATTAATTTAATTACATATATTGCATACCAGTATATCACTTAATATCAGTAATAAATTTCATACATATTGATACAGTATTTCTAGAGATAACAGCATTTATGTGTGAGAAAAATTAGAGATATACATTCAAATTTAAATATCTCTATAAATGCCCATTGGAAACAATTTTAATTAACCCAATATAATACTAGTATATAATGCAATATCTCTAATAAATTATATTCATATTGACACGGTGATTTTTGAGATATCGTTATTTAAATAGGGGCTTAATAGGAGAAACATTTAACATAGTGGATTATTAACAAAAATATAAATTTCTTTAGTATCGCTCATTGCATATTAATTTAATTACGTATATTCCATAACAATATATCACTTAATATCAGTAATAAATTTCATACATATTGATACACTAGTTCTAGAGATAACAGCATTTATGTGTGAGAAAAATTAGAGATATACATTCAAATTTAAATATCTCTAGAAACGCCCATTGGATACAATTTTAATTAAACCAATATATCACCGGTATATCATGCAATATCTCTCACAAATTATATTCATATTGATACGGTGGTTTTTGAGATATCGTTATTTAAATAGGAGGCTAATTGCAGAAACATTTAAAATAGTGGATAATTAACGAAAATTGAAATTTCTTGAGAATTGCTCATTGCATATTAATTTAATTAGATACATTGTATACCAGTATATCACTTAATATCAGTTATAAAGTTCATACATATTGATAGACTAGTTCTAGAGATAACAACGTTTATGTTTGAGAAACATTAGAGATATAAACTCAAATTTAAATATCTCTAAAAACGCGTATTGGATACAATTTTAATTAAACTAATATAACACTAGTATATCATTCAATATCTCTAACAAATTATATTCATATTGATACGGTGGTTTTTGAGATATCGTTATTTAAATAGGGGCTTATTAGAGAAACATTTAAAAAAGTGGACTATTTATGAAAATTGAATTTATTTTTAGTATCGCTCATTACATGTTAATTTAATTTCATACATTGCATACCACTATATTACTTAATATCAGTAATAAGTTACATACATATTGATACACTCGTTCTAGAGATAACAGCATTTATTTGTGAGGAAATAATGAGATACACACTCAAATGTAATTATCTTTAGAAATACCCATTGGATACAATTTTAATTAAACCAATATAACACTAGTATATTATGCAATATCTGTAACAAATGATATTCGTATTGATACGGTGGTTTTTGAGATATCGTTATTTAAATATAAGCCTAACTGGATAAACAATTAATATAGTGCCAAAATACTGGATTTTAAACAGAAAAACAAAATAATTTGAGTATCGCTCATTGCATATAAATTTTCTTGCACACATTATATACTAATATATCACTCAATATCAGCAATAAATTTCATTCATATTGATACGCTAATTCTAGAGATATCAGGATTTAAGTATCAGAAAAATGAAAGATATACTTAGATTCGTTATTAATATTGAATGTTTGTATTAAAATATAAATATCTCTAGAAACACGCATTGGATCTAAATGTAATTATAGCAATATAATACTAGTATATAATTTGATATCAGCAATAAATTGCATTCACATTGATACGCTACTTTTTGTAATATAGGTATTTAAGTATGACCAAAAAATGGAGATATATGTAAATGTTTGCACTAAAATTGAAATATCTCTAGAAACGCCCATTGGATACAAATTTTATGAAACCAATATAATACTAGTTATCATGCAATATCTGTAACAAATTATATTCATAGTGATACGGTGGTTTTTGAGATATCGTTATTTAAATACGAGCCTAACTGGAAAAACATTTAAAATTGTGCCAAAACTCACGATTTTAAACGAAAAACAAAATATTTTGATTATCGCTCATTGCATATAAATTTAATTGCACACATTATATACTAGTATATCACTTAATATCAGCAAATTTCATTCATATTGATACGCTAATTCTAGAGATATCAGGATTTAATTATGAGAAAAAATGAAAGATATACTTAGATTCGTTATTAATATTGGATGTTTGTTTTAAAATATAAACATCTCTAGAAACACACATTAGATCTAAATTTAATTATAGGAATATTATACCAGTATATCATTTAATATCAGCAATAAATTGCATTCATATTGATACGCTAGCTTTTGAGATATCGGTATTTAAGTATAACAAAAAAATAGAGACATATAACTGCACTAAAATTGAAATATCTGTAGAAACGCCTATTGGATACAAATTTAATTGAGTCAATAAAATAGTAGTATATCATGTAATATCTGTAACAAATTATATTAATATTGAATTGGTGGTTTTTGAGATATGGTTATTTAAATAGGGGCCTTATTGGAGAAGTACTTAAAATAGTCCCAAAATATTGAATTTCATATGAAAATGGAAATATCTAGAGAATCGCTCATTGCATATAAATTTAATTGCACACACTATATATTAGTATATCACTTAATATCAGCAATAAATTTCATTCATATTGATACGCTGGTTTTTGAGATATCGGTATTTAAGTATGACCAAAAAATGGAGATACATGTAAATGTTTGCACTAAAATTTAAATATCTCTAGAAACTCCTTTTAGATGCAAATTTAATTAAGCCAATGAAATACTAGTATATCATGTAATATCTGTAACAAATTATATTCATATTGATTCGGTGGTTTTTGAGATATCGTTATTTAAATTGGAGCCTTATTGGAGAAGTACTTAAAATAGTCCCAAAATATCGAATTTCACACGAAAATTGAAATATCTTGAGAATCGCTCATTGCATATTAATTTAATTGCACACACTATATACTAGTATATCACTTAATATCAGCAATAAATTTCATTCATATTGATACGCTATTTATAGAGATATCTGGATTTAAGTATGAGAAAAATGAAAAATATACTTAGATTCGTTATTAATATTTGATGTTTGTATTAAAATATAAACATCTCTAGAAAGACGCATTGGATCTAAATTTAATTATACCAATATAATACCAGTATATCATTTAATATCAGCATTAAATTGCATTCACATTGATACGCTAGTTTTTGTGATATCGGTATTTAAGTATGACCAAATAATGGAGATATATATAAATGTTTGCATTAAAATTTAAATATCTCTAGAAACGCCCATTGGATACAAATTTATTTATGCCAATAAAATATTAGTATATCATGCAATATCTGTAATAAATTATATTTATATTGATACGGTGGTTTTTGAGATTAAGTTATTTAAATAGGGGCCTTATTGGAAAAGTACTTAAAATAGTCCCAAAATATCGAATTTCGCACGAAAATGGAAATAACTTGAGAATCGCTCATTGCATATAAATTTAATTGCACACACTATATATTAGTATATCACTTAATATCAGTAATAAATTTCATTGGCATTGATACGCTAGTTCTTGAGATATCAGTATGAAAGTATGACTAAAATTAGAGATAGGCTTTTAAAATAAGATGTTTGTACTAAAATTTAAATATCTTTAGAAAAGTCAATTGGATACAAATTTGATTATACAAATTTATATTAAAGTATAACAAATAAGTAAGTAAATGCGATTAAGAATAGCAAAGATTCAAATCAAACTGTGAAGTAAAGTATATTAAATGTAATGCACTAGCATAGTATATCATGGAATATCTGTAATAAATTATATTTATATTGATACATTGGTTTTTGAAGTTGACGAAATTTTGAAACCCAAGTGATCACTTGGGGTCTGTATTTCCATACACTGGTATAATTACGAAGAGTTTATTTGATGGATTAAACTGTATTTATCCGGGAGATATCTTATTGGTAAACTTGGAAAGATCGACTATAAGACATATTGCACTAGTGGGGTTGATTCTCGTGAGCTAAACGAATGTAAATAATATAAATAAAATACAGGCATAACCGAAATAATCGATTTTCCATAGCCCCATAAAACGGGCGAATTAAACCGCGTTAAGAGTAAACTTTACAGCCGATAAAGATGAGGCTAATATCCTGTAATCCCCGTTCGCTCGTACGTTTCGCTTTTGTTCGCCGGACGCAGATCTGGAATTTACGCGCGATATTCGTGAGCATTGTGCTCAATTGAATTCGTATCTCTGGCGATAATCGACACGCGAAGCGATCAAAACGGCTGTGTCAGCGGCGGGCCAGGAGGGGGGGGGGGACCTGATTGGAAGTAATGGCGCATTATTCGGTCGCGCAGAATAACCTCCGGTGACACCGTGAATTACCAGCCAACTTGTGCGTAAAGAACGGCCTTAACGTTGTTACACGTTTAAATCTTCGAAGAAAAATTATTGCGATGGCTGTATTTTTTGATGTAATAACAAAATAAACTAGTAGAAAACTAGGAAAATATTATTCGTCGAATCATAGAAGCAATATTTATATGCTTAACAAGGTGATAAAGTTGATTATTATTCATAAGAATGCGGATATTAGTGGCCGAGGCGATAGCCGAGGCACAGACCATATAACTAGCAGATAAACTTCTGTTGGATTATTAATTTGGGGCGGTCAATCTGATCTTATAAATGCGCGAATCTACTACAAGGAAATCTTGACTTTTTCGTTTGAATTTTATGCATAAGAATGTGGATATTAGTTGCCGAGGCGATAGCCGAGGCATAGATCATATATCTTGGGAGAAAAATAATTGCGACAGCAGTCATTTTTTTTTATGTGTTCAATAAACACAAATTAGTGGAAAACTGGGAAAATATTATTCGTCAAATCATAGAAGCAATAATTATTTGCTTAACAAGGTGATAAAGTTGATTATTATTCATAAGAATGCGGATATTAGTGGCCGAGGCGATAGCCGAGGCACAGACCATATAACTAGCAGAGAAACTTCTGTTGGATTATTAATTTGGAATGGTCAAACTGATCTTATAAATGCGAGGATCTACTACAAGGAAATCTTAACTCGTTTGAACTTTATGCATAAGAAAGTGCATATTTGTGGATAGTTGCCGAGGCGATAGCCGAGGCATATACCATAGATCTTGGGCGAAAAATAATTGGGACAACAGTCATTTTTTTATGTGTTCAATAAAAATAAACTAGTGTGGATGTGGATATTAGTGGCCGAGGCGACAGCCGAGGCACAGAGCATATAACTATCAGATACACTTTTGCTGAATTAATAATTGAGGTGATCAAACCGATGTTAGAAATACGTGTACGTAGTAGAAGAAAATGTGAGCCTTTCGTTAGAATTTTATGGATGAAAACGTATTTTTCCAGAATTTGAATCTAAAGGTACTGAACAGTTTGTGTTGTAGAGAAAGATATCATTCTTTATTGGGCTATGGGGTCTCGGTTTTTCTGACTCTTCCTATCCTCCTTACCATCACCCTCCTCACCCTCATGCTCATCCTCACCCTCATGCCCCTCCTCAGCCTCCTCAGCCACCTTCTCATCCTCATCCTCCTTCTCCTCCTCTTTGTATTAAACTACGTTTTCATTAGTATTGGGGGAAATACCTCAGCTGGGGTCGATAGCCAAGTGAAGATTGATTGTATTTTAGTTGGTTTTGATAATTTAGCACATTAATTAAATATTCCTTGCATGATTGCCAGATATGAATACTAGATTGCGCCTTCGCCAATAAATATTTCCGATATTTTCTGCGGCGTTATTTACGGCCGCCGCTCGTCCATACGAATTCCGCGGGGAATATTTCGGTTCTCGCACAGACGATTCCGTGATTAGTGCGGATCTTTGTGGCCGAAGGCCCATGAGAAATGGACGGAGCCCACGGAAACACCAAGGAATATACTGAAGAAGGAAAGGAATATACTAAAGGAATATACTAAAGGAATATACTAAAGGAATATACTAAAGGAAACACGGCCGCCTTTCTCTGGAAATAATTAAGCGGCGCGCACGCCGACACCGCCGATAAATATCGATCCGGATAATCGGCAGGCGATTAACATCGACGCCCGAAAACTGATTTACGGCCATTAGGGCCCAATTAAAACCGCACAGGCGCGATTAATAATCGCCTCACGGAATTCCGGATTGATCGCTCGCAAGTCGTTGTTGATGGACCTTTGATATCCGTGGACCAGACAACCCAAGGATTTTCCTGGTTTTGATTAGAATTTCGCAAAATTTTACGAGGTTTCTATACTAAATAAGTACAAAAATTGTGTAGGTTAATACAGAAAACACTTGGTAAGGTTTCACAAATTTTATAGAATTGCTCTACAATTGTTTCGGCACTGCTGCCACTCTCTAATAAACTGAATACAAATTCATATTGTGCAACTTAAATACTAAACGCGCTTTATTGATAATGGTGGTGGGAATGCTCGTTCATTCATTACACGGCTTTCCTGCTCACCTGCTCGTTAAAGATGTTCCCCGTAGCTTTCTTGATTTCGAGGATTTCCAATAGATAGATACCTAGGCCAATAGCAACACAAAATAAAACTTGCCGGTTTGATACAGGCCCTGCGAATTAATTTGTCGTTTTCATATTTTAATTCAGAATGTCCACGTATCCATTCATCGACGGAAGGTTTTACTTTCGGCGTTTTATACAAAAAAACTTATAAACACGTAATACACACAAGGCACAAGCACAGCGCACTGAATATTGAGGTAAAGATTGTACCAATAGATACCTGCTTGATTGCGCCTTGCTATTTGCGTTAAATTTCGACTTTCTCTTGTTTCTCGCTTCCATTAATCTCCTCGGCGCTCGTGACTGCATCCTTGCCATCGTCCTCTGGGTCCTGGTAGCGTCCAATTTGGATGATAGATGGCGGCCATTACGGTTTTATTAAAAATATGTGATTTCATTAGGCGGGCGGCTTCCCGCCGCCCGCGCGCCCCCTGTTGATGAGTAATCGCCGCACGAAGGTCCCGGATGGCCATTAGTGTTCAAATTCGAATAAATCGACGGCTTAAATCACGCCGATCGCAAGACGCGCATTCTCCTCTATGACAAATGCGCGGACAAACAGACGAATATTTCACGCCCCCCCTCCCCCATAGACCCGCCGGGGGCCCAGGGCTCGTCGTGAAACAATTTACAGCCGCCATAAACGGGGGCCCCGTCCTCCTCTTCCTCCGTCCCGAGCGTTTTTATGTGAGCCTCTCCAACAATGACCGGGGCTATGAAGATGTTTAAGGCTCCCGGTAGTAATGGCCCTGCCTCCCATTTAACCAAATTGGTGATTACGCATTGACGCTCCTAATTTATAACGCCGCAGTCCTGCCGGGGCACACGGAATTCCGTGTCTCCGAGGGGTTTTATTAATCCTCGCGAGGCTCGTCCTTCGCCCCGCATGAATTACCGCCGCGGATTAATCCCGCTCCCCACGGAAAACCAAATGCGAGAGCCGAAAATGAAGACAAATTAACTACACGGCCGCACATAAAACGGACTTTGCCCGGAATTAACATAAAAATCAGCGCCTTGTTTGACGCTGGCATACATGAACCTATACGTGTTCATTTAACTTGGAGATATTTCACGAAACGGAATAACTTAGTTACTCCTCGTAACCACCACACCCAACCAGTTTCCTCCAAATCAGTCGTTCGCAGCCGACTTCACCCCGTGCACAACATGCATATTGTGCACGGGGTGAAGTTGCAGTTAGCTTGAGCTTGGTGAAGAGGCTAGAAAAGCTCCCTGTAAAAATATCTAAAAAAACTTTGTCAAATATTCAGTAGAATTAGTTTCAGGTATCTGTACACGAATCTAATATCAAATTTGCAAATTATAAATTTTCAAAAATTTCATTAAAAACTAATCCATACTTGTCAATTGAGAAAGTTAAGTATTTGATTTTCTGCCTTATTTAATACTGAAACTTTGTCAAAATTTCAGTAGAATAAGTTTCAGGTGTACTGTACACGAATCTAATATCAAATTTGCAAATAATAAATTTTCAGAAATTTCAGTAATTTCCATACTTGTCAATTGAAACAGTTAAGTGTTTGATTTTCTCCCTTATTTAATACTGAAACTTTCTCAAATTTTCAGTACAATTAGTTTCAGGTGTACTGTACACGAATCTAATATCAAATCTGCAAATAATAAATTTTCAAAGTCGAGAAACAAAGCGTCGATAAGTCCATGAGAGTTCCTAAATCCAGAGTTTTTCTGTTAGATTTAAATTTGCCTCTCTCATTGCCGATTCACAGCACGGACTCCGTTCAACGTATGCAAAGGCGTACGCGAGGCAATTTCCGATCGGTTTTCGCTGAAAACGGCAACCGCGGGAAGGTCGCCCTGGAAATTTACCCATTCATGCCGCGCCTTAAGAATCCTCACGTCCACCGTGCATCACTCTCTCACGCTGCAGCGTGTGACACCTTCAGCCACACAGAGGAAGAAATAATAACGACATTTCTCTCGCGATTCCGTCAATCGAACATGTCGCAAAGTAACGCAAAGTATAGTGTTTTCACTTGAAATTGAAAATGTACCTGCAATGAAGGTTTATTATTGCCGCCGGTGCATTGAGTCTGCAAGCACAGAGAAGTGCGTAGCACATGTGAGGTTTTTTTATGCCTACACCGTTAATACGGATTAAATCGTCGTCGCCCATCCGTACTCCATTTGGAGGATAATATGCTAACGAACGCACGGATCTGTGCAGAGAACTGATTTACGCTCGGCTTCCCCATCTAACGAGTGAGTTCTAGGTGAGGCCTACCGTTTATATGAAGGCCTACAGTTTAGATAAAGGCCCAAGGTCTAGTTAGAGATCTAATTAGTGGTCTAGGGTTCTCCATTGTATGGCGTGCTGCGAAGAGGCTCTGGACTCTGTTCTCTTCCCGTCATAAAATTCCGTTCGCACAATGGACCGCAATAAACACCCTTCGTAAGTAGATTTTCAATTTCAAGTAAAAACACTATAACAAATAACGCAAGTATTCGAAAGATTGGCAAGATCCTGAAATGGGGTTAGATATGTGCAAAGGGAGAAACACCTATAAGCAGATTTCTATGTGAGATGTTTATAAAAACCTGAATTAAATAGTTTGTCGTTTAATCCCTTTAAGGGCGAACTTAGACCTGAATTTTGGAGTCGCCTGGGATCCTGGAAACTCCAGATTTCTATGTCAGAAGCTTACAAAAACTCGTGAACCTTAGAAACATCTGAATTAGGTAGATTTTAGTTTAATCCCCTTAAGGGCAGGCTTAAACCTGGATTATGAAGTCGCCTGGGATCCTGGTAGCGCAATTTCATAGTGATATTGAATGATATACAAGCATATGATCTGAGCAATTACATAATCCAATGAGTAGTTCTCAAGATATTTCAATATTTATGTGAGACTAAGATATTACCTTAATTTACTGATACATCTGTGATGGTATCTCAAGAACTCGCGTATCAATTTATATGATATTTAGATGTTATAATAAGTGATATACTAGTGCATAATGAGTGCAATTAAATTAATATCCAGTGAGAGATTGTCGATAAATTACAATTTTTGTTAAAGACTACAACATTTTGAAGCTATTTTGAATGTATCTCCATTATTTATCATACATCAGTGATGATATCTCAAGAACTGACGTATCGATATTGATGAAATTTTACACTGATACTGAGTGATATACTAGGATATGGTATGAGCAATTACATAAATACCCAATGAGCAATACTTAAGATATTTGAATATTTATTTGAGACTACGATTTTACTCCAAATTGACTGATACATCAGTGATGGTATCTCAAGAACTGGCGTATTAATTTAAATGATATTTTGTACTAATACTAAGTGATATACTAGTACATAATAAGTTCAACGCAATTAATATCCAATGAACAATTGTTGAGATATTTCAATTTTTGTTAGAAACTACAGTAATTTGAGGCTATTTTAAGTGTATCTCCCACATTTAACATACATTACTGATAGTATCACAAGAACTGACGTATTAATGTTAATGCAATTTTTTACTGATATTAAGTGATATACTAGGACATGGTGTGGGCAATTAAATAAATATCCAATGAGCGGTTCTTAAGATATTCCAAGATTTATTTGAGACTACGATTTCACTCTAATTTTAATGTATACATAAGTGATGATACCTCATGAACTGTCGTATCAATTTAAATGACATTTTGTACTCATATTAAGTGATATACTACTACCTAATTAGTGCAGTTAAATTAATATACAATGCGCAATTGTTGAGATATTTCAATTTTTATTGGAGACTTCAGTAATTTGAGGCTATTTTAAGTGTATCTCTATTATTTATCATACATTAGTGACGATATCTCAAGAACTGACGTATCAATGTTGATGCAATTTTTTTCTGATATTGAGTTATATACTAGGACATGGTGTGGGCAACTACATAAAAATCCAATGAACAGTTTTTTAAATATTTGAATATTTATTTGAGACTACGATTTGACTCCAAATTCACTGATACATCAGTGATGATATCTCAAGAACTGTCGTATCAATTTAAATGATATTTTGTACTAATACTAACTGATATACTAGTACATAATCAGTTCAACGCAATTAATATCCAATGAGCAATTGTTGAGATATTTCAATTTTTGTTAGACACTACAATATTTTGAGGCGATTTTAATTGTATCTCCTACATTTATCATACATTAATGATAGTATCACAAGAACTAACGTATCAATATTGATGCAATTTCATACTGATATTGAATGATATACAAGCATATGATATGAGCAATTACATAATTATCCAATGAGTAGTTCTCAAGATATTTCAATATTTATTTGAGACTACGATTTGACTGCAAATTTACTGATACATCAGTGATGGTATCTCAATAACTGGCGTATCAATTTAAGCGATATTTTGTACTAATACTAACTGATATACTAGTTCAAAATAAGTTCAACGCAATTAATGTCCAATAAGCAATTGTTGAGATATTTCAATTTTTGTTAGAAACTACAATATTTTGAAGCGATTTTAAGTGTATCTCCCACATTTATCATACATTAATGATAGCATCACAAGAACTAACGTATCAATGTTGATGCAATTTCATACTGATATTGAATGATATACAGGCATATGATATGAGCAATTACATAAATATCCAATGAGTAGTTCTCAAGATATTTCAATATTTAATTGAGACTACGATTTTACTCCAAATTCATTGATACATCAGTGATGGTATCTCAAAAACTGGCGTATCAATTTTAATGATATTTTGTACTAATACTAACTGATATACTAGTACATAATCAGTTCAACGCAATTAATATCCAATGAGCAATTGTTGAGATATTTCAATTTTTGTTAGACACTACAATATTTTGAGGCGATTTTAATTGTATCTCCTACATTTATCATACATTAATGATAGTATCACAAGAACTAACGTATCAATATTGATGCAATTTCATACTGATATTGAATGATATACAAGCATATGATATGAGCAATTACATAAATATCCAATGAGTAGTTCTCAAGATATTTCAATATTTGTGTGAGACTAAGATTTTACCTTAATTTACTGATACATCAGTGATGGTATCTCATGAACTGGCGTATCAATTTATATGATATTTATATGTGATAATAAATGATATACTAGTGCATAATGAGTGCAATTAAATTAATATCCAATGAGCGATTGTCGAGAAATTTCAATTTTTGTTAAAGACTACAACATTTTGAGGCTATTTTGAATGTATCTCCATTATTTATCATACATCAGTGATGATATCTCAAGAACTGACGTATCAATTTTGATGCAATTTTGTACTGATATTGAGTGATATACTAGGATATGGTGTGGGCAATTAAATAAATATCCAATGAGCGATTCTTAAGATATATCAATATTTATTTGAGACTACGATTTGACTCCAAATTCATTGATACATCAGTGATGGTATCTCAAGAACTGGTGTATCAATTTAAATGATATTTTGTACTAATTTTAAGTGATATACTAGTACATAATAAGTGCAATTAAATTAATATCCAATGCGCAATTGTTGAGATATTTCATTTTATGTTAGGCACTACAATATTTTGGGGCGATTTTAAGTGTATCTCCCACATTTATCATACACTAGTGATGATATCTCAAAAAGTGGCGTATCAATGTTGATGCCATTTTTTGCTGATACTAAGTGATATACTACGATATGATATGAGCAATTACATAAATATCCAATGATCAGCTATTATGATATTTCAATATTTGTTTGAGATTGCGATTTTACTCCAAATTCATTGATACATCAGTGATAGTATCTCAAGAACTGGCGTATCAATTTAAATGATATTATGTACTAATACTAAGTGATATACTAGTACATACTAACTTCAACGCAATTAATACCTAATGAGCAATTGTTGAGATATTTCAATTTTTGTTAGAAACTACAATATTTTGAGGCAATTTTTAGTGTATCTCCCACATTTATCATACACTAGTGATGGTATCTCAAAAAGTGGTGTATCAATATTGATGCCATTTTTTGCTGATACTAAGTGATATACTATGATATGATATAAGCAATTACATAATTATCCAATGAGTAGTTCTCAAGATATTTTGTGTGAGACTACGATTTTACCTTAATTTACTGATACAACAGTGAAGGTATCTCAAAAACTGGCGTATCAATTTAAATGACATTTTGTACTTATATTAAGTGATATACTACTACTTAATTAGTGCAGTTAAATTAATATCTAATGCGCAATTGTTCAGATATTAGAATATTTCTTTTAGACTACGATTTTGCTCTAATTTTACTGATACATTAGTGATGGTATCTCAAGAACTGGTGTATCAGTTTAAAATATTTTAAAGCTATAATCCTCTTGGCTAGTCTCACTATTTGCCTGATGGGTCTTGTGTCTTGTGGAGTAAACCGTCAGGTAACTACTCACATATTTATCAGTGGATGAAAAGACCGGCCCTACACTTATATAAACGCACAAAATATTTGTATCAGTATAAAAAATATTCAAGTCACACTGTAGTATTTAAACGCTCAAAAAAGCGGTTTTTGTTAAACGGTGATATAAAAAATATCTACCGGCTATCTGATATCTATTGAATTTACATCTGTTCCTGCGCCCTTTTCAAAACTGTCCGGGGCAAGATGAATGGGCCGCCCGATGTGTCTGGTTTCTATGAGGTGCCTACCTACGGGTTTCGGTTAAATCGGCGTTCTTCAGAGGTACACAAAAAAAATACACCAGAAGCGGGCCGTGTAAACATCTGCCTCCAGCGAGCGCACCTTGCCTCCACGTTTCCTCAACAACCGCTTATCATTTGTCGCACAAATTAGCTGATAACGTAAAAACGTAAAAAAATGTAAAAAGGTAAAACGTAAAAAGAAAGCTGTGCAAACAAGTGAATAAACGAAACAAACGACAGTTCGCTTGCGTTCGTCTTTTCTTTTTCGTCTTTCGGCGGCGAGCCGTTGTATCGGTTACGGTCGTGTGTCGCTTAATTACGACGTTGACTGATCGTTCCCATTAAGTTCATTGGTAGATTATTAATTATTTGGATAAACGGCGGGCCACTGGGCAGGTCTCGGGTGTCCCCGGTGGGACGGTGCCCACACTCCTCCGAAGCGAGAGACGACCTCTTCATTAGAGCGATGGGCAAGCCAAAATTTGCAGCAGAAGCTTATCGCTTTGCTTCTCTAGAAAATCATCGTGCAGTGCATAGTGCAATTACTGAGGTCAAATCGATCACAGGGTCAATATATATATTGGAATAACATATTTGTACTCATTTGGTAATGAAGTGAGTATTGTAATGGTGTTATTACAATACGCAATTAGGTTAAGTACTGCAAGATGGACTACCGCTTGCATAGTTTACGTGATTCAGTTTTCTATGGCTTATGGATCCATGGGGGCATCGTGGGGCCCCGAAAACGTCCGTACGTGGAGCGAGAGCGTGAGATGAACGAAGAGAGAAAGAGAGATATCGGAGCAGCGTCCCATAGGCCACACGGTTCGCGGAAATTTCGTCTTAACCCAGACAGGAATCCGAAACGGCCGAATGCGTCAGTTTTTGCGGCCGCGCGCTAAATCAGCGGACACAGGGCATACTAATCACCCCCCCCCCCCCCTCCCGGGGGCCCCGAGGAGACAAATGAATGCTGACAAATATTCGGGGGCCGGTTCCTGCGCGCTCATTTAGCGGACGCCGAAAACGCACCGAAACTGGGCGGGCAAAAAGCGCGCGTGCATGCATACCACAAGAAAAACAAAAGAAGAAGAAGAGGAAGAAGAAGTAGAAGTAGAACAGAGGTAGGGGAACTGAGTGTGTGCCGAATTTCTGCATTTATACTATTTTTCCTTCCACATTCTATCACTCCCGTCCCTATTTTCGCCTGTTTTTCTGAATATGATCTCTCTCTGCACATGTGCACCTCCCAAGGTTACCATGCCGGTGGCGAACTCGGCCTCCCCGTTATCTGACGATGTAGGTAGTCTAAAGTTTGAGTTGACGTTAGTGTATATACGTTTTTACCGAAATCATACAATTTTGCAAGCAGTCGTGTGAAAGTAATTCCGTTTTCGGGATTTTTTTGTTGCAAACTAGACAATTGCTCGTCGGATGGACGTCCCTCATCTGTCCGTCATCCATGGCCTGCGTGATCGACGTGGGCACCAATTAAAACGAGGCCCGGGACACGACGGCTCTCGTTATTGTTATTATCGTCGTCGCACGTTTGGGGGGAGGGGGGGATAAAAAATTGGATCGGTCACGGGACGGCGACCACACAGGGCAAAACGCCGATGATCGATGACCGTCCAATCAATTACGCAGAGTCCCGATTGCGATACGGCGCCATTATGATACATAACTTGAAGTGCTTTAATAATCCCACCCTTATCATTTTTAGTGCAAGTCAATGTCATAACAACAAGTTGTCGTTGCGCGAAGTATACATTTTTTTTTCCATATAAATGGATTCCCAAATATTGAGGTTCTTGTACAGGGTGTTACATCGTATCTGATGTAATAATGGCAGCAAAATTTGTTCGAACTGAAGAACTGATAGCAATGGTAGGTTTTGTCCTGCCCTCAATCGTTGGAGCTTTTTGCGTCCAGCGCCCACCTAGATTTTGCATAAACAGATTGCGCTGGCCCGCAGCGACCGCATCTGCGGCTATTAATATCGCTATTAGCACTGCGACCCGATCTAATGGGCTCTTTGTTTCTTAATTGAACCACGCCGTGTGCAATGCATAATGGAACTGTGCCGCAGAATTTGCTGCGGTCATTTTACGACACAGGCTTTCCGGTGACCGATGAGAAATGGTGATTTGCTGGAAAGTGTAACTGCCTAGAGATTACTGGGACGGGATGGGCCCTAAGGTGCAAGGATCTATAATGGGCGCTACATTGTAATTTCTTAGCGAAGACTAGATATTTGTATTAACCGGGTATATATGTTGGTACTGGCAAGCGAGTGGTGTGCCACAAGGATCTATAATGGGTGCTATATTGTAATTTCTTAGCAAAGACTAGATATTTGTATTAACCGGGTATATAGATTGGTACTGGCAAGTGAGTGGTGTGCCACAAGGATCCATAATGGGTGCTATATTGTAATTTTGCAAAGTTAGCTCGGCGCAGAGGAACCTCAAAGACATTCTAACAGTTAATTGCCCCTTGGTAATTGAACGGGGTGGGCCCGTCCCTGCGCTCCGGAGGAATCCTCGCCGGACCCAGCGATGCGACGCATCGGGCGAATTCTGTTTTTCGCCGCTAATTAGCGGGCATAAAGGCATTGTTTCGGCCGGTTCACATCCATTACACCGCCGCGGACGATCCGCGCGCGCTTCGGATGCGCGAGGGAAAAAAGGGGCCCATGTAGCCCCATGCGTCTCCCCGGGGAATGCGTGTCTCGGCATCATGTTAATGATAAACGTTTTTCAATCAAAATATCAACACGCAATATCCCATTGATATTATGCGCGAATTAAGCGGCCGATATTTCGAAACACTGACACGAATATAAATTCGCCCAGTTCTTGCGATCACCATGGCTCATTATGCTTGCATTTGCCCAAGCAAATATCTCAAAAATCACACATTGGATATCAATCCAATGTATTAGATCTACGACTAATATATCGCTTAATATCAGCAATAAATTGTGTGAACATTGATGCGCTAGATTTTGAGATATCATTAAATAAGACAAACTGAATGTTTAAGAATATCACCGAATAACACCGAAAAACACATGGTCATAGTAAAAAGCAGATATCTTAAGAATCACACATTGGATATTAACGAAATTAACTACATTAGATTCCTACATATCAGTCAATAGGAGTTCTTAATTGCATTGATATTGATAGGCTAATTTATAAGATACCACCAATAAAGTCACATCAATATTTTAAAGCAAATATCTCAAAAATTACACATTGAATATCAATCCAATTTATTAGATCGACGACTATTATATCGCTTAATATCAGTAATAAATTGTGTTAACATTGATGCACTAGATTTTGAGATATCACTAAATAAGGCAAACTGAATGTTTACGAATATCACCGAATAACACTGAAAAACACATGCTCATAATAAATAGCAGATATCTTAAAAATCACATATTGGATATTAACGAAATTAACTACATTAGATGCCTACATATCAGTCAATAGGAATTCTTAATTGCATTGATATTGATAGGCTAGTTTATAACATATCACCTATAACGTCACATCAATATTTTAAACCAAATATCTCAAAAATTACACATTGAATATCAATCAAATTTATTAGATCTACGACTAATATATCGCTTAATATCTGTAATAAATTATGTTAACATTGATGCGCTAGATTTTGAGATATCATTAAATAAGGCAAACTGAATGTTTAAGAATATCACCGAATAACACAGAAAAACACATGCTCATAGTAAATAGCAGATTTCTTAAGAATCACACATTGGATATTAACGAAATTAACTACATTAGATGCCTACATATCAGTCAATAGGAATTCTTAATTGCACTGATATTGACAGGCTAGTTTATAATATATCACCAATAAAGTCACATCAATATTTTAAACCAAATATCTCAAAAATTACACATTGGATATCAATCAAATTTATTAGATCAACGACTATTATATCGCTTAATATCAGTAATAAATTGTGTTAACATTGATGCACTAGATTTTGAGATATCACTAAATAAGGCAAACTAAATGTTTAAGAATATCACCGAATAACACTGAAAAACACAGGCTCATAGTAAATAGCGGATATCTTAAGAATCACACATTGGATATTAACGAAATTAACTACATTAGATGCCTACATATCAGTCAATAGGAATTCTTAATTGCAGTGATATTGACAGGCTAGTTTATAAGATATCACCAATAAAGTCATATCAATATTTTAAAGCAAATATCTCAAAAATTACACATTGGATATCAATCCAATCTATTAGATCAACGACTAATATATCGCTTAATATCAGTAATAAATTGTGTTCATATTGATGCGCTACATTTTGAGATATCACTAAATAACGGAAACTAAATGTTTAAGAATATCACCGAATAACACTGAAAAACACATGCTCATAGTAAATAGCAGATATCTTAAGAATCACACATTGGATATTAACGAAATTAACTACATTAGATACCTACATATCAGTCAATAGGAATTCTTAATTGCATTGATATTGATAAGCTAGTTTATAAGATATCACCAATAAAGGCACATCAATATTTTAAACAAAATATCTAAAAAATTACACATTGGATATCAATCCAATTTATTAGATCAACGACTAATATATCGCTTAATATCAGTATTAAATTGTGTTAATATTGATGCGCTAAATTTTAAGATATCACTAAATAAGGCAAACTGAATGTTTACGAATATCACCGAATAACACTGAAAAACACATGCTCATAATAAATAGCAGATATCTTAAAAATCACATATTGGATATTAACGAAATTAACTACATTAGATGCCTACATATCAGTCAATAGGAATTCTTAATTGCATTGATATTGATAGGCTAGTTTATAACATATCACCTATAACGTCACATCAATATTTTAAACCAAATATCTCAAAAATTACACATTGAATATCAATCAAATTTATTAGATCTACGACTAATATATCGCTTAATATCTGTAATAAATTATGTTAACATTGATGCGCTAGATTTTGAGATATCATTAAATAAGGCAAACTGAATGTTTAAGAATATCACCGAATAACACAGAAAAACACATGCTCATAGTAAATAGCAGATTTCTTAAGAATCACACATTGGATATTAACGAAATTAACTACATTAGATGCCTACATATCAGTCAATAGGAATTCTTAATTGCACTGATATTGACAGGCTAGTTTATAATATATCACCAATAAAGTCACATCAATATTTTAAACCAAATATCTCAAAAATTACACATTGGATATCAATCAAATTTATTAGATCAACGACTATTATATCGCTTAATATCAGTAATAAATTGTGTTAACATTGATGCACTAGATTTTGAGATATCACTAAATAAGGCAAACTAAATGTTTAAGAATATCACCGAATAACACTGAAAAACACAGGCTCATAGTAAATATCAGATATCTTAAGAATCACACATTGGGTATTAACGAATTTAACTACATTAGATGCCTACATTTCAGTCAATAGGAATTCTTAAATGCACTGATATTGATAGGCTAGTTTATAATATATCACCACAAGTCAGTCACATCAATATTTTAAACCAAATATCTCAAAAATCACACATTGGATATCAATCCAATTTATTAGATCAACGACTAATGTATCGCTTAATATCAGTAATAAATTGTGTTAACATTGATGCGCTAGATTTTGAGATATCATTAAATAAGGCAAACTGAATGTTTAAGAATATCACCGAATAACACTGAAAAACACATGCTCATAGTAAATAGCGGATATCTTAAGAATCACACATTGGATATTTACTAAATTAACTACATTAGATGCCTACATATCAGTCAATAGGAATTCTTAATTGCACTGATATTGATAGGCTAGTTTATAATATATCACCAATAAAGTCACATCAATATTTTAAACCATATATCTCAAAAATTACACATTGGATATCAATCAAATTTATTAGATCAACGACTAATATATCGCCTAATATCAGTAATAAATTGTGTTTATATTGATGCGCTAGATTTTAAGATATCACTAAATAAGGCAAACTGAATGTTTAAGAATATCACCGAATAACACTGAAAAACACATGCTCATAGTAAAAAGCAGATATCTTAAGAATCACACATTGGATATTAACGAAATTAACTACATTAAGATGCCTACATATCAGTCAATAGGAATTCTTAATTGCACTGATATTGATAGGCTAGTTTATAAGATATCACCAATAAAATCACATCAATATTTTAAACCAAATATCTCAAAAATAACACATTGGATATCAATCCAATTTATTAGATCAACGACTAATATATCGCCTAATATCAGTAATAAATTGTGTTAATATTGGTGGGCTAGATTTTGAGATATCATTAAATAAGGCAAACTGAATGTTTAAGAATAGCACCGAATAACACTGAAAAACACATGCTCATAGTAAATAGCGGATATCTTAAGAATCACACATTGGATATTAACGAAATTAACTACATTAGATGCCTACATGTCAGTCAATAGGAATTCTTAATTGCACTGATATTGATAGGCTAGTTTATAATATATCACCAATAAAGTCATATCAATATTTTAAAACAAATATCTCAAAAATTACACATTGGATATCAATCCAATTTATTAGATCAACGACTAATATATCGCTTAATATCAGTAATAAATTGTGTTAACATTGATGCGCTAGATTTTGAGATATCATTAAATAAGGCAAACTGAATGTTTAAAACTATCACCGAATAACACTGAAAAACACACGCTCATAGTAAAAAGCAGATATCTTAAGAATCACACATTGGATATTAACGAAATTAACTACATTAGATGCCTACATATCAGTCAATAGGAATTCTTAATTGCATTGATATTGATAGGCTAGTTTTTAATATATCACCAATAAAGTCACATCAATATTTTAAACCAAATATCTCAAAAATTACACATTGGATATCAATCCAATTTATTAGATCAACGACTAATATATCGCTTAATATCAGTTATACATTGTGTTAACATTGATGCGCTAGATTTTGAGATATCACTAAATAACGGAAACTGAATGTTTAAGAATATCACTGAAAAACACTGAAAAACACAACTCATAGTAAAAAGCATATATCTTAAAAATCACACATTGGGTATTAACGAAATTAACTACATTATATGCCTACATATCAGTCAATAGGACTTCTTAATTGCATTGATATTGATAGGCTAGTTTATAATATATCACCAATAACGTCACATCAATATTTGAAACCAAATATCTCAAAAATTACACATTGAATATCAATCCAATTTATTAGATCAACGACTAATATATCGCCTAATATTAGTAATAAATTGTGTTAACATTGATGCGCTAGATTTTGAGATATCATTAAATAAGGCAAACTGAATTTTTAAGAATATCACCGAATAACACTGAAAACACATGCTCATAGTAAATAGCAGATATCTTAAGAATCACACATTGGATATTAACGAAATTAACAACATTAGATGTCTACATATCAGTCAATAGGAAATCTTAAATGCACTGATATTGATAGGCTAGTTTATAAAATATCACCAATAAAATCACATCAATATTTTAAAGCAAATATCTCAAAAATCACACATTGGATATCAATCCAATTTATTAGATCAACGACTAATGTATCGCTTAATATCAGTAATAAATTGTGTTAACATTGATGCGCTAGATTTTGAGATATCATTAAATAACGGAAACTGAATGTTTAAGAATATCACTGAATAACACTGAAAAACACATGCTCATAGTAAAAAGCAGATATCTTAAGAATCACGCATTGCATATTAACGAAATTAACTACATTAGATGCCTACATATCAGTCAATAGGAATTCTTAATTGCATTGATATTGATAGGCTAGTTTATAATATATCACCAATAAAGTCACATCAATATTTTAAACCATATATCTCAAAAATTACACATTGAATATCAATCCAATTTATTAGATCAACGACTAATATATCGCTTAATATCAGCAATTAATTGTGTTAACATTGATGCGCTAGATTTTGAGATATCATTAAATAAGGCATACTGAATGTTTAAGAATATCACCGAATAACACTGAAAAACACATGCTCATAGTAAAAACCAGATATCTTAAGAATCGCACATTGGATATTAACGAAATTAACTACATTAGATGCCTACATATCAGTCAATAGGACTTTTTAATTGCATTGATATTGATACGCTGGTTTATAAGATATCACCAATAAAGTCTTATCAATATTTAATAAATATTTTGAAGCAACTATCTTTTCTGCATTGACAAGTATGGGTTAATTGCTGAAGTTTCTGAAAATTTATTATTTGCAAATCTGCCGAGGTATCCTTCTGGGCTCGATGATAGGTCCTTCCTCGTCTTCCTCGTCCCCGTTTGGCGACGAGCGCCGTCAGGCATATTAATCGCCTGAACTTGACCGTAGCGCGCGGCAGACGGGTTTCGTTTCCTGTACGGCTAATTACCCCCGCGGATCCCCGCGGGGACCGGCACTCTGCACAGGGCCCCGCCGAATAATTAACGGAGGACGGCGGCAAAAAAGCGGCATCTCTGCGTAAGGAAGAGGCATTTGGGCCCTGGATGTTCGCGACTTTTTTCGCTCTCCCTCGCCGTTTTCGGCGTCCGCCGCTCTCTCTCCGCGGCGAATGCCCCGGCGCATTTCATTTGTTTCTGCTTATCATAATTAATTGGCGGCTCTTTCGCCGCCAGGGCCATTAAATCGCCGCCGGTAACAGGTGGCCGCCCGAGGAGTCGTAACTCACTGAAACGGCGAATTTCCCGAAAATCGACAGGCGGGAGGCTTTAATTAGCATATCTACGCGCTTAGGGACTATTAAATATTCATGGAAGCGCGTTTTTTTGCCATAAATTTTACGAATTTTCGTAACATAATTATCCATTAAAGTAATTTTTCATAATACAACTGATTTATTTATGCGGCGTGTCAACCTACGCCCGCCGCATACATAAAACACAAAAGTCTGTCTAAACAACTGGGCTAGCCCTCGCACAAGTACAAACGATGTGCGCACCAGCACAATATCAACGCAATTTGGGTCGAATGTATTCTTCATTAGGCGAAAGTGAAGACATTTACGTTTACTGCTCGCAATTATCAACTTTAACCGTTTGCCTTTTCGATTGTCTCTTGGCGGAGACGAGGGAAATAAATTAATTAGCCCTACAATGAGCCATAACTCAGCCTCATGGTCTGCGGTTGTGCTCGCAAGACAAAAGGAATTAATAGTTCGGCTATTACGTGTGTACACCTCTTGCGCTAATGCCGCCGTAAATCACGGGGGGCGACGCCCACGGCGACGAGCGATTGTTGTCTAGGCGACGCGCGGAGATGAGCAAACAAAAACAAAAACAGGACGCACCCGATGAATCTAGTTGTCCCAGATTTCGTTTGTTTCGCAACAGATTTTGTTTTGAAACAAAATGCAAAATCTTGGCTTGCTCGATTACATTTATAATAGCCAGGATACAAGTATCTGCAGGGATCTGCATGATTGTCCTGGATACTCGCAAAGTATGTGCAACCATCAGGAGGATTGCCATATACGGGGCTACGCCCCATAGAAAGATTTGAATATGTGCCGCTTGGTAGAGCACCCAGTTGTCAAAACGTAAAATCGATGATTTTCCGATCAAATCGACTAAAAAAAAAATCCGAAAAATCGCGATTTTTCGAGTTGCTCCAAATGACCTTAGAGGCACATGCCTAGACTAATTGGACCCTCCCGATTCCAATGAGCACACATTCAGCCTCCTAGCCCCAGCGGTTCTCGAGATATGCGCCCTCAAAGTTGGGAAACTTAAAAAAATAGCATAAAAGGGCTATTAAAATTAAACTTCTAAACGAACGGTCCAATCTCGATGCCGATAGTCTCATTCGATTCAGGGGACTCATACGGTTCATACCAGACCACACTTGATATACTTTGGAAGACGTTTTAATTTTCGAAATTTTCGAAAATGACGCGTTTTTTGCCATCTCGATGAAATTCCAATTCGAGAACGCCTCAACCGATTCGGACGAAATTTGGAGGGGTCATAGAGGGCCCAAATACAAGCACAATGAGCCATAGTGGGCCCCCTTGGGCCATCGCGTTTGTACAGGGTGGCCTTAAGAAGAGAGAAATATTTCTTTAAAAAACGTACTTTTTTTTACGAAAAGCGAGATAACTCGGGGACTTGTGGGAGTACGAGAATGGACGAGTGCTCAAAATATGCGCCACATATGGGGCTAAGTCCCCATAAAAAGATTTGAAAATGTGCCGCCTTATAGAGCACCCAGCAGGGAAAACGTAAAACGGATGATTTTCCGATCAAATCGACTAAAAAAAAAATCCGAAAAATCGCGATTTTTCGAGTTGCTCCAAATGACCTTAGAGGCACATGCCTAGACTAATTGGACCCTCCCGATTCCAATGAGCACACATTCAGCCTCCTAGCCCCAGCGGTTCTCGAGATATGCGCCCTCAAAGTTGGGAAACTTAAAAAAATAGCATAAAAGGGCTATTAAAATTAAACTTCTAAACGAACGGTCCAATCTCGATGCCGATAGTCTCATTCGATTCAGGGGACTCATACGGTTCATACCAGACCACACTTGATATACTTTGGAAGACGTTTTAATTTTCGAAATTTTCGAAAATGACGCGTTTTTTGCCATCTCGATGAAATTCCAATTCGAGAACGCCTCAACCGATTCGGACGAAATTTGGAGGGGTCATAGAGGGCCCAAATACAAGCACAATGAGCCATAGTGGGCCCCCTTGGGCCATCGCGTTTGTACAGGGTGGCCTTAAGAAGAGAGAAATATTTCTTTAAAAAACGTACTTTTTTTACGAAAAGCGAGAGATAGAGATAACTCGGGGACTTGTGGTAGTACGAGAATGGACGAGTGCTCAAAATATGCGCCACATATGGGGCTAAGTCCCCATAAAAAGATTTGAAAATGTGCCGCCTTATGAGTCACCCAGCACCCAGCAGGGAAAACGTAAAATCGATGATTTTCCGATCAAATCGACTAAAAAAAAAATCCGAAAAATCGCGAATTTTCGAGTTGTTCCAAATGACCTTAGAGGCACATGCCTAGACTAATTGGACCCTCCCGATTCCAATGAGCACACATTCAGCCTCCTAGCCCCAGCGGTTCTCGAGATATGCGCCCCCAAAGTTGGGAAACTTAAAAAAATAGCATAAAAGGGCTATTAAAATTAAACTTCTAAACGAACGGTCCAATCTCGATGCCGATAGTCTCATTCCATTCAGGGGACTCATACGGTTCATACCAGACCACACTTGATATACTTTGGAAGACGTTTTAATTTTCGAAATTTTCGAAAATGACGCGTTTTTTGCCATCTCGATGAAATTCCATTTCGAGAACGACTCAACCGATTCGGACGTAATTTGGAGGGGTCATAGAGGGCCCAAATACAAGCACAATGAGCCATAGTGGGCCCCCTTGGGCCATCGCGTTTGTACAGGGTGGCCTTAAGAAGAGAGAAATATTTCTTTAAAAAACGTACTTTTTTTACGAAAAGCGAAATAACTCGGGGACTTGTGGGAGTACGAGAATGGACGAGTGCTCAAAATATGCGCCACATATGGGGCTAAGTCCCCATAAAAAGATTTGAAAGTGTGCCGCTTGGCAGAGCGCCCAGCAGGGAAAACGTAAAATGGATGATTTTCCGATCAAATCAACTAAAAAAAAAATCCGAAAAATCGCGATTTTTCGAGTTGCTCCAAATGACCTTAGAGGCACATGCCTAGACTAATTGGACCCTCCCGATTCCAATGAGCACACATTCAGCCTCCTAGCCCCAGCGGTTCTCGAGATATGCGCCCTCAAAGTTGGGAAACTTAAAAAAATAGCATAAAAGGGCTATTAAAATTAAACTTCTAAACGAACGGTCCAATCTCGATGCCGATAGTCTCATTCGATTCAGGGGACTCATACGGTTCATACCAGACCACACTTGATATACTTTGGAAGACGTTTTAATTTTCGAAATTTTCGAAAATGACGCGTTTTTTGCCATCTCGATGAAATTCCAATTCGAGAACGCCTCAACCGATTCGGACGAAATTTGGAGGGGTCATAGAGGGCCCAAATACAAGCACAATGAGCCATAGTGGGCCCCCTTGGGCCATCGCGTTTGTACAGGGTGGCCTTAAGAAGAGAGAAATATTTCTTTAAAAAACGTACTTTTTTTACGAAAAGCGAGATAACTCGGGGACTTGTGGGAGTACGAGAATGGACGAGTGCTCAAAATATGCGCCACATATGGGGCTAAGTCCCCATAAAAAGATTTGAAAATGTGCCGCCTTATAGAGCACCCAGCAGGGAAAACGTAAAACGGATGATTTTCCGATCAAATCGACTAAAAAAAAAATCCGAAAAATCGCGATTTTTCGAGTTGCTCCAAATGACCTTAGAGGCACATGCCCAGACTAATTGGACCCTCCCGATTCCAATGAGCACACATTCAGCCTCCTAGCCCCAGCGGTTCTCGAGATATGCGCCCTCAAAGTTGGGAAACTTAAAAAAATAGCATAAAAGGGCTATTAAAATTAAACTTCTAAACGAACGGTCCAATCTCGATGCCGATAGTCTCATTCGATTCAGGGGACTCATACGGTTCATACCAGACCACACTTGATATACTTTGGAAGACGTTTTAATTTTCGAAATTTTCGAAAATGACGCGTTTTTTGCCATCTCGATGAAATTCCAATTCGAGAACGCCTCAACCGATTCGGACGAAATTTGGAGGGGTCATAGAGGGCCCGAATACAAGGACAATGAGCCACAGTGGGCCCCCTTGGGCCATCACGTTTGTACAGGATGGCCTTAAGAAGAGAGAAATATTTCTCAAAAAAACGTACTTTTTTCACGAAAAGCGAGATAACTCGGGGAGTTGTGGGAGTACGAGAATGGACGAGCGCTCAAAGTATGCCCCACATATGGGGCTAAGTCCCCATAAAAATATTTGAAAGTGTGCCGCTTGGTAGAGCGCCCAGCAGGGAAAACGTAAAATCGATGATTTTCCGATCAAATCGACTAAAAAAAAAATCCGAAAAATCGCGATTTTTCGAGTTGCTCCAAATGACCTTAGAGGCACATGCCCAGACTAATTGGACCCTCCTGATTCCAATGAGCACACATTCAGCCTCCTAGCCCCAGCGGTTCTCGAGATATCCGCCCTCAAAGTTGTGAAATTTAAAAAATAGCAAAATAGGGCTAATAAAATTAAACTTCTAAACGAATGGTCCAATCTCGATGCCGATAGCCTCATTCGATTCAGGAGAGTCATACGGTTCATACCAGACCACACTTGATATACTTTGGAAGACGTTTTAATTTTCGAAATTTTCGAAAATGACGCGTTTTTTGCCATCTCGATGAAATTCCATTTCGAGAACGACTCAACCGATTCGGACGAAATTTGGAGGGGTCATAGAGGGCCCTAATACAAGCACAATGAGCCACAGTGGGCCCCCTTAGGCGGTGGCGTTTGTACAGGGTGGCCTTAAGAAGAGAGAAATATTTCTCAAAAAAACGTACTTTAAAGTATCCGCCAAAAATATTTCCATGTCTATTAGAAATGTTCAGAGCAAGTGAAAATATTGTTTTCTAAAATACTTGCGATGGCTCACCAAGAGCCACCAACAACGAATGGTACCACCTGCTCTGCACTGTGGCAGCTTCTCAGCACAAATATGTAACTTGACAACCAAACTGGTGTAAATGTTATCCCGCATTTCGAACGTTGTTCTGGTATTCGTTCCCACCGACGAAATTCCAAGTGGCCACCGACCAAAAAAAAAAAGACGGACCAAAAAGCGCCCAACAAAAAGCAACAAACGTATATCTGTGACAGCGGCGATCTTTTTCGTGGGGAATAATTGAACGACCGCTGGCGGACGAAACATAGATTCCCAGCTACGTGCGTAGACGTCGGCTCTCTGTCATGTTGAAAAAATGGGGCACGTAAGAATAAGAACAGGTAAAAGTAAACACGCTGTTCCGGCGGCGTCTCGAGTCGCGCGCGGGCGGGGGGCCCAGGGGGGCCCTAATAGTGATTGATAGGCATAACGCTTCGGCCTCCCTTTGTCCGTCCAACTGATTCATCTCGGACTCCTCCGTCCTCGACGGAGAAATTTCTTTATTAGATTTCCAGCGGTGACGGGTGACGTACCTTGATGCCCCCCAACTCACCTCCAGGGAACCGAGCCAAGATCACCAAATCTTGATCCCCAAAATTTTATAAATGCTACAATTTTTACCTGATTTTGAGGTTTTGATGAAACTAAAGAAACTGGTATGAAACTTGGGACTCTTAATGACCTGGCTTTCCATCCTCTGGTAAAATTACGAATAGTTACCTGGCGGTTTGAGGTGCCCTCAAGTGGGGATGCAAGTACTTTTGAGGGAGGTTTAAAACCAAATACAACAATTCGCCAAAAGATAAACAGAAATCTCAATTGCCAAAATTTTACTTAGGGGCTATACTTGGCGCAAAACTTTTTAATCAAAAACTTTTAAAAGTTGTGGATAAGTTATCTGCCAGTTATATGTTAAACTCCCACTTATGAATTTGCTTGCTGGTACAACAATGAGAGGTAACAGAAGATAAACCACGCCGGCGAACGTCCTGACGCTACAAGATTTCTCTGCATGCGGCAGTCTCGCGCAATCAACTTCGCGATTTTTCGCGCCGAGGAAAACTTATGCGGACTCATTAGTCGCGTTTCCACGGTCATTAATTAAGATCGGAGCTGGGCAGGCCGCGTGCACACGCGAGCACGCCGCTGTCGATTACCAGGGCGGACGTTGGCGTTATTAATAGCAACAAGAACCAGAAGAAACGCAAAGTTTAAAAAGGATCAGCCAGGATTCGAATGTGAAGTCAAAGCTGTCCAGCTTTGCCAAGCATGGGACCTCCGGCTCGCTCCTCCGCAGAAATTGTACGCAGTAATTGATTGATTTTAGGCGACCCTTCACCCTTTTCAGTGCGACGCGCCGGGTGTTCCCCAAGGCTCAGCAATTGGACCTCTTTCACGAATTGGTCTAAATCTCGTCGTCCTGGACGTTTTTGGTCTGCGTTTTTTTCTCTCACGATTCCCCGCGTTCCAGGGCGTTTTGTAAAGCAGGCAGTCGATATCGCTTCCAATCAATTACGCGCTCGTGGCGCGATCGCATGCACGCGTCCGCCGCGGAGCAGGAAAAAATCCATCTTTCCCTATTAGAGGACTTTGATTGATTAGATCCCATCCGGGATTATTTCAATCACGCTCCGGACCGGCGGTGTCCGTGCCCCCGGGGGGCCCGGCGGGGGTGCAAGGGGGCGTCTGGGGCCCCGGCCGGGGCTGGACCGCACAAAATAACAACGCCGGAGCGCAACGGCGCAGAGACCGAGATAACGGATCGCCTGCCGGCGATCTTTTTGTTAATCTATGACGTTTCAATGCGGCGGAGGGCGTCCGTGGGGACGCATTAATTAAAACGCGCCGCACCGCGGTGATTAATGCGCCCTCAAATAGTCCGCTATCAGATCGGAAGATTTAGGGTATGGGATTGTTATTTTTTTTACAAGTTTTAATGGTGCTCAAAAAAATTCCTCCACCACCACAATATTACACACAAACATATTTTATTGTTATTAACCTAATTCTAACATACTTTATGTTATACATAAATATCACCAATATTGATTCGTTAGTTCATTAATTACCGCTGATCAAATATCAGTTACATAGGGCTAAACTCGCAATATTTCATCATAATAATTCAATGCTAATATCTCAATAATTAGTCATTGAAGTTTAACGTATTTTATAACATTGGGTTTCAATGATATGCTGTCTGCCTCAAATAAATATCATCAATATTGATACGCTAGTTCATTAATTATCGCTGATCAAATATCAGTTATAGAGAGCAAAATTCACAATATCTATTAAAATCACATTCTCGTAATAATATGTTAATATCTCAATAACTACTCATTGAAATCTAACCTATTTTATCACGTTAGGTTTGAAGGAAATGTTAACTGTCTCAAATAAATATCAGCAATATTGATACGCTAGTTCATTAATTAACACTGATCAAATATCAGTTACATTGAACTAAACTCGCAATATTGCATCATTATAATTAAATGCTAATATCTCAATAATTAGTCATTGAAGTTTAACGTATTTTATAACATTAGGTTGCAATGATATGCTGTCTGTCTCAAATAAATATCATCAATATTGATACGCTAGTTCATTAATTATCGCTGATCAAATATCAGTTGTAGAGAGCAAAATTCACAATATCTATTAAAATCACATTCTCGTAATAATATGTTAATATCTCAATAACTACTCATTGAAATCTAACCTATTTTATCACGTTAGGTTTCAATGAAATGTTATCTCGCTCAAATAAATATCAGCAATATTGATACGCTGGTTCATTAATTATCACTGATCAAATATCAGTTACATTGGACTAAACTCGCAATATTTCATCATAATAATTCAATGCTAATATCTCAATAATTAGTCATTGAAATTTAACGTATTTTATAACATTGGGTTTCAATGATATGCTGTCTGTCTCAAATAAATATCATCAATATTGATACGCCAGTTCATTAATTATCGCTGATCAAATAACAGTTATAGAGAGCAAAATTCACAATATCTATTAAAATCACATTCTCGTAATAATATGTTAATATCTCAATAACTACTCATTGAAATCTAACCTATTTTATCACGTTAGGTTTCAATGAAATGTTATCTCGCTCAAATAAATATCAGCAATATTGATACGCTGGTTCATTAATTATCACGGATCAAATATCAGTTACGTTGAACTAAACTCGCAATATTCCATCATTATAATTAAATGCTAATATCTCAATAATTAGTCATTGAAATTTAACCTATTTTATAACATTAGGTTTCAATGATATGCTGTCTACTTCATATAAATATCATCAATATTGATACGCTAGTTCATTAATTATAGCTGATCAAATATCAGTTGTAGTGAGCAAAACTCACAATATCTATTAAAATCTTATTCTCATAATATTATGTTATTACCTCAATAACTACTCATTGAAATCTAACCTATTTTATCACGTTAGGTTTCAATGAAATGTTAACTGTCTCAAATAAATATCAGTACTATTGATACGCTCGTTCATTAATTATCACTGATCAAATATCAGTTACATTGGACTAAACTCGCAATATTGCATCATTATAATTAAATGCTAATATCTCAATAATTAGTCATTGAAATTTAACCTATTTTATAACATTAGGTTGCAATGATATGCTGTCTGCCTCAAATAAATATAATCAATATTGATACGCTAGTTCATTTATTATCGCTGAAGAAATATCAGTTGTAGTGAGCAAAATTCACAATATCTATTAAAATCACATTCTCGTAATAATATGTTAATATCTCAATAACTACTCATTGAAATCTAACCTATTTTATCACGTTAGGTTTCAATGAAATGTTATCTCGCTCAAATAAATATCAGCAATATTGATACGCTGGTTCATTAATTATCACTGATCAAATATCAGTTACGTTGAACTAAACTCGCAATATTCCATCATTATAATTAAATGCTAATATCTCAATAATTAGTCATTTAAATTTAACGTATTTTATAACATTAGGTTTCAATGATATGCTGTCTATCGCAAATAAATATCATCAATATTGATACGCTAGTTCATTAATTATCGCTGATCAAATATCAGTTGTAGTGAGCAAAACTCACAATATCTATTAAAATATTATTCTCATAATATTATGTTATTACCTCAATAACTACTCATTGAAATCTAACCTATTTTATCACGTTAGGTTTCAATGAAATGTTATCTCGCTCAAATAAATATCAGCAATATTGATACGCTCGTTCATTAATTATTACTGATCAAATATCAGTTATATTGAACTAAACTCGCAATATTGCATCATTATAATAAAATGCTAATATCTCAATAATTAGTCATTGAAGTTTAACCTATTTTATAACATTAGGTTTCAATGATATGCTGTCTGTCTCAAATAAATATCATCAATATTGATACGCTCGTTCATTAATTATTGCTGATCAAATATCAGTTGTATTGAGCAAAATTCACAATATCTATTAAAATCACATTCTCGTAATAATATGTTAATATCTCAATAACTACTCATTGAAATCTAACCTATTTTATCACGTTAGGTTTCAATGAAATGTTACTTGTCTCAAATAAATATCAGCAATATTGATACGCTGGTTCATTAATTAACACTGATCAAATATCAGTTACATTGAACTAAACACGCAATATTTCATCATAATAATTAAATGCTAATATCTCAATAATTAGTCATTGAAATTTAACGTATTTTATAACATTAGGTTGCAATGATATGCTGTCTACCTCAAATAAATATAATCAATATTGATACGCTAGTTCATTAATTATCGCTGATCAAATAACAGTTATAGTGAGCAAAATTCACAATATCTATTAAAATCACATTCTCGTAATAATATGTTAATATCTCAATAACTACTCATTGAAATCTAACCTATTTTATTACGTTAGGTTTCAATGAAATGTTACTTGTCTCAAATAAATATCAGCAATATTGATACGTTCGTTCATTAATTATTACTGATCAAATATCAGTTACATAGGGCTAAGCTCGCAATATTGCATTATTATAATTAAATGCTAATATCTCAATAATTAGTTATTGAAGTTTAACCTATTTTATAACATTAGCTTTCAATGATATGCTGTCTGTCTCAAATAAATATCATCAATATTGATACGCTAGTTCATTAATTATCGCTGATCAAATATCAGTTGTAGTGAGCAAAACTCACAATATCTATTAAAATCTTATGCTCATAATATTATGTTATTACCTCAATAACTACTCATTGAAATCTAACCTATTTTATCACGTTAGGTTTCAATGAAATGTTATCTCGCTCAAATAAATATCAGCAATATTGATACGCTCGTTCATTAATTATTACTGATCAAATATCAGTTACATTGAACTAAACTCGCAATATTGCATCATTATAATTAAATGCTAATATCTCAATAATTAGTCATTGAAGTTTAACCTATTTTATAACATTAGGTTGCAATGATATGCTGTCTGCCTCAAATAAATATCATCAATATTGATACGCTAGTTCTTTAATTATCGCTGATCAAATATCAGTTGTAGTGAGCAAAACTCACAATATCTATTAAAATCTTATTCTCATAATATTATGTTATTACCTCAATAACTACTCATTGAAATCTAACCTATCTTATCACGTTAGGTTTCAATGAAATGTTATCTCGCTCAAATAAATATCAGCAATATTGATACGCTCGTTCATTAATTATTACTGATCAAATATCAGTTACATTGAACTAAACTCGAAATATTGGATCATTATAATTAAAAGCTAATATCTCAATAATTAGTCATTGAAATTTAACGTATTTTATAACATTAGGTTTCAATGATATGCTGTCTGTCTCAAATAAATATCATCAATATTGATACGCTAGTTCATTAATTATCGCTGATCAAATAACAGTTGTAGTGAGCAAAATTCACAATATCTATTAAAATCACATTCTCGTAATAATATGCTAATATCTCAATAACTACTCATTGAAATCTAACCTATTTTATCACGTTATGTTTCAATGAAATGTTATCTCGTTCAAATAAATATCAGCAATATTGATACGCTGGTTCATTAATAATCACTGATCAAATATCAGTTACATAGAACTAAACTCGCAGTATTGCATCATTATAATTAAATGCTAATATCTCAATAATTAGTCATTGAAGTTTAACCTATTTTATAACATTAGGTTGCAATGATATGCTGTCTGCCTCAAATAAATATCATCAATATTGATACGCTAGTTCTTTAATTATCGCTGATCAAATATCAGTTGTAGTGAGCAAAACTCACAATATCTATTAAAATCTTATTCTCATAATATTATGTTATTACCTCAATAACTACTCATTGAAATCTAACCTATTTTATCACGTTAGGTTTCAATGAAATGTTATCTCGCTCAAATAAATATCAGCAATATTGATACGCTCGTTCATTAATTATTACTGATCAAATATCAGTTACATTGAACTAAACTCGAAATATTGCATCATTATAATTAAAAGCTAATATCTCAATAATTAGTCATTGAAATTTAACGTATTTTATAACATTAGGTTTCAATGATATGCTGTCTGTCTCAAATAAATATCATCAATATTGATACGCTAGTTCATTAATTATCGCTGATCAAATAACAGTTGTAGTGAGCAAAATTCACAATATCTATTAAAATCACATTCTCGTAATAATATGCTAATATCTCAATAACTACTCATTGAAATCTAACCTATTTTATCACGTTATGTTTCAATGAAATGTTATCTCGTTCAAATAAATATCAGCAATATTGATACGCTGGTTCATTAATAATCACTGATCAAATATCAGTTACATTGAACTAAACTCGCAGTATTGCATCATTATAATTAAATGCTAATATCTCAATAATTACTCATTGAAATTTAACGTATTTTATAACATTAGGTTGCAATGATATGCTGTCTACCTCAAATAAATATCATCAATATTGATACGCTAGTTAATTAATTATCGCTGATCAAATATCAGTGATAGTGAGCAAAATTCACAATATCTATTAAAATCACATTCTCGTAATAATATGTTAATATCTCAATAACTACTCATTGAAATATAACCTATTTTATCACGTTAGGTTTCAATGAAATGTTAACTGTCTCAAATAAATATCAGTACTATTGATACGCTGGGTCATTAATTATCACTGATCAAATATCAGTTACATTGAACTAAACTCGCAATATTTCATCATAATAATTAAATGCTAATATCTCAATAATTAGGCATTGAAATTTAACCTATTTTATAACATTAGGTTTCAATGATATGCTGTCTACTTCAAATAAATATCATCAATATTGATACGCTAGTTCATTAATTATCGCTGATCAAATAACAGTTATAGTGAGCAAAATTCACAATATCTATTAAAATCACATTCTCGTAATAATATGTTAATATCTCAATAACTACTCATTGAAATCTAACCTATTTTATCACGTTAGGTTTCAATGAAATGTTATCTGTCTCAAATAAATATCACCAATATTGATACGCTGGTTCATTAATTATCACTGATCAAATATCAGTTACATTGGACTAAACTCGCAATATTGTATCATTATAATTTAATGCTAATATCTTAATAATTAGTCATTGAAATTTAACGTATTTTATAACATTAGGTTTCAATGATATGCTGTCTATCTCAAATAAATATCATCAATATTGATACGCTAGTTCATTAATTATCGCTGATCAAATAACAGTTATAGTGAGCAAAATTCACAATATCTATTAAAATCACATTCTCGTAATAATATGTTAATATCTCAATAACTACTCATTGAAATCTAACCTATTTTATCACGTTAGGTTTCAATGAAATATTATCTGTCTCAAATAAATATCACCAATATTGATACGCTGGTTCATTAATTATCACTGATCAAATATCAGTTACATTGGACTAAACTCGCAATATTGCATCATTATAATTTAATGCTAATATCTTAATAATTAGTCATTGAAATTTAACGTATTTTATAACATTAGGTTTCAATGATATGCTGTCTATCTCAAATAAATATCATCAATATTGATACGCTAGTTCATTAATTATCGCTGATCAAATATCAGATATAGTGATGTAAATTCGCAATATTGCATCATAATAAATTAATGCTAATATCTCAATTATCAGTCATTGAAATCTAACCTATTTTGGTGTATTAGGTTCTAATGAAATGTTGTTTATCTCATATAAATGTCATCAAAATTGATACGCTAGTTAATTAATTGTGACAGTTCAAATATCGACAATTTGCATATTTGCACCCTTCGATAACAACGTGGCGCAGTCGGTAGGATTTAAGGTTGTCGATTTTTCCGATTTCAAGAATGCTTGCCTATTTAACCGATCCATAAAATTATTTTACAGTATAACGGCTATACTTAATACTTTTTGTTTTACGTCGAATACTTTTTCAATTGTTTTTCAATTGTACTTTTGACGATAACTTCCTTTTGAAATCTCTTTTCGACGATCTATAGCCACTCCAATTTGGAACCTGCGAAAGTTAGCCAGTCCGCCCGTGGCCACCGCACGCCTGATTATCCTCTTCGGGCGTTTTCGCTTTTGTTCTTGCACGGCGGAGGGTGTCCGCAATAACTCCGCCGGATTTATCGTCGCAGGCCGCGCAACGAGGATTACTGTTACGTCGCGCGGGCCCCATAACAGCCAATAAAGTTGATTTACGGCCGGCTTTTAATTTACCATCGGCACGGCCCCATTCCGGATGGGAGCGCGTTTGCCCACATGTGCAGCCATCCGCGGATCGACGCGAGGAATTTCTCGGCTGACGCACCATTGACAGCGGTTCCGCGAGCTGCCAATTGCCCGTCAACTGCTGACAAACAAAAGAAGTCGAGGCAGCTGCCAGATGTTTGACAAAAGCCATTATGTCGATATATATATATATATATATATATATATATATATATATATATATATATATATTTAAAACAAAACACATTTTATTGTCTAATTTAACAAAAGACGGCGGTGCAGTTGTCAGATGTTTGACAAAAGCCAGCTATGTCAACTTATGTCAATATATGGATTTTAAATAGTAAGAGAATTCCCACGAGTTTCTCTAAAGAATCAAAAACCTTCAAACTTTCAGTTTATTATTCAGAATATTGGTTGAAGTTAGTCTTCAAACGAAGTAGAGGAGCTGGTCGTCCAAACTAGTTAACGATTGGCTCTTCAGTGCACTAAATAGGTTTATGAATAAATGCTTAAATACAAAAGGTGCCAGCCAATGAAGTGGCTTTCAGACGTCACACACACTATTGTTTTGACTTCCCTCCAGATGTCGCTGCAGGAAGCGGTCCCATCGTCATCTACGGGCTGAATTCGCGGTGACACTTAATTGCGCTACTTGAGAAATCGAGGGCGATCAGCCCATCAATAAGGGCCTGCCGAGGAGCGTCTGGATTCCAGGCTAATGGAAATTCCGCGGCCGCCCGCGATTATTCAGCGGCCCTGCTAATTGAGTTGGCGACGTGTCCATCCCTGGATGCACCGGCTTAATTAGGGCCCAGATGTGTTCATTAGGCGGGCGCTGATCGATCTGCGGCCGCATTTTCGACAGAAGCAAGGCGCACGAAAGGAGCGGACCCATGGCGGAACCCCGGGGCAACTTTTTGGCGCAAATGAGTCAAAAAATGGGAGAAACTTCTGCGTTTACCACAGACAGTCTCTGCTGCTCAAGCATGCAGACGGCTCGGCTTTCCCATAGTCCGGGAGCCCGGTCCGCGCCTCCAAACGAATGCACGCGTGTGGGGAGATTACGATACGCACATCAAAGGTATGCAAATGAGGCAGGTAAAGGATATCTTGCGTATCATATCAAATAGAGAATGTACGAACGACTGGAAAGCGAACGGGGAAAAAACAAACGCCGCTCACTTACTTCCGGGCCGGTGGACGCCAGGAACGAGACGTCGAGCTCTTCGAGAGACCCATGAAAGAGCCTTGGAGGGGCCCCGACGAACGGGAGCGCCCCGGCCGAGGAATGCCAGCGCACCGGTAATTAACCTCCTAATTATATTAATTGCGGGACGCTAATTGGCGCTCGCCGGGTCGTTAATTCGCATTTCTGGCAAGAACAATAACATTGGTGAATTCGGCGGTAATATTGCTTCAATTGTATGTGTATCATTTCAGTAATTTTTATGAAGACAGTGCGGATTTTTAAACTGCACGGCGAACTTTAGGACTGATAGTACGAATAGGACGCCCGCATTGGGAAAATTATGGTTTTATTTTATTTTGACCATTATCTATGGTCGAGCTATACGCCGTCACTTAATGGATAGTAACACAGAGAAGAAATTCTATAACTTTTGAAGATTTTATTTTATAAGAATTTTATGAAGAATTGGTTTGGCAATATTTTAATACATTTTTGGAATGTAAATTTCTAATAAATTTTGAACTATTTTTCACCCACGACTCGTTTTATTAAAATGAAAGGTAACAACCTCTTGGGATGTAGAACAACAAAATTAAGAGCTGTTTTCGACGGTCTGCCCCATTTGGGTTTTTGAGATATCGTGATTTGATTGTGTTTCTGAGATATCATTATTTTAAATATATAAATATTTTGCTTAATAAACATGCTTACTTAAGGTTGCTTATCTCAAGAACGCAACATTGGATATGAACTAAATTTGGCATGCTTAACACTAGTATATCATTCAATATCAGCAATAAATCTCATTGATATTTATAAGGTGGTTTTTAATATTTCGTTGTTTGAATATAAGCTAACCGGAATAACACTTCCAAAAAGTGTCTAAACAAAAATTGAAATATCTTGGGAATCCATCACTGGATATAATTTAAATTCTACAGACTGATCACTAGTATATCGTGCAATATCAGAAATAAATTACATCCATATTAATACGGTGGTTTTTGAGATATCGTGATTTTATTTTGTTTTTGAGATATAATTATTTTAAATATAAGCATATTTTGCTTAATAAACTCGAGAATCGTGCTTACTTAAGATCGTTTATCTCAAGAACCCAACATTGGATATAAATTAAATTTGGCAACCTTAACACTGGTATATCATTCAATATCAGCAATAAATCTCATTGATATTTATAAGGTGGTTTTTAATATTTCGTTGTTTGAATATAAGCTTACCGGAAAAACACTTCCAAAAAGTGTCTAAACAAAAATTGAAATATCTTGGGAATCCATCACTGGATATAATTTAAATTCTACAGACTGATCACTAGTGTATCGTGCAATATCAGAAATAAATTTCATCCATATTCATACGGTGGTTTTTGAGATATCGTGATTTTATTTTGTTTTTGAGATATAATTATTTTAAATATAAGCATATTTTGCTTAATAAAGTCGAGAATCGTGCTTACTTAAGATCGTTTATCTCAAGAACGCAACATTGGATGTAAATTAAATTTGGCAACCTTAACACTGGTATATCATTCAATATCAGCAATAAATCTCATTAATATTTATACGCTCGTTTGTAATATTTCGATGATTGAATATAAGCCTAATCAAAAACACTTCCAAAAAGCGTCTAAATTCTTAATTTGCCCTGCTAATAAGATCAAATGAACGTTTATTACTCCCGTGGATGCTACGAGAGGATACGTCTTCTGCGATTTTAATTGATTTTAGCCTCGCGCCAAATATTTATAAGCGCCCTGAATGTCCTTGAAACCAGTAGTTCATTATGGCCGGCTAATGTACACTTCGTTCGCGCATAATACAAGTGATTTGCACCAGAAAACGGGCTATAATTGATCAGTTTTGGCCCCAAACAGTTCCACAAAACGTCGTATAACCGTAACGTATGTAATTTTCACTCCTACTAAACGAATTTTCGCAATACGCGGTCATTCCTGCTGTTCACCTCAGATTCGTGGACTTTGCTCTCAACCAAGAACCTGCACCAAGTAATAACTTAGTAAATAATAGATCTTGCCCCAGAAATCTCTGCCCAATGCAGGATTATTATAATGTTGAGCCAGAACGTTCACTTTTGTAAGTACACGACAAGCACACTACAACAGGTGGTAACTCATCCGTAGTTTATGCCGCTAACTTTGTTGAACCTGAAACTGGGACTTCGACATGCACTACGCACCACAATTCTCCACAAAGTTGCCGCACCGTACTTCACGCAGCGGTGAAGTACACGCTTCTTAGTGTTCGTAGAAAAAATTGCGTAAAGCTTGCGGTTAGTTGTAATTGTAAGTTGTAATCGTGATGAAGTGCGATGCTATTACTTAGAAACCAAAGTTTAGATTTAAGTTTACATCACGTTATACCTTCTCGCCTGCGTGCTGTCATTTTGCACTTGAATGGTGATTTCTATTGCATGTGCCATGATAACTTTACACGAGGTGTTTGCACAAGCTGCGTCAAAGTGCAGTAGTTGAATGCACAAGAAAAAGGCGGCTTGTAAACAGCACTGGGGTTGTTTGTTTTTAAGTAACTAATAATGTTATCGTTTTCAGTGCGCTGTTATACATCTGCTTACTTCAAAACGTGTCCATTGCTGTGTTTGGCAGAATACGGATTGCAGGCATCGAAGAACAGTATGATTCAACGCAGTCTCGACTGGAACAAAGGTAGGATTTTACTATTACTTAATTTCATTGCAACGTGACGCTTTTCACTGGGTTTATTTGTGCATTGTTTTAACAATAAATGGATATATTTGTTACACTTTATGCATGCCAATATCCACCACAAAGTCACGAAGCTGCGCTGAAGCTTCATCCGAGTGCTCAGGTAAAACATCACTCCTCGTAAATCTTCCGGGAAGCTGTAATCATGGCGAGATGCGATGATATTACCTAGAAACCAAGCTCTGTAGGTTAAGCCCACATTACATTATGCCCTTGCCTGCATGAATCCAGTAATTTTGCACTGAAATCGTGCCTTCTGTTGCATTATAACTTTACTTGAGGTGTTCCCGCGTGATGCATTCAAGTAGCAATAGTCGAATATGCAAGAAAAAGGCTGCGTGTAAACAGCGCTTAGGTTGTTTTTTCCCGAAGTAACTAATCGCGTTACTGTTTTCAATGCAGTGTTATGAATCTGCTTGATTCAAAACTTGCCCATTGCACTACGGTTTAAGATGCTTGTAGTCATCGAGGAGCAGTACAGTTCAGTGCAGTCTTAACCTACAGAAAGGTAGATTTATCGTTGTCAACGGGACGCTTTTCCACTGGGTTTATGTGTTCATTGTCTTGTCATTTAATAAAGTCATTTACTGCACATTGTACATGCCAATTTAGTCATGACTATTGATAATTGTAACTCAATGATGCCAGTACTTATGCTTTAAGCAGTATGATCGTCATTGCACTTTTGTACTTGGACACTTTGGACACGCTCATCCTGGAGAGACTCCCTGCGGGGTTTAACGTGTCCGATTTCCTTGTATCTCCGTTTAAAGAGCCCTGGAGACTTTCAATAATATCGTCAATCATACTTATCGTGTACAAAGTGATTGATCGCTTGTAATTGATCAATGAGTCGTACTTCAATTGAAACCATCAATATAATTGATATTATTGACCGCCTCCGGGCTACTTAAGGCCCGTTCTCACTTGGTCTTGGAAATCCCAACGGTGACTTTTACGATATAATCGAAATCCTTTGGAGCCGACATGACTCTTTATTAATTTGGTGCTCACACATACCAATTACTTCTGCTTCCCCCATTCTCATACATGTTGCACTTTATATTTCAAAACCTGTTAGGAGCTAATTATTCATGCCCTTTTTAATACAGAGCTGGTTTTGAACTGTCTGTAAGTTAACCTAATAATCATGGGGAGAATTTATTCGGGAGTCTTTCTTCATTTGATACATTGAGTCAGTATTCAAACATGAGTGCTTCCAGGGCATTTTGCATCTCCTTATTAGGTTCTTTGTAGTTGGAATGCTAAATTAGAGCTTTTTTTTTTACTGTCACTGGGGGCATTTTCAAGTGCAAAAAGCGACAGTTTTTAATTTTTTGGCGACATCTGCCACATATTTATGTAACTGCTCACTGAAGTGCGGGTAAAAAAGATATCTGGAATTCCAGAAATCTTTTTAACCTACAAATAATAGAAACCTGTAATATTTATTTGTTTCTTTGTTCAATCGTACGTCAACAGATGTCTCTGGGGTGCTTTTTAGTTCATATTTTTTGTCGCCAGACGTCGCGTTGATCGCAATCTCAATGCAGCAAACAAATGCACATGAAAATTGTTTCTAAACAACACTTGAGATGTTTTTCTTGTAACTAACTAATCAAGTTATAGTTTTCATTGCGCTGTTATGGATGTGCTTCCTTTTTAAAACGTGCGTATTGATGTGTGTGGCGCATTACTGTTAAGGAGATTGCAGGCATCGAGGAACACTACGATATTTCAGGACAGTTTCTACGTTGATTAGGTTATACTGTGGGATGAATCTAAAATTAATAGCAGATATTTTAGGACTATGGGATGAATAATTCTTCATTTCTGCAGATATTTTAGGACTGTTTACACATCGATTTGGTTATACTGCGGGATGGATACTTGTTCATTTTCGCAGATATTTTAGGACGGTTTATACGTCGATTATATTATACTGTGGGATGAATAATTCTTTATTTCTGCAGATATTTTAGGACCGTTTACACATCGATTAGGTTATACTGCGGGATCAATAATTGTTCATTTCTGCAGATATTTTAGGACAGTTTGTACATAGATTATGTTATACTGTGGGATGAATAATTCTTTATTTCTGCAGATATTTTAGGACTGTTTACACATCGATTTGGTTATACTGTGGGATGGATAATTGTTCATTTTCGCAGATATTTTAGGACGGTTTTTACGTCGATTATATTATACTGTGTTATGAATAATTCTTTATTTCTGCAGATATTTTAGGACTGTTTACACATCGATTAGGTTATACTGCGGGATCAATAATTGTTCATTTCTGCAGATATTTTAGGACAGTTTGTACATAGATTATGTTATACTGTGGGATGAATAATTCTTCATTTCTGCAGATATTTTAGGACTGTTTACACATCGATTAGGTTATACTGCAGGATCAATAATTGTTCATTTCCGCAGATATTTTAGGACATTTGTACATTGATTATATTATACTGTGGGATGAATAATTCTTTATTTCTGCAGATATTTTAGGACTGTTTACACATCGATTAGGTTATACTGCGGGATCAATAATTGTTCATTTCTGCAGATATTTTAGGACGGTTTATACGTCGATTATATTATACTGTGAGATGAATAATTCTTCATTTCTGCAGATATTTTAGGACTGTTTACACATCGATTTGGTTATACTGCGGGATGGATAATTGTTCATTTCCGCAGATATTTTAGGACAGTTTGTACATTGATTATGTTATACTGTGGAATGAATAATTCTTCATTTCTGCAGATATTTTAGGACTGTTTACACATCGATTTGGTTATACTGCGGAATGGATAATTGTTCATTTCCGCAGATATTTTAGGACAGTTTGTACGTCGATTATGTTAAACTGTGCCATGAATAATTCTCCATTTCTGCAGATATTTTAGGACTGTTTACACATCGATTAGGTTATACTGCGGGATCAATAATTCTTCATTTCTGCAGATATTTAAGGACAGATTATATGTCGATTAGGTTATACTGCGGGATGAATAATTCTTCATTTCCGCAGATATTTTAGGACAGTTTATACGTCGATTGTATTATACTGCAGGACGAATAATTCTTCATATCCGCAGATATTTTAGGACGGTTTATACGTCGATTATATTATACTGTGGGATGGATAATTCTTCATTTCTGCACATATTTTAGGAAGGATTATACGTCGATTAGGTTATACTGTGGGATGAAAAAATTTTCATTTCCGCAGATATTTTAGGACGGTTTATACAGCGATTGGGTTATACTGCGGGATGAGTAATTCTTCATTTCCGCAGATATTTTAGGACGGTTTATACAGCGATTAGGTTATATTGCGGGATAAATAATTCTTCAATTCCGCAGATATTTTAGGATGGTTTCTACTTCAATTAGGTAATACTGTGGGATGAATAATTTTTCATTTCCACAAATTTTCCTTTGGTTAAGGTAAGTGTAAGAGCTGTCCGTAGATGATCATTTGATATTCGATATGAATATCTTATGATAAAGCTGCGCTGATGAGTCCTATAAGGACGAAACAGCTTACGTCCTTCCAGATTCTTCCCAAGTTAAAGAGCTTCAACTGCAATTCAGGTGAGCACTAGCCGTATGAAAATTTTCGATTCAAACTGAGTGGGCAGTATGATAGAGAAGTCTACATATTTTATAATTTTCGGATTTCGTACCAGGATCACAGAAGGTGCAAGAGATCTTTTATTCATATACTGACCACTCAATGCAAATAGAAAATTTTCGTCTACATAATTTATAATTTTCGGATTTTGTACCAGGATCACAGAAGGTGCATGAGATCTTTTATTCATATACTGCCCACTCAATGTAAATAGAAAATATTCGTCTACAATTTTATAATTTTCGGATTTCGTACCAGGATCACAGGAGGTCAAAGAGATCTTTTATGCATAGTGCCCACTCAATGTAAATCGAAAATATTCGTCTACATAATTTATAATTTTCAGATTTTGTACCAGGATCACAGAAGGTGCATGAGATCTTTTATTCATATACTGCCCACTCAATGCAAATAGAAAATATTCGTCTACAATTTTATAATTTTCGGATTTCGTACCAGGATCACAGGAGGCCAACGAGATCTTTTATGCATAGTGCCCACTCAATGTAAATCGAAAATATTCGTCTACATAATTTATAATTTTCGGATTTTGTACCAGGATCACAGAAGGTGCACGAGATCTTTTATTCATATACTGCCCACTCAATGCAAATAGAAAATATTCGTCTACAATTTTATAATTTTAGGATTTCGTACCAGGATCACAGGAGGTCAAAGAGATCTTTTATTCATAGTGCCCACTCAATGTAAATCGAAAATATTCGCGTACATAATCTCAATTTGCTCCTCGCAAACATCAATATACAGGGTGATCCAAAAACTTTTAAAATATTTTCGACTCACCCTGTATATATCAATTTGCTCCTCGCAAAAATCGATATACAGGGTGATCCAAAAACTTTTCAAAAAATTTCGACTCACCCTGTATATATCAAACTGCTCCTCGCAAAAATCGATATACAGGGTGATCCAAAAAGTGAAGAATTTTGCAGCCCACGAAAATCGATATATACAGGGTGGCCACAGCCCGAATACCCTCAAAATTTAGCCTCGCGCGCGCGCGCGCGTATATATAATGTAATATAAACATATAGTATATCTATATTGCTATAAATCCAGTAGGGGTCCTACGGACCCCTACTGGATTTATAGAAAAATTTCTACCGGTCGAGCTCCAGGAGAGAAGCTTAAACGCGCGTCACATGACGTGTGCGTGTGTGTGTGTGGGCGCACACACGGGCGTCGCGACGCCCGCCCGCCTGACGCCTGACGCGCGTTTTTTAGGCTTCTCACCTGGGCGGGGGGTGGGCACCTGCTAGGTACGTGGTACCTAGCAGGTGCATATTGCCCACCCCCCACATCTATACCCCTAGATACCCCCACCGATATTCTATTGTATACTATAGTATACAATATTATAGTAATCGCGAGGCAAATCGTCCCGTCTCACTTCCACTCGTTGGCCGGGTCTACTTACCTTGTCGCACTCACGGGCGCTTATCGCGAATCTGTAAGAAGAGATGATGATTCTTGTCGATGGATTTCCATGGCTCGATAGCGTAGCTCGCTGCAGCGATGGGGTGGCCCCCGATCGCTGCAGCGGACCGTGGGTTCAAATCCAGCCGGCCGAATAAAAATTGCGGCGGGTTGCGGACCGGCAGGGGTGCCGCCGGGGCTGCGATGGTGGCAGCGCCGGGGGGAGCGGCGGCAGGAAGCGGTGCAGGAGCGGGGGGTGCGGCAGGATTCGGTGGCGGGTGCCGCCGGGGCGCGATGGTGGCAGCGCCGTGGCTGCGATGGTGGCAGCGCCGGGGAGCGGCGGAAGGTAGCAGCGGGGGGCCCGGCAGGCAGGGACCCGGCGGCGGGATGCAGGATGGGGGGCAGCGGCCCAGAGCGAGGGGCGCGGCACCGATCCGGTGGAAACGCCGGTGGTGGGGAAGCAGCGGGAGCGGCGGAAGCGGGGGTAGCAGCGATGCGGTGGCGGAAAATTGGAAAAATTAGTGGGGATGAGATTCGGCAGCGAGGGAGGGTGGGGAGGAAGATATACGAAAAACAGGCAATCTTTTACAATTTTTTTTCAATCAAAATTTTTACAAGTCGAATATGTTTCTAGTGGAGGCGCCGGGTAAAGGGACTTGTAAAAATTTACCACCAAATGCCCGAAAATGTGGAATCTAGTGGAGGCGCCGGGTAAAGGGACTTGTAAAAATCTCCCTTTCTAGTATCCCTATTAAACTAGTGAAGGCACCGGGTAGAGGGACTTGGTCATTTAACGAGGGCCCGAAAGAAAACGCACACATATTAAGTTATACACTATTTATTTTATAAACACCTTTATTTACACAAGTTTTACTTTGTTTATTACATATAATTTATTCAGGTGTATTGCGTATCAAAGAACGTTAACATCGATTAAATTATGCTTAAGGTAATAAAGTATATAATTTGGTGTAGCGCGAATCAAACAACGTTAGTCGTAAAGTGTACGTTAGCCGACAGCATCACAGTCAAATGTCCGATGGAATTACGACAGATGCTTCACTGCAACTAACGTACACGTTACTGTTGTACGTTGTTTGATCCGCAATACTCCTAATCATATACTTTATTACCTTATGTATTATCTAATCGATGATGTACAGCCATGAGAATGTCTCGGTTCGTAAGACCGAACAGTCCGCTATCCTTGTCTCTTCAGTGCAGGACAAGACATACGTACAAGGACAGTGGACTGCTCACTCTTACGGAACTACAGGCACTCTCATGCTCACCCTTTGGCCTCGGGTACGATGCGAGCGGTGAGAGGCCGCGAATATTAAAGGGCTAGGAGCAGCGATGAGCGACAAGTGTAAAGCTTGAATTGTACCCAAGGCCTTACATACCATCCTAAAATACCCGTGGAAAGGAATTTTATTCAGTTCGGTACAATCTAGCCTCAAATACATATAAACGATCTTTATTTAGCTACAATATTTATAAGGGTGCGATTAAAGGGTATAATGTTTATTGCATTAAGATTTTATTGTGTTACAATCTTTATTTAGGGAAGATATTTATGGCACGACGATCTATCGATGTACTATATCCATCGATGGCCTCGGGTACGATGCAAGCGGTGAGAGGCCGCGAATATGAAAGGGCTAGGAGCAGCAGTGAGCAACAAGTGTAAAGCTTGAATTGTACCCAAGGCCTTACATACTGTCCTAAAATACCTGTGGAAATGAATTTTATTCAGTTCGGTACAACTTAGCCTTAAATACATATAAACGATCTTTATTTAGCTACAATGTTTATAAGGGTGCGATTAAAGGGTATAATGTTTATTGGATTAAAATTTAATTGGGACACAATCTTTATTTAGGCAAGGTATTTATGGCGCGACGATCTATCGATGGCCTCGGGTACGATGCAAGCGGTGGGAGGCCGCGAATATTAAAGGGCTAGGAGCAGCGATGAGCGACAAGTGTAAAGCTTGAATTGTACCCAAGGCCTTACATACCGTCCTAAAATACCCGTGGAAAGGAATTTTATTCAGTTCGGTACAATCTAGCCTCAAATACATATAAACGATCTTTATTTAGCTACAATATTTATAAGGGTGCGATTAAAGGGTATAATGTTTATTGGATTAAGATTTAATTAGGTTACAATCTTTATTTAGGCAAGATATTTATGGCGCGACGATCCATCGATGGCCTCGGGTACAATGCAAGCGATGAGCGGCCGTGAATATTAAAGGGGGCTAGGAGCAGCAGTGAGCGACAAGTGTAAAGCTTGAATTGTACCAAAGGCCTTACATACCGTCCTAAAATACCTGTGCAAATAAATTTTATTCAGTTCGGTACAACCTAGCCTTAAATACATATAAACGATCTTTATTTAGCTACAATGTTTATAAGGGTGCGATTAAAGGGTATAATGTTTATTGGATTAAAATTTAATTGGGACACAATCTTTATTTAGGCAAGGTATTTATGGCGCGACGATCTATCGATGGCCTCGGGTACGATGCAAGCGGTGGGAGGCCGCGAATATTAAAGGGCTAGGAGCAGCGGTGTAGTAGCAGCAGTTTTTCCAGCACGCGCATTCAAATTATGAACAAAACGCTTGTTTTGTCGGTCACTTGCGCCGCTTACTGCTTGAATCGTACCCTAAGCCTTACATGCCGTTCTAATATACTTGTGAAAATGAATTTTATTCAGTGCGGTACAACCTAACCTTAAATACACATAAATATTGTCGCTAAATAAAGATCGTTTATAAGTATACGATCTTTACTGGGTGACAACCCTTATTGCACCACCTTTATTCAGATACGATGTCTATTGGACAATCTTAAAGGCCGAATCATTGATTTATACACGACGCAACAATGCTATCGCTACGGGCATTTTCAACAGCGTTTAATGCACGTTGAAAATGCCTACAGCAATAGCATTGTCACAGCGTAGCATTGCCACGTAAGGAATCTATGAATCTGCCTTAACAAAACTACGATTTATATTCGGGTGCGAAAACCTAACCTAAACGATCTTTATTTGGCTAGAATATTTATGGGGTACGATTTTATATTTATTCGGTTACAACCTTTATTGCGCTGCTATCTTTATTTGGGTATGATGTTTATTGGACTACGATTTAATTGGGCTACAATTTCGATTCGGGTACGATATTTATAGCGTTACGTCTATATTCGGGTACGAACTTTATTGCGCTACGATCATTTTAGAGCAACGATATTTATTGAGCTAGGACCCCACATGGAGTCTTTCCGCATTTTATTTAATACAAATGCAAATCGTCACGGTAACTCAGTAGGTTGTACAGCCACGGACGATAAGAATGACGCGCTTGTCCGTCCGAGCAGTTTGCTATACTTGTCTGGTCCTGTACAGTAGGCACACGGGGTAGACAAGGATAGAAGATTGCTCGGACGGACGCACGGACGCGCCATTCTGAGAGTCCGTAGCTGTACACCCAAAAACTTCGCTTTTGCTTTATTGCACATTCGTGATCAATATGGACTACTGCACAAACTTCACAGGGTCGTATGTAGGTGGGACGTTTGCCCGCCAACATATGACCTATTGAAGTTTGTGTAGTTGACCGAATTGATAACGATTCTTCAATAAACCAAAAAGTTTGTTTTTGTACGTACGCAAGCGCAAGGCAGCGTCAGTATTCAGTATGGCAGGATTAATCGGAATCGCCTGGATTAGCGCAAGCAGCATCAGTTAAGGCTGGCGAATGTTGTCATCATTGCCAGGATTAACGCAAGCTCAAATCAGCATCGCCAGGATATCATCATAAGCTGGATTGCCACATAATCCTTTAGATACCGATACAAATACTATCATATGAATACTGTACTACGATTTCAAAAAACATTCTCATTCTTAATCTTGCAATTTAAAATTTAATCTGAATCTTCGCAATTTTATTGCAATATAAGTTATAAAACTTTTAATGATAAGCTAATTAATTCAATAAAAATATAATAAAAAGTGCTTTCAGTTTAACGTTGCATCCGATGCCGTAATTGAAATACGACGCCCAACCCTTCCCACCAGAAATCAGACGATATCACAAGCATACGAATCACAAGCGTACGAAACACCAGCACACAGAGACAAATCATAGAAATCAATGCACACACACCAAACTAGAAAAGAGCTAAAAGCGGCGGCCGCCTTTTTATCCCTATCTGACTATTTAGGCAAAATGATGCAACGTTAACGTTTTGGCACTTTCTACTATTGCTATAATGACCTGAATGATCATTTAATTGAAATGAAAATCAATCAGTAGATTAAGAATGTAATCAATTTTGAAACCGTTACCACCTTTAAACCTATACTATACTATACTATACTAATGGTTAAATGCTATAGCCAGTGGAGTAGTTAAATAGTAATGCAATATATTGAAACAAATCTTAAAATGCTGTTCAGGCTCTCTGCACTCTTCTCTTAAACACAAGTGAATCGCACTTACCAATAACTACTCCACCGATAATTCATAAATTACACAATTTATTTAAAAAATTGATTAAAAAAAAAATGGATAAAAAATTTGCTTGGGATTAAGAAAAAATAGATTTAAAATTAAATTTGATAAAAAATTGACTTGGCTTAAAAAAAAATCGGGCAAAAAATTGACTTGGGTAAAAAAAAATTGATTAAAAAAAAACTTTGAGGAATTCTAAACATTAGGACCGAATCTAAACCTCGAAATCCTTAAATCGTGATTCTCAAAGCGGTATTTTTGCCAATTCATATAATAATTATATATCTATGTATATATACTAGATGTATAATCACAATCTGGAATGAAATGAAAAATATTTCGACTAAATTCAAAATCGGAGCCAATAGCACTTGAAATCTATCCTCGGAGGCTCCGAGTGAAGTAAAGCATTATGGTTTTAACTAAATTCCGCGATACGTAACGAGAATATCTGTTATTCTGATACCAAATTGTGTGAAAGGAGGCTGTCCTGTGAGTGCCCGAGTAAAGCAAAGCAGTAACTTTTGCAACTTTTGCACTTTTTGAAATGTTGAATCCGTAACGAGAATATCTGCCTTCCCTGTGAACAACGGCACCTCTTTGCGATCGCTTCAGAAGGACTGGCAAATCATCATCTCTTCACCAGTAAAAACAGCCGAATCGATATCCCTTGAGACACCAGTCCGGTTAGATAGCTGGACAAGCCCCAGCTGGGCCCAAGTATTGGTTACGTTAGTGCGGTTGAAATGAACTGGTGGAGAGATGAATGATCTGAAGCACGGCACGGTACCCAATCATTTTAAACAATTATTTCTATCGGGGGCAGTCTCTGTACCTTTAGATTAGATAACTGAAGATAACAATTGGGTAGTTTGTACAAACTGCACAAGCATATTACTCGGAAACACAGAGAGGAACATTTACTTAAAGTACCTACGCAAATAATTTTAAAATCTGAACAAATAGCGCTTGGAGAATCTTAAAAAATATTTATATGTACCAAGTCACATTACGAATCAAATATTCAAACCTCAATAACCCTTGCAAAATACAATTGAATTCGTATTAAAAAGTAAGGTCAAACGATTGACTAAATGTGGAATTTAATAAGATTCAAGACTAGACAATTTTGAAATTGTCTGAAGCATGAAAAGTGATATGGTTGGACAACCATTAATCAAAATCGGATAAGCAAATTTGGAATCTTAAAATCACATCAGGGTTATTGACATTTGAATAAATAAAAATTATATTTGGGACGGGATAGGAATCAATTTTTTAAATATTATTGCGTCATCAAAACATTACTACTTACATGCATGCCCTCAAGTTACGCAACTATCGAGTTCTGTAAACTTTTAAATAACTTGAATTTTAAGTTAGTCGAATTTGTAAATTGCATAAGTACAACTTTATAAAAAAAAATAAAAATTTATGAACGAATATATAAACAAAGGGTGTGTTTGAGGTGTATGGTTATGAAGAGAAATGCAGTTTTCTGGCAATTTCCACCCTTAATACGTAAGTGCAAATTACAAAATTCGTTGGTTACGCAAGTTTGGGGATACCTACACTTAAAATTATTTAAATCTATTAATAAATTACTTATCCACAAAATCTAATTCATGTAATCAAGTATCTCTGTATTATGAATTATCTCTTATTATCTCTATATTATGAATTATATCTATATATAATTAGTTTGTGTGGATAAGTTTCGAGCTTCGACCAAGTAATAAACAAAGAATTGTCTATTTATCTATAACTAATTAATTATTATTGCATGGAAATTTCAAGAACACTTAATGCAATGTATGAATGTAATACTAAAATAGTTTATCACTTGGTTACAGCTAAACTATTTTCTAAAGTCTCCTCAGCGATGTTCTTGATCCGATGTCTTCCATCCAAAGTCATCTAGGTTCCCACGCTGTTCAAGATCCGAGTGGATCGTAATCAGAAGTTGAAGTAGTGTCATCATAGTCATCCACCTGCAGATATTCTGGTTCCAGCAAAGCCCATTAGCTAAAAATACAATAAATTTTAGATTGCGAAAATGTTAAGAATATAAATCCTTTCACTGCTAGTATCAAACAAATATTAATAAATCATACCAAGGTATTGTCTAAACCAGTGGTTCCCAAAGTGTGCGTCGGGGCACCCTGGAGAGCCGTCTTTCCAGGGGTGCCGCAGAATATTGCAAAAGGTTTATAATTAAGTTGAATAAACTAATAGAAAAATTAACCCGGGTATTTTGCAGACTGACATCATTTACGATGAGATGGCTTTCAATAATAGTAAATAACATATTTAAAAGATCCATTACAGTTAGTCATGATATAACTTAGAGAAGGTTTGGAAAAACCTTAGTTCAAAAAGGGCGCTGTGAGCGGAAAAAGTTTCGAAACCACTGGCCTAAACTATTTATACTATTTATAAATGAATAAATATCACTCAAATAGTAAAAGGATTTATAAATTTCTTTCGTTTAATGCAATATATCACTGAATGAAAATGTTATTCATAATGGACAAGTTTAAACCGGAATTCTTAAACAAAATAAATGCCGTGTTACTTTAAGTAAATTTTATGTGAATAAATATATTACAATTAATTCTAAATGCCGTAAACATATTGCATTAATGGATTAATTAATGATTTAATTAGCAGAAATAGCATAAATGGTTAATACTAACTACAAGTTATTTTATATTGTGAAACTTGAAGTAAATTTAAGATGTCATGACATAATAATTTTTCGTACATACAGACTGTTAAAGAAAGTGATGTCAACTTTAATGCTGGATACTATTAAATGACACTGTTCAAGCTGCAAATAGAATATGTTTTGCAGCGTTGCAGAAATGTTTTCTAGGATACAAGCAAATAATATAACCAGAATTTTTAAAATGTGATTTCTTGTCATAACTTTGTTGTTGGAAGAGTTGACACCGCTTTCTTGAATACTCTGTAACTTGCCGTCCAAAATTATAAATAATTAAAAAATATATTTGTAACATCCTCATTATTAGCCTTCTTTTGACCGATCTGCTTAAACATGTTTTCAACCAAGTCGTTGACAGCTCCTGTGTGATTGCAAATTTGAGGAAAATACAAATAATTTACCTTTTATATCCGAAGCTCTTTCTGGATAGAACTGCAACTTTCCATCTGGTAAGCTGTTGGTTAACATTGATGTACTTCAACTTCGGGAAGAAAGGGTCGAGTCCCGTCTACACTGCAATTACCAGTTCGGTGTCTAGTTCTTCGTAAGTTTGTTGCAATTCCATATGAAGAGCCCTAAAATAAAACAAACATATTAAAATTCTTGTCTTTTCAAATTGGTTTAGGTGTAAGACCTGCAAAATATCAAAATCCTAACTCAATTAGTAACTGAGCTATAGAAAACGGGAGGTGAAATGACGGACCCTGTATATATTGCATTAATACTAACAACAAGTTATGTAGTGTTGTGAATACTTGACGAAGATTTTAGCTATCATGAAATAATAACGTAAAATAAAATTATTTTTCCTATATAACTTGCCGTCCAAAATCACAAATGATTAAAAAAATATATTTGTAATATCATCATTATTAGACTTCTTGTGACCAATATGCATAAACACATTAATTGAACCAAGTCGGTTGACAGCTCCTATGTGCTTGCACATTTGAGGAAAATAACTTACCGTTTATATCTGCAGGTCTTTCGAGGATCCGACTGCAATTCTTCATCTGCCAAGATGCGGGTTCATTGATGTACTTCAACTTCGGCACGAAAGGGTGGAGTCCTGTCTGCATTGCAGCTACCAGCCAGTCCTGTGTCTTGTTCCTCCAAAGTTGGTGGCAATCAGAAGTTCTTCACTGTCATCTCGCAATTGCATGGATCATGAAAACAGAAAAGAGGTGTACAAAAAGTGAACAGTATGTACGAGGATTATTAAGAACTACCAAAACAACTAACTAATCAACATACACAACTTCAGATTTCTGTCCAATTTCATTTATGCGTGACCACAAGTACTGGTATGTCTGTAATTTACTAATTACGTTAGCAAAGTTACTTTTGCAACTTTTGCACTTTTGTGCCTTTTGCACTTTTTCAAAAATTGAATCCGTAACGAGAATATCTGCCTTCCTTGTGAACAACGGCACCTCTTTGCGATCGCTTCAGAAGGACTGGCAAATCATCATCTCTTCATCAGTAAAAACAGCCGAATCGATATCCCTTGAGACACCAGTCCGGTTAGATAGCTGGACAAGCCCCAGCTGGGCCCAAGTATTGGTTACGTTAGTGCGGTTGAAATGAACTAGTGGAGAGATGAATGATCTGAAGCACGGCACGGTACCCGATCATTTTAAACAATTATTTCTATCATGGTCTGTCTCTGTACCTTTAGATTAGATAACTGAAGATAACAATTGGGTAAAAACTACTGAGAAGCAGTAAAAAACTTAAGACATACAAGAATTTGTGGTTAACTAACTTATAGCTAAATACATATAAAACAAAAAAACATTTGAAGTGCGCTTTAACCCCAAGTTGACTAAAATGAATACATCCTATAACCTAATCTAGTATATCGAATACTGCACCCCCCATCTAAACTGTAAGTTCACTGTATTAACAATTGATAAGCGCGTGAATCTATGCTTAACAGGTGGCTAGTCTATTAAGCGACAAATTAAATTTAAACTTACAAGAACAATCAATCTCATTATTATACTGGCTCATATAATAACAAAACATCTAGTTTATATTGAATTAGTTGTCCAGCTTCTCTTTCTGTATAATTATTAACTCATTCAATCATTAAATTGAATAAATGAATGCAATTTAGAATTTTGAGAACCATCGGCACAGCAATTTAAAAATTGCTTTCCACGATTTAATTCCGTGTTAAATTGAACCAACACAGTTTTTTTTTTGACAAAAAATTTAATAATACATTCCAACACTTGGCTAGGGTGAAAGATATATTATTAAAACAAAAAACATGGAAAAATTAACACTCCACGAAAACTAATTGAAAAATTGAAACTTTGAATGCATAATAATGAATGCATTATATTTCTGTGCTTTGTTAATTGTTTATAATGTTTATTGATAAAGTAACACATGCAAGCTAGGTCTAATCAATAATGTGTTACTTACATTGATTTGGTAGATAATTAAAAGCGTCAATGACAATTCAATTTAAATGAATTTTTGGTTATTGAATATTTATTAGTCTATTAATTATTCGTAAAATTCATTTGTACTATTAATACAATTACAATATTTCGAATTACGAGTTCCTAATATGATTAACTGTGACACATTACTGCTTTGAAATATTGCAGTAAGACAAGTTTTGTTATACAAACTAAACAATTTAAAAAAGTAAAAAAATTATAAAAATATAACGCGTAATGACTGCGATTTATAAATTCTTGCACATATTAATTGAAATTTGAATAGATTATTGGCAATGAATTGGTTCATACAAATTGATCAACAACTTTTATTCCCACTATGGAAAATATTTTATCAATGAGAAATGCGTTTACATACATGTTACATAAACAAGATGAACTTGTTTCCTAGACGGGTCGAATATAATAAGCGCAGGAGTAAGCTAATATCAAATATAATATCAAAGACATGCGTCTAAGAAAATCCCACCCCATCAACCAATTTCATACGAAATTGTACCTACACCTATGATATCATTAAGATATCAGAACCTACAAACCAGCAACTGGTTCTATCATATATACATAACAACAAGCATACACACCAAGAAGTCTTCTGAAAGACAAATTAAGCAAGTAAATTGCTATAGTGTTAAACAACGCTAAAGTCGGCGGCCGCCTTTTTCCTAATTAACAATCAGTCTCAACATCAACACTCACACAATACCTAAAGTCTATTCGACATGTATCACGAATGTATAATCGCATTTCTCATTGTATTTATGACACCTAGTCATGTGGCAAGAATATGATTATTTAAAATAATTGCATTGTATAAGTTGCATTTGAAAATATGTCTAAAAACTAGATAATTTTTGAGGGGTAGTTTAACGTGGCAAGTTAAATCTACTTCCAATCTAAAATGGACTCTACTCTAAATGGATGTTTTTTAATATGAACCGACTAATAACCAATAAACCCAAAAACTTGACAATAAAACATTAATTTGGGCAAATTATTATGCAAGGCTGTGAGGTTCCGAGTGAAGCAAAGCAGTAACTTTTGCAACTTTTGCACTTTTTGAAATGTTGAATCCGTAACGAGAATATCTGCCTTCCCTGTGAACAACGGCACTTCTTTGCGATCGCTTCAGAAGGACTGGCAAATCATCATCTCTTCATCAGTAAAAACAGCCGAATCGATATCGGTGAAATGAACTAGTTCAGAGATGAATGATCTGAAGCACGGCACGGTACCCAATCATTTTAAACAATTATTTCTATCTTGGTCTGTCTCTGTACCTTTAGATTAGATAACTGAAGATAACAATTGGGTAGTACAAACTGCGCAAGCATATTACTCGGAAACAGAGAGGAGCATATGTATATATAAAATAATAACATACATGACAGAGGCGTCATATATTTAATGTGAATAACATTAATAAATGCAAGAATTGTATAATTTGGTTCTTTGTTATAATAATTAAAATGAAATAAACTTACAAACGAATTTTAATAACAACTAAATGATTAATAACTTGTGATTAAGGTTCACAATAGAACAAAATGTATGAATGTCAACAGTCAAGCAAGTTTGAAGCAAATAAAAATGAACTGTTGACTAAAACACATTAGTGCGAATACAAAATGTGCAATTATGTCGTTAACGCCAATAATAATCTTTATGTGAAATTATTTAATTGAAGTGTACAAAATAAACAAACAAATAAGCACAGATTAATAAAAAAATTAAAGTGAAACTGAGCGCCGAGTTCTGGCATTAAAAGGAGTAAATTTTTACATGTTGTCAGCGCAATCATTTGCGCTTTAAATGAAAGTTAAATTCATTAAATCGTAGATCATTATTTCTACAAGCTGGGTTTCAACCAGCAACGCCTGGAATTTAATCCAGCTTTATCCATCTTCATGATTGCAGAATTAACTTTAATAATCAATAAATTTCTGCATCGACAGCTCTCACAACTCTACTGTTTACTCAAAGAGTATTGAGTATTGATATTAATTGAAAGCAATGCGCAAAATTGAATGAAATAATACGTACGCAGAAAATTAATTCCCCAAACTGGATTCGCACCAGCTATCTCTAGATAACAAATCTAGTATTCTACCATCTTCATAGCCGAGAAATTAATTGAATGCCTTCTCAAAATTTCAATATATACTCGTAATTGATCAATAAAGTTTAAATTATGAAAATTTGATGAGGTTACGACTTTGTTCAAAAGTTGATCAATTGTTTAATAGTGACCTACAAAAATTGTGTGAAAGGAGGCTGTCCTGTGAGTGTCAGAGTAAAGCAAAGCAGTAACTTTTGCAACTTTTGCAACTTTTGCGCCTTTTGCACTTTTTTAAATGTTGAATCCGTAACGAGAATATCTGCCTTCCCTGTGAACAACGGCACCTCTTTGCGATCGCTTCAGAAGGACTGGCAAATCATCATCTCTTCACCAGTAAAAACAGCCGAATCGATATCCCTTGAGACACCAGTCCGGTTAGATAGCTGGACAAGCCCCAGCTGGGCCCAAGTATTGGTTACGTTAGTGCGGTTGAAATGAACTAGTGGAGAGATGAATGATCTGAAGCACGGCACGGTACCCGATCATTTTAAACAATTATTTCTATCATGGTCTGTCTCTGTACCTTTAGATTAGATAACTGAAGATAACAATTGGGTAGTTTGTACAAACTGCACAAGCATATTACTCGGACACACAGAGAGGAACATTTACTTAAAGTACCTACGCAAACTATCTTAAACACTATAGGCTATCCTCCAAGGCTCTGAGTGAAGCAAAACAGTATGTGTTCCAAGTAAAATACCTGATATGCGACCCAATTAAATTAATAATTATTTCTAATCGAGGTCCGTCTCTGTACCGTTAGATTAGATAAATTAAGAAATTGGGTGATTATTGGTGCAGAAAAAATGAAGCTCAGAGCTCAGAGGAATATTTACTTAAAGTACCTACGCAAATAATTTAAAACAAAACTGATCAGAAGTCTGATATGTGTATATTGTTTCATTTAAAAGCGCGCTTACTAATATGACTATAAAAGCAATTATTGTCCATTGAATTTGATTTGGACACTGGTAGATTTTTGAACCAACAATTAAAATATTGACGCTCCAAATGTTTCTAGTTATGAATAATGCTTGTAAATTGCAGAACAAAAATTATTGTATTGGTATAAATATTTACCAATAATTAGTAATTTGAGGCCAATTTCTTGGCTGCTGGATGAATGTTTCAAAGCAAACTTGGATACAATCAGTTGTCTTGGAGACAAAATATTACACGGCATTATTCATAACTAGTTGCGGTTATTAGAAATGAAAGTTCCTACCTTTAGAATCCCCTGGCAGTCTTGAAGATCGTTGCTGCGAAATTGGCTCCGATGACGATTTCTGCGGTGCCGGCAGTACTAGAAGGCTGCATATACTTTCGTCTCTCAATGATGTTCCAGTTACCAATTCAACGAAGCAATTATTCTTTCCTAAAACATAAACACCTATTAAAATAGTGAAATATTACAAGAATCGCTGATTTCAGAAACCGCCCAAATCCACTTTTGGTTATACGTATTTGAATTATACATAGAATGGCGCATAAAAGATGTAGTTCTTTTGATTGAGCGCAAAAAGAACCTTATTCTAATATTTAAAAGGTGTATTGGGCCCTCTGAAAATATCAACCGAGAGCAGACATAATCTTAGTTCGTGACTAATTAATATTTATTTAATTATTTCAAAACTAGATGTGTGACTTGAGCTGTTTCTGAAATATGTGTTTCAATGTGTATGCTAATAAATGTTACTTTGCTAAAATCTGATCAAGCATTAAAATTAGTATAAAGGCAGATGTAAGGCGAGCGATGCAACATTGTGGTAACCAGTCAAGTACAGGGGTGTGTTTGACTTTGAATCAATCTTAATAGAATACAAATATAATTCAAGTGTTTAGATTTCAACATTTATGAATGCACAATTAAAATTAACAACTATTGAAATATTGCCCCCGATTAAATTTAATTTGGATATAAATAAACAATAAAGGCAAGTAAAAAAATATCGACACACTAATTAATAGTTTTGAATAATGTTGGTTAATCGAAAACAAGTTATTTTTAATACAGAAAACTTGTGAAATACTAACATTATTCATAACTAGGTGATAAATAAAAAAATTCTTACCTTATAATTCCTCCGATGATTTGCAAAACTGTGAAGCGACGGTTGGTTGGGTGAAGTTACCATAGGAGATAATCGCTGTTCCTCGGCAGGTAAACAAATTCACATCAGTTCTGCGTTGCATTAACAGATGGTCCATTTACCAATTCAACGAAGGTATTTGTTCTGAAAAATTGAAAATTATATTAACAGTGAGACATGTTTGGTCGTTTTTAGGAAGCAAATTAAAATTAAAGTTGTAAAAATTTTGCAAGTACCTACTAATTTTAAATAAATTTATTAGCAATGCAAATTTTAAAAGTCTGCAAGTACACTTTGTGCAGACGTAAGGATGCGACCGTTGCAGTTATTTGTTAGTATCGATGGCTCAAAATATTTTGTACCACCGTTTCTTGCAAATTTATATGTTAACATAATTTGTACGTCTGTAACGCTAAGGCTGAAAAATATTTAGTCACATCAATTATGGTACATAACTGCGATGGGTTCTACAAAGTTAATCTGGTCTCACCTATAATTGGAAGATTCCAACAATTACCGTTTGTATGTGATCTTAGTAATCGCACACATGATAACTGGTGCAAGCCCGGCTCAATTTAGGAATCCGATTTTAATTGAATTAATAAATTATATACTGTTGCGGTCAGCGTACACACCACCAGAATTATTTTAACACCAATAATGCAAAATTCACTTCGACAAATCAGGTTTCTATGTTTCGTTTGAATATCAGATCGTAATTAATGTAACATTTCAAGACAACAGCAAAATTGATGGTAAACATTAATTTGTTATTAAAATGTTGCAAATTATTATTACTGTTATATTTAAATAACGGGCAGTTAAATAAATTTTCATGCGTTTCCGAATGTTGAATGCTGTATTGTTCGATACAACATTCAACATTCGGAAACGCATTCAGTGCATGTGCAGCCAATATCAACACAGTAATCAATAGTTTTGAATAATGTTGATTAATAAAGAACAAGTTATTTGTAATGCAAACACATTATTCACAACGAAACGTCATAAATATAAAAATTCCTACCTTATAATTCCTTCGACGATTTCTGTTCGGTGAAGTTACCATCGGAGACGATTTCTGTTCCTTGACGGTATAAACGTACTCACGTTTACCAAATTTCAACGGAGGTATTCGCTGGTCTGAAATGTTAAAAATTATTTTAACAGTGACATACGTTTGGTTGTTTTTTAGGAAGCATTTTTAAATTAAATTTGGAAAAATTTTGCAAGTAATGAGACTAATTTTAAATGAATTCTCAACAATGAAAGTTTTAAAAATCTGTATGAAAAATAAGAAATTATGTTGGATAAGTGGGTATTAATCATATTAATGTTTTTGTGATTTTGAGTGCAAATTTTTATAAACAATACAAATGTAATTTATTATTAAATACATTTTATTGCATTTGTAATGTTGCGCCATTGGGAGGCTTTATTTAATAGATTTATTTTAAGGAGTTTAACAATGATGTGAGGAATGTTTTCAAAGCAGATTGAAATAAGATGTATCACTTTTTTGCCTAGCTAAAGAGTCCATTGTGTAGCACAATGGGTTCGCTGTGGATAGGAAACATAGCGATTTCTCGAATATTCCGCGTTCATTTAATTAGATTTTAAGCCAATTTTGTGGTAATTAGAAAAGGTTTTCATGTAGGATGTGTGAAATTATGATAATTGGAAATGTGGAGTGATTTTATGCACCAAAAAAGTGCAGAAAACCACGCAAATTTCGCAAAAAAATCGATTGCTATTACCTAAACATCTTCCAGACGAATTCTTGTCTTCTGTGAAAATTTGGGGGCTCAATTGGGTGCGCGGGCGGCGTTTGGGGGGAGCGACTTCCAGTTTCCAGTGGATTTCGCAAGTCGGAATGTTGAAACACATCGCAGCAATCGTTCTGAAACAATAAATGATTAATTAGTAACTTCGTTAATTGATTTCGTTGTGAATAATTCACCTAGCAAGTGCGAGGTGTTTGTGCGTTGAAGATTCACAGGCGACTGCTCTGTTCTCTCAACGCCCCGCTTTCCGCTCGGGCGACTCTAAGGTCAGTTTTTTGGGAAGAGCCTTGGCCGGGCCGGGCGAGAGCACAATGCAGGCCAGCTGCCTGCAAGAACCCGTAAAATTGAATGTGGTAAAAAATGTAACACGTATAAAATGAAATATATACATTAATTAATAAACTTCGAAGAGACTCAAAATTGTGTTATATTTGCATATATTTTTAAGCAAATCGTTTGGAAAATTCACCTACATATAAAATGTTGCAGCACTAATACAGCAAAATATTCAAACTAGTGCCCCATCAGTATTATTATTTATATTTTACAATTATAACGTGAATATGGCCATGCTGGCAATATGGCCAATTGCATTTATCTCAGCAACTTATATTCTTAACTTAACTGGATTTTTTTTAAATTTAATTAATTCTTTTTGGTATATTCCATGCCTGATTTGTATACAGTATCCATGCATACAATTCTTCAGCAAATTTAAGAAAGATTATGATCTAAATAAGTGAAACAATCGAATATATAACTTTCTGATTTGACCTGCATGCATTATCAATTAATGAAATTTCTAATTTAATGAACAGATATCTGTTCACTATACCCGAAGCTGATTCTCATGAAAATTTGAGAAAGTTTCAGTATTAAATAAGTGAGAAAATAGACACTATAACTTTATGCAATGACAAGTATGAATTAGTCAATACTGAAATTTCTGAAAATTTATTTATTGCATATTAATTAACAGACATCTGTTCAGTATTCCTGAAGCTAATTCTCATGAAAATTTGAGAAAGTTTCAGTATTAAATAAGTGAGAAAATTGACACTATAACTTTATGCAAAGACAAGTATGAATTAGTCAATACTGAAATTTCTGAAAATTTATTTATTGCATATTAATTAACATATATCTGTTCAGTATTCCTGAAGCTAACTTTCATGAAAATTTGAGAAAGTTTCAGTATTAAATAAGTGAGAAAATTGACACTATAACTTTATGCAAAGACAAGTATGAATTAGTCAATACTGAAATTTCTGAAAATTTATTTATTGCATATTAATTAACATATATCTGTTCAGTATTCCTGAAGCTAACTTTCATGAAAATTTGAGAAAGTTTCAGTATTAAATAAGTGAGAAAATTGACACTATAACTTTATGCAATGACAAGTATGAATTAGTCAATACTGAAATTTCTGAAAATTTATTTATTGCATATTAATTAACATATATCTGTTCAGTATTCCTGAAGCTAACTTTCATGAAAATTTGAGAAAGTTTCAGTATTAAATAAGTGAGAAAATTGACACTATAACTTTATGCAATGACAAGTATGAATTAGTCAATACTGAAATTTCTGAAAATTGATTTATTGCATATTAATTAACATATATCTGTTCAGTATTCCTGAAGCTAACTTTCATGAAAATTTGAGAAAGTTTCAGTATTAAATAAGTGAGAAAATTGACACTATAACTTTATGCAATGACAAGTATGAATTAGTCAATACTGAAATTTCTGAAAATTTATTTATTGCATATTAATTAACAGATATCTGTTCAGTATTCCTGAAGCTAATTCTCATGAAAATTTGAGAAAGTTTCAATATTAAATAAGTGAGAAAATTGACACTATAACTTTATGCAATGACAAGTATGAATTAGTCAATACTGAAATTTCTGAAAATTGATTTATTGCATATTAATTAACATATATCTGTTCAGTATTCCTGAAGCTAACTTTCATGAAAATTTGAGAAAGTTTCAGTATTAAATAAGTGAGAAAATTGACACTATAACTTTATGCAATGAATAGTATGAATTAGTCAATACTGAAATTTCTGAAAATTTATTTATTGCATATTAATTAACATATATCTGTTCAGTATTCCTGAAGCTAACTTTCATGAAAATTTGAGAAAGTTTCAGTATTAAATAAGTGAGAAAATTGACACTATAACTTTATGCAAAGACAAGTATGAATTAGTCAATACTGAAATTTCTGAAAATTTATTTATTGCATATTAATTAACATATATCTGTTCAGTATTCCTGAAGCTAACTTTCATGAAAATTTGAGAAAGTTTCAGTATTAAATAAGTGAGAAAATTGACACTATAACTTTATGCAAAGACAAGTATGAATTAGTCAATACTGAAATTTCTGAAAATTTATTTATTGCATATTAATTAACATATATCTGTTCAGTATTCCTGAAGCTAACTTTCATGAAAATTTGAGAAAGTTTCAGTATTAAATAAGTGAGAAAATTGACACTATAACTTTATGCAAAGACAAGTATGAATTAGTCAATACTGAAATTTCTGAAAATTTATTTATTGCATATTAATTAACATATATCTGTTCAGTATTCCTGAAGCTAACTTTCATGAAAATTTGAGAAAGTTTCAGTATTAAATAAGTGAGAAAATTGACACTATAACTTTATGCAATGACAAGTATGAATTAGTCAATACTGAAATTTCTGAAAATTTATTTATTGCATATTAATTAACATATATCTGTTCAGTATTCCTGAAGCTAACTTTCATGAAAATTTGAGAAAGTTTCAGTATTAAATAAGTGAGAAAATTGACACTATAACTTTATGCAATGACAAGTATGAATTAGTCAATACTGAAATTTCTGAAAATTGATTTATTGCATATTAATTAACATATATCTGTTCAGTATTCCTGAAGCTAACTTTCATGAAAATTTGAGAAAGTTTCAGTATTAAATAAGTGAGAAAATTGACACTATAACTTTATGCAATGACAAGTATGAATTAGTCAATACTGAAATTTCTGAAAATTTATTTATTGCATATTAATTAACAGATATCTGTTCAGTATTCCTGAAGCTAATTCTCATGAAAATTTGAGAAAGTTTCAATATTAAATAAGTGAGAAAATTGACACTATAACTTTATGCAATGACAAGTATGAATTAGTCAATACTGAAATTTCTGAAAATTGATTTATTGCATATTAATTAACATATATCTGTTCAGTATTCCTGAAGCTAACTTTCATGAAAATTTGAGAAAGTTTCAGTATTAAATAAGTGAGAAAATTGACACTATAACTTTATGCAATGACAAGTATGAATTAGTCAATACTGAAATTTCTGAAAATTGATTTATTGCATATTAATTAACATATATCTGTTCAGTATTCCTGAAGCTAACTTTCATGAAAATTTGAGAAAGTTTCAGTATTAAATAAGTGAGAAAATTGACACTATAACTTTATGCAATGACAAGTATGAATTAGTCAATACTGAAATTTCTGAAAATTGATTTATTGCATATTAATTAACATATATCTGTTCAGTATTCCTGAAGCTAACTTTCATGAAAATTTGACCAAGTTTCAGTATTAAATAAGTGAGAAAATTGACACTATAACTTTATGCAATGACAAGTATGAATTAGTCAATACTGAAATTTCTGAAAATTTATTTATTGCATATTAATTAACAGATATCTGTTCAGTATTCCTGAAGCTAACTTTCATGAAAATTTGACCAAGTTTCAGTATTAAATAAGTGAGAAAATTGACACTATAACTTTATGCAATGACAAGTATGAATTAGTCAATACTGAAATTTCTGAAAATTTATTTATTGCATATTAATTAACAGAAATCTGTTCAGTATTCCTGAAGCTAACTTTCATGAAAATTTGAGAAAGTTTCAGTATTAAATAAGTGAGAAAATTGACACTATAACTTTATGCAATGACAAGTATGAATTAGTCAATACTGAAATTTCTGAAAATTTATTTATTGCATATTAATTAACAGACATCTGTTCAGTATTCCTGAAGCTAACTTTCATGAAAATTTGACCAAGTTTCAGTATTAAATAAGTGAGAAAATTGACACTATAACTTTATGCAATGACAAGTATGAATTAGTCAATACTGAAATTTCTGAAAATTTATTTATTGCATATTAATTAACAGAAATCTGTTCAGTATTCCTGAAGCTAACTTTCATGAAAATTTGAGAAAGTTTCAGTATTAAATAAGTGAGAAAATTGACACTATAACTTTATGCAATGACAAGTATGAATTAGTCAATACTGAAATTTCTGAAAATTTATTTATTGCATATTAATTAACATATATCTGTTCAGTATTCCTGAAGCTAACTTTCATGAAAATTTGAGAAAGTTTCAGTATTAAATAAGTGAGAAAATTGACACTATAACTTTATGCAATGACAAGTATGAATTAGTCAATACTGAAATTTCTGAAAATTTATTTATTGCATATTAATTAACAGATATCTGTTCAGTATTCCTGAAGCTAATTCTCCTGAAAATTTCACAAAGTTTCAGGATTAAATAAGGGAGAAAATCAAACACTAAACTTTCTCAATTGACAAGTATAGATTATCTATTACTGAAATTTCTGAAAATTTAATTATGCAAATTTGATATTAGATTCATGTACTGTACACCTGAAACTAATTCTCCTGAAAATTTTACAAAGTTTCAGGATTAAACAAGGGAGAAAATCAAACAGTTAACTTTCTCAATTCTCAACCAAAAATAGAAAATATAAACGAACTAATTAATAGTTTTGAATAATGTTGGTCAATATAAAACAAATTATTTATAACCCAGAAAATCTCTAAAACATTCAACATTATTCAAAACTAGAAACTCAATATAAAAATTCCTACCTTATAATTCCATCGACGATTTGCAAAACTGAGACGTGTCCGTTGGTTCGATGAAGCCACCATCGGAGATGATGCTCGGTGGTGTTACTCGCCAAGTAGACAAATTCACATCGCTTGTTCTCGTTTTTCTAAAATATGTAATAATGGAAATTAATAGAAATATTATTAATAGATAGAAATGAAAATATTTTTATTGCAACACTTATTTTGTTGAACATCGGAAGTGAAAATTAAATTAGTAACGTCTCTATTAAGTAAGGTATATGTAAAATATTTGCAAGAGTTTTGTGGGAAATAAAAGTATTTTCATATAAGTATCTGTACATTACGAATGTGTTAATATGCTGTATTTATTATATGTTTAATTAATTATGTTTGATAATTAGCGATTGATATATTAATAGTTTTGAATAATGTTGGTCAATATAAAACAAATTATTTAACACAGAAAATTTGTAAAATATTAACATTATTCAAAGCTAAATGTGATCAATATAAAAATTCCTACCTTATAATTCCATCGACGATTTGCAAAACTGAGACGTGTCCGTTGGTTCGATAAAGCCACCGTCGGAGATGATCCTCAGTGGTGTTACTCGCCAAGTAGACAAATTCACATCGCTTGTTCTCGTTTTTCTAAAATATGTAATAATGGAAATTAATAGAAATATTATTAATAGATAGAAATGAAAATATTTTTATTGCAACACTTATTTTGTCGAACATCGGAAGTGAAAATTAAATTAGTAACGTCTCTATTAAGTAAGGTGTATGTAAAATATTTGCAAGAGTTATGTGTGAAATAAAAGTATTTTCATATAAGTATCTGTACATTACGAATGTGTTAATATGCTGTATTTATTATATGTTTAATTAATTATGTTTGATAATTAGTGTTTGATATATTAATAGTTTTGAATAATGTTCGTCAATATAAAACAAATTATTTATAACCCAGCAAATCTCTAAAACATTCAACATTATTCAAAACTTGAAACTCAATATAAAAATTCCTACCTTATAATTCCATCGACTATTTCCAAAACTGAGACGTGTCCGTTGGTTTCGATAAAGCCACCGTCGGAGATGATCCTCGGTGGTGTTACTCGCCAAGTAGACAAATTCACATCGCTTGTTCTCGTTTTTCTAAAATATGTAATAATGGAAATTAATACAAATATTATAAATACATACAAATGAAAATAATTTTGATTGCAACACTTATTTTGTTGAACATAGGAAGTGAACATTAAATTTCTATCGTTTATATAAAGTAAAATATTTGCAAGTGTTTTATTTGAAATAACAAAAGTATTTTCATATAAGTATCTGTTAATTACGAATGTGTTAATTAGCTGTATGTATTATGGGTTTAATTAATTATGTTTGATAATTAGCGTTCGAAATAAGCTTGTAGTTATGCAAGTTACTGATAAGTTATAATGTATGTAAAATGTAATGATTGTAAGTGTTGAAGTTATAATTTTATGAAACGCAGCTCAATTTGGGCTGTAAATAGAACACGCAAATAAAATCGAGGAGGCGCAAAAAAAATTTCTATGGAAAGTCCAGGTATTAAATCTGTAAATACGTAGTTACGAATTTCATGCAGTAATGATTAATTAATATAAAACTATAATTATATATAATTTGATGAGTATTGCACATGAAATTTGGGACATCTAGAAGAAAACCGAAATCGCACGTTTTTTGCGCTTCGAAATTTCCGATGCGTATAAACGTGCGATTTTCGATAAATCAATAAATTTCTACCTTTGGAGATTAATCATCGCCCTTTGAAGACAATAGAACCTTCGCGTGGGCGGCTTCAGTTGCGTGGATGGGATCCGCGAGGCCCCAGTGCGAATTTCGAACTCGTTCTTGTTGGTGGTCACCACAGGGCCCCCTCAGATGACGAATGATCATCCCTTGAAGTCCAGGGGTGCGCCCTTTGTGGGATTCGGGGGATGTTTCTGGAACGCACAGTGGTGTGTTAGCTGCTGAACAATGCACTGACGATTCAAGGTCTCGAGCGTGTACAGACCTGAGTCTGTGGACGAGCGCATGCAGGCAGTTTTTGCTGCAAAAATTCTTTAACAATGCTTTGTGCGCTTATCGGCAATCTCTGGTCGAAAGTGAATGCCAGGTTCTAAGGCGACGCAAAATTAACACGTGTAGAAAAAACGTACATTTATACAAAGGGAATTATTAATACGACGGCCGCAAATTCGAATCTTATATTTGCGGCTGATGGTTAATTAAAGATTAATTAAATGATTAATAATTCCTTGTTCGTGCATTGCTTACGCCACGAAGAATTGCGTAAACGCATTAGAACATATAACTGTAGTGTTTTCATTCCGCATTTTCACCGATTAAACCCCGCAAACACAACCGGCTTGTGGATTTGTGTAGAAAATGTTGGGCATTTTCATGAAAACATAACGAACTTGTAAGATCGTTACAATTTTCCATGGAAATATATGAGATTTTACATGTTAAGCTGAGCGTTCACTAATTCAAAATCTTAACAGGATTCGCAAATTTCCAATAATTTATTATTACAAAAATTGTTCACGAGTCCACAAAATATTTAATTCAATTAGTCGTACTTATTTCCATAAACATTAATAACATTAAACCCATACGTTTTTTTAAAATGTCACATAAACTAGCGCATCAATAATAATACAATTTACTAAAATAATTGAAGGGTGTATTATTATGTATTATATAAAATGGGAACCATATCTAATGTTTAAAAGTTGATATATTTACGATAATTTGATATTCTGTATTAGTAATATCTTACCAACTGGCGTGTAGATATTACTAAAATTTATTACTGATATTGAGTAATATGCCTTTATTTTAAATATTTAATTTCATAAATATCCAATGCGTGTTTTAGTAATAAATTTCAATTAACGATTATTGATTTATCTCAAATATATAAGTAAACTATTGAAATTTGAGAAGTTGATTAATGTTTTCCAACTTTATAATGTAATTATTAATAATCATAATCTATTATCATATTACAACCGTAATTTGTTACATTTGCAAGAAATCATAGGAAATCATACAGTCTACATTTGCAAACAATACTTCTGCACATTTGAGGAAAATTCTGCTTAATGTAAGTGAGAAAATCGAATATATAGCTTTCTGATGTGAGCAGCATGAATTATTAATTGCCGAAATTACTGCAAATTTAATTAATTCATGTTTTGTATATTTCATGCCAGATTTGTATACAGTATACCTGCATACAATTCTTTGCAAGTTTGAGAAAGATTCTATTTTAAATAAATGAGAAAATGTAGCTTTCTGATGTGACCAGTATGAATTATCAATTACTGAAATTTCTGAAAATTTATCTAAATTATGTTTTGTATATTTCATGCCAGATTTGTATACAGCATACATGCATACAATACTTCTGCAAATTTGAGAAAGATTTTGATCTAAATAAGTGAGAAAATGGAATATATAACTTTCTGTTTTGACCAGCATGAATTATTAATTCCCGAAATTACTGCAAATTTAATTAATTAATGTTTTGTATATTTCATGCCAGATTTGTATACAGTATACCTGCATACAATTATTCTGCAAGTTTGAGAAAGATTCTATGTTAAATAAGTGAGAAAATCGAATATATAGCTTTCTGGTGTGACAGCATGAATCAAATACTGAAATTTTTGAAAATTTATCTAAGTTATGTTTTGTATATTTCATGCCTGATTTGTATACAGTACATCTGCAGACGATTCTTCTGCAAATTTGAGGAGACCTTTATTCATATTGGGGCACCTTTATTTATATTGACTTGCAATTTCGGTATGAAACTAATCAAATGCGCAAGTGAACACGCTCTAAAACTGTTTGGACATGGGGCGCAAAAAACTCTGTTTGCGAGGAAGTGATCAAAAAAGATACTCACTTTGAGGCGTCAAGTTCTACAGGCGAAGATCCAGAAATCCGATGTACCTTTTCGGAGCTGCCTTTGCATGGATCGGGGAAATCCTGCCCGGTCACATCAATCCGTTTGTCAGTCAACGCTTGACTCGGGAATATAATCCTGTGACTGTGAATTTCAAACTTCCTGGAAGAAATATGGAGTGGAATAAATTCTATTGCAATGTACGAGTATATGAATGTACCTTAAACTTGTGACAAAAGCTCTGATCCATCGATGCACAGCTACTTCCAGATACCAAGTTCTCAGGAAACCATACGGTACAACATAATCACATCAGTAATTAATCAGCTTACATCTCCTTAAATCCATCAACTTAATAGACAACCGTAGAGATGGTCGGGCCTTTCATCATTTTTCGAAATCACCGCCACATAGCTTCCTTAAAATCTGCCGATTTTCCATAAGTAGTGAACACTGAATCCAAAAATGCAAACTGCAATGCTGGGAGATGCAATTATTTACCAGCAATTTTCAAATTTGAGGCACGGAATTGCAGGACAGTATATTCAATACTGGATAGATAGGTGCACAAAAAATATGCATATAAAACATGTATTTATCCGGTAGTATGAAAACAATTACAACATTTATAAACGAAACAGACTCCTCAAAAACTTCAATTGTATTAATTTATAAAAGGTTGATATGAAAATTTAATATATGCCGATCATTTATCAAGTTTTCATATCGCGAATGAGAATGCAGCAATTCTCCCTAAAAACTGCAGAAGCCGCTAATATTGTCTCTCAATTTTCACATCTCAAGCGCCGAATATTTGAACACATACGAAAATATACACTTGCCTTGCGTAAAATGTTAAACATTAAAAATTGAAAGCCATATTTCTTCAATAAATTATAGTACAATCAGCCTTGCCATTTACACCGCCAAACTGCCTGGGGCGCGCGCCCCGGAAACCTAAATACATCCGTCAGAAATCGAATAAAAACCAAACACAGAGCGGCTGAAACTAATACTAACCCGCACGACTCAGGTCATAGAAAAATAAATTAAAACTAACAAGAAAAAGGGTCCAAGCTGCCTGCCTACTAAGATTAGTGCGTGTGTCGTCCCGCCCCTCCCACCCAAAACGTAAATCACATAACAGTGCCTCGAGCCCCACACACCGGGCGCGACCCACTACATGGACATGGACGCCTGCAGGAACGGCGGCCCGCTCTGCTGCGAGTCCGGGAACCTCTGCATGTACCGCTCCAACCTCAGGTACTTCACCGTCACCAAGTGGCTCGCATACCTGAAAACATGACAGAAATGCTAGAACAAATAACGATAAATAATGTATAAATATGTAGTAAGTATTAATATGTATTAAGTATGTTGTAGATACGTACCTGTATATGGAATAAACGTTCATACTACTACTAAGTTTCAATTAACAACGGATGAGTTCTGTAATTGATGCAATCGGCATGTTTTTCATTAGGACAAACCGCCACTGCAATAGTGTACGTTTATGAGAATCATAAGAAAAATTCATTAATTTGAATAAATGTATAAATAAATACGTCTTTGTGTTTCTATATGGTTAGTTGTTTTAGTTGTCCGTTCTAACATAATTAGACTCACCACCATCCGTGCAGGTTCCTGTAGGCGACGGCGGCCTCGTTCTGGTCGGCGCACTTCAGGTAGACGCACTTGGAGTTGCTGTCGACGGCGCAGTGCAGTATCCGGCACTGGTCGGCGCACTTGACCAGCACGGCCTCGCGTATCGTGTGCAGGTTGCGGTCGCCGTCGTCCACCATGCCGCGCACCTTCAGGCAGGGCGTCGGCGAGCACGGCGGGCTGTTCACCGAGCCGATCTGCGTCTCGAACGCCTGCCCCTGCCACGACTTGTTGCGGGCGGTACTGAAATCACAAACGGATAAGTCACCTGACGTTCAAGGGGTTTGTGCAGCAAACTGCTTTACGATTTTTACACGACAACAAATTAATTTAAACAACTATTGAGACCGTTTTGAGTTTACTAAGAGAAACTACTAAACTTCTACTTCTAAAACTTCTACTAAGAGAAACTTGTCATTGTCACACTGCAATTAACGGGAGAATAGAATTTGCAAGCTCCGGCCGTTACCTGGTGTTGAGGCCGCCCACCCATCTCCACACCTCATACGGCTCTCCCTTGACCACCTGGACTTCGGTGCGTACCCGCGACTCGTGCTCGCTTATGAATTTCACCGCTTTCACCCACGTCGACTCCATTTCTAGAAAACGGGAACGATTAGTTTGTGCAGCAAACTGCTTTACAATTTTTACACGAGAACAAATTAATTAGATTGTATGAATCGGTGGTTAATACTTAGTAAATTAGTATAAAGCGCTTGGTTAAGTTTCACAAATTTTGAATAGATTTTTTTTCCACAAATTTTTCACAACAATTGTAGAGTTTTTCTATTAAAAATTTGTGAAACTTAACCAACAGCTTTATTTATACTAAGAACAATTTAATTTAAACAACTATTGAGACCGTTCTGACTCACAAGAATTTACAAAGAGAAACTTGTTATATTGTCTATCATGAATCATGAATTTACAAAGAGAAACTTGTTATATTGTCTATCATGAATCATGAATTTACAAAGAGAAACTTGTTATATTGTCTATCATGAATCATGAATTTACAAAAAGAAACTTGTTATATTGTCTATCATGAATCATGAATTTACAAAGAGAAACTTGTTATATTGTCTATCATGAATCATGAATTTACAAAGAGAAACTTGTTATATTGTCTATCATGAATCATGAATTTACAAAGAGAAATTTGTTATATTGTCGATCATGAATCATGAATTTACAAAGAGAAACTTGTTATATTGTCTATCATGAATCATGAATTGCAGAGAAACTTGTTATATTGTCTATCATGAATCATGAATTTACAAAGAGAAACTTGTTATATTGTCCATCATGAATCATGAATTTACAAAGAGAAACTTGTTATATTGTCTATCATGAATTATGAATTGCAGAGAAACTTGTTATATTGTCTATCATGAATCATGAATTTACAAAGAGAAACTTGTTATATTGTCTATCATGAATCATGAATTTACAAAGAGAAACTTGTTATATTGTCTATCATGAATCATGAATTTACAAAGAGAAATTTGTTATATTGTCGATCATGAATCATGAATTTACAAAGAGAAACTTGTTATATTGTCTATCATGAATCATGAATTGCAGAGAAACTTGTTATATTGTCTATCATGAATCATGAATTTACAAAGAGAAACTTGTTATATTGTCCATCATGAATCATGAATTTACAAAGATAAACTTGTTATATTGTCTATCATGAATCATGAATTTACAACGAGAAACCAATTCACTGGAGAGTTGAAGATTAATGTCCGTTCCATTTTTATTTTTAACTAAGAACGCTGGGGTTTCATTTTATAAAGTTTTACACAAGAACACCAACAATAATTATCTTACAGTGAAAAGAATATTAAATGTCAGATTTCTAACAACTTTGCCTAATTCATATATTAAAATAATTAAATTATTAAGTTGTGCCCTAATGAGCTTTAGCCGATGCAAGTCGCAGAATTAAAATCGGTTGAGATTTGTAAATGTTATTAAGGTTTTATCCATATTACCAGTTATTTATTTAAGGTATTATTATTCTATACTTACTGGTAGAGTTTTATTAAAATTAAATAAAAATAACTCTACCAGTAAGTTCAGAATAATAATACCTTAAATTAAATTATTGCTTCAATCATTCTAGTGCTAGTTTTTCAATTATTTAAAAAATGCCAAAAATCAGTGATGAAAAGTTGACTGATTTCCTTTTGTAAAATAAAAATAGCAAATAAATTCTGTACTCAATAGATACTCAATTTGATGGCAATTGTCATAAAATATAACCGCTTTTTTTTAAGTATTACCAACTTAGTTAAAAATAAAAATGGAACAGAGTTTATATAAATAACTATAACCCACAAAAAGATGAGAAAACTGCATGTTTCTCAATGTCTTACTTTTCCTATTGTCTATCGGCAGGATCATGTCCCTGACGTGGTTTATGACCAGGAAGTTGTCGCCTTCCTCAGAAGCGTTCACCTGCAGCACGTCGATGATCCGCTCGACCATCAGCACGATCTCGTCCTTCCGCCGCTGCTCGTAGTGCCTGTAGCGTTTGTAGCCCTGCTTGGCAGCGAACCAGGCCGTGGAGACGCCCAGGATTATCAGCGCGGCCCTTGCAAACGTCGCAAACAGGATGTACACGCTGCAAGTAAACGGCAGCGACGGCTCCAGCACAGCGAAGGCGGCTCGGTGGTCGTCCTTTGCCTTTTCTAAAACCCTCTTCTAGAAAACGGAAGAGCATTCAGCAGTTGTCATTAATTAAATTGACTTTTTTTTTATTATGCAAACACTTAATTGTAAACTAAATTCATCAATAATTCATAAATAAATGAAACTATAAAAAAAAAGTTTTATAAATTTTTCTAGATATGAATTGTCATAGTGCCATTGGGTTGGCATTATCGATAAAGTTACTAGGAACACCAATGGGTATTTTATCTATTTAATTTTAGCGGAAATATTAAAATGATTATTTCGAATTTTGTTTAAAAGTCCTTTATAAAGTAAAAGTTTAAGTCCTTTATATTAAAAACTAAAAGGTCTCATAACCTCAAAACACATGTTGACATCAAAGACATATTTGTTACTAGTTTTTTACTTTAGTTTAAGTACACTGTCAAAATTATTATACAGTGTGACATTTTGGCCGACCTTAAATTTGACAATTCATATCTATAATGGATGTTCTGTATTTTACTATAATTACGAATACATAATTATGAATTATTATATTTACTATAATTACAATCTGATCAAAGATGGATCAATGAGTAATGTTATGCCAACTTTAATTACTAAATGAAGGTTTGAAAATGACTGATTAATAAAAATCTGACTTGAACTGATTTTTACATGTCCTTTTTTTCCCCAACCGTCCGAGAAATAAAATCGTACTTACCATTGTGTCAACCCTGTCGCTCTTGGAAAACTCCCGGCCTTTGCTCATCAGGATGGAAACTTCCCATACCGGATTTCTGAACAGCAGAACGGCAAAGTTCCGCATGTCTTCTCGAATCACGAATTCATCCTGTAAAAAAAAAAAAATTATGAGTTTGTGTAGTTAATAAATAAACCTCGTCATCATGACTGCAACCCGTAAATAGAAATAGAAATTGCGAATGCTAACTCACGACAGTTGGCATTCTTAGGCACCGTTTATTTACTTGCACATTTAAACATTTCAATGGTTTTCAAGAAAAGTGAGGTAAAAAAAAAACGAGATCTGTAATGAAATTGATAAAAATATACAAACTCAACTATACACAACTATACAAAAACTACACAAACTATACAAAACCATCAATTTGTTTTCCGGCTTATTGTGTGTAAGATTTAAAAAAAAAAACTGTCCTCTAGGAAATAGATTTGTAAATTACGTCAACGGATTTTGATCACTGTAATGAGTATTATGTACATTTATTTTATGTTTTTATGCAATTGATATAAAACAGTACTCTGAGATAATCCCTTGTTTCATATTGTAAGACGATTTAGAAAGAAAATTTTACATTAATTCGTTTTTTTTAATGTCATTTTCTGTTCAAACCGTCGATTTACCTTGATGCCGTAGTTGTTCTGTATGAAAGTCACGATGTCCTCCTCGGTCTGGTACGGCTTGATCGCCTCATCCGAGCACCGGTGGTCTGTGGCGCACCTGACGAGCACCGGCTTGATCACCTTGTAGAAGTCGAGCGTCCCCTGCAGGTCGTCCTCGGTGATGCAGTTCTCGCCGCGGCGGGCGGCCGTGTCCTTGGCGTTGCAGTACGGCACGCTCAGGCCTGGAAGAAGAAAGACCACGTGCCAGTAAGGTTGCTATGGGGTGCGAGAGTTCGTCTCGGATTCTAATGTGAGATTCAGAGATTCGACGGTTCGTTTTGCATTAGAGCGACTTAAGTTTCAGCAGTGCAATAGAAAATGTTTTGAGAATATTTGTGCTGTTGCCAGTGAGCAATGGAACGACTATTCTGTCGTCAGCACAGGGAAATTTGAATCGGCAGCAAACATTGCTGATTGCACTGTGCATGGAAAAAGTTTAACTTGGATACTAATATTCCTGTGACATTATTCAGCTTATTTGTACTGCGTATAAAAATAAAACGTGTTCGTTATATGATAACATCACATTAAAACATCAAATGCAATTATGAGCATTTGATATCTGAATGTGATACTGTCAAATAAAGTACACATAACTGTATATGTTATTAAATATGCAATACTTAACAATATACCTAATACCTAATTATTTGTTTTACATTACATTAAATTATAACATTTTAATGAATTAAAAGACAAGACAAATGAACTACAAAATTACATCAGACAAAAACGCTTCATGAATCATATTACACTTCATAACACTCCTATCAAAACAATCTCTCATAAATCACATGTATGTAATGTAATGTATAATGTAATGTAATGTTAGACAAGGCGGAAAGTATATATATATATATAACATTTTAAAACGTTAACAGCTAAACTTATGGCTACGATACTAAGTATAAACATTTACATACATTTAAGCGGTACAACGATTTTGCGTGTCGGTTGTTGTTGATGTTGATGTTGCAGACGCACAATAAATATTTTGATATGCTGAAGGGGAAGCCGCCCTGGTGTGAATTTGGAAAGTGCACAAAAACGGACAGAAATAAACAAAAACAAAAATTTTCATCAAAATATTTATTGGTTCCAATGAGATACAGATATGGGGTAAGTACAGTGTAAAAACGCTTCCACCAACAATTCCAACAAACACCGTGAGTGCCCGCACGTACAACTATGTATAGTATAAAAAATTAAACGGTAAACGAAATGGCACGAGACGCCCGCCCAGATCGGCTGCTTACAAATTAAAAACTAATCACTAAAACCCGCCGGGCCACTGCTCCTTACGGTTAAATTAAAATTTAAAAAGAAAAAAAAACGGCATGAACAAAGCCATCAGCGTTAATACTACAATGGAACAGAGAAGGCGGCGCAAGTGAGCTCGGTTAGACTTGAAAATTTTTTAAAGAGGAGGCGGCAAATGGCGGCTCACTGGTTTTGTAACGTGTATTTAGAGGTCTTACCGAGAATGTCGCTGCTGTTGTTGCCGCTGTGCATGCCCCAGTACAGAGCCGCTAAAATTACAAAAAACAAGGCGACCGACCCAATCAGGATCACCGATATGTAGTTGCCACGGCTGCCGCGCTCCTGAGCCGCCTGGTACTCCCGCGTGTAGTACCTCGGCTTCGGCCTGCTACAAAAACAAGAACACAATCAGTAACAATTCTATAAACGACACACACAAATAAAATACTATGAGACAAGAAATTTCAAACAAATCAGACGCTAAATAAACTGTAGCAAGAATTAATTTACTGCAACCTTAAAAAAAAAAAACAATTGATGTACATTCTAGAAAAGTATTTCAAACTATGACTATAAAAAAAAGAAGCTAAAGTTGTATAATTTATATAAGTATAATTATAATTACAAATTAAATTATAAATTAAAATTATAATAATTTAATAATAATTTAATTTATAAATTAAATTATAATTATAAATTATAAATTATAATTATAAATATATAAGTATAATTTATATAAGTATAATTTATGTAAGTAATTCAAACTATGAAAGACTGCCAAAATTTTATATATAAAAGTTAAAAAAAAAAAAGGTAAAACTTATTTAATTTGAATAAAAATTATATACAAATCTACTCTGTGTATATGTTTGTCTTTAATTATTTGCAAAACACATATAATTTATGTAACAATTAAACATTTTAATGAAAGAAAATGTTATTTGGATTTTGATTTAATTCATGCATCCTGAAAAATTCTGTTTTCAGGAGAGAAAACTCAATTTTCAGACTCTTTACCGACAAAACGTAATTAAAACCCAAGTAAGTAATTGTTTATTTACCTTGCCAAGTAGCTCTTGGTGTAGATGCTGGACGAACCGTTGGTGTCGTGCTCCTTGATGACGTCGGTCTTCAGGTCGTAGTCATGACGGGCGGGCGGGCCGCCGGACAGCTGCGACAGGCGCTTGGTGAAGTTGCTGAGGAACGGCGTCTGGTGCTCCTCCAGCGGCGGCGGGTCGGAGGCGGCCGGCGACGAGTACGCGATGTCGTTGCCGCCGAGGCTCAGCCGCGACCGGATCTGGTTCAGCCGGTCGGCGACGTCCACCGGCGACTGGTAGGCTGAGAGGCGGGACGGCGAGTGGCTCAGGTAAGAAGTCCTCGACGCCGAGCCCGTGCCCAGCTGCTTCGGCGGCGAGTAGCTCTTCGGCGTCGAGTAGCTGAATGTCGACGATGTTATCGATGACTTCATCGGAGACTCTGAAAATGTTACGTTTAATTACACTAGTCAACACAATTTTTGTCCCTTAATATTAAATGAAAAAAAAAAAAAAAAAACCATACTGTTAATGACCGATCTTGTTTTGTGTGTTTTAGATGGTGGACATAGATGGACTCTCGGACGCCGAGATCCGCACAAAGCTGATTGAGTTCGGGTTTCCGGTGATGCCCATCACGGGCACCACCCGATTATACGATTATAAAACGATTATAGAGGCAAAAAGATTAGCAAAGAACAGGAAAGAATGGAGACGTAAATAGCAGATTCCAATAGAAAATTTTGCACTAATCACAAAAACATTTTTCTAGCACATCACGCTTTTGTGTACTTCAATTTTTGAAAAATGTCAAAAAGATTAGCAAAGAACAGGAAGGAATGGAGACGTAAATAGCAGATTCCAATAGAATATTTTGCACTAATCTCAAAAACATTTTTCTAGCACATCACGTTTTGTGATTTTTCAAATTTTGGAAAATGTGTAACTTAATTTTTTTCCAGATGCAGATAGATTCCGATTATATTTTATGGCTATACTGGATTCAAATTTCCGTTTGACAGTTACCGGTATTACTTTTCCAAGTAATTTTTTTAATTTTGCAATTAAATAATGGAAAAACTATGTAAAAAATCTTTAAAAAAATGACCGGCAACACATTTTTTTTTTGCATTTCGTACAAATGTTTGGTAAATACTTTCCCAAATATACACTTAAATAATCTAGCATAATACAAACTCTGTATAATTACAAAACTTGCTCACTGCTTTCAGACGCATACCAAGAGAATTCTCACCTCGCTTATCGTAATGATTCTTTGCGGAGATCTTGTAGTCCGTCTCGACGATATCCGGTTCGGAATCTGAGTTAGTGTCGTCCTGTTCCACCATGTTGAGGATCTTGGTTGTGCGGGTCGATTTCCGTTCTTCACGGATTACAGCTTTCGGAGCCTAAAAAATGGTTCAATTTTCTTTACATAATCTTAAAGCAATTGTATAAAGCAATGTACAATTTATGGTACAAGAAATTGTATCGCTTAGGCACAGAAATTAACATGAGACGATAATATGAAACAAAGGGACATTAAAATAGGCAGTTCAAAGAAATGTGATGCGTTATTTATGCGATAGACTTAATCACAATAAAATTTTCAACTAAAATAAACATCTCGTTATTTGTACGGACGAAGTAAATATTAGGATAACGCGAAAACTGATAAAATTTAATCTCAAATTACTTCCGTTGGTTAACATGGCCGATTTGGTTGAATGAATCCACTAATTAACCATTATATCGCCGTTTTGGAGCAACAATGACACAACTGCAAAATGATTAATTTTTTTAGAAGAGAAAATATTGGCAACTATTGAGAATTAAGGAAGAAAAATCATTTTATTGGCAATGATTTTAATGAAAATTACATACATTAAAATCATTACCTATTGGTAATGATTTTAATTGATATTGATTGGTATTGGTAATTGGTATTGATTGGTAATGATGTTTTTTTTGTTTTTTTAGTGAATACATTTTATTAAATGTATTCACTAAAAAAACAAAAAATTCATCATTTTGCAGTTGCGTCATTGTTGCTCCGGTACAGCAATAATATAATATACATTCACGACCTTTTTGCAACCCAGTTGGCTGGGTTTTCTTTTTGTCATGTTGGACAAACCGATTCAGTGATGCAACGGAAGTTAATTATTTTTTTGTTTCGTCTATCAGACATTACCACATTGCCAGATTTATCTTTTTTTTTCACTACTAGCTTTTAAAGATCTTTTTTTTTACTGCATATTCGAACCCAGAAATTGAATGTTTTCCAATGCATTATTATTCATTTTCATTCCTGCCGTTACATTTTCATCTCTAATAAATTAAACTTTACATCTAGCAACAATGTTATTTAAAAAATATGACCTAAAATTGAAAACAACTAGACCTAAAAAAGTTCCATTGGGGAATTCAGTTATTTCCGAAACACTACCAACAAAATGACTAGATATTCATAGACTGCCCTGACGCAAAAACATCGTGAATGTAGAGTATTAATGACTACGATTTTACCTCTACTACATCATCAGCCTCGACACGTTTTACGTTCCTCCGCAACGTCACTTTGCTGGTGACCGGAGGCTGCATTGGAGGCACCACGGCCATTGTGGCCCTGCGGTTCTTCTCTTTCCTGGTGGTCCTCACGTCCGTGTCGCTCTCCTCCTCGCTGGAGAACTGCGCCAGCGATCTAAAGAAATTGATTCAACTATTAGAGCCACTCCGATAATTCAACCTCAAAACAACAATATTCCGAGTTAATTGAAATAGCAGTTTAAATTTTCAACATTTAAAGTTATTAAACAAATATAAACTTAGGTTTAAGGTTTTATCCATAAATTAGTAGTTACATATCTAAGATTGTTACATTTAGGGTATTTAAGGTTGTTACAAAAAAATATTTTTATTTTATGATTTATTTATTTTATTCTGCCTTACTAGTTTCGGTTATATACAACCATCATCAGAGGCATGTATTCAATGTTCATTCATCTTGAATTCAATTGAAATGTAATTTAAAAAATTATAAACAGCGAAACAATAAAGTAAATTCTATGAAACACTAAAAATCAAACACCTAGAACTTACTTTATGTCAACAATTATTGTTTTGAATGATATTTGTAAAAACTTGCCTACATGCCTCTGATGACGGTTGTATATAAACGAAACTAGTCAGGCGAAATAAAATAAATAAATCATAAAATAAAACAAAATAAAGTTTCTACCAGTAAGTACTAAAATACAACAATGTTAAATATAAAGTTGTTGCGTATTAACTTTAAATGTCGAAATGTCTCCCTTTATAGTAGCTGAAATGTGTTGGAATCGATGATAATAATACCAATCCCTACTTGAATAAATTAATACGAAAACTTGTTATTATAATGGCGCAGTAAATGACGGGTCAAGTAATAATTGTTAAAGAGGGCGGGATTTGTTGCTGGTCTTTACCTTCTGTCGGACGATCCGCCCTTGCCCTTGTCCATCAGCAGCTTGAGCTTCTTGATCATGACCTTGCGGGTGGTGCCCGTGATGGGCATCACCGGAAAGCCGAACTCAATCAGCTTTGTGCGGATCTCGGCGTCCGAGAGTCCGTCTACGTCCACCATCTAAAACACACAAAACAAGATCGGTCATTAACGGTATTAAAATGTATACAATGCAGACGAGTTAGAAACAATAATAATCATATTTTCCAATTCGTGTTTCCAATTCCAATTTCTGGTGTAAGATTGTATTGCATATCAAACAATGTTTGCAGTTACAAACAGTTTTTGATACGCTTATTAAATTTCTCTAACGAATGATGAAGTCGTGAAATAATGTAGAGCTGTGAAGTAAATAATTCCAGTATTTGCAAATTAGGTGAGATCCGGAATGGATTTGATTTGGAATTTCCGTCCAGAAATTCCAGTTGTAAAGTTCTTTAACCCGCAAATTTGTAAGCATTGGGATCAAGGTTTTTAAATGCATTATAATTATGCGTGCCCAAATTAGGCGGGCAATTTACACAAAAATTAGTGCCGACAGCGAGTTATAATTGCAAATGCCGTTTATCTGTGGGCATTCCGAGAAATGCTCAAATGTCACGCCTTGACCCGCTTACAGAGTATTTACACACGCAGAAAATGCGTTTGCTGTGTTCACGGAAAGCTTTGGGCGTTTTACACACAGAACATGTGTACGTGTGTTTACTGGGGTGCTTTTTCATTACACGAGAACCCAGTAAGCTTTGTAACACGAAGGCTCGGTTGTGGGAGCGTACATAGATGTTCGCACCGACTCGCGTACCTTGTAAGCGCTGATAAATCACATGAATTTCCCGATGAAACCCAACAAAATGCAGTTATGTGTCGCGGGGGCAATGAAAGCGTCGCCGTTTGATCCCCCCAGGCGTTGCCTGGAGACGCGACTCGGTGGCGCGGTTAAAAATAACCACGCAGCGGTTTAAAAATAATTCTAGGTTAGGTAGCCGCCTGGGCCCCCCACGTGGATTCAGGGGGGCGCACGTAGGGGGGCCGCGCCGTTTCGGGCGTAGCACAACACTCTCGGCAGTAGGGCGGCCGAGGCGCTGACCTTGAATTCTGGCGCCCGAGCGGCGGGGCCCCGCGATGGCCCCCGCCGGGGGTGCTTACCTTGCTAGCGTCTCGGGGGGCTCTCCGGGGCTTCGTGCGCTGCGTTTTATCCAACAATTACTGGCACAAACAATCGGAACACCGCGGGAGCGTCAGCACGCCGCTACAGTTGCACGGAGGTGACGTTTGTACCGGCGGAGCCACCGCTTACCGTCGCCGCGCCGAAAACTCGCTGCAACTAAACGACACAATCACTAGTAATACATAAGCAAACACACAAATAATGATAACATTTACACATTACCTCGTGATTAATTCAATTTAATTAAACTTACGCTCTCTAATAAGCTCGAAATAACGGTTTTTATTTAACTTGTCGGACGCCCCTCGTATGTAGGAAACCCCCTGGCGGCAAGTTCCAGCAAAAAATCAGTCGCCACGGTAAAGTGGACACATACGAGGGTCAAATGAAACGTTTATGAAATTAATGTATAACTCCGTTATTACTGGCTTGTTTGTGATTCTAAACGCCATACATTGTATTAGACTACAGTATTTTTAATACCACAGCGGAATTTTTGATTGTGTTGATAATTTTTAGTTACCACAGCGCAAAAATATTCTACGAGTCATTATATTGCTATGCTCTTGTTTCATTAAGATTAGAGACGATAAGACAAAGATGACACTATTCCTCTGGGGTATTAAAAACACCACATATACCCTGTACAGAGCTACAATTGACAATTCCGTTACTGAAATTTTAGCTGATTTCACAATAATTCAAGGCAATTACGATGAAAAGGCATAACACAGCACACAAACAACTTAATTTCGACAGGTTCCAAAGAAGATTTCATATAAAATAATTGGTTGGAGCTTGTGAAATAATAACACTTAAAGAAAAATAACAAATTAACCTTTTTCACAACGACAACTTTCACTTTGTCACAACGACAAAGTGAAAGTCGTCGTTGTGAAAAAGGTTAATTTGTTATTTTTCTTTAAGTGTTAATATTTCACAAGCAAAAGGATAATTTATTATTTTTCTTTAAAGACTTCATATAATTAAACACCTTTTTAGACAAATTTCAGCAGTATATTCAAAAAGATCTGTTAAAATAAATTTTTAATACACACAAATCTGCCGAAATTTGCCTACAAAGCTATCTAAATATAAAAAATGTACAAAATTAAGTTGTTTGTGTGTTATGTCATCCATTTTCATGGAAACGTATAAACTATTTCGCATTATTTTATCAAAATATACTTAAGTTTAATTAATGAATTTGAGCTTGTGAAATATTAATATGAACAGAATGAAAATTCTATTTTCACAACATTTATTCTTAGTACATTTGTACTGAGAAACTAGTGCCATTCGCCGTTGGGAGCTCATTAACGGCGCTCTAGAGATCGGGGGCGAATTTCTAGAGTAAGCCCTAACTCAACACATTTACACAAATCACACGGCAGAAGGACCCACGTTAGTCGATAGCCAGTTAGGGATAATATCCCTAACAAATACAGTCACTACTACTATTCTTAACATTAAACGCACATTTCTATTACCAGTCGGTCATCTTCAGTACATACATTAATACTGAGGGAACACAAATTCAGAGCACAAATTTGTACCAAACAAATGCTAATTAACTTATTCTACTGAAGCAGATTGCCTACAGGTAGAAATGTGCATTTAGTTTTAGTTAATAAAAATAAATGTCGATGTGAAAAATGAATTTCCACTCTCCTTTTACTTTTTATACTTAAGTTTGCTTCATTCAAACATCGCCAAGTATTAAAAATAGTTATGTTATGCAATCACTTACACATTTCTCGAGAAACGGACGAAAAGGGTCAAGCAATGGAGAATACGGACATCAAATCGGAGCATGAATCGGGCCATGACAAGACGGACTGGATGGCATCCAACACAGGGCAACAAGGAAGTGGATGCAAGGAGCCCAAGACAAAAGTGAAACTGGATGGAAGAGGCCTACATATAACGAAGCAATTAATAAGCAATTAAGTTAAATATTTACATTTCTACAGCATATTACGAAAGGAAATTCTATAAGGTTTATGCAAAACGTTCCAACAGCAAATAGAATCTCTATATATATATATATTTTTTTTTGAAAAATAAAAACAAAATAATTACCATGTAAAGAAAGAGATTTCTGCGGGAACATACATTGTAATTGTGCAGTGTGTTGCCTTTTTAGGAGATGCTCCTGTGGTATAAGCTCGGTCCTGATGGTGATAATTCTATGATGAATGAAGAACACAAAAGATCTTCCAGGTCGCAGTGCAGGATGGCCTAGCTGGCCTATCGCCCCCGAAATATAAATACAAATACAATGATGAATGAAACACTGTACACAATACGTTTTTAAGAGACGCTTCGAAGTGTATAGTATTTTCAATACCCCAGCGGACTAGTGGCATCACTGTCTAGTACATGCAATCTGAATGAAACCAAAAATTACGCAAGTTCACATTGAATATTATTGCAGTATTTCAATTAATCTCTCATTGTCACGTAAAACTTCTATAACATCTCGATTAGATGTACTTTCGGTAACTAAAAATAAGCAAAAGAATTAAAAATTCCGCTGGGGTATTAAAAATAATAATAATCTATGAGAAACTATACAAAAAAAAACGCATCAATACTTGGCTTTCTTATAGTCGGGCTCGCCTTTGCCGCTCTTATGAATAATATTCTGAATCTTCTGCCACTCCCGGTCGAGATGCGCCTTCTCGTTCTTATCCTTGTGCTTCCGCGAGCGTCGCCCGTCGGCCATCTTGACCCCGTACTGGAACGCCGCCTTGGGCAGCGCCTCCTTCTGGTTCATGTAGTCCGAGTACTCCTCGGCCGTGTCGAAGTCCCACCGCCCGATGGGCCCCTTCTTGTTGCCCAGGTCCATCTTCGAATAGTCGACCTCATCGTCCGAATCATCGATGGCGTCGTTCATCTCCTCCAGTCCCGGGTAGCACTCGGCGTAGCCCTCGGGCTCCTGCGTCAGCCGGTTGAGGATCGCCGTTGACTTGTTGATCTTGAGTGTGGGGCCCTGGTGGACGGGCTCCTCGTCCTGTTTGTCGAAGTACGGCTGCCGTTTGCTGCGGTCCTTGCCGTCCTTCCCGGCGCGCGACGACGCCACGTAGTCTCCGATCTCACCATAGATTGAGTCCTCGGTCGGTGTGCGCTTCTCTGGCTTCTTCGAGGTCAGGTCCGGCTCCAGCAGGTCTGGCTCGTTGCGGTCCGCCGCGCCGCGCTTCAACTTCTTACCCTTGCGATTACCTAAAAATAAGACGAGAAAAAACAAGATTTTAAAACGTACACAAATTCATTTTGGTACGTATGTCAATATTTTGACATGGCTATTCAAATAAATTGAATTTAGATGCTTTGTCCATCAAATTGCAACTGACTAAATAAAATATGTCAACGAATCCGGACTTAATTATTATACTCATATGCATAAAATTAAAATAAGTGTGGTTTGAAAATATATGAGCAATCAAAAAATGGTTTGCATTTCCAATTACTTGCATTCATCAGCTCTACATGTACACAAAGAATGCAGCGATGGCATTAATGGTTAAGCAACCAATCAATTTTGAAATTACATGAAATTAGTAAAAAATCCTAATTTTGAAACAGCTGTGGTTCGAAAACTATAAGAGTTATCAATAATTGATTTGCATTTCCAATAACTAGCATTCATCAGCTCTACATGTACACAAAGAATGCACTACTGGCATATTGGTTAAGCAACAAATCAATTTTGAAATTACATGAAATTAGTAAAATTCCTAATTTTGAAACAGCTATGGTTCGAAAACTATAAGAGCTATCAACAATTGATTTGCATTTCCAATAACTAGCCTTCATCTGCTCTATATGTACATAAATAAAGCTTATCCTATGTTAATAGTTGAGCAACAAAACAATTAGTAAAATTTCTGTTGCGCAAACACTTTACTAGCAATAATTTAGTAATTAAAGCGTCAAATTTGCAGATTAATTATCTATTATGAATTGCAAGTCGTGTTTGCAACATCAGATCTATTCTAAAATCGTCTGCGAGGTATATACATAGGGTTTAGGGTCGTATACTTAGGGTCTGCGAGGTTTATTACATTATGGGGTTTAGGGTCTTATACTTAGGGTCTGCGAGGTTTATTACATTATGGTGCATTTACCTTGACGCAAGTAGCTTAAAATCTGCGTCAGTTTATTAATAACGATATCATTCGTCGTTAAAGTAGTGGTAGACTCGAGTGACGGTATGTCTGCTTTGGAGCGTATCAACGTTGTCGGGATATCCGTTTCGGCTTCATCATCTACAAAAATTAAACAATTAGTATGTGCAGAGGAAGTGGTAATAAGTCATGGCATCAAAAAAAGTTAACTACGTATTATTTCTGTTGCTAAGACCATATATAGACACGTAAATTAGTCGTTTAATAATGAAATGATTACGAGACTGATGAGAAATAATTATGAGAATTATGAGAAATAACTGTGAGACAGCTCACCTAAAGATATTCAGGTGTATTGTGTATTAAAAAACGTTGTTCGTTATGTGGCATCACATGCGAATATCAAATGTAATTCCGACATAATAGCATTTGATTGTCATGCGGTCAAATAAAGTACACTTCACTGTTACCGTTTGTTGATACACATACCCCCTATTTTTGCGTTTTCGTCTCTCACTATACAAGTAGAATCTTCTTGCCGTTGCAAAAATTGCTGTGCTGCAATTTTTTAAATCAATTTACCTAAGTCAATGACGTACGCCATCCGGCCGGGGGCAAACAGCTCCAGTTTCTCGATGTGCTTCGACTTCAAGGAGTAAACGGTCTGATAGATCGAGCGGCCGATCTTCGTCTTGAACTGCATCTCGTCGTCCTCGGCTTTTTTCGCCATGTCCTTCTTCTCTTTTTCCTCCATCGTCTTATTGGCCAGCCGCTCCAGCTCCTCTTCCTGCTCGTTTTCCTTCTGCGTGATTTCAGATCGCACCTTCTGCAGCAACGCATAATCAAGACCTAAAATAATGAGGCACATATAAATGAATGGCAAAAGTTGACAGATTTTCAAGCAGTAGTTTATTCTTATGGAACGATTTTACTTAAATGGTTTACAAAGCCTTAAATTAGGCTTATTGAATTTTACCGCTAACAGGATGTTATACGTGTTGGTGTTGTCTTTATTGAAGGTCCGTGTATTTGCAAACTGCAGCCTTGCTTCGTCAGTGATACTAAATAATGTACACGATATTTTAAAACGGTAGTGGGCTTTGCTGCGTACCTTTTACTAAATGTGTGTGTTCCATGTCGCCTCCCAAGAACTTGGACTCCTGAATCATCTGCCGGCGCCGTTCTGCTGCATCGAAGCCGGACTTCAGGTCCGGTGCGACGGCCCTGTACGCCTGCGCCGTGTTCATCGGGTCCTCGCTCTGATAGTCCGGGTTGATGCCCTGCCGGCGCTCGCTGGCCCTGTCCCTGTACTTCTCGGCCAGCTCAGCCATCTTCGTGTCCTCCTGCTTCTTGAGCTTGGCGTAGAACGACTTCTTCTTGCGGCGCTCCTCGTTCTTGTCGTCCTTGGGCGGCGGCATGGGCCCCCCGGGGGTGGCGCCGCCGGCTGCCCCCGCGGCAGTCGCGTTGGCCATCGCCTCGCGGATGCTGCCAGGCGCGGGGGCGCTCGACGGAGTCGCCCGGGGGGTCATCAGCAGCTTGCGGAAGTCATCGTTAGTTAGCCTCTGCGAGCCGGGCGTCTCGCTCGGGTTAGGCATCTTGGGGCTCTGCTAGTGCCTCTGTGATTAAGGGGGCTCAATATGCGCGCACTAATTAAGGGGGCACACAACAACAAACAAGTTAACCTCTAAACGCAGCTAACTTCACGACGGTCGGTAAAACAGTATGGCCCCGAAAAAAGCGCAGTTGCCGAACATATTTTTATATACAAGCAAAACACGCTATTCAAGAGTACGTAGAAATAAGTTAGTTTTTACGCAAATACGTGGAAAATTGATGCAAGTTCATACAATTTGAAGTATTTCTAGAACCGTGTGACCATTAAATTAGCTCATTTAAAAAAATATCAACAATTTAGGCCTAATTTACGTACAATCTTAACTCAGAACTGTCAATTCTTACTAAAGTCAGCCCAAAAATGTCAAATTAAGAGGGACCTTAACCTTAGCATCGGCTCTTAGCATTCAGCCCTATACATTTTCCTCACATTACATAATAATAATAATAATAATAATCCGTACTACTCCTCCACCTATGGCGTAATTGGTTACTGTCATAATTTTTGGCAGAGAATTCTGACCCACGTACTATGTACTGATAAACTCGACAATCTCAACTAAAACAGGTGCTTTTAAGTCAGCCAACCAATATTCTAGGTACTGCTGATAAGGTAGTACTCAAATAATACGAACTTGTCTAAATTTTTGCTATATTTGACGGTAATTTTGACTACGATTTGGGGCGTTTAACTCTTTATTTGCAATCAAAAAGGTTTGAGGTTTTCCTAACTAAATTATCGTATTACTGTTGTACTCAGGATTGTAGTAGTACTGGGTCTTGCAGGGGTAGTCGATTCTAAGAACAGCAGCAACAAATTACTAATTAGTAACAATTCGTTGATATTGCTGTAAACTTGATTGTGTTTATGGTAAATGTTGTGTTGATGTAAAGCAGAAATCTGGTTTAAACGAATTAGTTATTGACGATGGTCGAATAATTACGGATAATAGGGATGCAGATAGGTGCTTATGTATGTCGATTATCCGAATTAATTACTGTTATTCTGTAAATAAACGATGCAAATTCATATGAATAGGTGGATAGTTGAATTCGGATTGTAGAAATTTAGATAACCGGATAATGTTATTGACAATGGACCGGATAATCACGGATAATCTTGATGCTGATGTATTGTGGAATGTCGACTATCCGAATTATTTATGTTCTACTTTATATAAACGACGCAATTTCATATGAATACATGCGATTAATGGATAATTGAACTTCGGTTAGAAGAAATACTAATAACCGTAACATGGATAATACAAATGCGGATAACTTCGAGATGCGGATATTTAGGATACGGATACTTGGCGTTCTATTGCAATAAAACATTATGATTTCATATGAATAGAAGTGGCGATTAGTGGATAATTGAACTGCGGATAGTAGAATTGTAGATAACCGTAATACGGATAATATAAATGCGGATAATTGGTATACGGATAATTGGCGTTCTACTGCAATTAAACAATACGATTTCATATGAATAGAAGTGGCGATTAGTGGATAATTGAACTGCGGATAGTAGAATGTAGATAACCGTAATACGGATAATATAAATGCGGATAATTGGTATACGGATAATTGACGTTCTACTGCAATTAAACAATACGATTTCATATGAATAGAAGTGGCGATTAGTATGTAGATTTACACTTAAATATGATTATTAATATTCAATATGAATCGTCAATGCATTGATTACGAAACGAACTCTCATTGATGATAATCATATAATTAGAAATAGTGTAATTTTGTGTATTCATTTTGCAGGTGTTTCAGTTGAAATAGATGGCACAAAATTACCCATTTAATTAGTAACAACGTCTTCTCTTACGTCTACGTCTGCGTCTACGTCTACAGCTCCTTCGCCGATTTTCGTTCTCTGGCAGGTGGGCTGCCAACATTCTTCCTGGCAGTGCCACTGCCACTTGCAGGGACGAGGAATCAATTGTCTTCCCGTAGCCATCTCTGATCTGCAAAGAAAATGATCTCTGATGATGGTAGAAGGATCATTTAAGTTAACAACGATTCAAAGGGAGGTAAAGAAAAAGAAGAAATAAGAAGAAAGTAAAGAAAGACAAAGTAAATCAAACAATTGTTAAAGAAAAAGAAGAAACAAGAAGAAAGTAAAGAAAGACAAAGTAAATCAAACAATTGTCTACAAGACAATTATTCATCAAACAAAGGCAGATCTAAACAAACGTTAAACGTTAACGTTATACAATTAACTTTCAAACAACAATAAGTTAACCAAAAAATGAAAAAGTTGATGAAATATAGTAGGTTTTGTTACAGAAACAATTGTTTATCCCTCAAGACATAGTTCACCAAACTTTTTTTTTTAATTAAATGAGCAAGATTATTGTTGAACAATTTCTTATTATTGTTTAAACATACTAGGATAGGTTAGAGAAACAATTGTTTATCACTCATTTGTTTCTCCAAACCAAATGATAGACCTAAACAGCGTTTAACAAACAATTGACTTCCTAAGAGCAATAATTTAACCAAATAACATTGTTGAGTTAAATAGTAGGTTTCGTTATCAAAACAATTGTTTATCTCTCAAGAAATAGTTCACCAAACAATAATGTTTTAATGAAATGAGCGAGATTATTGTTGAACAATTGCTTATTATAGTTTAAACATACTAGGATAGGTTAGAGAAACAATTGTTTATCACTCATTTGTTTCTACAAACCAAATGATAGACCTAAACAGCGTTTAACAAACAATTGACTTCCTAAGAGCAATAATTTAACCAAATAACATTGTTGAGTTAAACAGTAGGTTTCGTTATAAAACAATTGTTTATTACTCAAGAAATAGTTCTTATTATTGTTGTTATCGTAGTTGCTTATTATTGATTAAACTAACTAGGATTTGTTAAGTCAAGTCAAACAATTGTTGATCACTCAATTGTTTCATCAAACCAAATGATACACCTAAACAGCGTTAAACAAACAATTGACTTCCAAAGAGCAATAAGTTAACAAAAAAACCATTATTGATGAAATATAGCAAGTTTTGTTACATAAACAATTGTTTAACCCTCTAGAAATAGTTCACCAAACATTTATTTTTTAATGAATTGAGGAAGATTATTTTTAAACAATTGCTTATTATTGATTAAACATACTACGATTGGTTGGAGAAACAATTGTTTATCACTCAATTGTTTCACCAACCAAATGATACACCTAAACAGCGTTAAACAAACAATTGACTTCCAAAGAGCAATAAGTTGACCAAAAAACCATCATTGATGAAATATAGCAGGTTTTGTTACATAAACAATTGTTTAACCCTCAAGAAATAGTTCACCAAACATTTATTTTTTAATGAAACGATCAAGATTACTCTTAAGCAATTGCTTATTGTTTATAAAACATACTAGGATTTGTTACAGAAACAATTGTTTATCGCTTGAGACGTTTTGTTTTAATGAAATGGCAAAGATTATGATTACACAAGATGCAGCAAGAATTTACCAAAACAAATACTTATAATATAAACAATTGATTATTGACGAAAACCAATACATTATCGTGCTTTACACTAACAATTGTTTACCACCTAAGCAACTCAGACTCTCAGAATTAAATTATAGAAACAATTGTTTGTAAAAATCATGCATTAAACAATTGTTTATCAAAAAGTAAGTATTTGACGAAACGAGCATTTATAAAACAAACAATTGATTATAAGACAATCATTTATTACACAATTGTTTATAAAAATCATTTATTAAACAATTGTTTATCAAAAAATAAGTATTTGACGAAACAAGCGTTGGTACGAGAAACAATTGTTTATCACTCAATTGTTTCACCAAACCAAATTATAGACCTGAACAGCGTTAAACAAACAATTGACTTCCAAAGAGCAATAAATCAACCAAAAAACCATTGTTGATGAAACATAGTAGGTTTAGTTACAGAAACAATTGTTTATGACTCAAGAAATTGTTCACCAAACATTTCTGTTTTAATGAAATTGCTTATTGATGATTGAACATATATTTAGTTACAGAAACAATTGTTTATGACTCAAGAAATTGTTCACGAAACAATTCTGATTTAATGAAATTGCTTATTGATGATTGAACACATGTTTTGTTATAGAAACAATTGTTTATCACTCAAGAAGTTGTTCACCAAACATTTTTTTCTTAATAAAATGATCAAGATGAATGTTAAATAAATGCTTCTTGTTGATTAAACTTGCTACGATTTGTTAACGAAACAATTGTGTATCACTCGAGAAATAGTTCACCAAACATTTATTTTTTAATGAAACGATCAAGATTACTATTAACCAATTGCGTATTGTTTCCAAACCACACTAGGATTTCTTACAGAAACAATTGTTTATCACTTGAGACGTTTTGTTTTAATGAAATGACAAAGATTATGATTACACAAGATGCAGCAAGAATTTACCAAAACAAATACTTATAATATAAACAATTGATTATTAATTGAAACCCATTATGGTGCTTTACACTAACAATTGTTTACCACCTAAGCAACTGTTTCTGAAACATTTTTTATAAATAAATTCTTGAAGCAATTGTTTATAAAAATCATTTATTAAACAATTGTTTATTAAAAAAATAAGTATATGATAAAACAAGCATTTAGAAAACAAACAATTGATTATAAGACAATCATTTATTAAACAATTGTTTATAAAAATCATTTATTAAACAATCGTTTATAAAAAAATAAGTATTTGACGAAACAAGCACTTAGAAAACAAACAATTGATTAGAAGACAATCATTTATTAAACAATTGTTTATAAAAAGCATTTATAAAACAATTGTTAATCAAGAAAATAAGTTTTTGACAAAACAATTGTTCATGAAAAAGTTAGTATTTAACAAAACAATAATGTAGACAGCAAACTACTGATTTTCAAAGAACCTACATACTACTTTGAGAACAATTGCTCTAAATGAAAGTAGGGCGATTGTTTAGCAAACCAGCAATTGTTAATTGGGCAGAATTTTAACATTTGCGACATTGCACATTGCACATTATTGTTATTGTTATTAAAATTATTATTGCACTCACCGCCACACTAAAAATGAAGATAACTAAGATAACAAGCAAGAAGCTCTTCATTTTGGACCAGGTAATGATACACGTGTCACCAATGCGGTTACTTAAATACTGTGCTAGTCTTAAATTAATTCCATGTGATTGTGAAGAGTAATCAAAATCACATCAAAGATACAATTTTCACGGCCACAAAAAACAACTGAAAACAACTGCAAAACAAATAAAAAATCAGTTGTTTTCAAATTGAGTTAATTGTAATGTCTAAATAAGTATCTCTTAAAATAAGTGAAGGCTTTGACCCTACTTTTTATGTATCTTTAAATTTGTTTCGTATATTTCGTTAGTTAATTGAAAGGTTTAAACGAATAATTTTAAAGAAGTTATTTGAGTTATTTTTGCTGCTATGTTTTATTATCGATAGTAATGATGCGAATTTTGTCTCTATGAATATTTATGTGCACAAAATTTCCAGTAGTATAATTTTTTTACATTTTCATACTTTTCATGCAGTGAAAATGTACCTTGTATAATGCATTTCCTGTTTATCGAGGTGCTTTATCGACACTTCCCGCACTGAATATGCCGGAAATCGTGCCATAATTTGAAAATAATGAACCATTTGTTAAGAGGAACATTTTCCAAGAAAATTATAGCAGAGTCGGAGAATTGAGTATATGAGTTATGCTAATCGATGCTATTTATTATTAACAAAATTTTAATAACTGTAATATTACGTTGTAACATATTTTCTGTTGCAAAAGTGCAAAAAATTAACAAAATTAACACATTTGAAATAAAATGATCTTATAATGGTTTATGTTGCAAAAGTGCAAAAAATTAACAAAAGTAACACATTAAAAATTAAATGATATTCATTAACCATTAAAAATAATATTGATTTTGTTTATATTTAAATATTATCGATTGATAATATTTTCAATAAAAACAATATTAATTTCACCCATCACTCAAAAAATCTAAAATTTGCAACGTAAAAGTGGTAGAAATTGAGATATTTTGGTAATCTACGGGGCGATTTTCCAGTTGGTTGCGTTGGAAATCGAGCAATTTCGCGCCTGCTTAAGTTAATGACGAGTTATTGTTATTTAATGAATTTACTTCCGTTCGATAATATTTTTGCACATTTTTGAGCAGTATATAACCCCAGTTTGCCCACCAAATAGCATCAGTTCTACAAGTACTCAACAGTCATGAAATTCACAGTTGCCCTCCTCTGCATCGCCTTCTTCGCCATCACAGTAAGTCAAAAACCAAAAAATCACAGTAAGTCAAAACCCCAAAAAGTTCAAAAACAATTTTACTTGATATTGACCATAGTGTAGTAACCAAAAGCGATATTTATTCGTCAAATTTTAGATTTTATTAAGATTCAATTTTTGCCAAATCTCATAGCTTCACGAAATCCCAAAATAGTTATTGTAGTGATTATATTTCCATTAAACTAAAATAATAAATTCTGGTTTTTGAAATTTCTAATTGAAGTAACTCTATTTGATCTATATACAGGGTGTTAATACTAAGTTGTAACACCCGAAAATGGCAGCTAGAATTTCTCAAAATAAGGGAGTAATGACGATTTTTCGAAAAACAAAAGAACGCCAATAACTGTGAACTTGGGCGCCAATTAAAAAAAAATAACTAAGAAAAGTAGTTAGTTTCAATGAGTTCTAACTGCCATTTTCGGGTGTTACAACTTAGTATTAACACCCTGTATAATTGAAGTAAAAAGCATTTATTAATCGAACTATAAATAACATTTCTGCTGTTTTGCCTAATAGCCGCCAGAAGCCTCATATTTTACGTCTATAGACCATAAAACTTTGGTACCATTCTACCGACTGCGCCAGTTTTTTTGACAACTTTAATGGTACATGTATCTGCATGTATTTTTCAATACCATCGAGTTATTGTAAATAATATTTCTAATGTTTTGCCTAACAGTCGCTAGAAGCCTCATATTTTACGTCTATAGACCATAAAACTTTGGCACTATCCTACCGACTGCGCCAGTTATTTTGACAACTTGAAAGGTACATGTAGCTGCATGTATTTTTCAATACCATCGAGTTATTGTAAATAATATTTCTGATATTTTGCCTAATAGTCGCCAGAAGCTTCATATTTAACGTCTATAGACCATAAAACTTTGGCACTATCCTACCGACTGCGCCAGTTTTTTTGAGAACTTGAATGGTACATGTAGCTACATCTATTTTTCAATACCATCGAGTTATTGTAAATAAAATTTCTGGTGTTTTGCCTAATAGTCATCAGAAGCCTCATATTTTACGTCTATAGACCATAAAACTTTGGCACTATCCTACCGACTGCGCCAGTTTTTTTGGCAACTTAAATGGTGCATGTAGCCGCATGTATTTTTCAATACCATCGAGTTATCGTAAGTTTACTAAATGATAAATTCTGATTTTTATCAGGTTGAAAATGCGTCTGGTCAACCAGCTGCAAAGCAGAGTTTGTTGGGCGTAATTAGTGGAGGCTTCCTAGGACCCAACGGTCAAGCTGGTCCAGCTCTAGGACGCAATGACCATCAACATGGAGTAGGAGGGCACAAGGCCGGATGCAGACGGTCAAGTAAGTAACAATCATAATTTTCCCAAAATTTTGTACAACGAAATACTAACTGGAACACATTTGGCTATAGTCGGGACCAGATAAACTTGGTGATGTATCTGAATATTCGAAGTAGTTTAATTGTTGAAACAATTCTTCGTAAAGTTGTAATTTTGTTCTATTGTCATATCTCGTTAAAGACGTTGCTGACTTCCTCACATGCATTAGAGTTGTGAGTGTTGCCAGGTTTTTACACGAATGCAAGGCACCTACAGTTTAATAAAGCTGCGAACATCTGTTTTGGGGTAGTTTTCCATTTTGATCACAAAATCCTATTACCATTTCCATTTCAATTGTACCATTCAAGGGAGTACCGGTAATTATATAATAGCTATAATTAAAAATAGCTAAATATCAAATAGCTAACTGAAAATTGGGCAAATTTTGTGTAAAGAAAAGTATTGCCCAAAAATCACAATAAATTGGAGTGGTACAATTGAAATAGAAATGGTAATGGGATAATCAAAATGGAAAACTGCCCCAAAACAGATGTTCGCAGCTTTATTAAACTGTAGGTGCCTTGCATTCGTGTAAAAACCTGGCAACTCTCACAACTCTAATGCATGTGAGGAAGTCAGCAACGTCTTTAACGAGATATTGCAATTGAAAAAAATTACAACTTTGCGCAGAATTGTTATTTTCTACATACAGTTGTTCTTATCAAATTGTTGTATGAACTATTTTGATAATAACTTTGATTCCAGCCACTGCAGGTACTACCGCACGTACCACCGCCGCCGCTGGATAGCGTACCTTCCAGTACCTTCCAGTACCTTCAAGTACCTTCCAGGAGTTATTACCAACATACAGCTTTGGATTGCACTTTTCTGATGTTTGAGTTGAATAAATCACGTACATAAAAAAAACCTTATTCGTTTTGATACCACTAATTCTTATTTTATAGCTAAGACCTGAGAGGTCCAACAGTGGGATTACATTAGCATTGTATTACAGTCGCGGGCCATAAACGCCTTATTATGTCCTTGATACAAAAATAATTACTTATCTCGTTTCAAAAAACAATAAATCAGAGAGGGAATTATATAAACAGTAGTTTTTTAAAAAAATGTAACACTGTGATTACATTGGCATTGCATACATTATAGTCGCCGCGCGCCATAAACGCTTCATTATGCCTTTGATACAAAAATAACGAATTTATCTCGTTTTAAAACACAATAAACCAGAGAGGGAATTATATAAAAAAGTTTTAAAAAAATGTAGAAGTGGGATTATTATCATTGCATTACAGTCTCGAGCCATAAACGCTTTATTATGCCCTTGATACAAAAATAACTAATTTATCTCGTTTCAAAAAACAATAAACCAGAGATGGAATTATATAAAAAACGTTTCAAAAATATGTAACAGTGTGATTACATTAGCATTACATATATTGCCATTATTGCGTGCCATTAACGCTTTATTATGCCCCTGATGCACAAACAACTAATTTATCAAGTATTATAAAACAATAACCCAAAAAACTCATACGAAAACATAATGCAAGTTAATATATTGTTGCAATGAATTACACCGTTTTCGTTTATAGTCGCCACGTGCCATAAACGCTTTATTATGCCCTTGATGCAAAAACAACTAATTTATCAAGTTTTATAAAACAATAACCCAGCGAGCGAAATTTACCAAAAAAACTCATACGAAAACATAATGCAAGTTAATATATTGTTGCAACGAATTACACAGTTTTCGTTTATAGTCGCCGCGTGCCATAAACGCTTTATTATGCCCTTGATGCACAAAACACTAATTTATCAAGTTTTATAAAACAATAACCCAGAGAGCGAAATTTACCAAAAAACTCATACGAAAACATAATGCAAGTTAATATATTGTTGCAATGAATGACACACTTTTCGTTTATAGTCGCCGCGTGCCATAAACGCTTTATTATGCCCTTGATGCACAAACAACTAATTTATCAAGTTTAAAAAAATAATAACCCAGAGAGCGAATTTTACCAAAAAACTCATACGAAAACATAATGCAAGTTAATATATTGTTGCAATGAATTACACAGTTTTCGTTTATAGTCGCCGCGTGCCATAAACACTTTATTATGCCCTTGATGCACAAAACACTAATTTATCAAGTTTTATAAAACAATAACCCAGAGAGCGAATTTTACCAAAAAACTCATACGAAAACATAATGCAAGTTAATATATTGTTGCAATGAATTACACAGTTTTGCACCTGCCCCATTAATAATACGTTTGGCAGGCAAAATTGCTATTTAATTGTATTACTTCCGTTGTAAATATTTTATAAATCGATTTTATGGGTATATAAGCCCATATCCAGCCAACAATATTAGTTCCATAACTACCCAGCAAACATGAAATTCGCACTAGCCCTGATCTGCCTTGCATACCTCGCCATTTCAGTAAGTCAAACAAAATGATGCTATTTTTGGAACAACAAAATAATAAATGCAACGCTTATGTAATTATTAATGCAATTAATAATTCCTAACAATTAATAATAATATTTCTGCTGCTTTGGCTAATTACCATGCCAGAAGCGATCTGCCTCCAAAGATATTTTACGTATACTGATATTTAATGTAATGATATGTAATGATATTTGTAAAACTTGTGCACAATCCTACCGACTGCGCCAACTATTTTGAGAACTCGAACAATGCACGGAACTGTTTGTATTTATTACTACTGAGTTATTGTTGATCTTATTAACGATGATTTATCAGGTTGAAGACGTGTATGGTCAACCGACTGGACACCCAGGTTTGGTAGGTGCAATGAGCAGTGGCAACATTGCTGGTCAAGCAGCAGGATCTGCTAACCATCACGATGGAGGGCAAAAGGCTGGTTGCAACAAGAGGAGGTCCAGTAAGTAGCAAACCAGGATTTAGAAAATGTACCAGGAAGTATAAAGTGAACCCCGATTAACGATAGTCGGGTCCAAATAGACTTGGGTATGCCCAATTTTTTGATTTTCGAGACGATCATTAACTTAAAAATAATTCAGACCAATTGTCTAGAACTAGAATATATAGAATCAAAGTTACGTCTTGATGAAATTAAGAATATTATAATTCTTAATTCCATCAAGACGTAACTTTGATTTTCTTTTTAAATTCTAATGTATCACATATACTATATATTTTTAAAATATAATACTTCAAAACTTTTACATATTACTTAGAATGTTATTATTATTATTATAATCTTTCTTCTTTTACCCTTTCAGGTGTCGAACTTAGAATGTATTTACTGATTTTATCATTTGTTCCAGCAACTGCCGCACCTACCACCGCCCGCCCCACTGTGGCTGGATGAATATCTTGAAATAACTAATACCCACATGTATTTGTAGTGCACATGCCTCCCTGACTTGAGAATAAATTGATAGAGAATATATTTTTGTAGTTTACCTAATTACAAATATTAATGTGTGCCTTAACATTTACTTCTAATTTCATGTGTACTTATAGTCAGGACCATATAAAATTGGGGTGACCTGATCCAATTATTTGAATACCTCTCATAATTATTCCAAGCACTAAAAACATCGGAGCTATTGATTTTTGCGTGCCGTAATTTATGGCAATGATTAGTTAATTAGTTAATTTTCATGCGACCAAGATTGCAATCAGTAAATTTTACGTGACCCTCAATAAAACTCCGGTCATGTAATTTTGATATCTTAATTGCTGGGCAATCAAGATATTGGATAATTCCTATTTTGATATCTCAATTACTACAAAATACTTACTGAAATTTCTGAAAATTTATTATTTGCAAATTTGATATTAGTTTCGTGTACAGTACACCTGAAACTATTTCTCCTGAAAATTTGACAAAGTTTCAGTACTTAATAAGGGAGAAAATCAAACACTTAACTTTCTCAATTGACAAGTATGGGTTAGCTATTACTGAAATTTCTGAAAATTTATTATTTGCAAATTTAATATTAGTTTCGTGTACAGTACACCTGAAACTATTTCTCATGAAAATTTGGCAAAGTTTCAGCACTAAATAAGGGCGAAAATCAACACTTAACTTTCTCAATTGACAAGTATGGGTTAGCTATTACTGAAATTTCTGAAAATTTATTATTTGCAAATTTGATATTAGTTTCGTGTACAGTACACCTGAAACTATTTCTCATGAAAATTTGGCAAAGTTTCAGTACTAAATAAGGGCGAATATCAACACTTAACTTTCTGAATTGACAAGTATGGATTAGCTATTACTGAAATTTCTGAAAATTTATTATTTGCAAATTTGATACTAGTTTCGTGTACAGTACACCTGAAACTATTTCTCATGAAAATTTGACAAAGTTGCAGTACTAAATAAGGGAGAAAATCAAACACTTAACTTTCTCAATTGACAAGTAATTTAGATATTACTGAAATTTCTGAAAATTTATTATTTGCAAATTTGATATTAGTTTCGTGTACAGTACACCTGAAACTATTTCTCATGAAAATTTGGCAAAGTTACAGTACTAAATAAGGGAGGAAATCAAACACTTAACTTTCTCAATTGACAAGTATGGATTAGCTATTACTGAAATTTCTGAAAATTTATTATTTGCAAATTTGATATTAGTTTCGTGTACAGTACACCTGAAACTATATCTCATGAAAATTTGACAAAGTTACAGTACTAAATAAGGGAGAAAATCAAACACTTAACTTTCTCAATTGACAAGTATGGGTTAGCTATTACTGAAATTTCTGAAAACTTATTATTTGCAAATTTGATATTAGTTACGTGTACAGTACACCTGAAACTATTTCTCATGAAAATTTGGCAAAGTTTCAGTACTAAATAAGGGCGAATATCAACACTTAACTTTCTGAATTGACAAGTATGGATTAGCTATTACTGAAATTTCTGAAAATTTATTATTTGCAAATTTGATATTAGATTCGTGTACAGTACACCAGAAACTATTTCTCATGAAAATTTGGCAAAGTTACAGTACTAAATAAGGGAGAAAATCAAACACTTAACTTCCTCAATTGACAAGTATGGATTAGCTATGACTGAAATTTCTGAAAATTTATTATTTGCAAATTTGATATTAGTTTCGTGTACAGTACACCTGAAACTATATCTCATGAAAATTTGACACAGTTTCAGTACTAAATAAGGGAGAAAATCAAACACTTAACTTTCTCAATTGACAAGTATGGGTTAGCTATTACTGAAATTTCTGAAAATTTATATTTTGCAAACTTGATTTTAGACTCGTGTACAGTACACCTGAACTAATTCTCCTGAAAATTTGACAAAGTTACAGTACTAAATAAGGGAGAAAATCAAACACTTAACTTTCTCAATTGACAAGTATGGGTTAGCTATTACTGAAATTTCTGAAAATTTATTATATGCAAATTTGATATTAGTTTCGTGTACAGTACACCTGAAACTATGTCTCATGAAAATTTGACAAAGTTTCAGTACTAAATAAGGGAGAAAATCAAACACTTAACTTTCTCAATTGACAAGTATGGGTTAGCTATTACTGAAATTTCTGAAAACTTATTATTTGCAAATTTGATATTAGTTACGTGTACAGTACACCTGAAACTATATCTCCTGAAAATTTGGCAAAGGTTCAGTACTAAATAAGGGCGAAAATCAACACTTAACATTCTCAATTGACAAGTATGGGTTAGCTATCACTGAAATTTCTGAAAATTAATTATTTGCAAATTTGATATTAGTTTCGTGTACAGTACACCTAAAACTATTTCTCATGAAAATTTGACCAAGTTTCAGTACTAAATAAGGGAGAAAATCAAACACTTAACTTTCTCAATTGACAAGTGAGGGTTAGCTATTACTGAAATTACTGAAAATTTATTATTTGCAAATTTGATATTAGTTTCGTGTACAGTACACCTGAAACTATTTCTCATGAAAATTTGGCAGAGTTTCAGTACTAAATAAGGGAGAAAATCAAACACTTAACTTTCTCAATTGGCGAGTATGGGTTAGCTATTACTGAAATTTCTGAAAATTTATTATATGCAAATTTGATATTAGTTTCGTGTACAGTACACCTAAAACTATTTCTCATGAAAATTTGACCAAGTTTCAGTACTAAATAAGGGAGAAAATCAAACACTTAACTTTCTCAATTGACAAGTGAGGGTTAGCTATTACTGAAATTACTGAAAATTTATTATTTGCAAATTTGATATTAGATTCGTGTACAGTACATCTGAAACTATTTCTCCTGAAAATTTGACAAAGTTTCAGTACTGAATAAGGGAGAAAATCAAACACTTAACTTTCTCAATTGACAAGTATGGGTTAGCTATTACTGAAATTTCTGAAAATTTGTTATTTGCAAATTTGATATTAGTTTCGTGTACAGTACGTACACCTAATACTATTTCTCCTGAAAATTTGGCAAAATTACAGTACTAAATAAGGGAGAAAATCAAACACTTAACTTTCTCAATTGGCAAGTATGGATTAGCTATTACTGAAATTTCTGAAAATTTATTATTTGCAAATTTCACATTAGATTCGTGTACAGTACACCTGAAACTATCTCTCATGAAAATTTGGCAAAGTTTCAGTACTAACTAAGGGAGATAATCAAACCCTTAACTTTCTCAATTAACAAGTATAGATTAGCTATTACTGAAATTTCTGAAAATTTATTATTTGCAAATTTAATATTAGTTTCGTGTACAGTACACCTGAAACTAATTCTCCTGAAAATTTGACAAAGTTTCAGTACTAAATAAGGGATAAAATCAACACTTAATATTCTCAATTGGCAAGTATGGATTAGCTATTACTGAAATTTCTGAAAATTTATTATTTGCAAATTTGATATTAGTTTCGTGTACAGTACACCTGAAACTAATTCTCATGAAAATTTGACAAAGTTTCAGAACTAAATAAGGGAGAAAATCAGACACTTAACTTTCTCAATTGATAAGTATGGGTTAGCTATTACTGAAATTTCTGAAAATTTATTATTTGAAAATTTGATATTAGTTTCGTGTACAGTACACCTGAAACTATTTCTCATGAAAATTTGGCAAAGTTTCAGTACTAAATAAAGGAGAAAATCAAACACTTAACTTTCTCAATTGACAAGTTTGGGTTAGCTATTACTGAAATTTCTGAAAATTTATTATTTGCAAATTTGATATTAGTTTCGTGTACAGTACACCTGAAACTAATTCTCATGAAAGTTTGCCAAAGTTTCAGTATTAAATAAGGAAGAAAATCAAACATATAACTTTCTGTATTATAATAATTCAAGGATACTTTGCAATTACATTAGATTAAAAAATCGTTACCAACTGTCAACAGCTAGCCCATTTAGGCACACATGCCTCCCACGAGATGCATCAGATAAGTGCTATTCAGAGATTGAAGGACGGAAAGTTTTCTATAGCTCGTTTACACATATAATTATTTATAATATTTGTGCTAGCAAGCCACTTAAATAAATATTAATATTTTTGAATGTATGTGTGCAAACAAAGGCGTTTCCGTTTTGTAAAATTTGGCTGCAAAATGTTGCAGTATATATAACACCATTGCTAAATCCATGGAATCATTCACAGCTCGTTGTGGAGAAGTGAAAGATGAAGCTTTTAGGTGCTCTAGTGGTAGTGGCCCTTTTGGCCTTATCGGTAAGTTATAATTTTTATTTATGTAAGATCGTCGAAAAAGTATAGTAGGAAACAAGTGCGTATGTCCTTAGTTTCTCTTAGTTGCAAAATTTTCGAACAAGTATTGTTTGTAAGTGAGTGTGGCCTTATGTTTTTATTTAATAATTTGTTTAAATGTAAAATCGTCGAAAAAGTATAGTATGCAAGAAATGGGTATGTATCCTGTCATACATGCACGTGATTGCGACAATTAATTATGCCATATCTTCAATGAAATCATATCAAATGACTTCTGTTTTTACTCTAATGACTTTAATTTAATTCTAATGACTTAATTTTAGTCTAATGGTTTCAATCATTATTGCTTACATTTTTTGATTAATAGATATGAACAATTTGTGTGATTTGTGAAGGACGAAGTTGTCCAAAAGAACAAAAAAATACATTACTGCTTGATTATTTGTGAATTTTGTTAATAGGTTGATGTTGCTCATGGCTTTTGGGGCGACAGCCCTTTGGGGATCATGCGATCTAGTGACATGAAGGGGTCAGTTGATGCACCACCTGGACCACCTCCGGCTCTTGCCGATCCACCCCCGAATGGGGCACCACCTCCAGACGGTGCTCCACCACCCGGCCCACCCCCAGGTAGCCCCCCAGACTTAGCTGCGCCACCACCAGGACCACCACCAGAGGGCCCACCACGTAAGACTTGAAATTGTCATTAGATTTTAGTGTACAACTTTTTACACAAACTAAAAACGTTTTGAACGCAAACATTTGAATTCCAACAAAAAGTGTATAGCAAAGCTCGAAGATGTTTAAATTAATCTCACGAGAATTAAGATTGATGAAAAAACTGGTAGGCAGTAAAGTGTTACTTTTGCTGCCTAGGCAGTTATTAAGAGAAAAATTCTCGCAGTTAATAAGAGAAACATTCTCTTGAAATATTCAAAATTATTTATATATTCTACTATGTTGTTGCCCTAATAGTTCTGCTCAGATAATTAAAGAGTAGTAATATGTTTTGGCAGTCACTAAAATGTCACTTTTACTGCCTAGGCAGTTAATAACAGAAACTTTCAAATTTATTCAGATATCCTACTATGTTATTGCCCTAATAGTTCTGCTCAGATCATTAAAGAGTAGTAATGTCTTTTGGCAGTCACTAAAGTGTCACTTTTACTGCTTAGGTAGTTAATAAGAGAAAAGTTCTCAGGAAATATTCAAATTAATTCAGATATTCTACTATGTTGTTGCCTTAATAGTTCTGCTCAGATCATTAAAGAGTAGTAATGTGTTTTGGCAGTCAGTAAAGTGTCACTTTTACTGCCTAGGCAGTTAATAAGAGAAACATTCAAATTTATTCAGATATCCTACCATGTTATTGCCCTAATAGTTCTGATCAGATCATTAAAGAGTAGTTATGTGTTTTGGCAGTCACTAAAGTGTCACTTTTACTGCCTAGACAGTTAATAAGAGAAACATTCTTAGGAAATATTCAAATTAGTTCAGATATTCTACTATGTTGTTGCCCTAATAGTTCTGTTCAGATCATAAAAGAGCAGTAATATGTTTTGGCAGTCACAAAAGTGTCACTTTTACTGCCTAGGCAATTAATAAGAGAAACATTCAAATTTATTCAGATATCCTACCATGTTATTGCCCTAATAGTTGTGCTCAGATCATTAAAGAGTAGTAATGTGTTTTGGCAGTCACTTTTAAGTGACTGCCTAGTTTAATTAAGTTTGGCAGTCAACAAAGTGTCACTTTTACTGCCTAGACAGTTAATAAGAGAAAAATTCTTAAAAAATATTCAAATTAATTCAGACGTTCTAGTATGTTATTGCCCCAATAGTTCTGTTCAGATCATTAAAGAGTAGTAATATGTTTTGGCAGTCACTTTTATTGCCTAGGCAGTTGATAATAGAACAATTCTCTTTATTAATTCGGTTATAATACTCTATGGTTAACGTAATAGATCTAATCAAATCATTAAACAGTAGCAATACGTTACGGCAGTCAGTGAAGTGTCACCTTTACTGCCTAGGCAATTAATAAAAGAACAATTATCTTGATTTATTCGGTTATGTTACTCTGCAGATAACTTAATGGGTTAAATCATTAAAGAGTAGCAATACGTTATGGCAGTCACTGAAGTGTCACCTTTACTGCCTAGGCAATTAATAAAAGAACAATTATCTTTATTTATTCAGTTATGTTACTCTGCACATAACTTAATGGATTAAATCGTTAAAGAATAGCAATACGTTATGGCAGTCGCTAAAGTACCACTTTTACTGCCTAGGCAGATTGTAAAAGAATAACCACTTGATCATTGAGGCGTAGTAATATGTTTTATTTTTTTATTTTCAGCAGTGGCAGCTGCTTCCTGAATAGTTGCAGTGAATAAGTTTATATTATTTGAAAATGAATAAAAATGATTTACGGCTATATGCAATATTTTGCTTGAAATAACACTTCAATCCTTAATCCTACTTTTACAAAATACATAGCAATTTCATAGCTTTGGTCAATTATTGCTACTATCAACGTTGCAAATTGAAATTTAAGTAAGTTCAGTCATCTCCCTGGGTAAGTATATATATATATATATATATATATATATATCCAAGTATTTTTGGAAGATGTTGATCAAAATTTCGAAACTTAAGCTGGGTCAATCATCTCCCTCTATCTAGTGTATAATTCAAACTGTTTTTGGAAGATGTTGATAAGAATTTAAGTAAGTTAAATGATATATCAGTTATCTCTATAGTGTAACGTTATATTTTTTACGTACGGCGGTGGTTGCGAGGTTGCCTACAATACAGTAATAAAGTCCCCGACGTACTATTAACTCAATTTCCTCTTCCATGCTATCGGCTATAGTTTCCACCGTAGATTCATCCATGGACGACGTTGATCAAAATTTCGAAAGTTAAGCTAGGTCAGTCATCTCCCTCAATATAGTGTATAATTCAAACTGTTCTTGGAAGATGTTGATAAGAATTTAAGTTAGTTAAATGATATATCAGTTATCTCTATAGTGTAACGTTATATTTTTTACGTACGGCGGTGGTTGCAAGGTTGCCTACGATACAGTAATAAAATCCCCGACGTGCTATTACCTCAATTTCTACTCCCATGCTATCGGCTATCGTTTCCACCGTAAATTCGTCCGCAAATTATTTTAATCGTTGAGAGATCGCATGTGTGGTTGGTCAAGTATTTGTCTGCGACGAAGGAGGTATAATACCGGGATTATGACCGCCATTAATGCGTGATTTTTTTAGTTGAGTGACCCTTTGTGGTTCTTATGGGCCCCATCACTTTCATGGATCATTTGATCTCAGATTACATCACTTATCAGCCGTTTTAGATCTTTGGTAAGTAAATTAGCGAAGATGTGAAGATTTCATGTCTTTACTTTTTTAACTTTAAGACCGTTTTTCTTTAATTTAGTCTTATGTAACCTATTTAAATTATTTGAATTGTTGAGAGATCGCATGTGTGGTTGGTCAAGTATTTGTCTGCGACGAAGTCGGTATAATACCGGGATTGTGACCGCCATTAATGCGTGATTTTTTGAGTTGAGTGACCCTTTGTGGTTTTTGTGCGCCCCACCACTCTCAAGGATCATTCGATCTCAGATTACATCACTTATCGGCCGTTTTAGAGTTTTAGATATTTAGGTAAGAGAATTAGCCCTCTTTATTTCACGCGTTGTGCTGATACTACCATCTATCTTTAAACAGTGCCCCTTGTATGTATGTAATCCAAAATGTTTTTGATAGTAAATCACTAAACAATAAGAAACTAAACCAAACCAATCTCAACCCAATGAAATTCTGGAGTATTTGGGAAAGCTGGAAAGCTTTCGAGAATTTTACATTTTTAATTTGTAGAATAAGATTTTTTCCTTTCACTTTTCTTTTCACGTCGCATGAAGCAAGACTAGTTATTGTTAACCTCCAAGTAACATTCCCCAGTGATTGTATACCATTGTATATCATTGTATATTATTTATGATATAAAGATTTATAAGATATGATAAGATTGTATATCATTGTAAGATATACGACATGGCGCAGTCGGTAGGATGTTCAAAGATTAAAATGGAGTTTCACCAAGTATCAACCTATGCAATATACCTATCCTAAAGATAATTAGGATGTTACTATAGTTTTGGAATAGTTTGGGGTAGGTGGCAAAACTGTTCAGTATATCATTGTAAGATATACGACATGGCGCAGTCGGTAGGATGTTCAAAGATTGAAATGGAGTTTCACCAAGTATCAGCCTATGAAACATACCTATCCTAAAGATAATTAGGATGTTACTATAGTTTTGGAATAGTTTGGGGTAGGTGGCAAAACTGTGAAGTTTCAAGTGCTACATTTTTTATTAACAAGTAAGTAAATCAGAAGTAAGCGAAAAGTAACTTATTTTGTGTTGGTCAATGGTGTACTCTATCCTGCAGCAACGGTTGTGCGGGCTGTAGTGGTCGCTGTAGACAAGTTTTATATTGTAGATGATGAACGAGCAGAGCTAGATTATTTTTATGGTTTTGATATCAAAGATGATCAAAATGATGATGATCAACATGATTTTGATAAACCTTGGGGTAAGTTTTTCTAATGATTTGGTATGATTTTGGAAGATTTTCACACGAGTTAATTGTATAATGGTTTTGATAACAAGTATTTGTTAAAGATTTTGATCTCAGTCTTGTAATGATTTTGGTACTTTTTTGTATGAAAGTCCCAAAAACTTTGATATAAAAAAGTTTTTAACTGTTCAACATTTTGTCCGCAAAGTTAATATAATGATTTCTTAGATGTAAAAACTTTGATAGATCTAAAACTTTGATGTAAAAAAGTTTTTAACTGCTCAAAATTTTGTCGTCAAAGTTAATACAATGATTTTTGGTATTAAGTTATTTACACGATTCTCAAAGTTAAATAATGATTTCTTAAAAACTTTGAAAAAAAAAAAAATTAACTTCAACATTTTCTCCTCAAAGTTAATTGAAAAATTTTGGTATTAAGTTTTTTACACGATTTTCAAAATTAATATAATGATTTTGGTTATTTTTTAGATCTTATCTAATCTCTATCTAATCTATCTAAGATCTGAGATAGATCTAAGATAGAAGATCTAGTAATCAAAAAGTTTGCTATATGAATTCAACTAAAGTTCTTATCGATTTTTTTTGCAAAATCTTAAATGCTTCAATCTTAAAAACATTTTATGTCAAAGTTTCGGAAACTTCCTTCAAACATTTTGGAAGATTTTTGCCCGATTTTCACGATTCTCGGATTCTCACGAATTCTGACGAAAATGATTTTGATAACAAGTTTTTTTCTCAAAAGTTAGTTGTTACAGTTAAAATGATTTTGGTATCAAGGTTTCCACTTTCGAGAAAGGTTCTCCAAGTTCGTGACTTACTGGCAGCTGCTCCATTACACCCTGCCTTATGCCCTCCTGGTCCATGTTGATGGTTGCCAGTATCCAATAGTCCTTGCTGTGCCTTTAGTCCATCGATCGACGCCAATTGCTTCAAGAATTTGGGGTTTACTTGGTTGACCTGATCATCAGACATACCTTCCACCTGGTTGACGTAATGAGACACCGTACAGTTACAAAAATTATATATCAGCTAGAAATGGGAAGATATGAAAAAGAAGCTTCTAAGGTGATTCAACAAAATGATTATCACCTTAATACCAAAGGGAAAAATATTTGAAGAGTGGTTGAAAGGCTTGAAGATATTCAATGAGAAGTAGGAAGAGCAAATACCTATCAAATATGCTATCAGGCTTGAACATGCTCAGTCGAAAAGCAGGAAGAGAAAACACACGATCAGCAAAATAACAGGTCCTCGAGGAACCAAGAAGAAGAAGAAAATGGGAGAGCAAACATGCTATCAGGCTTGAACATACTCAGTCGAAAAGCAGGAAGAGAAAACACATCAATCAGCAGAATAACAGGTCCTCGAGAAACCAAGAAGAGGAAGAAAATGGGAAGATTGCTGAGAAAAAGAAGCTTCAAAGGTTCTTCTTCTTATGGTACCATTACTTACTAGTAAGCGTAAGCGATTTGGTCACCTCAAAAATTCAAAAGACTTTAATGATTTTCTTAATACCACCGGAATAGTAATTTCCCGAAGATTGGTTGAAAGATTTGATAATATCCAATGGGATCTCGAAAATCAGTAAGAAAACAGAAGATCAGCAGTAGAACAGGTCAAAGAGGAAAAACGAAGAGGAAGCTGAAGAAGGTTTCAAAGGAAAATTTGAACATTGGTTTGAAAGGTTTATAAACGTAAAGCCAAAGAGTATGAAGACCAAAAAAAGATGGAGAGACAGTTACTAGTAGAAGAACAGAACTATACATGGAAGAAGGTTTGAACGAAAGAATTGAAAATTTGTTTGAGAGATTGGAATACGTGAAAACAAAGAGCATGAAGAGTAAAAAAAAAGCTGGAGTGTTAGTTACTAGTAGAATAACCAACCAATAACATGGAAGAAGAGGAAGAAGGTTTCAACAAAAGAATTGAAAATTGGTTTTACAAGGTTTAAACACGTTTTGGCGAAGGGCATGAAGACCAAAAAAGAAGATGGACAGGCACTTACTAGTAGAAGATTATGCCTAAAATAAGGAATACGATTTGAACAAAAGAATTGAAAATTGGTTTGAAAGGTTTAAACACGTTATTCTGAAGAGCATGAAGACCCAAAAAAGATAGACATACAATTACTAGTAGAAGAATAGGCCTAAAACATGGAATAAAGTTTGAACGAATGATTTTAGAATTGTCCGAGATATACGTTATGCCGAAGAGGAGGAAGACCAAAAAGTTTTTCAATAGGCATCGAAATTTTCCAAATTTTTCAAAATCGAACTGGTTTTGTAACTTACCATTAGGACTACTACAGCGAGGCAGACAAAATTAGTTTGAGAGGTTTAAACACGTTATGCTGAAGAGCATGAAGACCAAAAAAAAGATGGCCATACAATTACTAGTAGAAGAATAGGCCTAAAACATGGAAGGATTTTAGAACTGTCAGAGAGATACGTTATGCCGAAGAGGAGGAAGACCAAAAAGTTTTTCAATTGGCATCAAATTTTACCAAAATTTTCAAAATCGAACTGGTTTTGTAACTTACCATCAGGACTACTACAGCGAGGCAGAAAAAGATTGCAGCGAACTTCATGTTGATTTTGTTACTGTTATACTGTTGGTTTGCTAGTTGGTGGAGTTCTGTATGTTATGGTATTACTCCCGATGGCTTATATACGCGAGTGGACAATAACTTGCCGACAATTAAAGGGCGGAAGTTTGGTGATTGCTATTACATGATATTTGCATAAAAAATTCAATGAAATATTCTATATTGTCGATCAAAAATGTAATTTGCATGGACTTGGGATGTGCGGAGATCAAAAGAATGACATTTTAACAAATATTGTGTGATTTATGGACAAGCGAATTATTATGTTGATTTAGCCATGAAATGCAAAAAATATTTCGCTGCTTAGTAATATTATTTAATTGGCGAACGTGACGCAGTTTTTTAGTTTATGGGCTATAGAATTCTTATCAAACCTGATTTTATGACGAATATGGAATCAAACTATGCAGACGAATTAAAACCGAGGCGCAATTATGCTAATTTCAGTCGCAGCATAATGTGATGTGAGAATTGTGATAAAAAAATTAGTGAATGTAACTTTTTTAACTGGTTGGTTAAGGTAAAAATATATAATAATATAATATATAAAAAAATAAGGTAAACATTCTTAAGTTTTATACTGGGTTATTTGGATGTGATGAAAATAATCGATTATTACATCGTTGTTTACACATTTTAAAATGTGATAAAATAATCGGTGATTATGTGATGAAAATAATCGATGATTATGTGATGAAAATAATCGATGATTATGTGATGAAAATAATCGATGATTATGTGATGAAAATAATCGATGATTATGTGATAAAAACAATCGATTATTATACGATGAAAATAATCGATTCTAAGTTTATAAAAATAATGGACTATTATTTCATTGTTTTTCCCAGTTTTCTACTGGGTTATTTTGTTCTGATGTAAATAATCGATTATTACTTCGTTGTTACACATTATTTTATAATGTGATGAAAATAATCGATGATTATTAGATGAAAATAATCGATTATTATGTGATGAAAATAATCGATGATTATGTGATGAAAACAATCGATTATTATACGATGAAAATAATCGATTATAAGTTTATAAAAATAATCGACTATTATTTCATTGTTTTTCCTAGTTTTCTACTGGGTTATTTTGTTCTGATGTAAATAATCGATTATTACTTCGTTGTTACACATTATTTTATAATATGATGAAAATAATCGATTATTACTTCGTTGTTACACATTATTTTATAATGTGATGAAAATAATCGATGATTATGTGATGAAAATAATCGATTATTATGTGATGAAAATAATCGATGATTATGTGATGAAAACAATCGATTATTATACGATGAAAATAATCGATTATAAGTTTATAAAAATAATCGACTATTATTTCATTGTTTTTCCTAGTTTTCTACTGGGTTATTTTGTTCTGATGTAAATAATCGATTATTACTTCGTTGTTACACATTATTTTATAATGTGATGAAAATAATCGATTATTACTTCGTTGTTACACATTATTTTATAATGTGATGAAAATAATCGATGATTATGTGATGAAAATAATCGATTATTATGTGATGAAAATAATCGATGTTTATGTGATGAAAACAATCAATTATTATACCATGAAAATAATCGATTATAAGTTTATAAAAATAATCGACTATTATTTCATTGTTTTTCCCAGTTTTCTACTGGGGTATTTTGTTATGATGTAAATAATCGATTATTACTTCGTTGTTACACATTATTTTATAATGTGATGAAAATAATCGATTATTACTTCGTTATTACACATTATTTTATAATGTGATGAAAATAATCGATTATTACTTCGTTGTAACACATTATTTTATAATGTAATGAAAATATTCGATGATTATATGATGAAAATAATCGATTATTATGTGATGAAAATAATCGATGATTATGTGATGAAAACAATCGATTATTATACGATGAAAATAATCGATTATAAGTTTATAAAAATAATAGACATTTATTTCATTGTTTTCCCCAGTTTTCTACTGGGTTATTTTGTTGTGATGTAAATAATCGATTATTACTTCGTTGTTACACATTATTTTATAATGTGATGAAAATAATCGATTATTACTTCGTTGTTACATATTATTTTATAATGTGATGAAAATAATCGATCATTACTTCGTTGTTACACATTATTTTATAATGTGATGAAAATAATCGATGATTATGTGATGAAAATAATCGATTATTATGTGATGAAAATAATCGATGATTATGTGATGAAAACAATCGATTATTATACGATGAATATAATCGATTATAAGTTTATAAAAATAATAGACTATTATTTCATTGTTTTTCACAGTTTTCTACTGGGTTATTTTGTTGTGATGTAAATAATCGATTATTACTTCGTTGTTACACATTATTTTATAATGTGATGAAAATAATCGATTATTACTTCGTTGTTACATATTATTTTATAATGTGATGAAAATAATCGATCATTACTTCGTTGTTACACATTATTTTATAATGTGATGAAAATAATCGATGATTATGTGATGAAAATAATCGATTATTATGTGATGAAAATAATCGATTATTATGTGATGAAAATAATCGATTATTATGTGATGAAAATAATCGATGATTATGTGATGAAAACAATCGATTATTATACGATGAAAATAATCGATTATAAGTTTATAAAAATAATAGACTATTATTTCATTGTTTATCCCAGTTTTCTGCTGTTGTATAATCGATTATTACTACGTTGTTACAAATTATTTTATAATATGATGAAAATAATCGATTATTAATATGATCATTATCAAAATAAAATTACTTATTATTACTTTCACAACGTAATATTGCTGCTCAAAAATAATTTATGTAATACAGTCACCAAATTTACTACAAATTTACTATGCAGTTTCATGCCATGTCCAATTATCTCACTAACAGCCTCCAAGCAATGGAAATTACACCTAATCGTCGAGCCATGGCCATGTCAGTAAAAACATTTACATTTGGTACGTGGCCCAGGTTCACCTGGCAATTAATTCTGTTCGCTAAGAAAGCTACAAAAAAGTTGTAAAGGTCCGAGCATAGAAGCCCCAAGGACTTTGTTTGATCAACATTAAGATTGCTGCAATATTTTTATTCGCCTGCATACATCCGGTGGAAGAGCAGTGTGCTGTATAATTTGTATTTTAATGTATATCACAGGAAAGTCACGCACAATACAGTAATTTGTGTGGGGCATAAAGCATCGCGGTGTGTAAGTATTAGAACAAATTTGTTTTTAAATCGTGTCTGGAAGTGAAAAACCAGTTCTAGAAAATTCTGCATTTTTATGTTAATATTTTAAAACAATTGAGAGATTATTATTAATAACAAATATTCGTGTATTAATAATAATAATTGGCAGTACAGTTTCAGTTATATTTATTTATGTTATTAATTAAATACAATGTGGTGCAGCAAACATTAGGTCACAACAAAATTACACCACGTCGTGGCATTGGCGTTAGGTACACCAATATAATGATAATTGTTTTTGAGTTGTATCATTGAATTATCATAAACTTTTATTACCTGCGAAAATATGCAGATGGAAATTAATCATTACAAAAGAATAGCCTTGTCATTGCTTTAATTCAATATTTCTTGTAGGTGTATTTGTTTACAACCATAATCCAAAATTAATTACTATCCAATCAACCTTAATTGCATTTTTAATTATAGATGAATTGAGTATATAGGAGCATCGAGTCTGGACGTAAAAATCAGTTCTAGTGCATTATTTACGTTATTATTTTACGACAATGCAGTGCAAAATAAAAATTAGGTCAAAATAAAATTTAAAACAATTATTATTAATAATAAATATCATACAATAATAATAAATTCATGCAGCATTTTTTTTATTAATGTATTTGTATTTGTTATTATTTATTGCTAATAACATTAATAAACAAACATTTATATGATAGAATAATAATAACGCATTGTTTAAAAATTCTAAAAATACAAAATCGTAATTATTATTGCTCATGTATAAAATAATATTTATTATTATTTAATCGTTTACGTCCACGTTTACTAATAAAAAATCGTAATTATTATTGCTTAAGTATAAAATAATACTACTATTTATTATTATTAAATATAACTGTTTTATATATAAAATTGAAATAATTTTAAAAAAATCGTAATTATTATATCTTAAGTATAAAATAGTACTGCTATTTATTATTATTAAATATAACTGTTTTAAATATAAAATTGAAGTAACTTTTATATTTAACATTTCAGAAGCCAAAAATAATTGATTCGTCTTGCCAAATTCTCTGGTGTTTATAACAAAAACACTTGACCTAAGATGTCTATAAAGATTGCTGATGTCGAGGAGGAATACAAGAAGAACAAGGACCTCAAAAGGGAGGATGTAATGAAGCTACGAGAATGGCTTCTGATGCAGCCACATCTGCCAAGAATTTCAGGTAATTGAATATCAAAAAAATCAAAAAAATCGATAATCTACAGAATTTTTGAATAATTATTTTACGCGATTTTTCGACTTGCTCCAAATGACCTTAGAGGCTCATTCCCAGACTAATTGGACCCTCCTGATTCCAATGAGCACATATTAAGCCTTCTAGCCCCAGCGGTTCTCGAGATATCCACCCTCAAAGTTGGGAAATTTAAAAAAATAGCAAAAAAGGGCTATTAAAATTAAACTTTTAAACGAACTCTCCAATCTCGATGCCGATAGTCTCATTCGATTCAGGGGACTCATACGGTTCATACCAGACCACACTTGATATACTTTAGAAGACGTTTTAATTTTCGAAATTTTCGAAAATGACGCGGTTTTTGCCATCTCGATGAAATTCCATTACGAGAACGCCTCAACCGATTCGGACGAAATTGGGAGGGGTCATAGAGGGCCCAAATACAAGCACAATGAGCCATAGAGGGCCCCCTTGGGCCATCACGTTTGTACAGGGTGGCCTTAAGAAGAGAGAAATATTTTTCAAAAAAACGTACTTTTTTCACGAAAAGCGAGATAACTCGGGGAGTTGTGGGGGTACGAGAATGGACGAGCGCTCAAAATATGCGCCACATATGGGGCTAAGTCCCCATAAAAAGATTTGAAAATGTGCCGCTTGGTAGAGCACCCAGTTGACAAAACGTAAAATCGATGATTTTCCGATCAAATTGACTAAAAAAAAAATCCGAAAAATCGCGATTTTTCGAGTTGCTCCAAATGACCTTAGAGGCACATTCCAAGACTAATTGGACCCTCCTGATTCCAATGAGCTCACATTCAGCCTCCTAGCCCCAGCGGTTCTCGAGATATCCGCCCTCAGAGTTGGGAAATTAACTAAAATAGCAAAAAAGGGCTATTAAAATTAAACTTCTAAACGAACGGTCCAATCTCGATGCCGATAGCCCCATTCGATTCAGGGGAGTCATACGGTTCATACCAGACCACACTTGATATACTTTGGAAGACGTTTTAATTTTCGAAATTTTCGAAAATGACGCGTTTTTTGCCATCTCGATGAATTTCCATTTCGAGAACGCCTCAACCGATTTGGACGAAATTTGGAGGGGTCATAGAGGGCCCAAGTACAAGCACAATGAGCCATAGTGGGCCCCCTTGGCCCATCACGTTTGTACAGGGTGGCCTTAAGAAGAGATAAATATTTCTCAAAAAAACGTACTTTTTTCACGAAAAGCGAGATAACTCGGGGAGTTGTGGGAGTACGAGAATGGACGAGCGCTCAAAATATGCGCCACATATGGGGCTAAGTCCCCATAAAAAGATTTGAAAATGTGCCGCTTGGTAGAGCACCCAGTTGACAAAACGTAAAATCGATGATTTTCCGATCAAATCGACTAAAAAAAAAATCCGAAAAATCGCGATTTTTCGAGTTGCTCCAAATGACCTTAGAGGCACATGCCCAGACTAATTGGACCATCCTGATTCCAATGAGCACACATTCAGCCTCCTAGCCCCAGCGGTTCTCGAGATATCCGCCCTCAAAGTTGGGAAATTTAAAAAATAGCAAAAAAGGGCTATTAAAATTAAACTTCTAAACGAACGGTCCAATCTCGATGCCGATAGTCTCATTCGATTCAGGGGACTCATACGGTTCATACCAGACCACACTTGATATACTTTGGAAGACGTTTTAATTTTCGAAATTTTCGAAAATGACGCGTTTTTTGCCATCTCGATGAAATTCCATTTCGAGAACGCCTCAACCGATTCCGACGAAATTTAGAGGGGTCATAGAGGGCCCAAATACAAGCACAATGAGCCATAGTGGGCCCCCTTGGGCCATCACGTTTGTACAGGGGGGCCTTAAGAAGAGAGAAATATTTTTGGAAAAAACGTAGTTTTTTCACGAAAAACGAGATAACTCGGGGAGTTGTGGGAGTACGAGAATGGACGAGGGCTCAAAATATGCGCCACATATGGGGCTAAGTCCCCTTAAAAAGATTTGAAAATGTGCCGCTTGGTAGAGCACCCAGTTGACAATACGTAAAATCGATGATTTTCCGATCAAATCGACTAAAAAAAATATCCGAAAAATCGCGATTTTTCGACTTGCTCCAAATGACCTTAGAAGCATATACCAAGACTTATTGGACCCTCCTGATTCCAATGAGCACACATTCAGCCTCCTAGCCCCGACGGTTCTCGAGATATGCGCCCTCAAAGTTGGGAAATTAAAAAAAATAGCAAAATAGGGCTATTAAAATTAAACTTCTAAACGAACGGTCCAATCTCGATGCCGATAGCCCCATTCGATTCAGGGGAGTCATACGGTTCATACCAGACCACACTTGATATACTTTGGAAGACGTTTTAATTTTCGAAATTTTCGAAAATGACGCGTTTTTTGCCATCTCGATGAAATTCCATTTCGAGAACGCCTCAACCGATTTCGACGAAATCTGGAGGGGTCATAGAGCGCCCAAATACAAGCACAATGAGCCATAGTGGGCCCCCTTGGGCCATCACGTTTGTACAGGGGGGCCTTAAGAAGAGAGAAATATTTTTGGAAAAAACGTAGTTTTTTCACGAAAAACGAGATAACTCGGGGAGTTGTGGGAGTACGAGAATGGACAAGCGCTCAAAATATGCGCCACATATGGGGCTAAGTCCCCATAAAAAGATTTCAAAATGTGCCGCTTGGTAGAGCACCCAGTTGACAAAACGTAAAATCGATGATTTTCCGATCAAATCGACTAAAAATAAAATCCGAAAAATCGCGATTTTTCGAGTTGCTCCAAATGACCTTAGAGGCACATGCCCAGACTAATTGGACCCTCCTGATTCCAATGAGCACACATTCAGCCTCCTAGCCCCAGCGGTTCTCGAGATATGCGCCCTCAAAGTTGGGAAATTTAAAAAATAGCAAAAAAGGGCTATTAAAATTAAACTTCTAAACGAACGGTCCAATCTCGATGCCGATAGTCTCATTCGATTCAGGGGACTCATACGGTTCATACCAGACCACACTTGATATACTTTGGAAGACGTTTTAATTTTCGAAATTTTCGAAAATGACGCGTTTTTTGCCATCTCGATGAAATTCCATTTCGAGAACGCCTCAACCGATTCCGACGAAATTTAGAGGGGTCATAGAGGGCCCAAATACAAGCACAATGAGCCATAGTGGGCCCCCTTGGGCCATCACGTTTGTACAGGGGGGCCTTAAGAAGAGAGAAATATTTTTGGAAAAAACGTAGTTTTTTCACGAAAAACGAGATAACTCGGGGAGTTGTGGGAGTACGAGAATGGACGAGGGCTCAAAATATGCGCCACATATGGGGCTACGTCCCCTTAAAAAGATTTGAAAATGTGCCGCTTGGTAGAGCACCCAGTTGACAATACGTAAAATCGATGATTTTCCGATCAAATCGACTAAAAAAAATATCCGAAAAATCGCGATTTTTCGACTTGCTCCAAATGACCTTAGAAGCATATACCAAGACTTATTGGACCCTCCTGATTCCAATGAGCACACATTCAGCCTCCTAGCCCCGACGGTTCTCGAGATATGCGCCCTCAAAGTTGGGAAATTAAAAAAAATAGCAAAATAGGGCTATTAAAATTAAACTTCTAAACGAACGGTCCAATCTCGATGCCGATAGCCCCATTCGATTCAGGGGAGTCATACGGTTCATACCAGACTACACTTGATATACTTTGGAAGACGTTTTAATTTTCGAAATTTTCGAAAATGACGCGTTTTTTGCCATCTCGATGAAATTCCATTTCGAGAACGCCTCAACCGATTTCGACGAAATCTGGAGGGGTCATAGAGCGCCCAAATACAAGCACAATGAGCCATAGTGGGCCCCCTTGGGCCATCACGTTTGTACAGGGGGGCCTTAAGAAGAGAGAAATATTTTTGGAAAAAACGTAGTTTTTTCACGAAAAACGAGATAACTCGGGGAGTTGTGGGAGTACGAGAATGGACAAGCGCTCAAAATATGCGCCACATATGGGGCTAAGTCCCCTTAAAAAGATTTGAAAATGTGACGCTTGGTAAAGCACCCAGTTGACAAAACGTAAAATCGATGATTTTCCGATCAAATCGACTAAAAAAAAAATCCGAAAAATCGCGATTTTTCAACTTGCTCCAAATGACCTTAGAGGCATATGCCAAGACTAATTGGACTCTCCTGATTCCAATGAGCACACATTCAGCCTCCTAGCCCCAGCGGTTCTCGAGATATCCGCCCTCAAAGTTGGGAAATTAAAAAAAATAGCAAAAAAGGGCTATTAAAATTAAACTTCTAAACGAACGGTCCAATCTCGATGCCGATAGCCCCATTCCATTCAGGGGAGTCATACGGTTCATACCAGACCACACTTGATATACTTTGGAAGACGTTTAAATTTTCGAAATTTTCGAAAATGACGCGTTTTTTGCCATGTCGATGAAATTCCATTTCGAGAACGCCTCAACCAAGTCGGACGAAATTTGGAGGGGTCATAGAGGGCCCAAATACAAGCACAATGAGCCATAGTGGGCCCCCTTGGGCCATCACGTTTGTACAGGGTGGCCTTAAGAAGAGAGAAATATTTTTCAAAAACACGTACTTTTTTCACGAATAGGGAGATTACTCGGGGAGTTGTGGGAGTACGAGAATGGACGAGTGCTCAAAATATGCGCCACATATGGGGCTAAGTCCCCATAAAAAGATTTGAAAATGTGCCGCTTGGTAGAGCACCCAGTTGACAAAACGTAAAATCGACGATTTTCCGATCAAATCGACTAAAAAAAAAATCCGAAAAATCGCGATTTTTCGAGTTGCTCCAAATGACCCAAGAGGCACATGCCAAGACTAATTGGACCCTCCTGATTCCAATGAGCACACATTCAGCCTCCTAGCCCCAGCGGTTCTCGAGATATCCGCCCTCCAAGTTGGGAAATTTAAAAAAATAGCTAAAGAGGGCTATTAAAATTAAACTTCTAAACGAACGGTCCAATCTCGATGCCGATAGTCTCATTCGATTCAGGGGACTCATACGGTTCATACCAGACCACACTTGATATACTTTGGAAGACGTTTAAATTTTCGAAATTTTCGAAAATGTCGCGTTTTTGCCATCTCGATGAAATTCCATTTCGAGAACGCCTCAACCGATTCGGACGAAATTTGGAGGGGTCATAGAGGACCCAAATACAAGCACAATGAGCCATAGTGGGCCCCCTTGGGTGATCGCGTTTGTACAGGGTGGCCTTAAGAAGAAAGAAATATTTTTCAAATAAAACGTACTTTTTTCACGAAAAGCGAGATAACTCGGGGAGTTGTGGGGGTACGAGAATGGACGAGCGCTCAAAATATGCGCCACATATGGGGCTAAGTCCCCTTAAAAAGATTTGAAAATGTGACGCTTGGTAAAGCACCCAGTTGACAAAACGTAAAATCGATGATTTTCCGATCAAATCGACTAAAAAAAAAATCCGAAAAATCGCGATTTTTCAACTTGCTCCAAATGACCTTAGAGGCATATGCCAAGACTAATTGGACTCTCCTGATTCCAATGAGCACACATTCAGCCTCCTAGCCCCAGCGGTTCTCGAGATATCCGCCCTCAAAGTTGGGAAATTAAAAAAAATAGCAAAAAAGGGCTATTAAAATTAAACTTCTAAACGAACGGTCCAATCTCGATGCCGATAGCCCCATTCGATTCAGGGGACTCATACGGTTCATACCAGACCACACTTGATATACTTTGGAAGACGTTTTAATTTTCGAAATTTTCGAAAATGTCGCGTTTTTTGCCATCTCGATGAAATTCCATTTCGAGAACGCCTCAACCGATTTGGACGAAATTTTGAGGGGTCATAGAGCGCCCAAATACAAGCACAATGAGCTATAGTGGGCCCCCTTGGGCCATCACGTTTGTACAGGGTGGCCTTAAGAAGAGAGAAATATTTGTCAAATAAACGTACTTTTTTCACGAAAAGCGAGATAACTCGGGGAGTTGTGGGAGTACGAGAATGGACGAGTGCTCAAAATATGCGCCACATATGGGGCTAAGTCCCCATAAAAAGATTTGAAAATGTGCCGCTTGGTAGAGCACCCAGTTGACAAAACGTAAAATCGATGATTTTCCGATCAAATCGACTAAAAAAAAAAACCGAAAAATCGCGATTTTTCGAGTTGCTCCAAATGACCTTAGAGGCACTTGGCTAGACCAATTGGACCTTCCCGGTTCCAATGGGCACACATTCAGCCTCCTAGCCCCAGCGGTTATCGAGATATGCGCCCTCCAAGTTGGGAAATTTAAAAAAATAGCAAAAAAGGGCTATTAAAATTAAACTTCTAAACGAACGGTCCAATCTCGATGCCGATAGCCCCATTCGATTCAGGGGAGTCATACGGTTCATACCAGACCACACTTGATATACTTTGGAAGACGTTTTAATTTTCGAAATTTTCGAAAATGACGCGTTTTTTGCCATCACGATGAAATTCCATTTCGAGAACGCCTCAACCGATTCCGACGAAATTTGGAGAGCTCATAGAGGGCCCAAATACAAGCACAATGAGCCATAGTGGGCCCCCTTGGGCCGTCACGTTTGTACAGGGTGGCCTTAAGAAGAGATAAATATTTCTCAAAAAAACGTACTTTCTTCACGAAAAGCGAGATAACTCGGGGAGTTGTGGGAGTACGAGAATGGACGAGCGCTCAAAATATGCGCCACATATGGGGCTAAGTCCCCATAAAAAGATTTGAAAATGTGCCGCTTGGTAGAGCACCCAGTTGACAAAACGTAAAATCGATGATTTTCCGATCAAATCGACTAAAAAAAAAATCCGAAAAATCGCGATTTTTCGACTTGCTCCAAATGACCTTAGAGGAACATTCCAAGACTAAGTGGACCCTCCTGATTCCAATGAGCACACATACAGCCTCCTAGCCCCAGCGGTTCTCGAGATATCCGCCCTCAAAGTTGGGAAATTTAAAAAAATAGCTAAAGAGGGCTATTAAAATTAAACTTCTAAACGCACGGTCCAATCTCGATGCCGATAGCCCCATTCGATTCAGGGGAGTCATACGGTTCATACCAGACCACACTTGATATACTTTGGAAGACGTTTAAATTTTCGAAATTTTCGAAAATGACGCGTTTTTTGCCATTTCGATGAAATTCCATTTCGAGAACGCCTCAACCGATTTGGACGAAATTTGGAGGGGTCATAGAGGGCCCAAATACAAGCACAATGAGCCATAGTGGGCCCCCTTGGGCCATCACGTTTGTACAGGGTGGCCTTAAGGTCAGAGAAATATTTCTCAAATAAACGTACTATTTTTACGAAAAGCGAGATAACGTCTTTAACTTTTTTGTAGAGCTGCAAACGATTCTGTTCCTCTACAGCTGCTACAACAGCAACGAAGCTGCTAAACAGTGCATTGATAACTATTACACTGTCAGAACTCATTGTCCAGAGTTCTTCGCCAACAGGGACCCATCAGATGCGGACATACAGCTATGCCTCAGATCAAAGTAAGTAAAGAAAAATGATATCAGTAAAAATTACTCATTTTGATACGTATATTGAGATTCGTGTTTTGCTATTAGCAACAATTATGTGTCAGTATCATACCAAACAGTTTGGGACTACCTAATCCGCTTCAATATCTGCTTCAAATATTATCTTTGATAGTACTAAATTTGATGTAACTTCTTGTTTCTTTTTAGTATCATAGCCCCTTCTGCTAAGCTAATTTCTATCTTTACTAGTACTAAACTTGATGTAACCTCTTGTTTCATTTTAGTATCATAGCCCCTCTTCCTAAGCTAACTCCCGAAGGCTACTGCATCTTGTACTCAAAGCTGATCGACCCCAATCCGGACGTGTACAACTTCAACACCGGCATGAAGGTGTTCGATATGGGCACATCACTGTTCCTTCAAGAGATGGGGGCCCTACAAGGGCACATCATCATCATGGACCTCAAGGGGGCCACGCTGTCCCACATAATGCGCACCAGTGTGGTATCCGTCAAGAAGTTCATGTACTACCTCCAGGCAAGTAAAACGAAACGAAATTCAACGAACTGAGCGCCACGAAGCGATAAATCATCAACAAACATGCAGGCGAAATAGCAAAAATACAAGCTGCTATGTTGTCCAGATTAGTCAGCATTCTGTAATACAACGAACTGAGCGGCACCAACAAAAAAAACCTTCAGAATTTCGACGAAATGTGTCACAATTCTGTAATACAACGAAGTAAATGCCACGAGGAGATGAATCTTTTACAAGTCTAGAAATTTAGAGCCAAGTCGGCAGTCTGTAACTCGACAAAGCGTGCTACAATTATGTAATTGATGGAACTGAACGCCACGACTGTTCTAAGTTTAAGTTTAGAAATTTTTTACAGGATGCTCTTCCGTTTCGTTTGAAAGGTCTGCACTTCACCAACGCAGTGCCCTTCATGGACAAGATTTTAGCCCTCATTAAGCCGTTTATGAAAAAGGAACTTACAGATATGGTAATATAAAAAAAATTCGTTCAACCAATTTTTTTGACGATTTCTGTGATTAGCTTCAGATTCATCAAGGAAACAGCGACACCATCTTCAAGTCAATCCCCAAAGATTGCCTGCCAGTCGAAGTTGGAGGAACTTTAGGCTCTGACCTTGAAGTCCACGGTGAATACTTTACAAGACAAATATTAGAACCGTTTCTACTTGTACTATACCTTTTCAAGTTCAAATTGAGACCAATCAAGTTCAAATTGAGACCAATCAATTTCAAATTGAGGCCATTCAAGTTCAAATTGATTCCAATCAATTTCAAATTGAGACTAAACAAAATCAAGTTGACACTAAACAATATCAAGTTGAGAATAAACAAATAAAATTGATATTGTTTAGTGTCAACTTGATTTTGTTTAATCTCAATTTGGAATTGATTGGTCTCAATTTGGAATTGATTCGTATCAATTTGAACTTGATTGGCCTCAATTTGAAATTTATTGGTCTAGATTTGAACTTAATTGGTCTCAATTTGAACTTGAAAAGGTATAGAATTGAATTTGTACAGAGGCTCTGATCTAGAAATGAAAGAATTTCATTTCATTTCTACTTAAACGAGAATTGTATTTCTACTGAAGCTAGGCAATTTTCAGCAAACTTCGTGAAGAAGCTGGAGGCGAACGCAGATTTCTTCAAAGAAGAAGAGAAGCTTATGGTGGACGAAAGCAGCAGGCCGGGGAAGCCCAAAAACGCCGGGGACATCTTTGGAGTTGAAGGGACCTTCAAGAAGCTGGATATTGATTGATGAAGGAATTGAAGAAACGTGCAATACTTTATTTAAAGCTATGCTGGTTTTGGTATTAGAAGTCTTAGGGCGGAATTGAAAGAAAATGTTATATTTGAAGTGTGATGTGGTTATAGATTAAAATTATTTTGGTATTATTTTGCATTATAATTATCGATTTACAAATTTACAAAATTAAGGCCTTCAATTTCCAAAATTTTCCGTGTTTTGTTAGATTCGTAAGGGAGACAGTCAAATGTATAGATTAGCTATTACTGAAATTTCTGAAAATTTGTTTTTTGCAAATTTGATATTAGTTTCGTGTACAGTACACCTGAAACTAACTCTCCTGAAAATTTGACAAAGTTACAGTACTAAATAAGGGTGAAATCAAACACTTAACTTTCTCAATTGACAAGTATGGGTTAGTTATTACTGAAATTTCTGAAAATTTATTATTTGCAAATTTGATATTAGTTTCGTGTACAGTACACCTGAAACTAACTCTCCTGAAAATTTGACAAAGTTACAGTACTAAATAAGGGAGAAATCAAACACTTAACTTTCTTAATTGACAAGTATGGATTAGCTATTACTGAAATTTCTGAAAATTTATTTTTTTCAAATTTGATATTAGATTCGTGTACAGTACACCTGAAACTAATTCTGCTGAAAATTTGACAAAGTTACAGTACTAAATAAGGGAGAAATCAAACACTTAACTTTCTCAATTGACAAGTATGGGTTAGCTATTACTGAAATTTCTGAAAATTTATTATTTGCAAATTTGATATTAGTTTCGTGTACAGTACACCTGAAACTAACTCTCCTGAAAATTTGACAAAGTTACAGTACTAAATAAGGGAGAAATCAAACACTTAACTTTCTCAATTGACAAGTATGGGTTGGCTATTACTGAAATTTCTGAAAATTTATTATTTGCAAATTTGATATTAGTTTCGTGCACAGTACACCTGAAACTAACTCTCCTGAAAATTTGACAAAGTTACAGTACTAAATGAGGGAGAAATCAAACACTTAACTTTCTCAATTGACAAGTATGGGTTAGCTATTACTGAAATTTCTGAAAATTTATTATTTGCAAATTTGATATTAGATTCGTGTACTATACACCTGCAACTAATTCTCCTGAAAATTTGACAAAGTTTCAGGATTAAATAAGGGAGAAAATCAAACAATTAACTTTCTGAATTGACAAGTATAGATTAGCTATTACTGAAATTTCTGAAAATTTTATTTTTGCAAATTTGATATTAGATTCGTGTACTGTACACCTGAAACTAATTTTCCTGAAAATTTGACAAAGTTTCAGTACTAAATAAGGGAGAAAATCAAACACTTAACTTGCTCAATTGATAAGTATAGATTAGCTACTTCTGAAATTTCTGAAAATTTAATTTTTGCAAATTTGATATTAGATTCGTGTACTGTACACCTGAAACTAATTCTCCTGACATTTTGACAAAATTTCAGGATTAAATAAGGGAGAAAATCAAACACTTAACTTTCTCAATTGATAAGTATGGGTTAGCTATTACTGAAATTTCTGAAAATTTATTATTTGCAAATTTGATATTAGTTTCGTGTACAGTACACCTGAAACTAACTCTCCTGAAAATTTGACAAAGTTACAGTACTAAATAAGGGAGAAATCAAACACTTAACTTTCTCAATTGACAAGTATGGGTTGGCTATTACTGAAATTTCTGAAAATTTATTATTTGCAAATTTGATATTAGTTTCGTGCACAGTACACCTGAAACTAACTCTCCTGAAAATTTGACAAAGTTACAGTACTAAATAAGGGAGAAATCAAACACTTAACTTTCTCAATTGACAAGTATGGGTTAGCTATTACTGAAATTTCTGAAAATTTATTATTTGCAAATTTGATATTAGTTTCGTGTACAGTACATCTGAAACTAACTCTCCTGAAAATTTGACAAAGTTACAGTACTAAATAAGGGAGAAAATCAAACACTTAACTCTCTCAATTGACAAGTATGGGTTAGCTATTACTGAAATTTCTGAAAATTTATTATTTGCAAATTTGATATTAGTTTCGTGTACAGTACACCTGAAACTAACTCTCCTGAAAATTTGACAAAGTTACAGTACTAAATAAGGGAGAAATCAAACACTTAACTTTCTCAATTGACAAGTATGGGTTAGCTAGTACTGAAATTTCTGAAAATTTATTATTTGCAAATTTGATATTAGTTTCATGTACAGTACACCTGAAACTAACTCTCCTGAAAATTTGACAAAGTTTCAGGATTAAATAAGGGAGAAAATCAAACACTTAACTTTCTCAATTGACAAGTATAGATGAGCTATTACTGAAATTACTGAAAATTTAATTTTTGCAAATTTGATATTAGATTCGTGTACTGTACACCTAAAACTAATTCTACTGAAAATTTGACAAAGTTACAGTAGTAAATAAGGGAGAAAATCAAACACATAACTTTCTGAATTGACAAGTATGGGTTAGCTATTACTGAAATTTCTGAAAATTTATTATTTGCAAATTTGATATTAGATTCGGGTACAGTACACCTGAAACTATTTCTCATGAAAATTTGACAAAGTTACAGTACTAAATAAGGGAGAAAATCAAACACTTAACTTTCTCAATTGACAAGTATGGGTTAGCTATTACTGAAATTTCTGAAAATTTCTTACTTGCAAATTTGATATTAGATTCGGGTACAGTACACCTGAAACTATTTCTCATGAAAATTTGACAAAGTTACAGTACTAAATAAGGGAGAAATCAAACACTTAACTTTCTCAATTGACAAGTATGGGTTAGCTATTACTGAAATTTCTGAAAATTTAATTTTTGCAAATTTGATATTAGATTCGTGTACTGTACACCTAAAACTAATTCTCCTGAAAATTTGACAAAGTTTCAGGATTAAATAAGGGAGAAAATCAAACACTTAACTTTCTCAATTGACAAGTATAGATAAGCTATTACTGAAATATCTGAAAAATCATTATTTCCAAATTTGATATTAGATTCGTGTACAGTACATCTGAAACTAATTCTCCTGAAAATTTGATAAAGTTTCAGGATTAAATAAGGGAGAAAATCAAACACTTAACTTTGTCAATTGATAAGTATGGATTAGCTATTACTGAAATTTCTGAAAATTTAATTTTTGCAAATTTTGGGAATTATTTTAAGAAATTTTGGGCAATATTTTTGAAAATATGAATGTTCTAGGTTGTTTTTGGTAAATTTTGTTAATTTTGGGCTTTAATTTTGTAAATTTGTGTATTTGTGTTCGAGTACCTAATAGATTTAATATCAAGCCTGCAAAGTCTGGATGCCTTCACTAGTTAATTAAAATGTTCAATTATCTGTCATTTTGAAAATAATTGTTGGTGTTTTTCTACCATTTTTACTACACTATTCCATTACGTGGGCAATGGATAATTGATGTCGTGCGGCTTCCTGGCGGTAATGATCAGTTTAGATACGTATATTTCGCTCAGTTAAGGTTACATAACTAAATGAATCTGCACGTTTTCAATGTATAACTACGGAGCAAACTGCGAACAATCGAGCATTGTGTTGAGAAGTTCTCATAGTAATGCTCAAAGAGCTGCACAGTGATTGATACATTGGAGCAAACAAAAGGTATGTACATATTTAAGCAACTAATCGTTTATGGTGATAATTTGCCTGTTATAATTACTGAGTTTCATGTACACGCGTTACATTTGTTACTTGTGGAATTATTATTATTTCAAGTAAACGTAATTGAGTTGTATGCAACACTTGTTACTTGTGGAATTATTATTGTTATCAAGTAAAAGTATTATATTTTGGGCATGCAAAGTTATAAAACAGTGCATTATTGATTGGATCCGCAGTAATATAATTACTTTAATTGGAGGATATATCATTTACGCGTAGTTAAGATAATTGGACTCCAGCGCGTGGTACAATTGGCAATAAGTGTCGTGAGACGTTTTTTTTTTCTAAGTAGGCTCTAAACTATTATAAAAGGCTTGAAACCATCTAGTCCAAGAAGTTTTCTCTTTTTAACTTCGATCATCAACAAAACGTATTCCGGAATGTTCACCTAAATTTTCTGCTTGTATTATAAAATATGGAATATTGATATTTTTTAATAGATGTTAGTAACGAAGGCCTTTAAGACTTCATTTTATTTTATTTATTCATTTTTATTATATATTTTTTATTTTTATTATTTTATTCATTTTAGTATGACTGGGTATTCTGACCTACTCAGAAATACCACAGTAAAGCAAAACAAAGCAAAATCTGTAAGGTGGTCGGTAAGTAGATAGGTTAGGACAGTTCTGGGCCATTTTCCCATAAGATTTAAATAGGGGGTCTGAATTCACTGATATAAACAGGTTGATATATCAACTTGTTCAAATCGGCCTCTTTATATCAGCCTGTTTATGTCAGCCTGTTTATATCAACCTTTTTATATCAGCCTCTTTATATCAGCCGACTCTCGCGCAAATGTTAGGCGGTCCAACATACACATTGCTGATAAGGGACTTCGAAGACGAATTCGACTGAAAGTAAAGTGAATTTAGACCCCCCATGTAAACCTTATGGGAAAATAGCCCAGAACTATCCTAGCCTATCTACTGCGGTATGTTTAGAATAGGTTTTTAAAAACCCTTCCGTATAACTGGTTAACTGGTTAAGTTGATCACTTTTTTCAAGTAAAGTGGATTTAGACCCCCCATGTAAACCTTATGGAAAAATGGCCCAGAACTATCCCAGCCTATCTACTGCGGTATGCTTAGAATAGGTTTTTCACAACCGTACCGTATAACTGGTTAAGTGGATCATTGTTTCTGACCTACCCAGAAGTAACACAGCAAAACAAATGAAAGTAAAATCTGTAAGGTTGGCGGTATGTTTAGAATGGGTTCTTCAATACCGTTCTGTATAACTGGTTAAGAGGATCATTGTATTCGCTCATATGATGAAAATTGCATTGGCAGACGAATTCGACGACCAGCCCGAGCGAAAGTTAAGTGAATTTAGACCCCCATGTAAACCTTATGGGAAAATGGCCCAGAACTATCCAAGCCTATCTACTGCCGTATGTTTAGAATAGGTTTTTAAATACGGTTCCATATAACTGGTTAACTGGTTAAGTTGATCACTGTTTTCAAGTAAAGTGGATTTAGACCCCCCATGTAAATCTTATGGGAAAATGGCCCAGATGTATCCCAGCCTATCTACTGCAGTATGTTTAGAATAGGTTTTTCAAAACCGTTCCGTATAACTGGTTAACTGGTTAAGTAGATCATTGTTTCTGACCTACCCAGAAGTAACACAGCAAAACAAATGAAAGTAAAATATGTAAGGTTGGCGGTATGTTTAGAATGGGTTTTTCAATACCGTTCTGTATAACTGGTTAAGTGGATCATTGTATTCGCTCATATGATGAAAATTGCATTGGCAGACGAATTCGACGACCAGCCCGATCGAAAGTAAAGTGAATTTAGACCCCCCATGTAAACCTTATAGGAAAATGGCCCAGAACTACCCTAGCCTATCTACTGCGGTCACATTGATCTCGGTCTCTGCGGTTAGAATAGGTTTTTCAAAACCGTTCCGAATAACTGGTTAAGTGGATCATTGTATTCGGTCATATGATGACAATCGCATTGGCATTACTTGTTATAATTATGTACCCAAGGAAGGCGGTATGTTTGATTTGCAGTTCGAACACCGTGACAAATGAGGTGGGCGGTATGTTCCACATATATTCCGTAGGCTAGTATTTGTAACTACAGCTATGTCACTCTTTGTCTTTCTGCGTTAGAATACACATCATTTTTCGTAACTCACATATTATTATTATTATTACAGTGCAAATCTTGGTAAATATTGAGTAATGGGGTCTGATTTTTTTATACAATTAGATTATAATTATTGAATTAAAAATAATATTATTATTACTGCGCGATTTGTTATAGTAGTTGTATAATGAGTGTTTCATTATAATGATAAATTTCTAGGATCTGAACAGGTTTCAAAATGCCAGTAAATCGTCCCAGCGTGGCCGATCTGTACAAGAAGAACAAGGACCTAAGGAAGGAAGATGTAGAGAAACTTAATGATTGGATGAAACTTCAACCGCATCTTCCATGCATTGATGGTAATAATTAATAACTAATTATCGTTTCGGGACAATTTAAGAGTTATCCCTCCCCCACCACAGTTGACTGGTTGGTATTCCTCCGCCCTTTCATCGCAGTTGTGGGGTTGTGGGGTTTAGACACCCTCTACTGGGTCGGTAAATTACGTGGCGCCCTTAAATGATTTAGCATCCGAACCCCGCCGTCTTCACTATATCAACGGCTAGGGAGGTTGGGACATTGCCTCCCTCTACTGGGCCGGTAAATTGCGAGGCGCCCTTAAATAATTTAGCATCCGAACCCCGCCGTCTTCACTGTATCACGGCTAGCGGTCCAAACCAGTCCTAAATTTAACATGCGAACCCCGCCGTCTTCACTGTATCAACGGCTAGCGACCCAAACCAGTCTCAAATTTAACATGCGAACCCCGCCGTCTTCACTGTATCAACAGCTAGCGGGCCAAAACCGTCCTAACTTTAACATCCGAACCTCCCCGTCTCCACTATATCAACGGCTAGCAGCTCAAACCAGTAGAGTACTCGTTTGTTTCGAAGCGGTAGGAGGAGACAACCAATCTAACGTAGCCGTTGAAGCTAGCGGCCCAAACCAGTAGAGCACTCATTTTATCAATAGCGTAATATCATACATAGGAAGACATGAATTTCACATCATAAAGTTTATAATAATAATAATAATAATAATAATAATCCGTACTACTCCTCCACCTTGTTTATTGGCATACCTTATTTTATTGTTATTATTTTTATTTTTTTTAGAATTTCAGCTCATACTTTTCCTCCACAGCTGCAACTACAGCATAGAAGCTGCTAAAAAATGCATAGACAACTATTATACCGTAAAGAAGATGTGCCCCGAGATTTTCAGTAATAGGAACCCAAGTAATCCAGACCTAGCGAAGGCCATGAAATGCATGTAAGTATAACTACAATATAACTTATCTGTGGTATAAATAATTGCGACAATGTTATGTACAAAAGATTATGACGCTCCCAATGGGTAGCGCATCAGTTTTACGTTGTAGGGCTCAGGGTGTCCCTTAGGAGGGGCTGTGAGGGGGCTAGCTCGCGAATGTTGTTGAGGGGGTGAGTTATATGAGGGCTCCACATAATTTTAACCCTCACGGCTTCTCCGGTTTAGGGTGTGGAACAATCCAGGGTGTCCCTTCGGAGGGGCTGTGAGGGGGCTAGCTCGCAAAGTGTCGGTGAGGGGTCGAGTTAGTTATATGAGGGCTCCACACAATTTTAACCCTCACGGCTTCTCCGGTTTAGGGTGTGGAACAATCCAGCGTGTCCCTTCGGATGGGCTGTGAGGGGACTAGCTCGCAAAGTGTCGGTGAGGGGGTGAGTTATAAGAGGGTCAAATACATTTTTTATCATATCAATTTGTAACGTTAAGTTTGGCGAGTAAGCTTGGGGCTATCCACCAGATAACTAAATGAAGAACATTACGATCCAAGACTAGAAAATTGTTATAAACTATACAATTCCCTCGTTTTTTTGTATGATCTTCCCTCTACCTATCGATACTTGTATACTTTAGAATGATGACGCCTCTTCCCAAGCCTTCTCCTGATGGTCACTCGCTCTTCTTCTCGCGCCTCATAGACATGAACCCGGACAACTACAACTTCGTACCGGGGGTCAAGATCTACGATATGGCCGTCTCCTTGCACCTGCAAGAAGTCGGAACTTGTCCGGGACATATCGTGATCGTCGACGTGCAAGGCACCACGCTGACGCACGCCATGAAGATGAACTTGACGGCCGTCAAAAAATATTTGTTCTACTTACAGGTAAGTCATACAAAATGGGTAATTAACTCCACAGAGGTCAAGTAGAAGAGGTGCAAAGAATCAAAAAGAACAATCACAAGATTGTGACGCTTACAAAAGGCAACGCACCCCTTTAGGGTGTGGAGCAATCCAGGGTATGCCTTAGGAGGTGCTGTGAGGGGGCTAGCTCGCGAATGTCGGCGAGGGGGTCAGTTATATAAGGGCTCCACACAATTTTAACCCTCACGACTCCTCCGGTTTAGGGTGTGGAATAATCCAGGGTGTCCCTTCGGAGGGGCTGTGAGGGGGCTAGCTCGCGAATGTCGGCGAGGGGGTAAGTTATATAAGGGCTCCACACAATTTTAACCGTCACGGCTCCTCCGGTTTATGGTATGGAATAATCCAGGGTATCCCTTCGGAGGGGCTGTGAGGGGGCTAGCTCGCGAATGTCGGTAAGGGGGTGAGTTATATAAGGGCTCCACACAATTTTAACCCTCACGGCTCCGCCGGTCCTTGAAAAGGCCCTATGTCATAGTAATTGTAGATCAGTAAACTCCTATAGAGATCATATAACAAATGTATCAAGTATTCAAAAAGGAAGATGAAAAGCTAAGGAATTGACGTCATAATAATTAAAGATCAGTAAACTCCTGTAGAGATCATTTAACAAATGTATTAAGTATTTAAAAGGAAGATAAGAAGCTATCAAGGAATTGGTGTCATAATAATTGAAGCTCAGTTAACTCCTATAGAGATCATTTAACAAATTTATCAAGTACTTAAAAAGGAAGATGAAAAGCTATTAAGGATTTGATGTCATAATAATTGAAGATCAGTAAACTCCTGTAGAGATCTTGTAACAAATGTATCAAGAATTTGAAAAAAGGAAGATGAAAAGCTATCAAGGAATTGAAGATTCGTAAACCTGATTTCAGGAAGCCATCCCATTTCGCCTCATGGGCATCCACTACGTGAATGCGATACCTATTTTGGATAAGATGCTGGCAATGTTCAAGCCGTTCATGAAGAAGGAGCTTATTGAGAAGGTAAGATATTTATTCACTTCTGGAAGGAATAAGTAAAAATAACGAAAAAATTGGAATCAAAGTTATGCTGCGAAAATCTGGTGTTAAGGGTGGGCAATATTCTATAACTGTGTCCAAGTCCTAATATATGGCCGTAGCATTGATGGCAATAAAAAAGCATTCATTAAAATAACGAGAAAATCGGGATCATAAAGTTATGCTGCGAAATTTTGGGGCTTAAGGGTGGGTAATTTTTCATAACTGCGCCCAAGTCCCAATATATGGCAATAGCATTGGTGGAAATAAAATCGCATTCAATAAAATTTGCGAATTTTTATGTTGTTCCTACGAGCTTTGAAGGCACATGCCTAGACTAAATAGAACCTTCTGATTCCGAATAGCACCTTCTTAATCATGTTGCAATTTTTTTGAAACAAAAAATTGAACTATGAAGGTGCTATGGAGGAACTATGCTACATAAAAGTTGTTCCGAGTGACCCTTCAATTGACCAATGGGCAATATATATTTTTTAAATTTTAGCTTCGAATCCACCAAGGCAATAATGAGACCATTTACAAGTACATACCAAGAGAATGTCTTCCAGAGGAGGTTGGAGGAACCCTTGGACCTGCCTTAAAGATACACAGTAGGTTTCTAATTATCTTCAAAACCTTCAAGTTATTAAAATTAGATCACGTCTTGTAGATGATTATGTGAAGGGGGTAATTGAACACAGTAGGTTTCAAATTATCTCCAGAACCTCCAAGTTATTAAAATTAGATCACGTCTTGTAGATGATTATATGAAGGGGGTAATTGAACACAGTAAGGTTACACACTAGGTCAATCAATCTCCAGAACCTTCAAGTTACAAAGATACAAGTCTTGTAGATGATACTATGAAAGGGGTGATTGAACACAGTAGGTTTCTAATTATCTCCAGAGCCATCAAGTTATAAAGATTCATCACGCCTTATAGATGATTATATGAAGGGGGTAATTGAATCTAACTGATTGGGCGCATATAGTTTCTAATCTTCAAATTAATTGTGTAACCAATTGTATGGAAAAGGTGGAAAAATTATATCGAATCTAACTTTTTGAGAATACAATGTTTAAACATGTTTTCGAAATTTTCTTGCTTCTAACTGATTTCTGAATTAGGTTTCTAATCTTCAAATCAATTTTGTAGATGACTACATGGAAAAGGTCAAGGCAAACACGGCTTTCTACCTGGAAGACGAGAAGCTTGTAGCTGATGAGAGCAAGAGGCCTGGAAAGCCCAAAAGCGAGGGTGACCTGTTTGGCGTTGAAGGGACATTCAAGAAGCTGGACATCGATTGAAGACCAAAGTTAGAATTATTAGATTTTGTTGACTAATGGTTACTGAGATGATTGTTAATAATAAATACGTTGGCGTTTATGCATTTGTTTATTTATGCAGTTCAAAGGGAAATAATTGTGTTCGTTTTTCTATTGAAGATCAAAGACAACTAGAAGGAAGATCAAAGAAAGTTGGGTATCTAAGTGTTGATGATACATTAATATCATTGAAGGTAGATTGAAGGTAGATTGTAGAAGGTAGATATCGTTTGAAGATAACGTTAATATTACGACGCTAGATTTTTTTGTCTCCTCCTGCCTCTTCTGAACAATTGAGGAGTGGTTTGGGCCGCTAACCGTTGATATAGTGAAGACGGCGGGGTTCGGAAGTTAAATGTATTTATGGGCGCCACACAATTTCCGCCCCAGTAAATAGTGACTATGTCCCAACGACCCAACTGTGAACGAGGGTGTATAACTCTTAACTTGTCACTGTTAACTTCAACACAATTGTTGAAGCTATGTCCAAAATATTACAAATCGATCAAAGTTTAACCAGTTATAGATATTGATTTATGGTTATTTGTTGAATTTGCACAATGATGAATTTATGATTTTCAGTAACACTGGCGTCATCTATTGTTCATAGTTTGCGTTTCTAAAAGCAGTTCAAATTACACATGTTAACGATGCCATTTCGCGGTTGTCCTTGCTCCATTCTCGGGCAGCAAAGTATGGCATAATAAAAGTGATTCATTTGTACATGTCTATATATATGCAGAAGCACGCTGCCATGGACTTGGATCACCTTGAAGTTTGATCGTTTGTGCACAAAAGTGGGTAATGCAAATTATGTTCGACGTGATCGCAGTTCATTCATTCTTACTTTTTTTGCAACGAAATGTAAACGGTTATGCAAATTAATTACAAATCTATTTGTAGACGAATATATTCGCCACAGACGTAAACAAATCCCAGAAATGTCTGCCCAATTTCGTATATTTCTCAGAAAGATGAAAATTTATAGTTGCATCTGACTGTGGACGAATATATACGTCAAAGCGATATACGTAAAAAATGCTACTAATCTCTACCCTAGTGGATATAATAATAATAATAATAATAATAATAATAATAATAATAATATCCTATAATTGTCAGCAAGATGAAAATTTATAGATGCATCTGCCTGTAGACGAATATATACGTCAAAGCCACAGACGTAAAAAATGCCACTAATCTCTGCCCTATTGGATATAATAATAATAATAATAATAATAATAATAACAATAATAACAATAATAATATCCTATAATTGTCAGCAAGATGAAAATTTATAGAAGCATCTCTTCCAAGACGTTAATATTCGTCAAATAGATACATTAATGTGGATATTGACTGTTACATGTATCAGCAGACGAATATATTTGTCAGATATCAAGATAAAAATTGGTTTTTGATAGATAGATACATCTGCCTGTAGACGTATATATACGTCAAAGCCACAGAAGTAAAAAATGCCACTAATCTATGCCCTATTGGATATAATAATAATTATTATTATTACTATTATACCCTATAGTTGCCATAAAGATGAAAATTTAGATGCATCTCGTCAAAGACGTTAATATTCGTCAAATAGATACATTAATGTGAACATTGACTGTTACATGTATTAGCAGACGAATATATTTGTCAGATATCAAAATAAAAATTGGTCTTTGATAGATAGATACATCTATCTGTAGACGTGTATATCCGTCAAAGCCACATAAGTAAAAAATGCCACTGATCTCTACCCTATTGGATATAATAATAATTATTATTATTATTATTATACCCTATAATTGTCAGAATAATAATAATTATTATTATTATAATACCCAATGATTGTCAGAAAGATGAAAATTTAGATGTATCTCTTCAAAGACGTTAATATTCGTCATATAGATACATTAATGTGAACATTGACTGTTACATGTATTAGCAGACGAATATATTTGCCAGATATCAAAATAAAAATTTGTCTTTGATAGATAGATACATCTATCTGTAGACGTATATATCCGTCAAAGCCACAGAAGTAAAAAATGCCACTAATCTCTGCCCTATTGGATATTATTATTATTATTATTATTATACCCTATAATTGTCAGAAAGATGAAAATTTAAATGCATCTCTTCAAAGACGTTAATATTCGTCAACTAGATACATTAATGTAGACATTGACTCTTACATGTATCAGCAGACGAATATATTTGTCAGATAACAAGATAAAAATTGGTCTTTGATAGATTGATACATCTATCTGTAGACGTATATATACGTCAAAGCCTCAGAAGTAAAAAATGCCACTATTATTTGCCATATTGGATATAATAATAATTATTCCTATTATCATTATAATACCCTATAATTGTCAGAAACATAAAATTTAGATGCATCTCTTCAAAGACGTTAATATTCGTCAAATAGATACATTAATGTGGACATTGACTGTTACATGTATCAGCAGGCGAATATATTTGTCAGATATCAAAATAAAAATTGGTCTTTGATAGATAGATACATCTATCTGTAGACGGATATATATGTCAAAGCCGCATAAGTAAAACATGCCACCTATCTCTGCCCTATTGGATACAATAATTATTATTATTATTAGTATTATTATAATACCCTATAATTGTCAGAAATATGAAAATTTATAGATGCATGTCTTCAAAGACGTTAATATTCGTCAAATAGATACATTAATGTGGATATTGACTGTTACATGTATCAGCAGACTAATATATTTGTCAGATATCAAGATAAAAATTGGTCTTTGATAGATAGATACATCTATCTGTAGACGTATATATACGTCAAAACCACAGACTAAATAGATACGTCAAAGCCACAGACGATTAGTGACAAAAATGCCACTAATCTGTACCCTATTAAATATAATAAATTATTATTATTATTATTATTATTATTATTATTATTATTATTATTATTATACCCTATAATTGTCAGAAAGATGAAAATGCCCTATAATTGTCAGAAAGATGAAAATTTATAGATGCATCTCTTCAAAGACGTTAATATTCGTCAAATAGATACATTAATGTGGACATTGACTGTTACATGTATTAGCAGACGAATATATTCGTCAGATATCAAGATGAAAATTGGTCTTTGATTTGACGAATATATTTGTCAGATATCAAGATGTTAAATATCCCAAGGCTCGTGCAATAAATATGTAATTTGGCGAATATATTCGTCCGCAGGAAATTTAAAATTTTGTCATAGTTTGTTGAAAATATATGAATTGGGTCAGAGTGATCAGACTTTCCACAAATAAGGTTGAACAACGTCAGTGTATTGACGTATATAATTGTCACACACAATTATAGTGCAATTAGTGATAAATATACACTTATATTTTATTATAAAGCTACTCATTGGTAAAAATTAATAAAGTTTGATTATGTAATGCTAAATATATTTAAGATTACAAATGCTACACATTTTTCAAGACAACTTTGTAAAACAAAATTTTCTAAGAAATGCTTTAAAATTTTCAAAAGTACTGTTCCTTAAATTTACTAAGAAAGACTAAATTATTGCGAAACAATAATTTTAAAAAAATGTGTTGTACTATGAAAATGTCTTAAACATTGCAGCAAATATAATAAATAGTGTCATAAAAATTTGATAAGGAATGCTATCAGTGTTTTTACTAATGTGCCTACTTGAAATATTTCGACGTAATCATCGTATGCGTTTGCACATTTCAGTAATAATTATCAATTTAATGGCAAATACGTTTAATTTAGAAGTCATCATAACAGCTATTAAAAAGCAAGAACATTTAATGTCCTGACATTGAGTAGAAACAATTGTGCTTGGCCGACTTATGTCTACAGTTCATTCAGTGAGTTAGTGCAGCGAAGAAGCAACAAACGTAAGCAACTGTTACACAGGTATAACAATTTGCTATAGTGTGGTTTGGCAATGCAACAATAAAGCAACAATTGTTGCAGTAAAAAAAAAAATCTGAATTGTCTAATATCGATGTGAATATTAATTTAAAAAAAGTTGTGATAGTTTTCAAATAAATGAGAGTAAAGTGTTCAATTCTAGTAATAATAAAATATCATCATCATCATTCAATAATGATGATAATAATAATTAAACAATTTTTATAAATAATTACAATACAATAATGAAAATATAATTGCAAAAATGATAATGACAACTATAAAAATTGTAAAATTAATAATAATGATCATAATACAGACTACACTTATAATTTTCAATGAAATGGTCTTGGAAAATGTTACAAAAAAATTGTCTTCTAGAAAAAGTGGCACTCGAAAGTTTTATTCATAAAAATTTAAACCTAGGTTTAAATGAGTTCTGCCCTTAAAACTCAGTTAAACCTAGGTTTAAATTTTTATGAATAGGGCTGTCACAAAATGCTACAAAAAATTGTCTTCAAGAAAAAGTTGCACTCGAAAGTTTTATTCATAAAAATTTAAACCTAGGTTTAAATGAGTTCTGCCCTTAAAACTCCGTTAAACCTAGGTTTAAATTTTTATCAATAGGGCTGCGAGATCTTAGAGCTTTAGCTTCAATTCTATTAATCTTACATAATTTTACTGGCACATATTATAATCTTATAATCCCTTCCAAAAATCATCTTATAAAACCTTCTAACTTTATAGAACATGACATCAACGTGGGCAAACGTAGATGACCAGTACAGAAACAACAAGGACCTGAAGAAGTCAGACGTGGAGCTGCTGAAAGAGTGGCTCAAGCTGCAACCTCACCTGCCACCAATCACAGGCCAGTATTACATCACGAATTTCCAATGAGTCAGCACCGTGCAATTCCACGGGCACAATATGACGTGAGCGATGATATCATCGGCACGCGCACAAATTCACACAATGCACGTCACAACGATCATTGAACTCATCATCGCACAAATCACAATGTGCACGTCATTAGTACTCATTGACACGTGCATATTAAAATTCAAATCATAACCACGTGCACACGAGCTCAATACCATATAAGTCATGATTTCAACGACACGCGCACCAATTCACACAATGCACGTCACAATGAATCATTGAACTCGTTAATACTGACACGTGCATATTAAAAATCATATAGTAGAAATGTCCACTTCAGCTTAAGACGATGTGAGCGATGATATCATCGGCACGCGCACAAATTCGCAAAATGAACGTCGCAAGGAATCATATCATTAACACGTGCATGTTAAAAATAAAATCATCAACGTGCACACTGGCTTAATACTTTGTGAGCGATGATTTCAATGACATACTCACAAATTCACAAAATGCACGTCACAATGAATCATTGATACGTGCATATTAAAAATCAAATCATAGCAACGTGAACACGAGCTTTCGACCACGTGAGCGATGATTTCAACGGCACGCGCACAAATTCACACTAGCACGTCACAATGAATCATTGAACTCATTATTAATGACACGTGCATATTAAAAATCATATCGAAGAAATGTCTGCTTGAGGTTAAGACGATGTGAGAGATGATATCATCGGCAAGCGCACAAATTTACAATGTGCACGTCACAAGGAATCATTCTCACGTGCATAAAATCAAATCATAGCTACGTGCACACGAGCTTAAGACCACGTGAGCAATAATGTCAACGGCACATGCACAAATACACACAATGCACGTCACAATGAATCATTGAACTCGTTAATAATGACACGTGCATATTAAAAATCATATCGAAGAAAAGTCCACTTGAGCTCAAGACGATGTGAACGATGATATCATCGGCACGCGCACAAATCACAATGTGCACGTCACAAGAAATCATTGACACGTGCATATGAGATTTAAATCATAGCCACGTGCACACGAGTTCAAGACTATATAAGCGATGATTTCAACTACGCGCGCACCAATACACACAATGCACGTGACAATGAATCGTTGAACTGGTTAATAAAGACACGTGCATAAAAAACCATATCGTAGTTATGTCCGCTTGAGCTTAAGACATATGAGTGCATATTAAAATTCAAATCAGAGCCACGTGCACACAGTTCTTCGACATGGACGAGAAACGCGTGTCAGATGAGAGCAAGAGGCCTAGGAAGCCCAAAGATTCTGGAGAACTCTTTGGGGTTGAATGCCATGAGCTCAAGACCATGTGAGCGATGATTTCAATGACACGCTCACAAATCGCAAAATGGACGTCAGAATTATATTTCAATGAATCAATAATAGTACTCATGATAGAGTTCTATGGTGGAACCGTAGAGACATTAGGTTTGATGAATATATCTTTCATGGGGAGGTACAAAACTAGCAAATGACTGATGTGACTAATTCTAACTTCAGAATTGGAACTGATCTTGTTCCTCCACAGCTGCCACTACAGCAATGAAGCGGCGAAGAAGTGCATCGACAACTTCTACACGGCGCGCACTCACTCTCCAGACTTCTTCAAAAATACGAATCCGTTTGGAGAAGACGTGACCAAGACTGTGGATAGGATGTAAGCTCCAATTGGATTTGGACGATTAACTATACCTTTTCAAGTTCAAATTGAGACCAATCAAGTTCAAATTGAGACCAATCAATTTCAAATTGGGACCAATCAAGGATGTAAGCTACAATTGGATTTGGACGATTAACTATACCTTTTCAAGTTCAAATTGAGACCAATCAAGTTCAAATTGAGAACAATCAATTTCAAATTGAGACCAATCAATTTCAAATTGAGACCAATCAATTTCAAATTGAGACCAATCAATTTCAAATTCAGACCAATCAATTTCAAATTGATACCAATCAATTTCAAATTGAGACTAAACAAAATCAAGTTAACACTAAACAATATCAAGTTGAGAGTAAACAAATAAAATTTATTATGACAACTTGATATTGTTTAGTATCAGCTTGATTTTGTTTAGTCTCAATTTGAAATTGATTGGTATCAATTTGAACTTGATGGGCATCAATTTGAACTTGATTGGTCTCCATTTGAACTTGATTGGCCTCAATTTGGACTTGATTGGTCTCAATTTGGACTTGATTGGTCTCAATTTGGACTTGATTGGTCTCCATTTGAGCTTAATTGGTCTCAATTTCACATTGATTGGTATCAATTTGAACCTGATGGGCATCAATTTGAACTAGATTGGTCTCCATTTGAACTTCATTGGCCTCAATTTGAAATTGATTGTTCTCAATTTGGACTTGATTGGTCTCAATTTAAACTTGAAAAGGCAAAGTTTCTCATCTTTCGTTTATCTGTTGTATTAGTAATATTGTGCCGCTGCCAAAGTTTACACCTGAAGGCTATGGAATGGTCTATACGCGGATGATAGACGTCAACCCAAACGTCTACTCATTTACAGAGCAGACGAAGCTATTCTCCATGGTATTAGGTGTATGGATCAGGCAAGTAGGTTGCTTGAACGGCATAGTTATAGTAATGGACATGACCGGCAGCACTTTATCTCATTTGGCCAAGGCCAGTCTGGTGGACATCAAGAAGCTGCTATATTTTGTACAGGTAAAACTTCTGGTTGTAGAAAAGTGACCAACTATACCTTTTCAAGTTCAAATTGAGACCAATCAAGTATAAATTGAGACCAATCAAGTTCAAATTGAGACCAATCAAGTTCAAATTGAGACCAATTAATTTCAAATTGAGGAAAATCAAGTTCAAATTGATACCAATCAATTTCAAATTGATACTAAACAAAATCAAGTTGACACTAAACAATATCAAGTTGAGAGTAAACAAATAAAATTTATTATGACAACTTGATATTGTTTAGTATCAACTTGATTTTGTTTAGTCTCAATTTGAAATTGACTGGTATCAATTTGAACTGGATTGGCCTCAATTTGAAATTGATTGGCCTCAATTTGAAATTGATTGGTCTCAATTTGAACTTGATTGATCTCAATTTGAACTTGAAAAGGTATAGAATGCCCAAGAAAATTTTCTCTTGACTCACATGACCAACTTTTGCTTCCGCAGGAAGCAATTCCAATACGGATGAAGGGGATTTACTACGTTAACCCAACGCCTATAGTCGACAAGATTATGATGCTGGTCAGGCCTTTGATCAGCAAGGATTTGCAGGATGTTGTAAGTACACGAGTATGGTTGATGCTTGATGCAGTTGATGATTTGTGGTTGTTGCAGTTCAAGGTGCTGCCAGCGAAGGAAATATTCAAGTACCTTTCTCCCGATAATTTGCCAGCTGAAGTTGGAGGAAATCTAGGACCTATATCCAAAATTAGAGGTACTAAGATTATGCGATACAAAAGTCTCGCTGACCTTCAATCTTGATCTTGATTCTAAATCCACAATTATACCTTTTCAAGTTCAATTTGAGACCAATCAAGTTCAAATTGAGACCAATCAATTTCAAATTGAGGCCAATCAAGTTCAAATTGAGACCAATCAATTTCAAATTGAGACTAAACAAAATCAAGTTGACACTAAACAATATCAAGTTGAGAGTAAACAAATAACATTTATTATGACAACTTGATATTGTTTAGTGTAAAATTGATCTTGTTTAGTCTCAATTTGAAATGGTTTGATCTCAATTTGAAATTGATTGGTATCAATTTGAACTTGATTGGCCTCAATTTGAAATTGATTGGTCTCAATTTGAACTTGATTGGTCTCAATTTGAACTTGAAAATGTACAGAAGTACTAAGATTATGTGGTATCAAAGTCTTGCAGATTCTTATTCTTGATCTTGTTTCTATATCCACGATTAGAGGTACAAAGATTATGCGGTATCAAAGTCTTGCAGTTCTTGAAAAGTTGTAAAGTTTGATGAACCATATGTACCTTAGCTTTGATCAGAATTTTATGGAAAAAAAATGTTTTCAGGAAATCAGCTAGCAATGCTAAGGGAGCATGCGCAGTTCTTCGACATGGACGAGAAGCGCGTGTCAGATGAGAGCAAGAGGCCTGGGAAGCCCAAAGATTCTGGAGAACTCTTTGGGGTTGAAGGGACATTCAAGAAACTGGACATTGATTAGAAGCTAGGAGTGAGGCGAAGATTTGGTGACCAAAAATATACCAAAATTAGTAATTTAAGTGGTTGTGTACATAGATGAATAAAGGTTTAAGCTGGTTGGTGATTAAGGCCTTGATTTGTGGGCCAAAGGTCGTGATCAAAATACAATTTTGTTGATCCAACACAAGTTTTTCAGCAGTTTACGTGATTAATGCGCATTGGGCTGCCTATTATTGGCCTTATCGCTTTGCGGAGACCTTCTAATCTTGATGCGATGCGCAAGTCAATGAGAGAAAGGAAATTCACATTTTTTTGTGTACGTTTGCAGTTACGTGGTTCTTAGAGTTTTTGGCCTAAATTACCACTGGAACCGGCGTTTGGGTAAGTGGATTCTGCATCAGAGCAGTGGTATTCAACCTTTAGTACTCACTTGATGGTACAATTACATTTTGAACAGTTTGGGAAGAAAAATACGTTTTAGAGTAACAAAATGTGCAAATGACGAATATGAACCAACACATCTCTAACTTCAGATTAGAATTGCAAAAAAACTAGAGATGGGGTATATTCTGATTTTTGCATTTTCTGATAGCTTCATGTCTACTTATTAACCGTGTGAAGTTTTAAATTTATGACGTTACCAAAAATTAGTTATAAAAAATTTTAATCAAAAGACGTGCAAAATGCATTTTATGCAATATCGTTGCTCTAACTTCAGATTAAAATTGCGAAAAAACTAGAGATGGGGTATATTCTGATTTTTGCATTTTATGATAGCCTCAAGCCTACTTATTACCAGTGTGAAGTTTGAAAGTTCTGATGGTACCAAAATTTATTATAAAAATTTGAAATCAAAAAGTACACATTTGTACAATATTGGTCCTCTAACTTTAGATGAGAATTTTGGAAAAACTAGAGATGGGGTATATTCTGATTTTTGCATTTTCTGATAGCTTCAAGTCTACGTATTAACTGTGTGAAGTTTAAAATTTATTAAGCTGCCAAAAATGCATTATATAAATTGTTAATCAAAAAATACACATTTGTACAATATTGGTGCTCTAACTTCAGATTAAAATTGCGGAAAAACTAGAGATGGGGTATATTCTGATTTTTGCATTTTCTGATAGCTTCAAGTCTACGTATTAACTGTGTGAAGTTTAAAATTTATTAAGCTTCCAAAAATGCAAATTGTTAATCAAAAAATACACATTTGTACAATATTGGTGCTCTAACTTCAGATTAAAATTGCGGAAAAACTAGAGATGGGGTATATTCTGATTTTTGTATTTTCTGATAGCTTTAAGTCTACTTATTAAGTGTGTGAAGTTTAAAATTTATGAAGCTTCCAAAAATGGGTTACATAAATTGTTAATCACAAAATACACATTTGTACAATATTGGTGCTCTAACTTTAGATTAAAATTTCGGAAAAACTAGAGATAGGGTATATTCTGATTTTTGCATTTTCTGATAGCCTCAAGTCTAGTTATTAACTGTGAGAAGTTTAAAATGTATGAAGCTTCCCAAAACGAGTTATATAAATTGTTAATCAAAAAATACACATTTGTACAACATTGGTGCTCTAACTTTAGATTAAGATTGCGGAAAAACTAGAGATGTGATATATTCTGATTTTTGCATTTTCTGATAGCTACAAGTCTACTAAATAACTACGCGAAGTTTTAAATTTATGGTACAACTATGTTTCATGATATATAATTAATACTTGGCTGATGCTCTAATAATGCAATCCGACTACTACTAACTCAAACATGCTCAATACTTGATAACCTTTAGATATCCATACGGTATAAATTACTGCAATTATTATCCCATACAATCGCTCGATGGCCAAGTTTTTGCTATTATATGATCACTGCGGTAATTATAATGTAGTTACGCATAGATTAATAACTAGTGAGCTCGACTGTATGCTGTCTGCATCCATCACTAATCCACATATCATCCATACGAAAATCCAAGTAAGTCAGCGCCAAAAAGTGTTCAAATTTTTGGGATACAAAACTGGTTCTAACATGATTCACTCATAATTTAAACACACTGGTGATTATAAATAATTGGAAATTAATGGAGTGCGTTATTGAAAGTGAATAATTGATGTCAACAGAACAATTAGTATATATCAATAAGTGCTTACAAATTGTTCACAGTTTCGATTCATTTTTTTTTGTGTCGTACCAGTTTGTGGCAGATGTTTAAGTAAAGATGACAGATATATTCGTGAGTAATTAGAAGAAATATTCGTTACTTTATTGCACAATAGCATAAATATTCAATAGTTGGCATCAGATATATTCGCCTGTTAATCTGATGATTGATGACAGCTATATTCATCAGATTATCTGAGAATATTCATCAGTTGATGTGAGGTCTATTCATGAAATAATACTAGAGATATTCATCAGTTAATCTCAAAATTGTTCAACTGTCGATAAGATATATTCGTGAGTAATTAGTAGAAATATTAGTTAGTTTATTGCAGATTAGCAGACATATTAATTAGTTGACGGCAAATTTATTCATGAGATAAGTAATAGAAATATTCATTAGTTAATAGTAACATTGTTCAACAGATATATTCGTGAATAATTAGCAGAAATATTCATTAGTTGGCATATTCATAAGTTTATCTCAGATTAATATGCTAATAAGCTATGCTAAAATCTGAGAATATTCGTTATTTGACATAAGATCTATTCATGAAATAATACTAGACATATTCATCAGTTAATCGCAAAATTGTTCAACTGTCGATAACACATATATTCGTGAGTAATTAGCAGAAATGTTCGTTAGTTCATTGTAGATTAGCAGACATATTCATTAGTTGACGGCATATTTATTCATGACATAAATAATAGAAATATTCATTAGTTAATAGTAACATTGTTCAAGAATATATTCGTGAATATTTAGCAGAAATATTCATTAGTTGGCATATTCATAATTTCATCTCAGATTAATGTGCTAATATGCTATGCTAAACTCTCAGAATATTCGTTAGTTGACATAAGATCTATTCATGAAATAATACTAGAGATATTCATCAGTTATTCTCAAAATTGTTCAATTGTCGACAACATATATATTCGTGAGCAATTAGCAGAAATATTCGTTACTTTATTGCAGATTAGCGGAAATATTCATTAGTTGGCATATTCATAAGTTTATCTCACATTAGTACGCTAATATGCTATGCTAAAATCTGAGAATATTCGTTAGTAAACATAAGATATATTCATGAAATAATACTAGACATATTCATCAGTTATTCTCAAAATTGTTCAACTGTCGACAACAGATATATTCGTGAGTAATTAGCAGAAATGTTTGTTAGTTTATTGCAGATCCGCAGACATATTCATTAGTTGACGGCATATTTATTCATGAGATAAGTAATAGAAATATTCATTAGTTAATAGGAAAATTGTTCAACAGATAAATTCGTGAATAATTAGCAGAAATATTCATTAGTTGGCATATTCATAAGTTTATCTCAGATTAATATGCTAATATGCTACGCTAAACTCTGAGAATATTCATTGACATAAGATCTATTCATGAAATAATACTAGAGATATTCGTCATTTATCCCAAAAATTGTTCAACCGTTGATAATAAATATATTCGTAAGTAATAAGTAGAAATATTCATCAGTTGGCATCAGATATATTCGTGAAAAATTAACGGAATTATTCTTCAGATACATTCGTGAGTAATTAGCAGAAATATTCATTAGTTGGCACCTGATATATTCGATAGTTCATTTGGTAATTGAAGGCAGATATATTCGTCAGATTATCTGAGAAAATTCATCAGTTGATGTGAGATCTATTCATGAGAGACAACAAAAAATATTCGTCAGTTAAGCTAAAAATTATTCAACTGTTGATAATAAACATATTCGTAAGTAATAAGTAGAAATATTCATCAGTTGACAACAGATATATTCGCCAGTTCGTGTGTTAATTAATGGCGAATATATTCGTCAGATAATGTAAGAATATTCATCAGATGGCGTGAGATTTATTCATGAGATAATACTAGAAATGTACGTCAGTTGATGGCAGGGATATTCATAAGTTACTCTGAAAATTATCAAACTGTTGATAATAAATATATTCGTAAGTAATAAGTAATAAGTAAGTACTGGTATTCGCCAGTTAATATGTAAATTAATGACGGATATATTCGTCAGATAATATGACGAATATTCTGGTGAATATTTAAGAATATTCTGGTGAATATTTAAGAATATTCACCAGATGACGCGAGAATAATTCATGAGATAATACTAGAAATATTCGTCAGTTGATAGCGGACATATTCGTAAGTTAATCTGAAAATTATTCAACAGTTGATAATAAACATATTCGTAAGTAATAAGAAGAAATATTCATCAGTTGGCAACAGATATATTCGCCACTTAATGTGTAAATTAATGGCGGATATATTCGTCAGATAATCTAAGAATATTCAAAAGATGACGTGAGATTTATTCATGAGATAATACTAGAAATATTCGACAGTTGATAGCAGAGATATTCGTAAGTTTATTTGAAAATTATTCAACAGTTGATAATAATCATATTCGTAAATAATAAGTAGAAATATTCATCAGTTGGAAACAAATATATTTGCCAGTTAATGGGTTAATTAATGGCGGATATATTCGTCACATAATCTAAGAATATTCATCAGATCACGTAAGATTCATTTATAAAATAATACTAGAAATGTACGTCAGTTGATGGCAGTGATATTCGTAAGTTAATCTGAAAATTATTCAACTGTTGATAATAAACATATTCGTAAGTAATAAATAGAAATATTCATCAGTTGGCAACAGATATATTCGTCAGTTAATCTGTTGATGAATGGCAAATATATTCGTCAGATAATCTATGAATATGTATTCTATGACGTGAGATTTATTCTTGAAATAATACTAAAAGTATTCGTCAGTTGATGGCACAGATATTCGTAGGTTAATCTGAAAATTATTCTACAGTTGATAATAAACATATTCGTAAGTAATAAGTAGAAATATTCATCAGTTGGAAACAAATATATTTGCCAGTTAATGGGTTAATTAATGGCGGATATATTCATCAGATAATCTAGAAATATTCGTCGGATGACGTAAGATTTATTCATGAGATAATACTAGAAATATTCGTCAGTTGATGGCAGACATATTCGTCAGATAATCTAGATATATTCATCAGATGACGTGAGATTTATTCATGAGATAATACTAGAAATATTCGGCAGTTGATGCAGAGATATCCGTACGTTAATTTGAAAATGATTCAACTGTTGATGACAGATATATTCTTGAGTAATTTGCAAAAATATACTAATTAGTTGGCATATTCGTCAGTTAATCTCAGATTAATCGTCATCAGAGATAGGTACATCCACGAATTGATTACAATTATACAAGTCATTGGTACACATATTCATCAAATGATGGCAGATTTATTCATCAATTAATGTCAGATATATTCATCAGTTAATTTAATATATATTTATGAGTTAATTTCATATTTATTCATCAGTTATTTCAGATATATTCATCAGTTAATTTCAGATATATTCATCAGTTAATTTCAGATATATTCATCAGTTAATTTCAGATATATTCATCAGTTCATTTCAGATATATTCATCAGTTAATTTCAGAATTATTCATCAGTTAATGACGAATATATTCGTCAGTCGACGATGACCATTAAAATCAGTTGATGACAAATTTATTCGCCAGTTAGTCTAACACTTATTCTACCATAAATATCAAAATAGGAAATATAAAATATTCTAACTTCGCAGAAAATGGAATCGACGTGGGTAGAAGCCGATAGTCAGTACAGGAAGTACAAGGAGTTGAAGAAATCCGACGTGCAGTTGCTGATGGAGTGGGTCCAGCAGCAACCCCATCTTCCACAAATAACAGGTTATTCAAAGTTGCCATTGCAACTAGTACATAATAGGGCTATTGTGCACGGGGTGAAGTTGCAGCTATATTGCCATGGCAACTAGTCCACTATAGGGCTATTGTGCACTGGGTGAAGTTGCAGCTATACTGTCGTGACAACCAGTGCACTATAGGGCTATTGTGCACGGGGTGAAGTTGCAGCTATACTGCCATGGCAACTAGTGCACTATAGGGCTATTGTGCATGGGGTGAAGTTGCAGATATACTGCCATGACAACTAGTGCACTATAGGGGTATTGTGCACGTAATGAAGTTGCAGCTATACTGCCATGGCAACTAGTGCACTATAGGAATATTGTGCACGGAATGAAGTTGCAGCTATACTGCCATGGCAACTAGTGCACTATAGGGCTATTGTGCACGGGGTGAAGTTGCAGCTATACTGTCATGACAACCAGTGCACTATAGGGCTATTATGCACGGGGCGAAGTTGCAGCTACATTGCCATGGCAACTAGTGCACTATAGTGCTATTGTGCCGGGGTGAAGTTGCAGCTATATTTAAATGATAAGTCACTCACAATGCAAAAAAAAACTGCCATTCTTTCAAATATTAGAATTGAATCTCCTCTGGTTGCTCATCATGGTTAGTTATTGATATTTGCATAAAACTTCCGCAACAATTTTTTGACCAATCTTCTAACTTTAGAATTGGAGCTTATCCTGTTCCTCCATAGCTGTTACTTCAGTAACGAAGCAGCGAAGAAATGCATCGACGACTTCTGCACTACACGCACACACACTCCAGAATTCTTCAAGAACATAAGTCCTTTCGGGGACGAAATCACAGCAACTGTAGACAAGATGTAAGCCGCACTCTATTAGTTACTACTGCTAACTTTTATATGTTTGAGCATCTACCGTACTATTTTGAATCTAAATTTTGACAATTTTTGCTTCTGATAGCTTTGAAGTGGTTCATCATCAGTTTTGATCTAATTTTTTTGCATTCCACTTCTCCTTGCAATTGAAGTGGTTCATCATCAGTTTTGATCTAATTGTTATTGCATTCTAACTTTTTTGGTTAACCCCATCACTTTCCTGTGTTCTACTTCTCCTAGCATTTGAAGTAGTTCATCACCAGTTTTGATCTAATTGTTATTGCATTCTAACTTTTTTGATTAACCCCCTCACTGTATTCTACTTTTCCTAGCATTTGAAGTAGTTCATCATCAGTTTTGATCTAATTGTTATTGCATTCTAACTTTTTTTATTAACCCCCTCACTGTATTCTACTTTTCCTAGCATTTGAAGTAGTTCATCATCAGTTTTGATCTAATTGTTATTGCATTCTAACTTTTCCAATTTACTGCATTCTAACTTATGTTTTTTTTTATATGGTTTTACATTTTCGTACTATTTTCTGCACAGCCATGTCGTGCCGTTGCCTAAGTTTACGCCTGAAGGCTACGGGATGCTCTACATCCGTCTGGCCACCTTCACCACGGATGACTTCTGCTTCACCTCAATGGTGAAGCTCACAATTATGGTTATGGTGATGTGGATCAAGGAGGCCGGCTGCCTGAATGGCAACATCATGATTCTGGACATGGCTGGCTGTACCCTAGGACACCTGACCAAGATCAACCTAGTGAGCCTCAAGAAGCTTCTATACTTCGTACAGGTATGTTTGTAGCTAATTCTCAATTCTTACATTCTAACTTTTTCCTGCCTTTAATTATCACTGTTCCTAGCATTTGAGGCAATTGGTCATCTACTGTATTATTTATAACCTAATTTTGATTGTATTCTAACTTTTTCGGTTCACTTCTACTGATCTTTGGTATTAGTTACTCGTACAACTAATATAAGCCAATGAAGTCAATAGGACTCAATAATCGATCATAATAATGCCAAGTATCTGGCCATAATACAGATCCTAACCTAACCTAATTTTGATTGTATTCTAACTTTTTCACTTCTACTGATGTTTGGTATTAGTTACTCATACAACTAACATAAGCCAATGAACTCAATAGGACTCAATAATCGACCATAATAATGCCAAGTATCTGGCTATAATACAGATCCTAACGTAACCTAACCCAATTTTGATTGTATTCTAACTTCTTCGGTTCACTTCTACTGATTTTTGGTTTTAGTTACTCATACAACTAACATAAGCCAATGACCTCAATAGGACTCAATAATCGACCATAATAATGCCAAGAATCTGGCCATAATACAGATCCTAACCTAACCTAACCTAACCTAATTTTTATTGTATTCTAACTTTTTCGGTTCACTTCTACTGATCTTTGGTTTAGACCATAATAATGCCAAGTATCTTAATACAGCTCCTAATCTTTTCAGTCTTCTCAAATATTTACAAAATACTACATCAGCCACATCAACGAACAGGTTTTGACCAGCTATTTTTTTCTAGGAAGCCCTTCCGATTCGGATGAAGGGCATCTATTTCGTGAACCCAGGACCAGTCGTCGATAGATTAATGGCGCTGATTATGCCACTGATCAGCAAGGATTTGCAGAAAATTGTAAGCCAAAATCGTAAAAGACATCGAGGAATTGGTTGATTATTTGTTGTTCTTGTAGTTCAAAGTGCTACCACCAAAGGATTTGTTCAACCACCTTTCACCCGATATTCTGCCAGTTGAAGCCGGAGGAAATCTGGGACCACTAATTACTCTTAAAGGTGAGAAGGTACAGGTAAAGGAGAAGGTAAAGGTTAGAGCTAAGGTAAAGGAGAAGGTAAAGGTGAGGGCTAAGGTAAAGGAGAAGGTAAAGGTGAGGGCTAAGGTAAAGGAGAAGGTAAAGGTGAGAGCTAAGGTTATGGAATTGCTATTGCCAAGCAAATTGCTACTGCCCAAGGTGAGGGCTAAGGTAAAGGAGAAGGTAAAGGTGAGGGCTAAGGTAAAGGAGAAGGTAAAGGTGAGAGCTAAGGTTATGGAATTGCTATTGCCAAGCAAATTGCTATTGCCCAAGGTGAGGGCTAAGGTAAAGGAGAAGGTAAAGGTAAGGGCTGAGGTAAAGGAGAATGTAAAGGTGAGAGCTAAGGTTATGGCTATTGTCAAGCTTGATGAAATTTCATCAGCAACCAAATACATCTATATTCTATCAATGCATGACAATAGAAGATATACAAAGTGTACCTTCTATTGTTAGAATTCTATTCCAACATCTGCATTCTAATCAATCTAATCTAATCTTAACATACCATTTTAATCTATTGCGACGTGCCTGATTGGCTTGTCACAATTAGGTCGTGGAGCAGGTGGGCATTCCCTCGAGATATCGCAGAGGGCCAGGCTCTCGATGTCGGAGAGTGGGGGGGGGGGGGGGATAAAAGGGGGGCGAATACTAAATGTGAATTTTGCTCTAATTTTGTAGGGAATCAATTGGAGAAGCTGAGGAATTACGCGGATTACTTCGAAATGGACGAGAAGCGCACAACAGATGAGAGCAAGAGGCCTGGGAAGCCCAGAGACTCCGGGGACCTTTTCGGGGTGGAAGGAACCTTCAAGAAACTGGACATTGACTGATTGGACACCGACAAGCTGGCCAACAAATTCCAAATGACAAACCAAAGAAGAGAAGAGGAAGAGTTATGAGAGTTATGGGTTAAACCTGGTTTAAGACGGTTTTGGGTTACGCAGCTTTGTTTGGGGATTAATAGAGCTGTTATTGTTGTAAGAATTATTATCACGGTTTAAGCTGGTTTGGGATTATCTGGGGATCAATTATTATTGTTATAATAATTATGATTAGTATTAGTCTTTAGTTATTAGAGTTATTTTAGATATTGAGAGTTTTTTTATGATGAAATACTAAATCTGTATTATTTCTTGGGACTTCCTGTACCAACAATTATAACCATTTGGTACATACATAATCCAATCCTCTTGTACCTTTAAGGTGTGGAGGGATCACCTTTTGGTACCTTAATAAAAACGAATTTCTCGACTTCAGACAACTTACCTAACCTAACCTAACCTAACCCATCAAAAAAAATTTACGTAATACAAATTTAGAATTCAGACAACTTACCTAACCTAACCTAACCTATCTTTTTTTTTTACGTAATACAAATTTAGAATTCAGACAATTAACCTAACCTAACCTAACCTAACCTATCAATTTTTTTACGTAATACAAATTTAGAATTCAGACAACTTACCTAACCTAACCCATCAATTTTGTTTTACGTAATACAAATTTAGAATTCAGACAACTCACCTAACCTAACCTAACCTAACCTATCAATTTTTTTTTACGTAATACAAATTTAGAATTACATACAACGACTCTGGTGCTAGATCTAAAGTGTTTCTTATTCGGTTTAGCACGTACAAAATTACAATAACTGAAATCAAATATTCTTAGAAAACAAAACAATAAGTACTTAAAGTATTTGTGGAGATTTACGATTGAGCGTAAACCATGACTGGGCAATTAAATTGGTGGCCGCTAAAAAGTTGATACAAGGCTGAATTCTGTTTCCGCACTGGTTTTAGCAGAGAGGGAAAGTTTTGACCAGCGCTTCTAACTGATTTACGGCCTTGCTTTGAGTCTAGACACGCACCTAATCCCGCAAAACGAGCGGAAAAGAGCGCCACTTAAATTACCCACAGCTGTTCTCCTAGATTTGCAAGCAGTTGCAGGGCAACGAGTGCTCTAGGTACAACGCAGAAAAGTTGATCTTGATAATTTAATAGTGAGTGTTAAAATTACTACTTCTACTACTTCTACTCTAGGAGATAAGTAAGTTTTTTTTTTCTTGAAATGTCTGGATTTTTTTTTGGGAAGTCCCAATGGCATTTTTAGAAACCGGTTAATGAAGAAACAACTTTTTTTTCGTACATTTGAATAGTTGAGCAATTTTGGTTAGCATCAAATGGTGATGAAGTACGTTTGTAATGCCATTTTGAGTAGACGGCGCATTAAATTTATTGAAAACAATTTTGGCGACGATAATTAGCCATAGCAGCAGAAATATTCAATGCCAACCACTGTATTATGATGTACCATTGAAGCTAGCATCATCTAAAAATAACTATGTTTTGTGATAACGGCCGTGAGTACTAATTAAAGCCATGCATTATGCATGCACGGTATAATTGCATAAATTACTACTACAATTATATACTTGGTGATAACATAAATTGTATTTTCCTTTGGGTTTCTTCACGCACAGGATAAAACATGGCTGATAAAGCCCTGGAAATAGGCGATGTGCCCAAAGAATACGAGAAACATAAGGAGATCAAGAAGGAGGATGTCGCCAAGTTAATGGAGTGGGCTTCTATGCAACCCCATTTACCAAAAATGTCAGGTGAGCAAACAAAAATCAGAAGAAGGGGCATTAACCAGCTTATCAGTTGCTAAATTTTCGAAATTTTTGGCAAAATTTCAAATTTTGAAAAAGTATTAACCAATTTATGTGCCAGTCAGTCAGTGACTGGTTTTCTTGCTGACTGGAAAATTAGTGGTTTTTCTAAAATTAGATATGGAATCATCTCAGTTCTGCTAAATTGCATCTACAATTCTCTTAGAATAAATTGTATATGGACCTAGGTTTTACTAAATTACATCTAGAATTTTCTTAGGGTTTGCAAAACTTGTTGACCAGCTTATTTTTATGGGTTGCAAATCTTGTTCCCGAAATTTTCAACATTAATCAAAATTTCTACAATTGTTTTCTTCTAAAATGTATGTCGAAACAGAACCTGAACCAGAACCCAAAATTAAAAAAAAAAAATTGATTTCAAAATTTCTTGGGGATTCCAAAATATTTCAATCATCATCATCTCATGCGATATTGGTTCAACTTTTTTTATACTTTTTTTTTCTCATCTAGAGATGCAAGTTATCCACTTCCTCCACAGCAACAACTTCAGTGCAGAAGCTGCCAAGCAATGCATCGACTCATTCTTTACAGTACGCCGTCATTGCCCAGAGTTCTTCTCCAACAGAAACCCCAAAAATGTCCAGCTTGATGTGTAAGCATATACATTATACAACAGAAATTCAGAAATTTTGATAAATGTTAAAACTCTATAAAAAATTTGATACATTTTAGAAATTTATAGAACTTTTGATGTATTGAAAGTCTATTGATCCATTTTAGTTCATAGAAATTTTGGTAATTTTAAAAGTCTATAGAAATGTTGATAAACGTTAAAACTCTATAAAAAATGTAATACATTTTAGAAATGCATAGAACTTTTGATATATTAAAAGTCTACGACACATTTTAGAAATTCATAGAAATTTTGGTATGTTAAAAGCCTTTAGACATTGAAATAAATTAATAAACTCTGAAACGTGATATTTCCCGCCGTCTTCACTATACAAACGACTAAACGACAATTGTACTAAGATGCCATATTTCGTTCGAATTTTCTTTTAGGCTTCTATACGTGCCTTTGCCTATGAGGACTCCCGAAGGCCACAGGGTGATTTATGCTAGGCTCATCGATACCAACCCCGAAAACTACAACTTCCCCATCCAGATAAAGTCGTTCGACATGGCCACCATGCTAATGCTGAATGAGGAAGGCACATCCGAAGGTCAGGTCGTGATCCACGACCTCACAGGGCTGACCTTCACCCACTTGACCAAGCTGAACCCGCTGCTCATGAAGAAGTTCTTCTACTACCTTCAGGTACACAGCAAAAAATTTAGTGAAGCAGAAGTTGTGGAAGAAATGAAGCAGAAGTTGTGGAAGAAATGAAGCGGAAATTTCGGAAATTTTTGCTTGATTTTTCAGGAATGCATGCCTGTAAGGATCAAAGGTCTGCACTTCATGAACTCCGGAAGTTTGCTCGACAAGGTGCTGGCGTTGATTAAGCCCTTTTTGAAGAAGGATCTTATGGAAGTTGTAAGTGAATTTCGTTACCCCTATTGTCTTACCTACTCTATTGTTAAAAATGTAATACAAATGTTTGGTGGTGGAAAAAATCGAGCATAACACTTTTTGAATTGACATGTATTATGTACAGTCATGCTCACATAAATCTAGTACAAGAAATTAGGTTACAACAGCAATTTTATATGGCAATGTCAAATTGTTTGTACTAGATTTATGTGAGCATGACTGATACAATAAGTACAAAAGCTATTTTCACTGATTTTTTGAAAATTTATTGTTTGCATATTTAGTACTAGATTTGTATGTAGTACACCTGACGACGATTCTTCTGAAAATTTGAGAAGATTTTTGTACTAAATAAGTAAGAAAATCGTGTATTTCCCAACATCATCAGAAACTTCTGTTATATGTAACCTAGCTAACCTAACCTGAGAAAATACCCTATAGGGGTGGAAAATTTCTCAGCCCAAAAAATTATGAAACCGTAGTTTGATTTTTCATATAAAACTATTAGTTTTTAGCTAGTTAAGAAGTAACTATTCTTGATGCTATTGATACTATTACATGAGCAACATTCTTTCTAAAAAAATATATAGTGATTTAGAATCTGTCTAACGTTTCTTCTGTTGTAATTATTGTTTCAGTTGCATACCCATCAAACTACAGAAGGAATCTACAAGTTCGTGCCACGGGAATGCCTACCTAATGATTTTCCTGGGGGAACAGCGCCATCTGTCAACGATTTGCACAGTACGTACGCACCCTTAAGTACAAACTTACTTTTGCGTTGTCAAAGGAGTGAAATTATCATGATTTGAAACAAGCCCATGAAGGCGAAATTTGTAAGTGAGGTGGATACGGTAATTAGCCATAGCAGCATAAAGACATAATATACTATATTAATAAAATAATAATAAGAAATAACATTAAAATTTCTTACGTAACTCGTAAAAAAGTGTTTTTCTGCATTCGTGATTTATATGATGTGTCATGCCACATAAGATGATTGAGTATCAAATTATTGGAAATTGCAACGCAAATTGCAATGCGTGCAATTTTAGCCAGAATGATAAAAATTAATTCAACTTCATAGTAATTAGCAATAATATGCGTAATTACGTTTAACTTCGATAATTAACGCGTAAATAAAAATTCCAAGAACGCAGTATAAATAACTAAGCAATAATTGACAGTAATATCAGTAAGGACATGCAAATTCAATAACTAATGAAGCGACAAATGTTAATTATGGCATAATTAGCAGTAATATTCCACACCTGTAAATTCAATAATTCATGAAGAGACACAAACTAATGTAAAACTTTAGCATAAGTCATATTTAAAACTAATTGAATTGCAAATTTCGAAAAAGGGGATGATTCAAAAAGGGCATGTTCGTTATTTTTTTCATGTACACATATAGACCGAATATTTTATGTTTTATGCTTTTATAATGGCGAAATAGTAAGTTTCGAAAAAAAAATTGCTCAAATAAGTCAAATGGTACAACAGAAACTTAGTTTTTTATGTCTTATGAAACAAAAATTATTTTCGGAGATTAACCCTTTTCGAAATTTGTAATTCATTTATAAGGGCCTTAAACTTGAGGAATATTTTATGTTTCATGCTTTTATAATGGCGAAAAAGTAATTAAGAAAAAAAAATTACTCAAATAACTCAAATTATACAACAGAAATTTAGTTTTTTATGTCTTCTGAAAAAAAATTATTTTCGGAGACGAACCGTTTTCGAAATTCGCAATTCATTTATAAGGGCCTCAAACTTGAGGTCCGTTGTGGTGTTACTAATATTTTAGAATATTACTATTACTCAATTCTGTATGTGTATTGGTACGTAGATACTGCCAATATTACAAGTCTGCAGGCTTACAGTATCCTACCGACTGCGCCAATTATTTATTTTATCATTTTTTTGCAGAAGCAATGAAGAAAAACATGATGGACCACACAGAGTTCTTCCTTGCGGAGGAAAAGCAAGTGGTCAACGAGAGCAAAAGGCCAGGGAAGCCAAAGGATGCTGGAGACATCTTTGGAGTTGAAGGCACCTTCAAGAAGCTGGACATTGATTGAAGGAGGAGCACAACAGGAGGATCATTTGTAGTTACTATACCTATGCAACTCAAATTTCAGACGGAAATGGAAATGGGAATTAATTTTTCTGAAGTCGAAGTCGAAGTCGAAGTACTATTTTCTGAAATTGCTTTTACTTTTTCTGAAATTAATTCTCAATTTTAATTTTTCTGAAGTCGAAGATAATATTTTTGAATTTAATGTTAGTTTTTGTGAAATTAATTCTACTTTTTGTCATATTGATGTTACATGTTCCCCAGTCATTTTTACATTATCTGAAATTGATTCTACTATTTTCTGAAATTGCTTTTACTTTTTCTGAAATTAATTCTCTTATTTCTCAAATTGATACTAGTTTTTCTAAAATTGTTTTTACGTTCTCTAAAATTGATTCAATTTTCATTTTTCTGAAGTCGAAGTTAATGTTTTTCAATTTAATGTTAGTTTTTCGGAAATTAATTCTACTTTTTGTCAAATTGATTTAACTTGTTCCGAAATTGTTTTTACATTCTCTGAAACTGATTCTACTATTTTCTGAAATTGCTTTTACTTTTTCTGAAATTAGTTCTATTTTTTCTCAAATTGATTTTAGTTTTTCTAAAATGGTTTTACTTTCTCTAAAATTGATTCAATTTTCATTTTTCTGAAGCCGAAGTTAATGTTTCTGAATTTATGGTTACTTTTTATGAAATTAATTCTACTTTTTATCAAATTGATTTTACTTGTTGCGAAATGGTTTTTACATTCTCTGAAACTGATTCTACTATTTTCTAAAATTGCTTTTACTTTTTCTGAAATTAATTCTCTTTTGCCTCAAATTGATTTTAGTTTTTCTGAAATGGTTTTATATTCTCTAAAATTGATTCAATTTTTCTGAAGCCGAAGTTAATGTTTCTGAATTTATGGTTACTTTTTGTGAAAATAATTATACTTTTTGTCAAATTGATTTTACTTGTTCCGAAATTGTTTTTACAGTCTCTGAGATTGATTCTACTATTTTCTGAAATTGCTTTTACTTTTTCTGAAATTAATTCTTTTTTTCCTCAAATTGATATTAGTTTTTCTGAAATGGTTGTACATTCTCTAAAATTAATTCAATTTTCATTTTTCTGAAGCCGAAATTAATGTTTCTGAATTTATGGTTACTTTTTATGAATTTAATTCTAGTTTTTATCAAATTGATTTTACTTGTTCCGAAATTGTTTTTACATTCTCTGAAACTGATTCTACTATTTTCTGAAATTGCTTTCACTTTTTCTGAAATTAATTTTCTTTTTCTCAAATTGATTTTAGTTTTTCTGAAATTGTTTTTTCATTCTCTGAAATTCATTCAATTTTCTGAAATTGACTTTACTATTTCTGAAATTTAAGTTCACAAGGTATAGTTATTAATAATATTATTAATTATTATTATTGTTATTAATTGTAACTAGTTTATTAATTATTATTACTACTAGTATTATTAGTAACAATAAAAACAATATTATGAATCACAATAATTATGGTTACTATTATAATTAGTTACTAGTTAGTGTACTGATTGTTATGTTTGTTTATGTTTGGTGCGTGTTAACAAATAAAATTGATAATTGTATGAAACAATTATTTGCATTGATATATTTGGCGAAATTTTAATGTGCTTTATGGTGTTAATTATGTCTCAATAATTAATTGAAATTAAGTAATTACTTGTATTGATAGTGAATTGATTGTTATATTTCAAGAATCATTTTTTGGTGCGTGTTATACAAAAAAAAAATAATTGTATAAAATAATTATTTGAGTTGATATATTTGGCAAAATTTTGGTGCGAATTATGTTGTTAATTAAGTCTCAATAATTAATTGAAATTAAGTAATTACTTGTATTGATAGTTATTGTTTTGTCAATAATTGTAAATGTTAAATTTGTTAATATATAAATAAATAAATGTTAATGTGTTCTACAGAACAGAATAGAACAGGACGTTTATACAAAAAAAATGGTTTTTCGCAAATTTTTGGTGCATTTGTTGTACCATGTAATAAATATTATTTAAATATTGTATTTTTGTTGTACATTTATTGTACAATTTGTTTTTTTTTGCCTAATTATTCCTTGTGTTTTGCATTTATTTGATTAGTTTTACTTTTTTTATATAATTGATGCATTTGTTGTACAATTTGATGAGTTTTTCCCAATTGTTATATTTTGTCGCATTTGTTGTACAATTTGATTAGTTTTGCCTAATTGTTATATTTTGTTGCTTTTATTGTACAATTTGATCAGTTTTGTTCCTACTTGTTATATTTTTGTTGCGAATTTTGGTTATGATGAATGCACAGTGACATATCCAGGGCTCTTAAGCTCCGGTTAAAGTTAACCTGAGATTGCAAAACTGGCCATTTGCTCGGGGTGCAAAGACGATTTTAGATTTTCAATCGAATTAGAAAGTATAAACAAAACAGAAGAAATACTTTCAGTGTGTTATCGAATCAGTCACTTTAGCACAGTAACAAATGAGTAACAGCGAGTTTGTTGCGCCATACAAAAGTAGTAAACTAGTTCAAGTGAAACCAGATATATAAGTGTCAATTTGGGAAGGAATGGAGCAATACAATCAGAATTCTTTACACACCTGTTGATAATAAAAATAACAATAATGGTAATAATGCGTGGGTTGGTTATTGGGTGCTCTATAATAGTAGCCAAACATTAATAACAATGGCAATAATATGTTGGTTGGTTATTGGGTGCTCTATAGTAATAGGCAAACATTGTTATTATTACTATTATTGTTATCAATAATGGTAATAATGTGTGGGTTGGTTATTTGGTGCTCTAAAATAGTAGCCAAACATTAATAACAATGGCAATAATATGTCGGTTGGTTATTGGGTGCTCTATAATAATAGGCAAACATTATTATTATTAAATTTAAAGTTCTATCATTAATATTATTATTATTATTGTTATCAATAATGGTAATAATGTGTGGGTTGGTTATTTGGTGCTCTATAATAGTAGCCAAACATTAATAACAATGGCAATAATATGTTGGTTGGTTATTGGGTGCTCTATAGTAATAGGCAAACATTGTTATCATTACTATTATTGTTATCAATAATGGTAATAATGTGTGGGTTGGTTATCGGGTGCTCTATAACAGTAGCCAAACATTAATAACAATGGCAATAATATGTTGGTTGGTTATTGGGTGCTCTATAGTAATAGGCAAACATTATTATTATTAAATTTAAAGTTCTATCATTAATATTATTATTATTATTGTTATCAATAATGGTAATAATGTGTGGATTGGTTATTTGGTGCTCTATAATAGTAGCCAAACATTAATAACAATGGCAATAATATGTTGGTTGTTTATTGGGTGCTCTATAGTAATAGGCAAACATTGTTATCATTACTATTATTGTTATCAATAATGGTAATAATGTGTGGGTTGGTTATCGGGTGCTCTATAACAGTAGCCAAACATTAATAACAATGGCAATAATATGTTGGTTGGTTATTGGGTGCTCTATAATAATAGGCAAACATTATTATTATTAAATTTAAAGTTCTATCATTAATATTATTATTATTATTGTTATCAATAATGGTAATAATGAGTGGATTGGTTATTGGGTGCTCTATAAAAATAGCCAAACATTATTATTATTCAATTTAAGGTTCTATCATTAATATTATTATTATTATTACTATTATTGTTATCAATAATGGTAATAATGTGTGGGTTGGTTATCGGGTGCTCTATAATAATAGCCAAACATTAATAACAATGGCAATAATATGTTAGTTGGTTATTGGGTGCTCTATACTAATAGGCAAACATTATTATTATTAAATTTAATGTTTTATCATTAATATGATTAACATTATTATTATTACTATTATTATTATCAATAATAATAATAGTAATAATATGTCAGTTGGTTATTGGGTGCACCTTTTTTTTGATTAGACGCAGAATGAAACACAAATTTAATCACAAAATCGTTTTGTGCTTAAACTCGACCAAAGTTTTCATGTATCCACGCACGACCTCAAATCTCGGGTGACGGCGACAAGTGCATTTATTTTGCCTGTTTTTTAAAAAACTGACAAGCGGAATTTTATAGTGTACCTTTTTGTTGCTTAAACATAAAATTTTTACTACAAAATTGTGCTGTTTTTGGTATTTAGACTCGGATCAAAGTTTCGAAATTTTTGGATTTTCATTTTTTATGGTTTCCAAATTATTTGGCGTAAAAATGATTGAATTTCTGAAAGTATTTGTTACTCGTACGTAAAACTATCGTGCCTCATAACACTTTTTGGTGATTTTATGAAGTATTGGACCAAAATTTTGATTCCTGAAATTTGCACTTCGTAATTTCAAAATCGTGCTCCATAACACTTTTTGGTGATTTTAAGGATCTCCAAAGTGTTGGACCAAAATTTTGATTCCTGAAATTTGCGCCTCATCATTTCAACATCGTGCTCCATAACACTTTTTGGTGATTTTATGAATCTCCAAAGTGTTGGACCAAAATTTTGATTCCTGAAATTTGCGCTTCATCATTTCCGTTCAAAATTTTTGACTCACTCTTAAAAATAGCCCATCAGTGATTCAAATTAGCGCTCGTCGTTTCCTGAGCCATCCGCAAGATTCAAAGAACCCAACCAATTGAAATGCGCATCAAGGATGTCTACGGAATCCTTCTACAGGCGACCAGTTGCATAACCACTTTGGTTCCCGAATGTTTGAGGCTGGCGGTTCCGTTTGGTGCACAGCCCAGGCTTCGAGGATTGTTCGAGAACCTGCCATAACTTTCTCTTTCAAAAACGCTCATAACACCACGCTCACACGAGACTCCCATAAGTAGAAGTTGCTTAATAGCTGATGGTTGTTACGATAAGTGCGTGAAAAATATTTTTTGTGAAGTTTGTGGATTAACAGTACCATAAGATGAAAAGTGTAAGTTTTGAATCTCTTAGATATTTAATTATTTTATTGATTGATTTGAATTGATTTATTAGGTCATAAATAGAAATAATTGGGTGCTATTAAATGTGATTATACAGGGGGTTCCCAAATAATTGCAAAATATTTGAAACGCTAGATTTTATAAAAGAAAAAAAACAACATTGCACTTAACTCACAGCCAGTTTTACAATATCTGGTTAAAGGTTAAATCTGGTATATGTGATTATACAGGGGGTTCCCAAATAATTGTAAAATATTTGAAACGCTAGATTTATAAAAGAAAAAAAACAACATTGCACTTAACTCACTGCCAGTTTTACAATATCTAGTTAAAGGTTAAATCTGGTATATGTGATTATACAGGGGGTTCCCAAATAATTGAAAAATATTCGAAACGCTAGATTTATAAAAGAAAAAAACAACTTTGCACTTAACTCACTGCCAGTTTTACAATATCTGGTTAAAGGTTAAATCTGGTATATGTGATTATACAGGGGGTTCCCAAATAATTGCAAAATATTTGAAACGCTAAATTAATAACAAAAGACACAACTTTGCACTTAACTCACTGCCAGCTTGGATGGATCACAGGTAGAATACACCATAAATGCTACAGAACTTCCCAAACTTCGAATTTGGAAAATTCGTATGAGAGAAAAAAAAGTCACGTCACTGAAATTTTCATATTTCGTATTTGTATGCTAATTATTAGTGGCATTGGCGAAATTGCAGTGGAAGAAAGTTATATGCGTTAATAACATACGCTGCACTTTCTATGGCTTAAGTAATGTCCACATAACTCGTTAAGCTGCTGGCGAATGTGATTTGATTAATTGCAATGCGTTAAAATATAAGCGGTGCCGTCATTCATTAAGGTGGTCAATGATTGTTGATGGCCCTGTATAACTAGTTAATTATCGATGTTTATAAATGGGAAATTTTCTGTTTGTCATTGAAGCCGTTCTTGGGTAGGTCAAATCAAATTGTGGCATTTCACGTTTCTTGCTTAAAACATAACTCGTTTGCAAAGCTGATGATGCATCATCGCTCAAAAGATTCGGCCTTCGATGCAAATAAGGATGATTTTCCGCGAAGCCTCCCACGCGCGGTTATGGAATCAGTTCCGCAAATAAATGAACTTCCCTGTGAAGTATCATAAAATTTCTTTGAAGTATGACTTATATGGTATAGTTTAAGAAATTAATAAACTAATTACACAATCTACTTTTTTAGATTAGATTAGACTTAGAAGACTATAGAACGCATCTATTGTGAATAATTCATAGGTTATTAAATGTAGTGCATTGTCAATGACTTTTTACATTTCAGTACAGCTGCAACTTCACCCCGTGCACAATATGTATATTGTGCACGGGGTGAAGTTGCAGCTATACAATCTACTTTCTTCTACGACTATAGAACAACTGGTGTGGTACATTGTGAATGACTGTTTGCATTTCAGTATAGCTGCAACTTCACCCCGTGCATAATATGCAGATTGTGCACAGGGGTATCTACACAATCTACTTTTTTTATACGGCTGTAGAACAACGCACGTATTGTGATTTATTCGTTGGCTATTAGGTGAAGTACATTGTGAATGATTTTTTTAATTTCAGTACAGCTGCAACTTCACCCCGTTCACAATATGCATATTGTGCATGGGGTGAAGTTGCAACTACACAATCTACTTTCTTCTACGACTATAGAACAACTGCTGTGGTACATTGTGAATGACTTTTTGCATTTCAGTGTAGCTGCAACTTCACCCCGTGCACAATATACATATTGTGCACAGGGTGAAGTTGCATCTATACAATCTACTTTCTTCTACGACTATAGAACAACTCCTGTGGTACATTGTGGATGACTTTTTGCATTTCAGTATAGCTGCAACTTACGTACTGCGCAATGATTTTTCAGAATAGGGACATTCATTTGTAGACTATAACTAACCCTGATATAAAAATAGGCAAAATTGGGCAGAAACGCGCCAACCATATAACCCAACTTTAGTTGGGCAACCAAAACCTTGGCGAAACCCAATATAATCGTGTTTTTTGTGAATTGCAGGCAATTCTAGTACTAGGGTTTGCCGTGGCAGTCCTGGGTGACGTCTCACACATCCTCCAGTACACAACGACCACTCCTCAGCCGCCGCCCAAACCCTACGCTTTTGGGTACGCAGCTGGAAGGTTTCCAGGGAACATCGACAGGACGCACTCAGAAGTCAGCGATGGCTCGGGAGTAGTTCAAGGTTAGATATGAAAACATTTCGAGAAGTTGTAATCATTAATCTGTTGATTCAGATTTGTTAAATATCCTCTACGTGAGATGATGGAAATTTCTAGATGTTTCTACACGAAGCCTCTCTGCGTGAAAGACCAACACTCTAACCTCTTCAGTAGGTAGTACGCTAGTAGATTGTGTAGATGCAACTTCGCCCTGTGCACAATATGCATATTGTGCACGGGGTGAAGTTGCAGCGAGCTTGAGCGTGGTGAAGAGAGTAGATAAGCAACAAGAGTTCGGGGCCATTTTCCCATAAGGTTTATATGGGGGGTCTAAATTTACATTTCTTACCCCCTGTGGACTTAGCCGAACTCGGTGAGCTGATAAGGGTCGTAGACGAATTCGACGACTATGAGGTGCAAAATCGACCCAGCCAACCACAGGGGGGTGAGAAATGTGAATTTAGATGAGGTGCAATATCAGCTCACCGAGTTTAGCTAAGTCCACAGGGGGTGAGAAATGTAAATTTAGACCCCCCATGTAAACCTTATGGGATAATGGCCTCGAACTCTTGTTGCTTACCTACTCTCTTCACCACGCTCAAGCTCGCTCCAACTTCACCCCGTGCACAATATGCATATTGCGCACGGGGTGAAGTTGCATCTACACAATCTACTTTCTTATACGACTATAGAACAACGCATCGATTGTGATTCATTCATTGGCTATTAAATGTAATACATTGTGAATGATTCTTTTCAATTCTGTACAGCTGCAACTTCACCCCGTGTACAATATGCATATTGTGCATGGGGTGAAGTTGCAGCTACACAATCTACTTTATTCTACGACTATAGAACAACTCCTGTGGTACATTGTAGATGACTTTTTGCATTTTAGTGTAGCTGCAACTTCACCCCGTGCACAATATACATATAGTGCACAGGGTGAAGTTGCATCTACACAATCTACTTTCTTATACGGCTATAGAACAAAGCATCGATTGTGATTCATTCATTGGCTATGAAATGTAATACATTGTGAATGATTCTGTTTATTTCAGTACAGCTGCAACTTCACCCCGTGCACAATATGCATATTGTGCACAGGGTGAAGTTGCAGCTACACAATCTACTTTCTTCTACGACTATAGAACAACTCCTGTGGTACATTGTGAATGACTTTATGCATTTCAGTGTAGCTGCAACTTCACCCCGTGCACAATATACATATTGCGCACGGGGTGAAGTTGCATTTACACAATCTACTTTCTTATACGGCTATAGAACAACGCATCGATTGTGATTCATACATTGGCTATTAAATGTAATACATTGTGAATGATTCTTTTCATTGTAGTACAGCTGCAACTTCACCCCGTGCACAATATGCATCTTGTGCACAGGATGAAGTTACCATAGGCAGACATAAATTACTTATTATTATAATTTCCAGGGTCGTACTCATACGTGGACCCCTCGCACAAGATCCGTACCGTGGAGTACGTGGCTGACCAAAACGGCTTCCACCCGACCCTGAACTTCAGCCCACCCCCGCTGCCTAGGGATTCCGACGCTGTGGCGGCTGCCAAGGAGAAGCACCTGAGGCAGTACGCCTCCATAGCAGACAGGCACCAGCAAGGCTACGTGTCACTGCCGAGGGAGTCCGTGGCAGTGGCCCACGCAAGGGAGGCCCACCTCCACCAGTACGCCGCCATCGCCGAGGCCCAGAGGGTCGTGCCTGGGCAGGTGGTGGTACCTGTGGAGTCGGCGGCCGTGCAAAGGGCGGCAGCCAAGCACCACGACCTCTTCCAGAGGATAGCAGAGCAGCACGCGAGGATAGCCGCCGAGAGGGAGGCCGAAAGGCTAGCCGAAGAGGCTACAGCCCTGCCCAACCACCTGGAGTACCACTGAGAGGTGTTTGTAGTTCGATAAGTTTTTGAAATAAAAAATTACAAGATGAAACTTGATGATGTGTATTTTTATTACCCATGCAATGGAAATGTACTGATTCGATTGTATAAATAATAACTTTATTTTTTAAACGTTTGGACAATTAGAGGCAGCGGGATATGAGGTCTAACCGCAAAATTGTTAAGCCGAGCCTTAACAACCGGGGGTATAGCTCGTTCGCACTATTGAGTGCAGCACTCGCTGCGTTCAGGCTGCCTTCTGGCGTACGTATTGTATGGTTGAATATTGAAATCTGACCTAATAATTGAAAGGCATTTATGGTTAAATGGGGATTCTCCGCGTTGCCATGACTTAATTCCGTCATTAGGTCAGGTGCGAGGTCATGTAACGTTTTTATACGCCATTGTTTCATTGGAAAAACTTGAAAACTTGTCTTACACGCCAGAAAATCTCAGAAATGGGGGCAAAAACCAATACCTGACAACGCCGAGAGTCCCCATGCAACCATAAATGTCTCAATGATTAGGTTAGATCGTATGTATTATATCATAGAGTGCAGCGCTCGCTGCGTTCAGGCTGCCTTCTGGCGTACGTATTGTAAGGTTGAACATTGAAATCTGACCTAATAATTGAAAGGCATTTATGGTTAAATGGGGATTCTCCGCATTGCCATGACTTTATTCTTTCATTAGGTCAGGTGTGAGGTCATGTAACGTTTTTATACGCCAATGTTTCATTCGAAAAACTTGAAAATTTGTCTTACACGCCAGAAATTCTCAGAAATGGGGGCATGAACTAATACCTGACTACGCCGAGAGTTCCCATGCAACCATAAATGTCTGTCAATGATTAGGTTAGATCGTAACTTTCCGAGTTAACCAGTATAAGTTTTCAGTCACTGAAATTTCTGAAAATTTTCAAATGTCGACTCCTTTATCTGAATGTTTAAAATAGCCACAATGCGATTAGGAACGTAATGAGCAAGTATTTTTTTTTTTAATTATAGTGGATATAACTATGTAATTTGCAGTATGCACAAACACTGATAGTAGATCTATAATAACAAACTATTATTATTCTGTATGCCATATTTTCGTTATCTATTTTGCGCTTTTGCTGCGAGTACGATTAGTATATAAGGCTTTCAGAAATGCACACCTTTACAGAAGAGTTAGAGTACAGCAAATATGTTGTTTGTAGTAGTTTTGGCCATCACCTTGACTTTGTCCACCCCTGCCTTGGCAGGTAAGTTAATATAATACATTGATAACAATAATAAATGTCTGCTAGTTAAAAAATCAATATTAGGCATAGTAATTAATTGCAAAAACCTTGTCGTTTTGCTTGTTAAATCAGGAATTATTATGGCACCTTTCTCCACACACTTTTTTTGCATTGGCGGTATCAGTCCTAGAATTCAGGACTCATTTATAAATGTTTTGTGTCCAAATTTTATCCAAAAAAATTAAATTTAATAGTGGAAAGAAGCACCGACATGTAAGTCTGGTGGTGCACATTAAGACGCAGGCGACGCAGGGCAGCGCAGTGCAGTTATTAGCGCTTTGTATTTTTTTGTGTCCAAATTTTATCCAAAAAAATTAAATTTAATAGTAGAAGGAAGCACGACATTTAAGTCTAGCGCACATTAAGACGCAGGCAACGCAGGGCAGCGCAGTGCAAATAACTGCACTGCGCTGTCCTGCGTTGCCTGCGCCTCAATGTGCGCCTGCTTTAGTGTATTTAATTTGCTTTTTTGTTACAGACGAAAGTGGACACAACACAACATCACCTACTTTTGGCGGTACGTGTATCAAATACTTGTGTGGTGTTCCGCTGGGTTTCACCTAGGGTCTTATTAACGAATTTCCGCCTATTTGCCATAAATATGCCATACGAGTGATTTTTTTTCTGGTCCGTCGCCCAATTTAATAATCAGATTATGAGTGGTGTTCCGCAGGGTTTCACCTAGGGTCTTATTAACGAAATTCCGTGTATTAGCCATAAATAAAGTGACGACTGATTTTTTTCTGGTCTATCGTCCAATTAATGACCCCCTAAAACCATCAGATTATGAGTGGTGTTCCGCAGGGCTTCACCTAGGGTCTTATTAACGAAATTCCGTGTATTTGCCATAAATATAGTAACGACTGATTTTTTTTCTGGCCTGTCGCCTAATTTTCGATACCCCAAAACTACTAGATGATGTGTGGTGTTCCGCAAGGTTTCACCTGGGGTCTTTTTAACGAATTTCCGCGTATTTGCCATAAATATAGTGACGACTGAATTTTTTCTGGTCTATCGCCCAATTTTTGTGACACCATAAAACTACTAGATTATGTGTGGTGTACCGCAAGGTTTCACTTAGGGTCTTATTAACGAAATTCCGTGTATTTGCCATAAAAATATAGTGACGACTGATTTTTTTCTGGTCTGTCGCCCAATTAATGACCCCCTAAAACCATCAGATTATGAGTGGTATTCCGCAGAGTTTCACCTAGGGTCTTATTAACGAATTTCCACGTATTTGCCATTAATATAGTGACGACTGAATTTTTTTCTGGTGTGCCGCCCAATTTTTGACACCCTAAAACCACCACACTATTATTTTTTAACCAACTTGTGAGCAACTTATTACTGTAACGTTTAACTGTCCCAACTTTAGTTGAACATTTTTTTTTTAATAATTGCAAGAAATGTTTTGCAACGCCTAAAACTGTGTTTTTACAGGTGGACTGCTGGAAGAGGTGACAGGCCAACTTGAAAATATAAGTAAGGCGAATTAGTTTTTACTCTTCAACGTGCGAATATCTTACAATCTAGAATTCAAAATCGATGAGCATTAAGTTGGAATACAATTACACCGATTGTTTCACTTAAGTGCATACCATTATTATTTGTTTATTTGACCACTAATTTTCGTCGCCAAGAAGCGATCTGAGTAGGTAAAACAACACGGGTTCTACTTCACCGCCCGCGGTCATTGATTAAACCGCGAATCAAACCGCGGATTAAATTAATCGAAATCTTCGCGGGGGGTGAAGTAGAACCCGTGTTGTTTTATCTACTGATCTGCTTCGTAGTGTTATTGGTTATTACTTTGTTATTGTTTAATTTTAGCGCTTGATGTTATTCCTGGACTTCAAAAGGAGTCGAGGGCCTTAAGTGGGTAAATATGATTAAACATAATAATAGGGGAAATGTATGTTAGAATGCATGAAGTAATTTTATAATGCATGCCATGAAAAAGTCCTATGCTACGATTTTAGAAAAATTTATGTACATGTCATGAAAAAGTAATATGCTACAAAATAAGTTACAGATAGAGCTGCGTTAGCTATTTTTTTGGTGATTGATTTCTGAACAGAAGGTTTCGAAATATATGTATTTTTTTGAAAATAGGTAAAATTGTGCCCTATATTTATTGTTAATAAGCATTATCAGTTGTGATGTTTACATTAATATATATAAACAATCTGTATTGGGCTATCGACCCCATTGGGTCTTTCCGCCTTGAATAACATTACATTACATATTATATTATATTATATTACATTACATACATGTGATTTATGAGTGATTGTTTTGATAAGAGAGTGTTATGAACATTAATATAAAATTTGTGTTTTAGCAACGAACAACAAGCAGCCTTGAATAAAGGACAAAAGAAACCAACAAAGAAACCACCAAAGAAAGGATGAACCTGTTGAAATATTTAACTACTATTGTCAAGGGTTTCAAATATCTAGGGATGTAGTTTCTTCTTTTGACTAACAGTAGTTTGATATCTAGTATTATCCAATGTAAAATACAATAATTATATATTATCTACTTTGAAATTATTTTATATTTTAAATAGCCATAAATATTAGCAAATATTAAATCAAACAGCAAACTGATCAGACAGAAATATTGCATTTTGGAACTATGGAGACGAAAATAAACAAATTCGCGAGTGACAATTCGGGCGAGCATCTAAACCGCGATCGGAATTTCAAGCCACATGTTTCTAATCACGAATTGCTCGAGAATGTGGACCACAAGAATAGCTAGAAGATATCAGACGATGGCAATGGGCTATCACGGCAGTTCGGGACACGCCACGGACCCAACGCCTCTGGGTTCGAGGAAAAACGCCCTTGAAGGAGAATACTTCCACAAGAAAACCAAGGAAGACCTCGAGAAACTGAAGCAGAACCTCAAAGAGGACAAGAAGACGGAGAAGACCGAGAAGACGAAGGGAAATTAACAAGATTTCAGCCACGTGATGAATTTTTAGTGTTACTTGAAGACCATTTTTTGGAGAAATAAGTTAATTATTCGGCTTCATACTGCAATAAACATTAAAAACATCATTCGTTATTCTTGCGGATTTATTTAGCACTGAGTGTTGCAATTGCACACTTTCACAAAAGTTATACAAGCAACAATTGTACCATATGTATTCTACTATTGAGTGCAGCACTCGCTGCGTTCAGGCTGTCTTCTGGCGTACGTATTGTAAGGTTGAATATTGAAATCTGACCTAATAATTGAAAGGCATTTATGGTTAAATGGGCATTCCCCGCGTTGCCATGACTTAATTCCTTCATTAGGTCAGGTGTGAGGTCATGTAACGTTTTTATACGCCATTGTTTCATTGGAAAGACTTGAAAATTTGTCTTACAAGCCAGAAAATCTCAGAAATGGGGGCATAAACCAATACCTGACAACGCCGAGAGTCCCCATGCAACCATAAATGTCTCAATGATTAGGTCAGATCATATGTATTCTATCATTGAGTGCAGCACTCGCTGCGTTCAGGCTGCCTTCTGGCGTACGTATTGTAAGGTTGAACATTGAAATCTGACCTAATAATTGAAAGGCATTTATGGTTAAATGGGCATTCCCCGCGTTGTCATGACTTAATTCCTTCATTAGGTCAGGTGTCAGGTCATGTAACGTTTTTATACGCCATTGTTTCATTGGAAAAACTTGAAAATTTGTCTTACACGCCAGAAAATCTCAGAAAAGGGGGCATAAACTAATACCTGACAACGCCGAGAATCCCCATGCAACCATAAATGTCTGTCAATGATTAGGTTAGATCGTATGTATTCTACTATTGAGTGCAGCACTCGCTGCGTTCAGGCTGTCTTCTGACGTACGCATTGTAAGGTTGCACATTGAAATGTGACCTAATAATTGAAAGGCATTTATGATTAAATGGGGATTCCCCGCGTTGCCATGACTTAATTCCTCCATTAGGTCAGGTGTAAGGTCATGTAACGTTTTCATACGCCATTGTTTCCTTGGAAAAACTTGAAAACTTGTCTTACACGCCAGAAAATCTCAGAAATGGGGGCATAAACTAATACCTGACAACGCCGAGAGTCCCCATGCAACCATAAATGTCTCAATGATTAGGTTAGATCGTATGTATTCTATCATTGAGTGCAGCGCTCGCTGCGTTCAGGCTGCCTTCTGGCGTACGTATTGTAAGGTTGAAAATTGAAATCTGACCTAATAATTGAAAGGCATTTATGGTTAAATGGCGATTCTACGCGTTGCCATGACTTAATTCCTTCATTAGGTCAGGTGTAAGGTCATGTAACGTTTTTATACGCCATTGTTTCCTTGGAAAAACTTGAAAACTTGTCTTACACGCCATAAAATCTCAGAAATGGGGGCATAAACTAATACCTGACAACGCCGAGAGTCCCCATGCAACCATAAATGTCTCAATGATTAGGTTAGATCGTATGTATTCTATCATTGAGTGCAGCGCTCGCTGCGTTCAGGCTGCCTTCTGGCGTACGTATTGTAAGGTTGAAAATTGAAATCTGACCTAATAATTGAAAGGCATTTATGATTAAATGGGGATTCTACGCGTTGCCATGACTTTATTCCCTCATTAGGTCAGGTGTAAGGTCTTGTAACGCTTTTAATACGCCATTGTATAAAATATGTGCACACCAATTAGATGCTTTCCTTTCACAAAACATGGATTCAGAAATTAATGATTGAATCAGTCAGTAAGTAAACTGAGTGTGAAGTGAGAGGACTATCAATTTTTTTGAAACGTGACGAAATACATTTGTTGATTTAAGATTGGTAGCAGTTCTATTCAAACGAATTAGATGTAACAACGAATGGACTTTAATGTTGGCATTGCTCGTTTTTTTTTTCTAGTGTTGGCACCCCGAGTGTCACCTCACTTCCATTATTCCCGAGTCACTATGTGATTAGCTGACCCCAATCGAGCATTCCCTTTGTGTTTCCCCCCCGAAAAGCCCCACGGAGGCCAGCCATGTCCGGCCACAGGTACACCACGTCGACGAACCCCTTCGACGAGGACGACGTCGACGACGAGACCTTCCTGAAGAACTCGAGGCGCTCCTACGTGCCCAATGGGGGCCAGCAGCAGCCCTCCTTCGACGAGCAGGTGCAGTCGTTTCAGGAGCGCCGCCGGCAGATCGAGGACAGGACGGTGCAGAGCTCGGAGAGAAGCATAGGCATCCTGCGGGACTCGGAGCAGATAGGCATTGCCACCGCCGAGGAGCTCTCCAGGCAACGCGAGCAGCTCGAGCGCACCGACAAGAGGCTCGACGAGATCAACCAGACCCTCAGGTTCTCGCAGAAGCACATCAACGGGATCAAGTCCGTCTTCAGCAGTCTGAAGAATTACATGTCCGGCCGGGCAGACCACCCCAGCCCCAGCTCCAACACGAGCTCCAACGCATCTCAGGTACGGTTAAATCGAACGGAATTGTTGCAATTGTTTTCCTCATAAGAAGCGACCAATGAGAACACTGTTATTTGAACATATTGACTACCGGCAACCAATGGGAATGCATGTATGACTGCAATTGTTTCCCTCAGAAAACAACCAATGGGAACACTGTTATTTGAATATATTGACTACCGGCAACCACTGGGATTGCATGTATGACAATTGTTTCCCTCACAAAAAACAACCAATGAGAACACTGTTATTTGAATTATTGACTACCAGCAACCAATAGGATTGCATGTATGACTGCAATTGTTTCCCTCACAGAAAACAACCAATGAGAACACTGTTATTTGAATATATTGACTACCAGCAACCAATAGGATTGCATGCCTCACAACACATAGGGGTTATCACGATAATCTTCCTCATGAGAGGTTATCAATCACTTGTAAGCAACAATAAGTACGGGTTCATGCAGGTTTGTACTTCATCAATTAATTATTTTTTTAATTAAGGAAGTACAAACCTCCTGAACCCTTTATGATGAAAATATTGCAGAATTATAGACTCTACATTCCGTTTTTACGGTTTTGCATCAGGGGAGTATATGAATATCTAGTAATTTTGTTGATAATGTTTCGGAAATAACTGAATTCCCCAATAGAACTTGTCAATTTTTTTAGGTTAAGTTTATTTCAATTTGAGGTTATATTTTTGAAATAACATTGTTGCCAGATGTAAAATTTAAATAATTAGAGATGACAATGGAACGGCAGCAAAGAAAATATAAAATAATGCATTGAAAAACATTCAATTCAATCGAATACGCAGTAAAAAAAAATAATGATATCTTTAAAAGCGAGTAGTGAAAAAAAATATAAATCTGACAATGTCAAATAGACATCGACACAAAAAAATAATTAGCTTTCGTTGCATCACTGAATCAGTTTGTCCAACATGACAAAAAGAAAATCTAGCCAACTCGGTTGCAAAAAGGTCGTGAATGAAATATACATATTTATTTCATTTAAGGTTGTTATATTTAATGTTTATATATCTTGAATATATTTGAAATGTCATTTTAAATTTGATGTCTAATTTAAAGTATTATATATGATGATATGATATTATAAATATCATATGATATTTATTTTATTTCTGGCAAATCTTTCAGATGCAGAATACTTGATGCAAGAGGTGAAAATAATCCAGAATTTCATACATATTCATTTTATCAATGAACATATTCATTCAATTTATTTGAAATTTAATTTTAAATTTGATGTCTAATTTAACGTTTTATTTGATATGAATTTTATTTTTAATAAATCTTTCAGATTCAGAATACTTGATGCAATTAATTTCATACATATTTATTTAATTCAAGGTTGCTATATTTAATGTTTATATATCTTGAATTTATTTGAAATGTAATTTAAAGTTTTATTTGATATTTATTTAATTTTTTATAAATCTTTCAGATGCAGAATAACTCTATGCAAGAGCAATCGATGCAGGAGAACGTCGGGCAGTACGACCGGTATGAGAACCACCCGTCCACAAGGCTTAAAGCACAGGACCGGGTGCCGTCCGGTAGTAAGGAGATCAGCGCCCGGCTGGAGGCGAACCTGCAGGAGATGAGCTCATCGATATCGCGGCTCAAGGGCCTCGCCACGGACCTGTCCATCGAGATCGATACACAAAACGACCTCATCGAAGACATCACGGAAAAGACAGAGAAAGCCGACATGGCCATCGGCAGGCAGAACAAGGACATGAACCGGCTAATGAAGAAGTCATAGGGGCGGCCTCAGGGCCGTTAATCAAAGTGTATATTTGTGTATATTGGCCTGAAGGGGCCGTTTCGGTTATTAAGCAATGTTATTAGTGAAGCGCATTGTTTTGTACCTGCACCGAATTCGTAATATGTAAGTGAGCACTGTATGAACACTGATCTGTGGATGTTTAGTTATAATAAAGGGCTTGTATTTGTTATAAACGGAAATTTTTATCCAAAGGCGCTGCGCTTCGTATTACCGCTAATGGCTATTAACAACTAGCACTTACTACTTGGCTGATTTCTAGAAGCTCTCGTGGTTCCGGCAGCAATCCGGGGGCTCCGGAAATGATGGGGGGCGGGTATTTGTGCAGCTGGGACAGGAATAACAAGCGCATCGGGAAAATTAGGAACAGTACCGTCTAACTGGAGCACATGTGTTGCCGATTAACATATCTGTGTTAACGGAGCAGCTCACCTGGAAGGAAATCAAAAGCGGATTTAAGCATAGGGTTTAGGATTGCAAGGTTTATATTAATATGCGTAACAATAAGGCGTAAGAATGGTAAGAGACGTGCCAAGGGGGAAAAATCGCGCAAATTATTGGGGAAGATGATTCATAAGTGGTTAGGATAAGTACAACATTAATCAGGGTTCACTCGAAGTACAGAAAGTTGTGATTCAAGGTTACATTAGGGTTCATATAAGTGCAGTAGAATTAATTTTAGTTAAGGATAAGTATAGTACTAATCAGGATACGCTTACTTAAGTCATTGGTGGGGGTGATGGTGACGGTTTTGGTAATTTAACAGAAATTAAAATCAGATGATTTTATTTATCATTAACGCAAACTTAAGTACACCCTAGTATATAATTTAATGTTATCACAGTGAAAATATACAGATAAATTAGATAAATCATCTGATATGGTAAATTTCTGTACGAAAACCTATAAATAACGACGAATTCCCCTAGAGGAAACATAAAATCACCGGACACTCACTCCACCCGCAGCGCACGCAATATATAAAATGTACAAACTTCGAACGTCGTTTTTTTAGTGTAACAATCAACAACGAAAGCGCGTCACGTCCCCGGGGGACGACGGAGCCCCGCACGCCCGCCTTCAGCCGGATAGGTACAAACCTACAAACTAGAGAACACCGAGCGAAGCGGCGGGCCGGGCATCTACACAGCCGTTTACAACGGCGCGACCTATCTGCACTTACCCACGGGGCAGCCCGCCAGAGAGAGAGAGTCAGCCGCCGGGGTCGGGCAGCACGATCTCCGAGCCGCCGACCACCTGCGTGCGGGGCGAGCCCCTCGCCGGCCTCTACCAGACTTCGCACTTGACGCGCGGGTTCATCCGGCTGCCTGGCTTGCACGCGAACTCCTCGCTGAACTCGCGCAGGTTCGTCAGCGAGCCCGTCACCCGGAAGCGGGCCGGCGAGTGGGGGTCCTTCTCGACCTGCAGCGCCGTCGCCTCCTTGGTCACGCCCGAGCACCAGACCTGTGCGAACGCCACGAAGAAGAGCTGCCGGTGCGATAGTGTCAGCCCCGGCAGCGGCTCGGGCTCTGGCTGGTCCCTGACATGCTCCAGGTAGGCGTGGTAGGCAGCCTTCAGGCCGCCGTTGTCCGCTATGTTCTCGCCCAGAGTCTGGTTGCCGTTCAGATTCTTGCCGTTCAACGTGTATTTACCTAATCACACCCAGGCATTAATTCACGCAAACAATTCCTACAGTTATTCATAAATTTCAGTATCCAATACTACAACAAATACATTGCAATAATCACAACTTTCAGCACTTATGAAAAAGTGAGCAATTTTTTTTCAGGAATTAAATATCTACTCCGCAACAGTCTCAGTTCGGAAATCGTCTTGAATTAACTTACTGTATTGTCGAGCAACGCACTTGGTGCGGCTCTTGAATTTGTCGATGGTCTTGTTGTTCCACCACTGGTGGAGGTTGCCGTCCTTGTCGAACTCGCGGCCCTGGTCATCAAAGCCGTGAGTCAGCTCGTGCCCCATCACGACGCCCATGCCTCCATAGTTCAGGCTGGCTGGGTAGCTCGGGTCATAAAACGGCATCTGCAGGATGCCCGCCGGGAAGACCATCTGGTTCTTGGTGGGTGTGTAGTAGGCATTGACGGTTGACGGAGACATGCCTAAGCAGTAAATCAAGTTAATGTATCACCAAAAATTGGAATTCTATATATTCTATATTTAGTTTAGGGTTTTATCCATAATATACCATCCGGGTTGAACATTCGAATGGGGCATAAATATTTAGTCCCGGATTAGAAAAAAATTAACTTAAATATAAATAATCTACAGCTACCGAGATGAATATTTATTCCGGGACAAAATAAGCAATACCGCAACATATTCTAGGAAACAGCGGACTTACTCCATGTGGTTTTGTTGACCGGCTGATTGATCTTCTCCAGGTTCTTCCGTAATGTGTATTTGTTCAGATTGATGTTGTTCTCGAAATAGGTGTCTCTCCGGACCTCCAAAACATTGTACCGCTCGTCCAGCTGCTTTGGGTCTTTAATGAAGTCTGGATAACCTACAAAACACACAGGAAAATTAAACAATGAAAACTTAGGCACACAGAAAAATATGCGAGAAAAACGACAACACAAAATGGCACAAGCTTCGGAAATACATCCGGATTAAGTTTTAAAATACAGATATGATATCAGACATCAGAAACTGCAACTGAATATGATATACAAAGATTCATGTTTGGATCTGATATACAAAGTTTATTGGATTTTACAAACGAATCCGGATATGATACCCGATATCGGAAACTAGAACTGAATATGATGTTCAAAGATTCAGATTTAGATGTGATATGCAAAGTTTCAGATTTAGATCTGATATACAAAGTTTATTGGATTTTAAATATTAATCCGGATATGATATACGATATCGGAAACTGGAACTGAATATTATATACAAAGATTCACGTTTGGATGTGATATGCAAAGTTTCAGATTTGGGTCTGATATACAAAGCTTCAGATTTGGATCCGATATACAAAGTTTCAGATTTGGATCTGATATACAATGTTTCAGATTTGGATCTGATATACAAAGTTTCAGATTTGGATCTGATATACAAAGTTTCAGATTTAGATCTGATATACAAAGTTTATTGGATTTTAAATATTAATCCGGATATCATATACGATATCGGAAACTGGAACTGAATATGATATACAAAGATTCACGTTTGGATGAGATATGCAAAGTTTCAGATTTGGATCTGATATACAAAATTTCAGATTTGGATCCGATATACAAAGTTTCCGATTTGGATCTGATATACAAAGTTTCAGATTTGGATCTGATATACAAAGTTTCAGATTTGGATCTGATATACAAAGTTTCAGATTTGGATCTAATATACAAAGTTTCAGATTTAGATCTGATATACAAAGTTTATTGGATTTTAAATATTAATCCGGAAATGATATACGATATCGGAAACTGGAACTGAATATGATATACAAAGATTCACGTTTGGATGTGATATGCAAAGTTTCAGATTTGGATCTGATATACAAAGGTTCAGATTTGGATCCGATATACAAAGTTTCAGATTTGGATCTCATATACAAAGTTTCAGATTTAGATCTGATATACAAAGTTTCAGATTTGGATCTGATATACAAAGTTTCAGATTTGGATCTGATACAGAAAGTTTGAGATTTGGATCTGATACAGAAAGTTTGAGATTTGGATCCGATATACAAAGTTTCAGATTTGGATCTGATAAACAAAGTTTCAGATTTGGATCTGATAGTGAAAGTTTCAGATTTGGATCTGATATCAGAGGTGTAGCTTTAACACTCTCCGGGTAGAATAAGGTTCTGATTATAATAATAAAATCAGAGATGTAGGAGAGCAGATTCAATATCTGATGCATATTAAATAATAATGTGCAAAATGAACCAATCAGCTGTATGTATGATGTCATAAAAAAACTGCAGCCAATGAGAATCCTGTGAAAAATCATTACCTATCATATCGGAAATGGCATCCGCCTTGATCTCGGCATCCTCTCTAGTCTCCTTATCCATCCAGTCGAGGTTTTTGAAGTTTTTCTTGAACGCGTTCCGCACGTCATTGATCATGGCTTCGGCTTGCTCCTTGGAGTCGCCTTGGAAGACTTCACGGACAAAAATCGCACCAACAGCGAAGCCTAAAATCACAACAAACTGCATTAAAGTCAAGTCTGGACAAAGCAAATTGTTTGACGCCTACTTTTCTACTTATTATTGGCAAAATGTAGAAACTCGTCAGACTTTACTACTTTTTCTACTTTTTCTTGGCAAAATGTAGAAAATCATTAGACTTTTCTACTTTCTGACGTAAAAAGTATTTTTGTTGGCAAAAGGTAGAAAATCATTAGACTTTTCTACTTTCTGACGTAAAAAGTCTTTTTGTTGGCAAAAGGTAGAAAATCATCAAACGTTTCTACTTTTGGTTTTACAATTTTACAGACCCTATGAGTTTGACGCAGTTTTTTAAATTAAAAGCGGGTAGGCCGTTTTGGTTATGGTTTGAGATCTACTGAAGAAATATAAGTCATTTGGTGTTTGTAAGAGAAAGACAACTTGAAGTAAATCGTTAAGTACCGAGTGCGTTATTGGTGTCGGCTACGCAATACCTCCATTGGGGCTCCTCGCCGCCCTCGTAACCCATGAGCGCCTTGCGCAGGCCCTTGTAGGCGTCCCGGAACGCCTTCGAGAGGCACCCGGTGAAGGTGCGCACCGTCTGCCAAATCATGTAGTTGTTCAACGTACTGGAAACAAACAATTCGATTAATTGACGGAAACTTACAAGTTATTCAATGTACTACAAACAAACAATTTGATTAATTGACGACATGTTAGAATTAATCGGAGATTGTAAGACGAGATTTGCAACTTAGTTATTCAACATACTGCCAAACAATTTGATTAATTGACGGGAAGTTATAATTACTCAGAGACTGTAAGACAGGATTTTCAACTTCAGTTATTTTATGTACTGCAAACAAACAATTTATTTAATTGGCGGCAAGTTAGAATTAATTGGAGACTGTAAGACAGGATTTTTAACTTAGTTATATAATATACTGCCAAACAATTTGATTAATAGACGGGAAGTTATAATTACTCGGGTGACTGTAAGACAGGATTTTCAACTTCAGTTGTTCTACATACTGCAAACAAACAATTTATTTAATTGACGGCAAGTTAGAATTAATTAGAGACTGTAAGATCGGATTTTCAACTTAGTTATTCAATGTGCTGCAAACAGACAAACCGTGGGCCAGAAGCTCACTGGCCCACATAGGAATTAACCGCAAGTTAAAATTAATCGGAGACTGTAAGACCTGGTTTCCAACTCACATTCTTCCCTCCATGGTGGCTTTGTACTCTTTTATGAGCATGGAGAGGTTGGCCAAGTACTCAGGTGCATAAACCACGATATTCTCCTTGCTGGTGATCTTCTTGCCTACGATGCGCATGGCGTCTTCAAAGAACAGTCTCCAATCTATCTGCGGGATAATAGAGTATTTTAACAACTAATAAGCGCTAATGCCTACAGATAACAATGCACTTAGCCCCGAAAACAAAAATTTAACAATTACTAACATTTGAAAATATAGGAATAACAATGTTTATTTCACACATTACTTTTTAGACCAATGGGATGGCTTCATTTGCAAACACATGACCAACAAGCTTTTAAATGGATCAAGTTTTCTTTGTATATTTAAGACAAGATCGGACACACAAGTGAACAGATAGACACATAGATACTGACATTGGCAATGACACTGAATTGACCATATCACCAACACTGACATTAACTGACAGTACCAAGGACATTACAAATGCCAGTGACACTCATGGACACTGGTACAGACAATACCAAGGACATTGCAAATGTCAGTGACTATGACATTGAGAATGGCGATAATATGGAGACTGACATTCACACTGACAATGACAATAAACACTTGCAGGTAGACTGTATGACGTAAATTTGTCATCTGGACTTACAAAATTAGCCTTTTCTTGCAGCTCTGTGATCGAGAGCAAGTTGTACAGAGCCTCCTCGTCGCGCCTCAGCTCGTTTGGTGTCGTTATATTGGCCAGCTTGGTTTCAAAATCGATAATGGCCTGCATCTGGTCCTTTGTCGTGTTAGGCTCGCCTCCCAGCAGAACGCCAACCTAAAAACGATAAGTAATAAGTAAAACGTAACCAGACAATTCATACAATAAAAACACTTAAAATTAAAATAGATTAAAGTAATTTTTCCGGTTAAAGTTAGATTAATATCATATTTACTCTCTAAAGTACCAAGTCTAAGTATACAATCAGCTGATTGTATACTTTGTAATCTTTGTATTAAATTGCGGAATCTTAAAGTACCAAGTCTAAGTATACAATCAACCGATTGTATGTATTGTAATCTTTGTATTTAATTGCGAAATCTTGAAGTACCAAGTCTAAATATACAATCAACTCATTGTATACATTGTAATCTTTGTATTAATTTGCGAAATCTTAAAGTACCAATCAACCGATTGTATACATTGTAATCTTTGTATTAAATTGCAAAATCTTAAAGTACCAAGTCTAAGTATACAATCAACCAATTGTATACATTGTAGTCTTTATATTAAATTGCGAAATTTTAAAGTACCAAGTCTAAATATACAATCAACTCATTGTATACATTGTAATCTTTGTATTAATTTGTGAAATCTTAAAGTACCAATCAACCCATTGTATTGTACATTGTAATCTTTGTATTAAATTATGAAATCTTAAAGTACCAAGTCTAAGTATACAATCAACCGATTGTATACATTGTAATCTTTATATTAAATTGTGAAATCTTAAAGTACTAAGTCTAAATATACAATCAACTCATTGTATACATTGTAATCTTTGTATTAATTTGTGAAATCTTAAAGTACCAAGTCTAAATATACAATCAACTCATTGTATACATTGTAATCTTTGTATTAATTTGCGAAATTTAAAGTACCAAGTCAAAATATACAATCAACTCATTGTATACATTGTAATCTTTGTATTAATTTGTGAAATCTTAAAGTACCAATCAACTGATTGTATACATTGTAATCTTTGTATTAAATTATGAAATCTTAAAGTATCAAGTCTAAGTATACAATCAACCAATTGTATACATTGTAATATTTGTATTAAATTACGAAATCTTAAAGTAACAAGTGTAAGTATACAATCAACCAATTGTATATATTGTAATCTTTATATTAAATTGCGAAATCTTAAAGTACCAAGTCTAAATATACAATCAACTCATTGTATACATTGTAATCTTTGTATTAATTTGTGAAATCTTAAAGTACCAATCAACCGATTGTATTGTACATTGTAATCTTTGTATTAAATTATGAAATCTTAAAGTACCAAGTCTAAATATACAATCAACTCATTGTATACATTGTAATCTTTGTATTAATTTGCGAAATCTTAAAGTACCAATCAACCGATTGTATACATTGTAATCTTTGTATTAAATTGCGAAATCTTAAAGTACCAAGTCTAAATATACAATCAACTGATTGTATACATTGTAATCTTTATATTAAATTGTGAAATCTTAAAGTACCAAGTCTAAATATACAATCAACTCATTGTATACATTGTAATCTTTGTATTAATTTGCGAAATCTTAAAGTACCAATCAACCGATTGTATTGTACATTGTAATCTTTGTATTAAATTATGAAATCTTAAAGTACCAAGTCTAAGTATACAATCAACCGATTGTATACATTGTAATCTTTGTATTAAATTACGAAATCTTAAAGTACCAAGTCTAAATATACAATCAACTCATTGTATACATTGTAATCTTTGTATTAATTTGTGAAATCTTAAAGTACCAATCAACCGATTGTATTGTACATTGTAATCTTTGTATTAAATTATGAAATCTTAAAGTACCAAGTCTAAGTATACAATCAACCAATTGTATACATTGTAATCTTTATATTAAATTGCAAAATCTTAAAGTACCAAGTCTAAGTATACAATCAACCAATTGTATACATTGTAATCTTTATATTAAATTGCGAAATTTAAAGTACCAAGTCCAAATATACAATCAACTCATTGTATACATTGTAATCTTTGTATTAATTTGCGAAATCTTAAAGTACCAATCAACCGATTGTATACATTGTAATCTTTGTATTAAATTGCGAAATCTTAAAGTACCAAGTCTAAATATACAATGAACCGATTGTATACATTGTAATCTTTGTATTAAATTACGAAATCTTAAACTAACAAGTGTAAGTACACAATCAACCGATTGGTAAACCGTTTGAAATTGTTAATTCTGCGTTTGTATGCTCTCACCTTGGTCATGTAGTCGAGGTAGGCGGCGAGGATCTTCTCGTGCTCCGTCTTGTTGAGGTAGTGCTCCCTGGTGGGCAGCGTGAGCCCGCTCTGGTCGACCTGGATGACGTGCCGGCTGGAGTTGCGGTCGTCCTCGCCGACGGCGTACGAGAACAGGCCGCCGATGTTGTACTGGTTCTGTATCAGCTGCAGCGTCACCTGCAGGCTCCAGTTGCGCTCGCTGTAGCCGCTCTCCGTCACGTTCCACCCGCCGAGCGACCTCAGCAGGCCCAGCATCGGCTCCGCGCCGAGCCCCTCGACCGTGTCGTTCACGTCCAGGCACGACTCGTAGTACAGCTTCGCCTTTTGCTCGGCCTTCGACTTCAGCGAGTCAATCGGCTGCTCTGAAATGTAAAACCGTACAGTTATTTTCATTAAACATACAATTTTGACTACATATACAATTTTGATTATTCGTATGACTTTGATTAAACGTACAGTTTTGATTATTCGTACGATTTTAATTAAACGTACCGAATATGTGCTTGATGACCTGCTGGTTCTTCTGCTCGAGCTTCATGAAGGTGCTCCAGGTGCCCTTGCCGTCGGGTATCGGGTTGTTCTTGACCCAGCCGTTGCAGGCGTACGCGTAGAAGTCGTCGCACGGGTCCACCGAGGTGTCCATCGACTCCAGGATGTCGCTCGAGATGCGGATGCACGTGTGGTTGAGGCAGGGCGCAAGCGGCTTCACGCCGGTCTGCAAGAAACCGCACAGCAATGAATCAAAAGTTAGTGGAGGAACGAGGGCTCTTCATGCCAACGATCAATTTTATGAATCCACTTGCGACGAGAAATTCATCCGGCGAGTACGCAAGACTTTAACCTTAAATACCACGAAAGTGTGCCGATTATTTTGGCTGAACCAGAATAACATACATACAAGAAATTATAATGTAATAACCTAAATAACGCATTGGAGGTAGTTGTTTATTTAATTTATTGATAAAACTTTAAATACTTGTTCCCTGATTGAACCAATTATCCCTAAGCGTGTTTCAACCCCTAAACTGGCCATCATCAATTAATTACAGCCTATTACCTTTAATTTTCTCCATAAATCGGCGATTCATTGCAGAACTGTTCAAAAAAACGCACACATCCGCCATTTTGTACGCTTCAAAGAGCGATTCACACAGCTCGCATTGGCGATATTAAAACATTGATAATTGATTGATGCATTATTGAATGCAAATATATTAATTGTTATCAATTATTAATGTTTAAAGCATACACAGCGATATTCGTACAGTATATCAGCGCTTATAATTAATTTTGTCCGTAGTAGAGCTAAAATGTGGAACCGGCTTTCCGGCTTATTAGGATAAAACTTTAAATACTCAATCCCTGATCGAACCTGTTATCCCCAAGCGTGTTTCGACCCCTAAACTACCCATCATCAGTCAATTACAGCTAATTACCTCTAATTTCCTCCATAAATCGGCGATTAATTACGAAACTGTTCAAAAACACACACACATCCGCCATTTTGGAGGCCAAAAGAACGATTCACACAGCTCGCATTAGCGATATTAAAAAGTAATATTCATTAATTTCAATGCGTTATTGAATGCAAATATATTAATTAGTGTTAATTATTAATGTTTTAAGCATACACAGCGATATTCGTACAATATAACAGTGCTTATGATTAAACTCAATTAAACTTGTGCGTATTTGAGCTAGTATGTAAACCCGGCTTTTCGGCTTTTTGGATAAAACTTTAAATACTCAATTCCTGTTCGAACCTGTTATCCCCAAGCGTGTTTCGACCCCTAAACTACCCATCATCAGTCAATTACACCTAATTACCTTTAATTTCCTCCATAAATCGGCGATTAATTACGAAACTGTTCAAAAACACTCACACATCCGCCATTTTGGAGGCTCAAAAGAACGATTCACACAGCTCGCATTGGCGATATTAAAAAGCAATTATTATTAATAATTGATTATTTTCAATACGTTATTGATTACAAATATTTTAATTAGTGTTAATTATTGATGTTTAAAGAATACACAGCGAATATATGCCTATTTAAGGCATATATTCGGTGCATCGAAAACACTATTGTAAGAAATGTTGCCTATGGAGCATGCTAAATTATGCCAATGCAGAAAGATATGTTTGATTTCCTCCCATATTAAACACTGAAACTTTGCCAAATTTTCAGTAGAATTAGTTTCAGGTGTACTGTACACGAATCTAATATCAAATTTGCAAATAATAAATTTTCAGAAATTTCAGTAATTGTTAATCCATACTTGTCAATTGAGAAAGTTAAGTGTTTGATTTTCTCCCTTATTTAATACTGAAACTTTGTCAAATTTTTAGGAGAATTAGTTTCAGGTGTCTTTGGGTGTCTTTGGGGACTTCAGGTGTTTTTGGGGCGAACAGCTGATTCAACCACAAATTTCGCCTTGTAGTTTTCTCGGTAAAGCCCTAAGAAATGCTGTATTTTCGACCACAATACTGGGCAATGGCCCCATTGCCCCCCCCTGTGAGGTTATTTGTTGATTTTTGTGGCTTAAACGGACTTAATTACTTGTAAATCATTAAAAAACCGACAACCAACATAACCTCAAAATGGACAGATTTTATTTATGCGACCCCCAAAATTGCTCTATTTTTGCCTTAAATGCACCCCAGCAAGTGGTTTAAAATCGTTGCCCCCTTAATAAAGCATAATTTCATAGAAAACTCATATAATCAAATACGATTGCATAACTTCAATAGGCTATTGTGTAAGCCGGTCGGAAATTTCAGTGTTCTAGTGCCCCCGTATTAATCTAATAAATCACCATGTGGCTCAATTAACTGCCCTGAGAACCATCTCGGATCACCTCGTTTCTTTGCTGTGCCTGTCCCCAATTGAGGTTGAAATTATATAACATCTTTTACAGATATCGAAGCCAAGAGTTGCACGATGAACGACTGTTTAAATTATGCTGAGGAGCCACCGGTAGGCTTCACGATGTTCTACAGTGAAGCAACTTTGATGCCAAGTTGATTTGAGAAAATATGGAACACATACAAGACTGTCCATGTTCCTCCTGCCTCAGGAGTCAAGTCCAAGATGGGAATATCTCCATGGTCTGTTGAATTATTGCTTCAGCTTGCTTTTGTAGCGGTGTGCTTGCATTTATGTATAGTTATGTATAGTAAGGCGAAGTTTGAATATTTGTAACGCATGAAAATTAACTTTATGTAGATATCTGAAATGAAATAAAATTAAAAGAAAAATTACGAAAAAAAATTAATTACAAGCACTGAAAATTGTACAATATTTAAAATACCATCCTCTGAATGGTAAAGTTGTAGAATAATTCAATTACTCGCAGATATTAATAATATGCATGTAATAAATGTTTTAGTTAATAAATAATATCACTGAAACCGTGTATATAATTAACTTATTACTATATTTTTCTAAACACATTCTCTACTCCACATTCTATTGATTTTAATAATATGATACAGAAATTAAACATGTTACTACATTTTTATCACTATTACTTTAATAACGCTGTATTTTGGTATAAAAGACTTAAAAAAACAAATACCTGTACATTACAAATGATGCACACAAAATACACATTTCCTTCCGCAATGTTTCTCTTAGTTATCACAAATATTTTTAATACCCATCATTATTTCTGTATGTAATGTTAAATTTCATAAATTTAGTGAACCACAATTATATCTCAATAAAAATTCATGTTTGTGGACATCACATTAGGCAGCCCAATGTACACCATATTAGATTTCTCTTGAACAATTTATTTTTGAACTTTATATTTGTATTTTGAACAATTTGAAATAACAGACCCGACCAGGCCTTTACAAAGACCTTATGTATGAATTCCTGTAATTTTCTGTGCTCTAGTAACTGAGAACGGACAATAACTTTTTAGGTTATAGAAATTGATATATTTTCCAGTATCTGGGGGCCCATTTGAATTAACCGATCTGAGCAGGCCTATACAAAGATTCTATGTTTGAATCCCTGTATTTTTTGGTGCCCCCTTAACTGAGGGAGAACAATAACTTTTTAGGTTATAGAAATTGATATATTTTCAAGTATCTGGGGGCCCATTTGAATTAACCGATCTGAGCAGGCCTATACAAAGACTCTATGTTTGAATCCCTGTATTTTTTGGTGCCCCCTTAACTGAGGGAGAACAATAACTTTTTAGGTTATAGAAATTCATATATTTTCAAGTATCTGGGGGCCCATTTGAATTAACCGATCTGAGCAGGCCTATACAAAGACTCTATGTTTGAATCCCTGTATTTTTTGGTGCCCCCTTAACTGAGGGAGAACAATAACTTTTTAGGTTATAGAAATTGATCTATTTTCAAGTATCTGGGGGCCCATTTGAATTAACCGATCTGAGCAGGCCTATACAAAGACTCTATGTTTGAATCCCCGTATTTTTTGGTGCCCCCTTAACTGAGGGAGAACAATAACTTTTTAGGTTATAGAAATTGATATATTTTCAAGTATCTGGGGGCCCATTTGAATTAACCGATCTGAGCAGGCCTATACAAAGACTCTATGTTTGAATCCCCGTATTTTTTGGTGCCCCCTTAACTGAGGGAGAACAATAACTTTTTAGGTTATAGAAATTCATATATTTTCAAGTATCTGGGGGCCCATTTGAATTAACCGATCTGAGCAGGCCTATACAAAGACTCTATGTTTGAATCCCTGTATTTTTTGGTGCCCCCTTAACTGAGGGAGAACAATAACTTTTTAGGTTATAGAAATTGATATATTTTCAAGTATCTGGGGGGCCATTTGAATGAACCGATCTGAGCAGGCCTATACAAAGACTCTATGTTTGAATCCCTGTATTTTTTGGTGCCCCCTTAACTGAGGGAGAACAATAACTTTTTAGGTTATAGAAATTGATATATTTTCAAGTATCTGGGGGGCCATTTGAATGAACCGATCTGAGCAGGCCTATACAAAGACTCTATGTTTGAATCCCCGTATTTTTTGGTGCCCCCTTGACTGAGGGAGAACAATAACTTTTTAGGTTATAGAAATTCATATATTTTCAAGTATCTGGGGGGCCATTTGAATTAACCGATCTGAGCAGGCCTATACAAAGACTCTATGTTTGAATCCCCGTATTTTTTGGTGCCCCCTTAACTGAGGGAGAACAATAACTTTTTAGGTTATAGAAATTGATATATTTTCAAGTATCTGGGGGGCCATTTGAATTAACCGATCTGAGCAGGCCTATACAAAGACTCTATGTTTGAATCCCCGTATTTTTTGGTGCCCCCTTAACTGAGGGAGAACAATAACTTTTTAGGTTATAGAAATTGATACATTTTCAAGTATCTGGGGGCCCATTTGAATTAACCGATCTGAGCAGGCCTATACAAAGACTCTATGTTTGAATCCCCGTATTTTTTGGTGCCCCCTTAACTGAGGGAGAACAATAACTTTTTAGGTTATAGAAATTGATATATTTTCAAGTATCTGGGGGGCCATTTGAATTAACCGATCTGAGCAGGCCTATACAAAGACTCTATGTTTGAATCCCCGTATTTTTTGGTGCCCCCTTAACTGAGGGAGAACAATAACTTTTTAGGTTATAGAAATTGATACATTTTCAAGTATCTGGGGGCCCATTTGAATTAACCGATCTGAGCAGGCCTATACAAAGACTCTATGTTTGAATCCCCGTATTTTTTGGTGCCCCCTTGACTGAGGGAGAACAATAACTTTTTAGGTTATAGAAATTCATATATTTTCAAGTATCTGGGGGCCCATTTGAATTAACCGATCTGAGCAGGCCTATACAAAGACTCTATGTTTGAATCCCCGTATTTTTTGGTGCCCCCTTGACTGAGGGAGAACAATAACTTTTTAGGTTATAGAAATTGATATATTTTCAAGTATCTGGGGGCCCATTTGAATTAACCGATCTGAGCAGGCCTATACAAAGACTCTATGTTTGAATCCCCGTATTTTTTGGTGCCCCCTTAACTGAGGGAGAACAATAACTTTTTAGGTTATAGAAATTGATATATTTTCAAGTATCTGGGGGGCCATTTGAATTAACCGATCTGAGCAGGCCTATACAAAGACTCTATGTTTGAATCCCCGTATTTTTTGGTGCCCCCTTAACTGAGGGAGAACAATAACTTTTTAGGTTATAGAAATTGATACATTTTCAAGTATCTGGGGGCCCATTTGAATTAACCGATCTGAGCAGGCCTATACAAAGACTCTATGTTTGAATCCCCGTATTTTTTGGTGCCCCCTTGACTGAGGGAGAACAATAACTTTTTAGGTTATAGAAATTGATATATTTTCAAGTATCTGGGGGCCCATTTGAATTAACCGATCTGAGCAGGCCTATACAAAGACTCTATGTTTGAATCCCCGTATTTTTTGGTGCCCCCTTGACTGAGGGAGAACAATAACTTTTTAGGTTATAGAAATTGATATATTTTCAAGTATCTGGGGGGCCATTTGAATTAACCGATCTGAGCAAGCCTATACAAAGACTCTATGTTTGAATCCCTGTATTTTTTGGTGCCCCCTTAACTGAGGGAGAACAATAACTTTTTAGGTTATAGAAATTGATACATTTTCAAGTATCTGGGGGCCCATTTGAATTAACCGATCTGAGCAGGCCTATACAAAGACTCTATGTTTGAATCCCCGTATTTTTTGGTGCCCCCTTAACTGAGGGAGAACAATAACTTTTTAGGTTATAGAAATTGATACATTTTCAAGTATCTGGGGGCCCATTTGAATTAACCGATCTGAGCAGGCCTATACAAAGACTCTATGTTTGAATCCCCGTATTTTTTGGTGCCCCCTTGACTGAGGGAGAACAATAACTTTTTAGGTTATAGAAATTGATATATTTTCAAGTATCTGGGGGGCCATTTGAATTAACCGATCTGAGCAAGCCTATACAAAGACTCTATGTTTGAATCCCTGTATTTTTTGGTGCCCCCTTAACTGAGGGAGAACAATAACTTTTTAGGTTATAGAAATTGATACATTTTCAAGTATCTGGGGGCCCATTTGAATTAACCGATCTGAGCAGGCCTATACAAAGACTCTATGTTTGAATCCCTGTATTTTTTGGTGCCCCCTTAACTGAGGGAGAACAATAACTTTTTAGGTTATAGAAATTGATACATTTTCAAGTATCTGGGGGCCCATTTGAATTAACCGATCTGAGCAGGCCTATACAAAGACTCTATGTTTGAATCCCCGTATTTTTTGGTGCCCCCTTGACTGAGGGAGAACAATAACTTTTTAGGTTATAGAAATTGATATATTTTCAAGTATCTGGGGGCCCATTTGAATTAACCGATCTGAGCAGGCCTATACAAAGACTCTATGTTTGAATCCCCGTATTTTTTGGTGCCCCCTTGACTGAGGGAGAACAATAACTTTTTAGGTTATAGAAATTGATATATTTTCAAGTATCTGGGGGCCCATTTGAATTAACCGATCTGAGCAGGCCTATACAAAGACTCTATGTTTGAATCCCCGTATTTTTTGGTGCCCCCTTAACTGAGGGAGAACAATAACTTTTTAGGTTATAGAAATTGATACATTTTCAAGTATCTGGGGGCCCATTTGAATTAACCGATCTGAGCAGGCCTATACAAAGACTCTATGTTTGAATCCCCGTATTTTTTGGTGCCCCCTTGACTGAGGGAGAACAATAACTTTTTAGGTTATAGAAATTCATATATTTTCAAGTATCTGGGGGCCCATTTGAATTAACCGATCTGAGCAGGCCTATACAAAGACTCTATGTTTGAATCCCCGTATTTTTTGGTGCCCCCTTGACTGAGGGAGAACAATAACTTTTTAGGTTATAGAAATTGATATATTTTCAAGTATCTGGGGGCCCATTTGAATTAACCGATCTGAGCAGGCCTATACAAAGACTCTATGTTTGAATCCCCGTATTTTTTGGTGCCCCCTTGACTGAGGGAGAACAATAACTTTTTAGGTTATAGAAATTGATATATTTTCAAGTATCTGGGGGCCCATTTGAATTAACCGATCTGAGCAGGCCTATACAAAGACTCTATGTTTGAATCCCCGTATTTTTTGGTGCCCCCTTGACTGAGGGAGAACAATAACTTTTTAGGTTATAGAAATTGATATATTTTCAAGTATCTGGGGGGCCATTTGAATTAACCGATCTGAGCAAGCCTATACAAAGACTCTATGTTTGAATCCCTGTATTTTTTGGTGCCCCCTTAACTGAGGGAGAACAATAACTTTTTAGGTTATAGAAATTGATACATTTTCAAGTATCTGGGGGCCCATTTGAATTAACCGATCTGAGCAGGCCTATACAAAGACTCTATGTTTGAATCCCCGTATTTTTTGGTGCCCCCTTAACTGAGGGAGAACAATAACTTTTTAGGTTATAGAAATTGATACATTTTCAAGTATCTGGGGGCCCATTTGAATTAACCGATCTGAGCAGGCCTATACAAAGACTCTATGTTTGAATCCCCGTATTTTTTGGTGCCCCCTTGACTGAGGGAGAACAATAACTTTTTAGGTTATAGAAATTGATATATTTTCAAGTATCTGGGGGCCCATTTGAATTAACCGATCTGAGCAGGCCTATACAAAGACTCTATGTTTGAATCCCCGTATTTTTTGGTGCCCCCTTGACTGAGGGAGAACAATAACTTTTTAGGTTATAGAAATTGATATATTTTCAAGTATCTGGGGGGCCATTTGAATTAACCGATCTGAGCAAGCCTATACAAAGACTCTATGTTTGAATCCCTGTATTTTTTGGTGCCCCCTTAACTGAGGGAGAACAATAACTTTTTAGGTTATAGAAATTGATACATTTTCAAGTATCTGGGGGCCCATTTGAATTAACCGATCTGAGCAGGCCTATACAAAGACTCTATGTTTGAATCCCCGTATTTTTTGGTGCCCCCTTGACTGAGGGAGAACAATAACTTTTTAGGTTATAGAAATTGATATATTTTCAAGTATCTGGGGGCCCATTTGAATTAACCGATCTGAGCAGGCCTATACAAAGACTCTATGTTTGAATCCCCGTATTTTTTGGTGCCCCCTTGACTGAGGGAGAACAATAACTTTTTAGGTTATAGAAATTGATATATTTTCAAGTATCTGGGGGGCCATTTGAATTAACCGATCTGAGCAAGCCTATACAAAGACTCTATGTTTGAATCCCTGTATTTTTTGGTGCCCCCTTAACTGAGGGAGAACAATAACTTTTTAGGTTATAGAAATTGATACATTTTCAAGTATCTGGGGGCCCATTTGAATTAACCGATCTGAGCAGGCCTATACAAAGACTCTATGTTTGAATCCCTGTATTTTTTGGTGCCCCCTTAACTGAGGGAGAACAATAACTTTTTAGGTTATAGAAATTGATACATTTTCAAGTATCTGGGGGCCCATTTGAATTAACCGATCTGAGCAGGCCTATACAAAGACTCTATGTTTGAATCCCCGTATTTTTTGGTGCCCCCTTGACTGAGGGAGAACAATAACTTTTTAGGTTATAGAAATTGATATATTTTCAAGTATCTGGGGGCCCATTTGAATTAACCGATCTGAGCAGGCCTATACAAAGACTCTATGTTTGAATCCCCGTATTTTTTGGTGCCCCCTTAACTGAGGGAGAACAATAACTTTTTAGGTTATAGAAATTGATATATTTTCAAGTATCTGGGGGGCCATTTGAATTAACCGATCTGAGCAGGCCTATACAAAGACTCTATGTTTGAATCCCCGTATTTTTTGGTGCCCCCTTAACTGAGGGAGAACAATAACTTTTTAGGTTATAGAAATTGATACATTTTCAAGTATCTGGGGGCCCATTTGAATTAACCGATCTGAGCAGGCCTATACAAAGACTCTATGTTTGAATCCCCGTATTTTTTGGTGCCCCCTTAACTGAGGGAGAACAATAACTTTTTAGGTTATAGAAATTGATACATTTTCAAGTATCTGGGGGCCCATTTGAATTAACCGATCTGAGCAGGCCTATACAAAGACTCTATGTTTGAATCCCCGTATTTTTTGGTGCCCCCTTGACTGAGGGAGAACAATAACTTTTTAGGTTATAGAAATTCATATATTTTCAAGTATCTGGGGGCCCATTTGAATTAACCGATCTGAGCAGGCCTATACAAAGACTCTATGTTTGAATCCCCGTATTTTTTGGTGCCCCCTTGACTGAGGGAGAACAATAACTTTTTAGGTTATAGAAATTGATATATTTTCAAGTATCTGGGGGCCCATTTGAATTAACCGATCTGAGCAGGCCTATACAAAGACTCTATGTTTGAATCCCCGTATTTTTTGGTGCCCCCTTGACTGAGGGAGAACAATAACTTTTTAGGTTATAGAAATTGATATATTTTCAAGTATCTGGGGGGCCATTTGAATTAACCGATCTGAGCAAGCCTATACAAAGACTCTATGTTTGAATCCCTGTATTTTTTGGTGCCCCCTTAACTGAGGGAGAACAATAACTTTTTAGGTTATAGAAATTGATACATTTTCAAGTATCTGGGGGCCCATTTGAATTAACCGATCTGAGCAGGCCTATACAAAGACTCTATGTTTGAATCCCTGTATTTTTTGGTGCCCCCTTAACTGAGGGAGAACAATAACTTTTTAGGTTATAGAAATTGATACATTTTCAAGTATCTGGGGGCCCATTTGAATTAACCGATCTGAGCAGGCCTATACAAAGACTCTATGTTTGAATCCCCGTATTTTTTGGTGCCCCCTTGACTGAGGGAGAACAATAACTTTTTAGGTTATAGAAATTGATATATTTTCAAGTATCTGGGGGCCCATTTGAATTAACCGATCTGAGCAGGCCTATACAAAGACTCTATGTTTGAATCCCCGTATTTTTTGGTGCCCCCTTAACTGAGGGAGAACAATAACTTTTTAGGTTATAGAAATTGATATATTTTCAAGTATCTGGGGGGCCATTTGAATTAACCGATCTGAGCAGGCCTATACAAAGACTCTATGTTTGAATCCCCGTATTTTTTGGTGCCCCCTTAACTGAGGGAGAACAATAACTTTTTAGGTTATAGAAATTGATACATTTTCAAGTATCTGGGGGCCCATTTGAATTAACCGATCTGAGCAGGCCTATACAAAGACTCTATGTTTGAATCCCCGTATTTTTTGGTGCCCCCTTAACTGAGGGAGAACAATAACTTTTTAGGTTATAGAAATTGATATATTTTCAAGTATCTGGGGGGCCATTTGAATTAACCGATCTGAGCAGGCCTATACAAAGACTCTATGTTTGAATCCCCGTATTTTTTGGTGCCCCCTTAACTGAGGGAGAACAATAACTTTTTAGGTTATAGAAATTGATACATTTTCAAGTATCTGGGGGCCCATTTGAATTAACCGATCTGAGCAGGCCTATACAAAGACTCTATGTTTGAATCCCCGTATTTTTTGGTGCCCCCTTGACTGAGGGAGAACAATAACTTTTTAGGTTATAGAAATTCATATATTTTCAAGTATCTGGGGGCCCACTTGAATTAACCGATCTGAGCAGGCCTATACAAAGACTCTATGTTTGAATCCCCGTATTTTTTGGTGCCCCCTTAACTGAGGGAGAACAATAACTTTTTAGGTTATAGAAATTCATATATTTTCAAGTATCTGGGGGCCCATTTGAATTAACCGATCTGAGCAGGCCTATACAAAGACTCTATGTTTGAATCCGTGTATTTTTGGGTGCCCCCTTAACTGAGGGAGAACAATAACTTTTTAGGTTATCGAAATTGATATATTTTTCAGTATCTGGGGGGCCATTTGAATTAACCGATCTGAGCAGGCCTATACAAAGACTCTATGTTTGAATCCGTGTATTTTTGGGTGCCCCCTTAACTGAGGGAGAACAATAACTTTTTAGGTTATAGAAATTGATATATTTTCAAGTATCTGGGGGCCCACTTGAATTAACCGATCTGAGCAGGCCTATACAAAGACTCTATGTTTGAATCCGTGTATTTTTGGGTGCCCCCTTAACTGAGGGAGAACAATAACTTTTTAGGTTATAGAAATTCATATATTTTCAAGTATCTGGGGGCCCATTTGAATTAACCGATCTGAGCAGGCCTATACAAAGACTCTATGTTTGAATCCCTGTATTTTTTGGTGCCCCCTTAACTGAGGGAGAACAATAACTTTTTAGGTTATAGAAATTCATATATTTTCAAGTATCTGGGGGCCCATTTGAATTAACCGATCTGAGCAGGCCTATACAAAGACTCTATGTTTGAATCCCTGTATTTTTTGGTGCCCCCTTAACTGAGGGAGAACAATAACTTTTTAGGTTATAGAAATTGATACATTTTCAAGTATCTGGGGGCCCATTTGAATTAACCGATCTGAGCAGGCCTATACAAAGACTCTATGTTTGAATCCCTGTATTTTTTGGTGCCCCCTTAACTGAGGGAGAACAATAACTTTTTAGGTTATAGAAATTCATATATTTTCAAGTATCTGGGGGCCCATTTGAATTAACCGATCTGAGCAGGCCTATACAAAGACTCTATGTTTGAATCCCCGTATTTTTTGGTGCCCCCTTAACTGAGGGAGAACAATAACTTTTTAGGTTATAGAAATTCATATATTTTCAAGTATCTGGGGGCCCATTTGAATTAACCGATCTGAGCAGGCCTATACAAAGACTCTATGTTTGAATCCCGGTATTTTTTGGTGCCCCCTTAACTGAGGGAGAACAATAACTTTTTAGGTTATAGAAATTGATATATTTTTCAGTATCTGGGGGCCCATTTGAATTAACCGATCTAACCAGGCCTTTACAAAGACTTTCTTGGCGGTCTTAACTTGTCTCAATTTTTTTTAATTATGTATTATCAATATTATTATATATTTATTATATGCTCATGACGCCTCCACATTTATAGGTTATCAATGGACGTCCGCATTACTCGCAACAGTTGGCAGCCCGTATCAACTGTCAATCATTCTTGGCGGGATTTTTGAATTGTTCAAGCAATGGAACTATGTTATAATTATGATTTGCATATATATATTAATTATGTATTACGAATATTATGATATATTTAGTTCTTTTATCAGCAAGAAAACCGTTTCTTTACGGAATTGAATGCCGTAAACTCCCGCGCGAGCCGAATTATTTTCATAAAAACCTAGCGGGCCGCGGGATAAACAAGCGAATTGGCGCGTTGATCGCGTTTTATTGGCTCATTACGGCCAAATTAATCTGTTTGCGTCACGGTGGCACCAAGTGAGCGGCGTCTGCTGCGGAATTAATTTCAATCGAGTCGGCAGGGTATCGCGTTACGCTATTTGGAGGAGAGACGTAAACAAAGACGGTACGTAAACAGCGTTTTATCGACGTTTGGACGTTTCGCATGCGGCGATGTTCATTTGTTTTTTCAACTGTTTATTGCAATGGAACGACTTGGGTTTATTCACAGGAGGATTACGTATTGCGCTGCTGTGTTACTCAAGTAATAAACTCTAAAAATATTTAAAAACTTACTTGTAAAACTTCATGACAGCTGTCAATTTGATGACAGCTGTCAACTTCATGACAGCTGTCAATTTGATGACAGCTGTCAACTTCATGACAGCTGTCAATTTGATGACAGCTGTCAACTTCATGACAGCTGTTAACTTCATGACAGCTGTCAATTTGATGACAGCTGTCAAACAATTGAAGATGTCTGGATTGTTTCAATTGTTATTACCTGTGCCCTGGCCTTGGCCATTCGTATCTTCTTGTCGGCGGAGTTGAGCAGGATGGCGAGCACCAGGACCACGAAGAGGAGGACGCCCACGAGGAAGAGGAGCGCCTTCTCCAGCATGGACCTCTTCTTCCACATGCTGCTGCCGGTGTGGTAGCGAATGTGGGTGGCGCTGGAGCTGATCCCTGTGGGCACAAAAACGCGATTACAATAGGAGCTTCCGCCATTAAACAGATGAAGCGTTGCTGCGATTTTGTTTCGCGTGATTGGAGCAACCGATATCACAAAAAAAGCGGAAGCGCTTGTGTAAATTGCATACAAAGGACGTATTAGACATAGCAACGGCAATAAGTCGTTGTCGTTCTGTGAATTCTGCAAAAAATTTACCCCAGCTCATGGATAAAAATAAGGTGGTAGAAAAAAGAGTGTATGCAAGTTGCATTAAATGGATATTCAGCCACAGTAGTTCCACATTTTTAGGTTACCAATTGACGTTCGCCTTCCTCACAACAGTTGGCACCTCGTATCAACTGTCAATCATTCTTGGCGGGCTTTTTGAATTGTTCAAAGCAATGATACCACATTATTGTTGTTATCGTTCTCATTAAGCTATCATAAAATGATAGATACAATTATACTTTTAGCGTATGTATTGGAGGCACAAAAAAATAAGGTGGTAGAAAAATTACTGTATGCAACTTGCATTTAATGGTCATTAGGCTATCATCAAATTCTCATTGCACATTATACCAGGTGAGCGGTGAGAGGCGAGACTACAGAGATACTATTTTTACACACGTGTAGCAGGTAATTGCTCATTAATAACGCCAAATGGTAATTAGGGCCGTATTTAGTGATTTTAAAGGCCCTAACTATAATAACAAAAATGGGATTTAAAAAATATCATAATGGCGGAAATAAACAAAAGCTTGCGTGATGTCAATCATCCCAATGATGGGGAATGATGAATGGGGATGATTGAAGGGCCGGACATGGACGTACCTTCGGTCAACTGGACGCTGCCCACGCTGTCATCGTCGGCGAAATCCGCGTGCTTATACCGCGTCATCTGCAAAAATAAATCCCATTCAATTTGCACTAGGAACGCAAAAACATTGAGAAATATGAGAGCACACCCACACATGCACACACATACACATAACGACGGAATGTGCGTCGCAGCAATCCAATTTATGTTTCCTGCAGAGGACAGGGCCGTCTTCGAATTATTTATAACGAAAGAATCTCTTTAAATTTTATAAAACTGACGTCATTTCTTACAAGTCAGCCCTCAATTAGCTGTCAGCTGTCAAATTAATGCATACATCTGTCACTTCTTGGTGACACCTGTCAAATTAATGCATATATCTGTCACTTACTGATGACAGATGTCAAATTAATGAAGACATCTGTCACTTATTGGTGACACCTGTCAAATTAATGCAGATATCTGTCACTTAATGGTGACAGATGTCAAATTAATGCAGATATCTGTCATTTATTGGTGACAATCGCCCAATTTTTTTACTGAAGTGTCGCGTACAGATTGGATACTACTTCCGTGGACAAGTTCAGACCAATTTCCATGTATGTCCAACGTTTTGCAGATAATCTTGTTGTTTATCTGCAAAACGTATAAATACTGTACTGTACTGTATTAATAATACTAATATTATTATTTTGAGCGTCGCTTGAGCAACTTATCGCAAAAGTGGCGGTAATTCCAAGTATGTCACTGATGTAACAGTTTGAGAGCCACTTTGCTGGTTTCCGACGTTGGCTGCGATTATACGCAGTTGCGGTGTTTGATAAGGGCGAGAGAGGCGAGTTTTAATCTGGACAAGTGGAAGATAAACAAAGCACACCTATTTCCCTATCGCGCATAGCGGATCAATACACTACATCCTGCGACTTTCAACCAGAGCAACAGTTTTTCTGCTCTTTATATTATTACTACAATTTTCAGAAATTTCAGTAATAGCTAACCCATACTTGTCAATGCAGAAAGTTATGTGTCTGATTTTCTCCCTTAATTATTACTGAAACTTTGCCAAATTTTCAGGATTAATAGTTTCATGTGTACTGTACACGAATTTAATATCAAATTTGCAAATAATAAATAATCAGAAATTTTTTCTATACTTTGGTGCCGTGACCAGGATTTGCTGACGCGATTTTTTAAGTAGTTGCCCTTATTGAATATAAAATAATGTTACCTTAAGAGCTTAAGTTGGAAAAAAACCTTAAATTCGCCTCTACTGACTTGAAAAGTCTATATAAACGTCATGAGATACTTGCACTTGGGGAGAAAATAATTGACATTATAGAAAAATAAGTGTCATAAGTTGATTAAACTAAAATATGGGCACTATAATAATTGCAACATTTAAATACATAATTAGGCGTTTATATCTTATTTATGTCTTTGTTATGCTTGACATCTAATGCTTTTTCCTTATCTTATAAAAAATATGCTGGCAGCAGTCTACGTATTCAATTGTTTTGCTGGTAATTAAATTCCTACAAATTAAAAGTTTGTGCGTAAGCCTCGTATTTTTAATTGTCATTGTAATTATTAGAAAAGCGTAAATACACGTGTCTATTTTTATATAATAATTCATTTATCAGATACGATAATGAAACAATGTGTATTATACATATGTATAATTATACGTATCGCCTACGTATAGTTTAATGAGTGCAAAATAAAAATAGTTTCCGGTTTCTATTATTGACTTTTATTATGACAGTATTGTTTTTGTATAATTTTTTTTAATTTTTTTTTAAATAAAAAAAAGTAAAAATATAAAAATCAAAATGTTGCAGGAAATCGCAAACCAATAAAAAAAAATGAACCAACGCAATGTATAAAGTTCTGAAGAGTAAATTGGATTTTGAGGGCGTTATGGATATTAATACGTTATATAAACGTGTAAGCAACTTAATATCTAAAAATATTTTTTTATATATATATTTAAACTCCTTTATCGCGATTTCCAAAAGTTACAGCTATTTAACAAAAATGTATTTAAACAAAAATTTAACAAAAATAACAATAATAATTTAACAATAAGGAATTTGTAAAAAATTACAAACAAAAATGTATGCTCCTATGACAGAAAAAAATGTTCATCTCACCATATTTTTTCTTGTAGTAATAACTAAACTGATTTGATAAAAAAATGCTGACTTTAATAATCAAACTGATCTGATGAAAATTTGCTGACTTACTTCGGTAAGCTTCCTGATGAAGTGCATCCCCCGTGATTGGTAAACAAAACACTGCCACGAAAAAATTCCGAGGGCGTCCACACACTTCGACGCTCTCTTGTCTATTGATACGAAATTCCGATCCAGAGCCTCCTACGTCTGGTATTAAAAATAAAACCGACACGCGCACACCTCGCTCCAGATACGCACACATTTGGGCGAGATAAGGACAGACGATCGGTCATAAAATGTCCAATCGGGGAAAAAATGCGAGGCGCGGACGCCTCGTGAATGTCGCAAATGTTGGCAGACATTCGTGTAAATCACGACCAACGAAGCGATAAGACCTGTTTGTTAGGTCGTGATGACAAAATCGCAGTCATAGTGGGACTAAATAATCAGTCGAAGACTGGTCATACATCAGTCCTCACTTGTAGCTGTTATATTGGTGCCGTGACCAGGATTTTCGGATTTTTCGTTAATCTTATTGATTAAAAAATAGCATCAGCTGAAGAGCCAAAGTGGGATAATAACGTGAAGTTCGAAGAAACAGTTTCTATTTATTCAATCCTCCGTAGGTGCGTCCGTTGGTGCCGTGACCAGGATCTGCTGAAGCGACTTCCGAAGTCTTAGCCCTTATTGATTCAAATATAACGTGAGCTCAAGAGCTAAGGTAGTAAAACAACGTCAAGCTCGACCAAACGGTCTCTAATTGTTTAACCCCCTGTAGGTGTGTCCATTGGTGCCGTGACCAGGATTTTCAGAGGCGACTTCAGAAGTCGTTGCTCTTATTGATTAAAAAATAACCTCAGCTCAAGAGCTAACCTTAGAAAACAACGTCCAGCTCGAGGAAATGATGTCTATTTGTTTAACCCCCCTTTAGTGCGCCCCTTGGTGCCGTGACCAGGATTCCCTGAAGCAACTTCCAAAGCCATTGCCCTTATTGATAAAAAAATAACCTCAGCTCAACAGCTAACGTTGGAAAACAACGTCCAGCTCGAGGAAATGGTTTCTATTTGTTTAACCCCCCGTGAGTGCGTCCATTGGTGCCGTGACCAGGATTCCCTGAAGCGACTTACGAAGTCATTTCCCTTATTGATTAAAAAATAACGTCAGCTTAAGAGCTAACATTGGAAAACAACGTACAGATCGAGGAAATGGTTTCTATTTGTTTAACCCCCCGTAAATGCGCCCATTGGTGCCGTGACCAGGATTCCTTGAAGCAACTTACGAAGCCATTGCCCTTATTGATTAAAAAATAACCTCAGTTCAAGAGCTAACGTCGGAAAACAACGTCGAGCTCGAGGAAACAGTTTCAATTTGTTTAACCCCCGTGAGTGCGCCCATTGGTGCCGTGACCAGGATTTCCTGAAGCAACTTCCAAAGCCATTGCCCTTATTGATAAAAAAATAACCTCAGCTCAACAGCTAACGTTGGAAAACAACGTCCAGCTCGAGGAAATGATTTCTATTTGTTTAACCCCCCTTTAGTGCGCCCCTTGGTGCCGTGACCAGGATCCCTTGAACCGACTTCCAAAGCCATTGCCCTTATTGATAAAAAAATAACGTCAACAGAAGACCTAAAATTGCAAAACAACGTCGCCCTCAAGGAAACGATTGCCATTTTTCAACCCCCAAAGCCGCTGCGTAATTAGTTTGCCGATTAATTTTTAACTCCGACACCGCGAAATTAAATCTCCCTCCTCGCCAAGCTCATCTTCGTCGTCAATCAGTCATCCTCCCCCCGGGGGCTTTAATATTTTAAGCTCGCGCGGTGCGTTTTAATATTCCCTGGATTACCCCCCCCCCCCCCCCCCCCAAGGGATTAAAAACAAGCGAAGACGAACGGCGTCGCGGCGCAATTCCACGTGTTGAAGGGTCCCCATTTGTTCCCGTCACAACGCGCGAAGTGGAGTCTCGTCTCGCTTAATAATTCAAACTAAATTGTAACGTGCAGAATAGACTTGTTACAAATCACTGTACATGTGCTGTATTTGGGGGGTGAAACGTGTGAATAATTGAAGCAGAGAACGCGTAATGTATCTCAATTACTTGTGTGAAGTTGAAACTTCTTGAAACGTCGTATTAGCAAATCCATCCTGGTCACGGCACCATTCATAAGGTTGAGATTGCTCATTATTAGATTTAATTACATGCTTAATTTACGTGTGATTATAAATCTATGATCTATAAGGGATCAAGATAGACATATTTTATACAAAAGTCGCGTCAATGCCAATGCCAAATGCATCCTGCCAATGCATCCTGGTCACGGCACCAATGTAATTACTAATTATTTGATTTAATTACATATTTTTGGCACCATTCATAAGGTTGAGATTGCTAATTATTAGATTTAATTACATGTTTTCACGTGTAAGTATAAATCTATGATCTGTAAGGTATCAAGATAGACATATTGTATACAAAAGTCGCGTCAGCCATTGCATCCTGGTCACGGCACCAATGTAATTGCAAATTATTTGATTTAATTACATATTTTTGCGCTATCTTATAATGTATTATCTGTAAAGGATCAAGACCTTTACATAGCGTTAATTAATTTTTGGCACAGGCATAGGAACGCGCAAAAAAATGTAATTAAATCAAATAATTAGCTTGGTGCCGTGACCAGGATGCATTGGCTGACGCGACTTTTGTACAAAATATGTCAATCTTGATCCCTTACAGATCATAGATTTATAATCACAAGTAAAAACATCTAATAATTAGCAATGGAAACTTTATAAATGATGCCGTGACCAGGATATATTGGCTATTTTTTTAAATATCTACTTTGTGAAAGTAAATTGTGACAAATCCCATTAGCACGTTTATCACGTATTATCGATCGTGATCGCATGTAATTAAATCTAATAATGAGCAATCGAAACCTTATAAATGGTGCCGTGACCAGGATGGATTGGCCGACACGACGTTTCAAGAAGTAATTGCGATTCATTACGACCTTCACGTTCTCTGCTTCAATTATAACAAGTAAAAACATCTAATAATTAGCAATCGAAATTTTATAAATGATGCCGTGACCAGGATATATTGGCTATTTTTTTATAAATATCTACTTTCTGAACGTAAATTGTGACAAGCACGTATTATCGATTGCCCGCACAAATCCAGCTAATTATTCCAAGCCCTGATAGCATCAAAATTTTCCACATAAAATGTCAATTCCCCACGCTCCTGCTTTGTTCCCGAAATGTCGATAGCAGTTGTTTCCTGGAGGTGGCGCCTTGACCTTCCCGGAGAGGCGCGCGTGACGCAATCCAGATCCTTGTTTGTTCGCGCAAGAGAAGGCGAACGTGTAAATATTTATGGGACTTATTGTGGCGCGGAGTGCTCTTCCCCTCTGTCCCGCGGGAACCCCCCCGCGGTTTCGGTGAGATTACGGCGTTTGTCCCGGACCGGAGTCCTGTAATCGGGCGGGATTCCTTTAATTAAAACTTAATCCGGCGCTGATGCGACGGCGGTTTGGCCTAATCCCGGCCCTGGATCGGGATAATGGGCGAAGGTTTAGTTCAGCCGGGAATGACCCCGCTAACTGGGATGACTTGCGCGTTAATGTTCGGAAGTCAAAAGGTTAATGACGCGCGTGTAATGTGGATTGGCTTTAAAAACGGCTAAAAAATCGCCCATTTTATGACTTTATATTTTAATGTTCGGAAGTCATAAGGTTAGTAACGCGTGTGTAATGTGGATTGGCTTTAAAAACGGCTCAAAAATCGCCCTTTTTATGACTTTATATCTTAATGTTCGGAAGTCAAAAGGTTAATAACGCGTGTATAATGTGGATTGGCTTTAAAAACGGCTTAAAAATCGCCCATTTTATGACTTTACATCTAACTATAAGTCAAACTGACTGTTAAAGTCGCGTCAGTGACCTCAGAACGAAGTAACTTGTAACTTTATCTGTGACTTAAATTTGGCCGTACTGACTGTAAACGTAAGCCAGGTCAGTCTAGTTCACATTACGACATTACAACTAAACGGATGTTACGTCTACAGACTGTAAAAGTCACATCAGCCACCTTAGAATAAAGTAATGTGCAACTTTCTAACCTAAACGTAAGCGTACTGACTTTATAAGTCGCGTCAGCCATCCCATTTTAAGAATTTATAACGTACTCTAAGTCATACTGACTGCAAAAGTCGCATCAGTCACTTTAGAACAAAGTAATGTGCAATTTTCTAACTTACATTTAGCCAAACTGACTTTAAACGTAAGCCACGTCAGTCTAATTAACATTACGACTTTACAAGTATATCTTGACCAAGGATAGCAGGTCTACTGACTGTAAAACTCACGTCAGTCACCTTAGAATAAAGTAATGTGCAACTTTCTAACCTAAACGTAGCGTACTGACTGTATAAGTCGCGTCAGCCATCCCATTTTAAGAATTTATAACGGACTCTAAGTCATACTGACTGCAAAAGTCGCATCAGTCACCTTAGAACAAAGTAATGTGTAATTTTCTAACTTACGTTTGGCTGAACTGACTTTAAACGTAAGCCACGTCAGTGTAATTCACAGTACGACTTTACAACTAAACCTTGACCAACGGATGTCACGTCTACTGACTGCAAAAGTAGCATCAGCCATCTTAGAATAAAGTAATGCGCAACTTTCTAACCTAAACGTAAGCGTACTGACTTTATAAGTCGCGTCAGCCATCTCATTTTAAGAATTTATAACGTACTATAAGTCATACTGACTGTAAAAGTCGCGACAGCGGCCTCAGAACAATGTAATGTGAAACTTTGCAACTTATTAGCCGTACTGACTTTAGCCGTACTGATTTTAAGCGTAAGCCACAACAGACTTTGAAGCTTAATAACTGAATGTTAAGTGTACTGCCTGTAATAATCACGTCAGTCACCTTGGAACAGAGTAATGTGCAACTTTCTAACCTAAACTTAAGCGTACTGACTTATAAGACTTAGAATTTATAACGTACTATAAGTCATACTAACTGTAAAAGTCGCGTCAGCGACCTCAGATTAGGAATATGCGACTGTATAACGGACTGCTAGCTGTACTGACTGTAAAAGTAGTGTCGGCGATCTCAGACCAATACTGTCTGCGGTTTTATAATATACTCTTAGTTGTACTGACTTAAAAGTTGCGTCAGCGACCTCAGAAGAAAGTACAGTTTAACTTTTCTATCTAAACTTAGTCGTACTGACGTATAAGTCGCGTTAGCGAGCTCAGACCTAAACAGTTTGCGGTTTTGTAACATATTGTTAGCTGTACTGACTTAAAAAACGCGTCAGCAACTTTAGAAGAAACTATTGTTCAACTTTTCATTCTAAATTAATTCGTACTGACTTAAAAGTCGCGTCAACAACCTCAGAACAGAGACTTTTGAACGTAAATTCAGACGTACAGACTTTCAAAGTTCCGTCAGCGACCTCAGACTAAAACTGACTGAAGCTTAGCAACATACTGTTAGTTGTACTAACTTAAAAGTCGCGTCAGCGACCTGGGAAGAAACTAAACTTCAACTTTTCAATCTAAACTTAGTCGTACTGACTTATAAGTCGCGTTAGCGACCTCAGACTAAAACTGTTTGTGGTTTTGTAATATACTGACTTAAAAGTCACGTCAGCGACTTCAGAACAAAGTGATGGGCGACTTTTGAACGTAAACTCAGACGTACTGACTTGTTAAGTCGTGTCAACGACCTAACACCAAATAATATTCGGTCTTATAACTTACTCTCAGTTGTACTGACTTCAAAAGTCGCGTCAGCGATCTCAGAAGAAAGTACAGTTCAACTTTTGAATCCAAATTTAGACGTACTGACTTGTAAGTCGCATCAGCGACCTCAGACCAAAACAGTTTGTAGTTTTGTAACACACTTCAAGGTGTACTGACTTAAAAATCGCGTCAGCAACTTCAAAAGAAAGTAATGCTCAACTTTTCATTCTTAATTAACACGTACTGACTTAAAAAGTCGTGTCTGCGACCTCAGAACAAAGTGATGAGCGACTTTTGAATGTAAACTCAGACGTACTGAGCCGCCAAAAAATATGCAGTATTGTAACTTACTATCAGTTTTACTGACTTCAAAAGTTGCGTCAGCGATCTCAGAAGAGAGTACAGTTCCACTTTTCAATACAAACTTAGACGTACTGACTTGTAAGTCGCGTCAGCGACCTCAGACCAGCAATATGCGACTGAATATCCAACTGTTAGCTGCACTGACTGTAAAAGTTGCGTTAGCGACCTCAGACCAAAACTGTTTACGGTTTTTTAATATACTGTTAGCTGTACTGACTTAAAAATCACGTCAGCCATTTCAAAAGAAAGTAATGTTCAACTTTTCATTCTAAATGCATTCGTACTGACTTAAAAGTCGGGTCAGCGACCTCAGAACAAAGTGATGAGCAACTTTTGAACGTAAACTCAGACGTACTGACTTGTTAAGTCGTGTCAGCGACCTAGCACCAAAAAATATGTAGTGTTATAACTTATTCTCAGTTATACTGACTTCAAAAGTCGCGTCAGCGACCTCAGACTAAACAGTTTGCAGTTTTGTAACATACTGCTGGTCGCTGACGTGACTTTTGAAGTCAGTACTCAAAAGTTACGTCAGCGACCTCAGAACGAAGTAATGAGCGACTTTTCAACGTAAATTTAGATGTACTGACTTTATAAGTCGCTTCAGCGACCTCACACCAAAACAATATATGGGATTATAAGTTACTATCAACTGTACTGACTTCAAAAGTCGCGTCAGCTACCTCAGATCGGCAATATGCGACTGACTTAACTGACTGTTAGCTGCACTGACTGTAAAAGTCGCGACAGCAACCTCGGACTAAATTAACATATACGTCAGCCTCACATAAATTCATCTGTACTGACTTTAAAACCTCAGACTAAAGTAACGTATAACTTAATGTCAGTTATACTGGCTGCAAGTCACGTCAGCCTTACTTACATTTATCTGTACTGACTTTAAAATCCCAGACCAAATTAACTTATAACTTAATGTCAGTTATACTGACTTCAAGTCACGTCAGCCTCGCTTAAATTCGTCCGTACTGACTTTAAAAGTCACGCTAGCCATACAGAACGAAACACAATCAAACTTTCAACAAATCAGAACTCAATTTCGCTTCATTGCCCACAAATTGCATCGGAAGCTGACGAACAAAAGGGGAGAAATCACGTCACGTTCGAAACAAACCGAAAAAAAAAAACAATTGAACGGCTATGCATTAAAATGGACGGCGCTGTAAATGGAAACAAATAAACGCGGGATTAAATCCGCGCACAATTAAACGTTCCAGGGATTAGACCACAATAGCGTGTATGCTAAAACAGGCGATTTGCGTGCGCGATAAAGGCAAAACAATGTTTAATTGTGCCCAGATTCCAGGCGTTAAACTGGGGATAACGGAAATTAACGACACACATTCTTTACCCCGTACAAGGCAACAAATACCGGTGCATTGTGGAGGGGGACGGGGTTTGAAACCAATCCCCCTGGTTTTGTTTAAGAACAAAACGGCAAACGACAACAGGTTACGGGGTTAACGGCAAACCATCGGCAAAGAACTGACCTTAACGCTCATGGCCGCGGTCCGCAGACTCGGACGTCCTTCCGGTCCTCCTCGACGTCACCGTCGGGACGCTGCTTCCGGTCGGCACGTACAACACCAGGGCGTCGCGACGCCCTCGGTCACGCTGCCGGTATGTAGGGCCTGGCCGGTTCACCAGTCACCTGGCTGCCCTAGGTATATTGCACGACGACGCCCTTTGCGATCACGCCGGCCGCCGGATCGCACCAGCTAGTGTCCACGGCGCGGGGGCGGCGGTGGAGGGGGGGCGTCGGCGTCGGTATTGATTCGACGCGTCGCGACGCCGGCGGCAGGCTCGGGTGCCACCGGCGCTGGGCGTCATTGTGTGAACGACAGGAACGCGATCAGACGGTTTTCATAATTGCCGCCCCCAAATTACACCAACTGAAAAAAAAAAGAAACACCCCTTATAAAAAAACAAACGAAATATCCACGCAATTATCTTGTTAAAGTGCTCTGACCAATAGGTGACCCTCCAAACCATTACAATCCCGCCTAATCTAATCTAATCCTCGAGTCCTCTAATCTAATCCCACTAATAGTGGGATTCATACAGTAGGTTGCGTCCGATACCGCAAATTCTGAGTTACCGACTACCTTGTCCTGACGCAATGAACAGTCGATTGGTTTCAGTGAAACCTGAGGATGTCTAGACCGTGGTTTTAATTTTAAACCAAACATATCCAAGCGCTCGAGCACTCTCGGAACACACTTCAAATGCCGAGCCGAAACGAACGTCTCCGCTATGTTCTATAAAACATTGAAAGTACGGACCTCGGATTGGTCGGTTACTAATAAACAAAACAAAAATTCGAAAATATCGTACAGGCTGACTGAAGGCCGTCAACCTGACGCAGCTCGCATCAGAATCAGGTGCATCGAGCGAACCATCGAACCTAGGACCACATCACCCCATGACCAAGATGACCTCCTGAAGCCCCGAGACAAGCTCCAGTCCGCGATATGGTGTCATTTGACATCAAGAACTCGCAGCTTCTCGAGGCTTACAGGAACAAGCTCGCGCTGGACGGCAGGATGACGGTGCAGGATGACCCTGTAGGTCTGCCAAAGTGTGACACCTTTCGGGTTTCAGGAGCCCCCCAGGTCCTGCCAGTTCGCGCCAGAGCTGAACACGGGAGTCAACTACGCGTGCCTGCGCAACGAGGTCTGTTGTGAGCACGGCTGCTGCATCACCTCCTTCAGGAGGATGGCGCAGTTCTGGTACTTCTGGTACGGTCAGATGATGTGACCCCATAAGACGTAACATAAGTAATGTAAAAGCCGTCTACGACGACGCAATTTGCAACCCCAACAAAAATCGCGAAATTGAGGAGGTGTAACTCCTTGAGGAGGTGTAAGGGGTTGTGCCTTCGCGGTACATCTGAGCCATTATCAGACACTTTCCCCCCCAAACTGCATGCCTCCACCTTTAATATCCTAGGGTGCCACCTAAGGTAGTAAGCAGGGCAGCTCTGACTTGATCCTGTAGTGCAAACCAGCGAATCCGAATCGTTACAAAATCTTATGAACACAACTATTTCCATGACACAAAATTTGAATCTGATCTGTAGCTACTAAATGTAGGATTCGTGCAATACCTACCTATAGATCAGATTTAAGACTAAAGATTCAAAACCTACAGATCAGATCAGACTTAATACTTCAGGCTGGACGACTTTTCCTATGGGCCGAAAGTTTTAATCTGATCTATACGTACTAAATATAGGATTCATTCAGTACCCTCCTACATTCAAATGATCTTTATGTGTATCTCTAGATATTAGCACGAAATTTCATCAATATTTATGCGCTATTTTTTTAAATATCTCTAATAATGTAACAACAGTATATGAAAATATCACATTATCACACTAAATATCAAATATTTTATAAATCGCGCATTGGATGTTAATCCAATTATATGTGTTATATGCCTATGTATCTCTAAATATCAGCACCAAATTTTATTAACATTGATGCGCCAATTTTTGTAATATCTCTAATATTGTAATAACAATATATGAAAATATCACATGATCACACTATAAATCAAATATTTTATAATTCGCGCATTGGATGTTAATCCAATTATATGTGCAACATGCCTATGTATCTCTAAATGGCAGCACGAAATTTTATTAATATTTATGCGGTAGTTTTCGAAATATCTCTAATAATGTAATACCAATATATGAAAATATCAAATGATCACACTATAAATCAAATATTTTATAAATTGCGCATTGGATGTAATCCAATTATATGTGTTACTTGCCTATGTATCTCTAAATATCAGCACCAAATTTTATTAAAATTGATGGGCTAATTTTTGAAATATCTCTAATAATGTAATAACAATATATGAAAATATCACAAGATCACACTAAATATCAATTTTTTTATAAATTGCGCATTGGATGTTAATCCAATTATATCTGTTATATGCCTATATATCTCTAAATATCAGCACGAAATTTTAATAAAATTGATGCGCTAATTTTTGACATATCTCTAATAATGTAATAACAATATATGAAAATATCACCTGATCACACAAAAATCAAAAATTTCATAAATCGCGCATTGGATGTTAATCCAATTATATGTGTTACATGCATATGTATCTCTAAATATCAGCACCATATTTTATTAAAATTGATGCGCTAGTTTTTGAAATATCTCTAATAATGTAATAACAATATATGAAAATATCACATGATCACACTATAAATCAAATATTTTATAAATCGCTTTTTGGATGTTAATCCAATTATATGTGTTCCATGCTTATGTATCTCTAAATATCAGCACCAAATTTTATTAAAATTGATGCGCTAATTTTTGAAATATCTCTAATAATGTAACAACAGTATATGAAGATATAACATGATCACACTAACAATCACATATTTCATAAATTGCGCATTGGATGTTAATCCAATTATATGTGTTACATGCATATGTATCTCTAAATATCAGCACCAAATTTTATTAAAATTGATACGCTAATTTTTGAAATATCTCTAATAATGTAATAACAGTATATGAAAATATCACATGATCACACTATATATCAAACATTTTATAAATCGCGCATTGAATGTTAATCCAATTATATGTGTTACATGCCTATGTATCTCTACATATCAGGACGAAATTTTATTAAAATTGATGCGCTAATTTTTGAAATATCTCTAATAATGTAATAACAATATATGAAAATATCACATGATCACACTATAAATCAAATATTTTATAAATCGCGCATTGGATGTTAATCCAATTGTATGTGTTACTTGCCTATGTATCTCTAAATATCAGCACCAAATTTTATTAAAATTGATGCGCTAATTTTTTAAATATCTCTAATAATGTAATAACAATATATGAAAATATCACATGATCACACTATAAAGTAAAAATTTTATAAATCGCGCATTGGATGTTAATCCAATTATATGTGTTACTTGCCTGTGTATCTCTAAATATCAGCACCAAATTTTATTAAAATTGATGCGCTAATTTTTGAAATATCTCTAATAATGTAATAACAATATATGAAACTACCACATGATCACACTAAATATCAAAAATTTTATAAATCGCGCATTGGATGTTAATCCAATTGTATGTGTTACTTGCCTATGTATCTCTAAATATCAGCACCAAATTTTATTAAAATTGATGCGCTAATTTTTTAAATATCTCTAATAATGTAATAACAATATATGAAAATATCACATGATCACACTATAAAGTAAAAATTTTATAAATCGCGCATTGGATGTTAATCCAATTATATGTGTTACTTGCCTGTGTATCTCTAAATATCAGCACCAAATTTTATTAAAATTGATGCGCTAATTTTTGAAATATCTCTAATAATGTAATAACAATATATGAAAGTATCACATGATCACACTAAATATCAAAAATTTTACAAATCGCGCATTGGATGTTAATCCAATTATATGTGTTACATGCCTATGTATCTCTAAATATCAGCACGAAATTTTATTAAAATTGATACGCTAATTTTTGAAATATCTCTAATAATATAATAACAATATATGAAAATTTCACATGATCACACTATAAATAAAATATTTTATAAATCGCGTATTGGATGTTAATCCAATTATATGTGTTACTTGCCTATGTATCTCTAAATATCAGCACGAAATTTTATTAAAATTGATACGCTAATTTTTGAAATATCTCTAATAATATAATAACAATATATGAAAATTTCACATGATCACACTATAAATCTTTTTTTTTATAAATCGCGCATTGGATGTTAATCAAATTGTATGTGTTACATGCCTATGTATCTCTAAATATCAGCACCAAATTTTATTAAAATTGATACGCTAATTTTTTAAATATCTCTAATAATGTAATAACAATATATGAAAATATCACATGATCACACTATAAATCTTTTTTTTATAAATCGCGCATTGGATGTTAATCAAATTGTATGTGTTACATGCCTATGTATCTCTAAATATCAGCACGAAATTTTATTAAAATTGATGCGCTAATTTTTGAAATATCTCTAATAATGTAATAACAATATATGAAAATATCACATGATCACACTATAAATCTTTTTTTTATAAATCGCGCATTGGATGTTAATCAAATTGTATGTGTTACATGCCTATGTATCTCTAAATATCAGCACGAAATTTTATTAAAATTGATACGCTAATTTTTGAAATATCTCTAATAATATAATAACAATATATGAAAATTTCACATGATCACACTATAAATAAAATATTTTATAAATCGCGTATTGGATGTTAATCCAATTATATGTGTTACATGCCTATGTATCTCTAAATATCAGTACCAAATTTTATTAAAATTGATACGCTAATTTTTGAAATATCTCTAATAATGTAATAACAATATATGAAAATATCACATGATCACACTATAAATCTTTTTTTTTATAAATCGCGCATTGGATGTTAATCAAATTGTATGTGTTACATGCCTATGTATCTCTAAATATCAGCACCAAATTTTATTAAAATTGATACGCTAATTTTTTAAATATCTCTAATAATGTAATAACAATATATGAAAATATCACATGATCACACTATAAATCTTTTTTTTATAAATCGCGCATTGGATGTTAATCAAATTGTATGTGTTACATGCCTATGTATCTCTAAATATCAGCACGAAATTTTATTAAAATTGATGCGCTAATTTTTGAAATATCTCTAATAATGTAATAACAATATATGAAAGTATCACATGATCACACTAAATATCAAAAATTTTACAAATCGCGCATTGGATGTTAATCCAATTATATGTGTTACATGCCTATGTATCTCTAAATATCAGTACCAAATTTTATTAAAATTGATGCACTAATTTTTGAAATATCTCTAATAATGTAATAACAATATATGAAAATATCACATGATCACACTATAAATCAAATATTTTATAAATCGCGTATTGGATGTTAATCCAATTATATGTGTTACATGCCTATGTATCTCTAAATATCAGCACCAAATTTTATTAAAATTGATGCGCTAATTTTTGAAATATCTCTAATAATGTAATAACAATATATGAAAGTATCACATGATCACACTAAATATCAAAAATTTTACAAATCGCGCATTGGATGTTAATCCAATTATATGTGTTACATGCCTATGTATCTCTAAATATCAGCACCAAATTTATAATAATAATAAAGAATATTTATTAGCAAATAACGCTACATAATATTTCATTGAAATTGATGCGCTAATTTTTGAAATATCTCCAATAATGTAATACCAATATATGAAAATGTCACATGATCACACTGAATATCAAATATTTTATAAATGACGCATTGGATGTTAATCCAATTATATGTGTTCCATGCCTATGTATCTCTAAATATCAGCACCAAATTTGATTAAAATTGATACGCTAATTTTTGAAATATCTCTAATAACGTAATAACAATATATGAAAATATCACATCATCACACAAAATATTAAATATTTTATAAATCGTGCATAGGATGTTAATTAAGTTAAATGGGTTGCATGCCTATGTATCTCTAAATATCATAACTAAATTTTATTAAAATTTATGCGCTAATTTTTTAAATGTCTCTAATGTAATAACAATATATGAAAATATCATATGATCACACTAAATATTAAACATTTTATAAATCGCGCATAGAATGTTCATTAAGTAAAATGTGTTGCATGCCTCTAAACATCAGCACGAATTTTTATTAAAATTTATGCGTTAATTTTTTTAAATGTCTCTAATAATGTAATAATAATATATGAAAATATTACATGATCACACTAAAAATCAAATATTTTTTAAATAGCGCATTGGATGTTAATCCAGTTATATGCTTATGTATCTTTAAATATCAGCATGAAATTTGATTAAAATTGATGCGCTATTTTTGAAATATCTCTATAATGTAATAACAATATATGAAAATATCACATGATCACACTAAATATCAAAAATTTCATACTCAAGCTTCAGATCAGATTATAATTTTGACGCTGTACCTATGCCAGTCCAGCTGGGATATGAATCTATCTCTTCTATCCTTATTCTAATCTAACCTTACCTCACATCCCCTTCATTGCCCTCATTCAGGGTGATCCTCTTCTTCATCTTCATCGCCTTCATGGCATGCATGCACTACTACAAGCGGATGAAAGAGGACAGGGCGGACAGGGCCTACCAGCGCAACCACCGGCAGCACCGCCTGATGGCCGAGGAGCTGCTGAGGTCGCACCGGGTGCTCTACAGACGCCCCGAAGAGTACCGAGTCAACTTCCCCTCGGAGAGGTGCGTCAGGGCAGACGTGCACCACCAGCGCGCGGACCTCACCCGCCCTAACTACGAGTCTCTCGACGAGAGGGATGGCGGCGAGATCAACGACTTCCTGCTGGAACAACTGTTCGTCACCTACAGGAACAATAGTAAGGATGGCTGGTTGCATGTGGGGGATTTCACGAATACTAATTATGATGGCGGTACAGCAAGATTATTATTATTATTACTGTTGTAGCTTGCAACTGAGTTGGCATAATGGAGGGTGCACCTGCTTGAACCACTTATGCCATAACTACCCTGTATACAGAACAGTAATCTGTATAAAGGTAAAATGACAAATTCAAAAACACCCTGTATAAATCTGCTTATATCTCCTGAATGCTCAGTAACCACCCATTAAAGGCTTATGTGAAGTACAAAAACATCCTGTATACAGAATCGTAATTCATTACAGGTAAATGGCAAATTCAAAAACACCCTGTATATGAGGTTCAAATTTTTTATACTAAAATTGTAATAACAAACATTGAAAAATAGTACACGATTCATTTCAATTTTATCCGTCAGGAATTATGTGTAACTTGTCTTTACATCTTATGTGCACAACTTGATACAACAGGCGTACTTCACCGATCCGGATTTGAATCGTTAATTGTGTGGGATAAGAATATGGTGAGGAAAATCATACCAGGGATTGTTCTTTTTCTAGGAGGAAATAGCTTCGTTTCGGGCCTGCCGCCGGATTACAGCTCGCTGGAGAAGGATCAGGTGCACGTGGAGCCGCCGCCGAAGTACAGCGTGGCTTGTCAGCTCCTCGGGGACAGCTCGGCGGACCTGCAAGCGAACATCATCGGTAACCAAGGGGGCCAGCCACGGGACGCAGCGCAGGCAGAAGGCAGCCCGGAAGTGGTCGTCAGTGCAGAGGCGGGACCAGATTGTGCCGGGGGCCAGGCGGACGCTTCTGGGGAAGCGGGAGGTGGTGGTGTACCAGAGCCGGAAGGGGGTGTTTAAAATGTGCAGTTTTTTTTATGCAACACTTTTAATTGTGTGTAAATTGTAAATATAAATACGCCAAAGTCCCCCAATTTTTTAAACAATATAAACCGTTAACATGTATTTAAAATTTGGACGAGATATTTACAAGCAGCCGGGCAAATCTCATATCACAGCCGAGGCTATGGTAGCACTTGGGTACTGTGAAGTCAAATTGAATCAGTTTTTGAGGCATTAGATGTAACAAAGATTTGCTGCTCTGCTGAAATGGTGTAGTTCAAAAAAAAAACAATATGTAAAATATCAATCATTATGTAAATAATTAAATCTCTCTCACTTGTGGCATTTAAATCACGACTTACATCTAACACAATCAATTGTTTGTAACGGCGTATCCGTCGATCTCGTGCAGGTTGGAGTTCTTGAAGCACACGAGGACGTCCCCCTTGATGAGGTGCTTGTAAGACTTCTTGGCGGCGCTCTCGTCCCGGTACCACTTTGGCGTGTTGGAATTGAACCGTGCCTGCCTGAAGCTCAGCCGAATGCCCTCCTCGGTCCTCATGGACCGGTCGAGGCCCTGGCCGCCAGCCCCCACAAACACCAGCGCCTTGGCCTCGTTCAGGTCGTTCTCGACCTGGGCCTGTGCCTGGTCCACCTCGCCACGCAGTCGGCTCGCCTTCTCCTGGAAGTTGTTGAAGCCGGGGTTGCGCACACCCACGTTGGCCCCCCTCTGCTGCGTCTCAAAGTCTCTGTTATACCAACCGGCACGGGCGGGGCCGTCGATTCGAAAGGCCCGGTTCACCAGCCCGTGGGAGTCGTGGGCGCCGGGGGTGCGCCGGTGCTCGTGCTGCTGCCTCCTGTCGGCCGTCAGCAGGGTGTTCACGTCGCCAACGTAGTTGTTGGAAGTTGCCCCCCTGGGGGCGATGGCGAACTCCTCGGTGACGTCGTTGAAGCGCACCTGCCTGTGGCGCTCAGTCCGCATTGGCTTCGGGGCAATGGCGGGCTTTGGGACGGGGGGCTCGGTTGTTGTGTTCAGGACCATGTCCTCTACGATTTCAGCATCCAGGTCGATGCTTGCGGCGGGGTTGTCGATGCCTTGGTTCGGCTCGGTCTTGCGCTTCTTACTCGGCGTCTCATCAGCCTAAAAACAATAAGTCATAGATAAATTATACTAATATAATTATATATATAATTTATAGATAAAATCGTGTTATAAATTTATTAACAAATTATTTGTTTAAGGTATTATAACTAGGTACTTACTGGTAACATTATTTTTATTTTATTTTATTAATTATTTATTATATAATTATTTATTAATAATTTATAAAAAACCATCATCAGAGGCATGATACATCTATGAAGAAGACAATAATTAGATTAAATATAATATAGAGTTAAGTTTGTTATAAAAATGATTAAATATAAATTATATTAATATTTGTATTTAAATTAAACATTTTTACAACAAACTTAAGTCTAATTTATATTTAACTTAATTATTGTATTCTTTGTCGATATATCATGCCTCTGATGATGGCTTTTTAAAAACCCAAACTAGTCAGGCAAAATAAATTAAATAAATAATAAAATTAAAAAAAAAAATTTTAAGCACCTAATAATAAAAACATAACCTTAAAAACATAACCTTAAAAACATAACTGGTAATATATGGATAAAACCTTAAGCTCAATAAATTATTTGTTAATATAGTTTAATTAATAAAATAAAATAGAATTAATAAAATACAAATAGTTAATTAGAAATAAATCAATACTGGTGTAAATTTTAAAATGCATCATACCTCATTACATATCTCCACAATATTATCGGTAAAGTTTGGATTATCGTAGCAGCCTTTATCCTTCTTCTTCGCCTTCTTCTTAATCTTCACCTCATAAGGATTCACGGCGGTTTCTTCGGCTGCACCATCATCGTCTTCATTGAAACAAGCATTAGCAACACCCAAATTGTCCGTTAACTTGGGCTTCTTTTTCTTCTTCGTGGGCGAAGCAGCATTGTTTTTGCTTCGGCCTTCTGTAATTGCTTCGGTGTCTTCAGTATCCTCACCAATTGTACTCAATGCAAGCCTGTCGAGCGTCACGTCACCGTCGAATGAGTCGAAAGCCGGATTTGTGACACCCATTTCTTCAGCTGCCTTCTTTTCCTGCTCACCAGTGGATTTGCGCTTCTTCCCCCCTTTTTTGGCACCCGGCACGTCTTCGAAGTGTGAAATAAACGCGCCAACCGCATTCTTTTTTGTTTTTTTCTGCTTCTCCGGGGCTGGCAGATCCCCCCCACTCTTCAAGTCTTTATGGGTGATCCACGACTCCTTCAAGGTGTAATCTTCGATGACCGTAATTTGGTTATCTTTTGTGCAAGGTGTTGATGTTTCTAGCACCTCAATGGTGTCGGGCGGCTGCCGATTTCGCGAATTGCGCCTCTTGAGTTTCACTCTTTCGCTTGAAATGCCTTCCATGTCATCCGAGGTGTTGCCAATTTCTGACGGAACGTTCACACCACCGGTGCCACCCACTATGAACCCACTAGCACTGCCCTTCGCACGGGAAGCTTCGATTGTAACGTGTGTCACAATTTCCACGCCCGAATTCACGGCAGTCTTCAATTCCTTAACCGCATTAATTGCAGACGAGGTATCAAATAAATCTTGTGCCTTTGTGGTTTCGCCGCCTTCTTTGGAAGTATCAGGAATCGAGGGAAAATTCGGCGGCAAGCTTTTGCCTTCTGAAGGAGCTGTGACAGTTGCAAAGCTGAGATCGCAGCTTTTGCGCACCTTCCTCAGCTTGTTCGATTTGGCCTTGCTTGCTGAGCTGCCGCCGAACGAGATCTCGAGCTCGTTGCCCACGCTCGGCTCGTGCCGCTGCGCCCTCTTGGTGGGCGTGATGTAGGGCGACGTGGCGGCGTCCCGGATCGCCTCGTTCTCCAGCTCGGTGAAGACAATTGAGGCCTCCCTTTCCGGGCTGTGCAAGCCGGGGAACAGAATGCTGGCGACGTCCTCGGCGATGCCCGAGGAGCTCCTCCGCTTGCTCGGCGCGTCCTCCCACTCCTTCAGCCTGCTTATGTGCGAGGCTTTCGAGGGGGCCTTCTTTTGTGGGCCGTCTGTTATGGTGCTTAAAATTTCCAGCCCCTCGCAGTGTGCTTCAGTTTGATGCCCTCTGCTGGCGCTTCTTCTTTTCTTCTTCTTTGTGGGCGACCTGTCGGCTGAATTGGCATCACCGGCCAAGTTTGATGCACCGTCGGTGCAATTCACGAAACCGCCGAAATCACCATCTGCCCGCTCACTGATCTTCTTGCTCTTCTTCTTTTTCTTCGTACTGCTTAAAACGTCATCCTGTGGCATATCCACGGACCAGTTCATTGCGTTCTTGTTGGTAGGACTGGCGAACTTGGTACGATCATCATCACCCTGAGAGTGCCTGTCCTTTTTCTTCTTCTTTTTTGATGATTGGCTCGCAGAATCGGGGTTTGCAAATTCTTCTATTGAAGCTGTATTCTTCACCTCTAGAGCACCAAGGTTTGTGTTTTTCCTAGTAGGACTGGCAGGTTTTGCAGGATCATCATTGCCGATGCCGATCTGAGAATGTCTGTCCTTTTTTTTCTTCTGTTTTGTTGATTGTTTCGCAGAATCGGGGCTTGCAAATTCTTCTATTGAAGCCGGATTCTTCACCTCTGGAGAACCAAGGTTTTCACTGATTACGTTTTTCCTGGTAGGACTGGCAGGTTTTGCAGGATCATCATTGCCGATGCCGATCTGAGAATGTCTGTCCTTTTTTTTCTTCTGTTTTGTTGATTGTTTCGCAGAATCGGGGCTTGCAAATTCTTCTGTTGGCTCTGTAATCTTCTCTGGAAAACCAAGGTCTCCATAGTCTTCCTCAGTTGGCAGTTCCTTACTTCTCTTCTTCTTCTTTTTCGATGATTGGTTCGCAGAATAGAGGCTTACAAATTCTTCTATTGGCGCTGTATTCTCCTCTGGAAAACCAAGGTTTCCATTGTCTTCTTCAGAAGGCAGTTCCTTGCTTCTCATCTTCTTTTTTGAGGATTGGTTCACAGAATTTGGGCTTACAAATTCTTCTATTAGCTCTGAAGAATTCATGCTTCTATTCATCTCCTCCGGAAAACCAAGGTTTTCAGTTGGTGGTTCCTTGCTTCTCCTCTTCCTCTTCTTTCTAACGTCTGTACAACTGGTAGCCTCTTTGAGTTCAAGATTTTCTTGCTCCATGCTTCGCCTCTTCCTCTTCTTTCTAACATCTACAGAACTGGTAGCCTCTTTCAGCTCAAGATTATTTTGTGCCTTCTTCTTTTTCTTAGTAGTTGTGTTTGTGGAAATTATCGTATCTTCAGTTTCAAGATTATTCTGTGCTGCCTGATTACCCATTGCTGTATCTGTAATTTCTTCATTTTGTACTTGCTTGCTATTGCTCTTCCGTTTCTTCTTAACGGTCGCATCTGTATAATTTGTGGCCTCAATCTGAGGAATATCTTGTGCCGTGTTGTTATCCGCCGCAAAGTCTGTGCAGTTCTCATGCGTCAGGCTCTTCCGCTTCTTCTTTTTTTTTGAGCCGGCACCTTCGCCATTCCGATCTTCGACTGTTAAACCAGAACATTCGGTTTCGTTACTTTCATTGATCACCGCATCGCCGTTTTCACATTTGGCGTAGCTTATACCATATGGCAGCGTTTTGCGCTTACTTGCCTCGGCGCCCGTCGTGTCGTTACTTTTAACGAAGCCAGAACCGTACGCCGATTTACAGTATTTGTCCACATCTCTGGTTTTTTTGTGCCCACCTTTGCTTTTAACGAAACCCAAGCCGTAAGAAGTTTTGTTGTAATCGTCCATATCTTCGCCACTTTCAATTTTGGCCCCACTTTTGACAAAACCGAAGTTGTAAGTTGATATCAAAGTTTGCGCATTTACCTCGTTATCTACAGGGCTAACAGGGCTTTGAGGTTTTTTAAATTTTTGCTTATCTTTACTTTTAACGAAACCCAAACCATTTGATTTATTGGTGTCATCTTCATTATCTTTACTTTTAACGAAACCCAAACCATGAGAAGTATTGGTATCATTTTCGTTATCTTTAGTTTTAATGAATCCCAATCCATGAGATTTACTGGTGCTATTTTTACTTTTAACGAAACCCAAACCATGCAGTTTACTGGTGGCTTCTTCGTTATCTTTACTTTTAATGAAACCCAAACCATGAGAAGTATTGGTATCATTTTCGTTATCTTTACTTTTAATGAAACCCAAACCATGAGATGTATTGGTATCATCTTCGTTATCTTTACTTTTAATGAATCCCAATCCTTGCGATTTATTTTTGTTATTTTTACTTTTAACAAAATCCAAACCATGCAGTTTATTGGTGGCATCTTCGTTATCTTTGCTTTTTACGAAACCCAAACCTTGTGATTGTGATTTATGCGAGTTGCTGTTTGTGTCTTCGTTATCTTTACTATTAAGGAAGCCGTTTTGGGTTGCGTTGTTCTCGTCTTCGTGATCTGTGCTCTTCTTAACAAAGCCGAGGCCTGTGCAGGCTGGTTTGCTGTCGTTGCCATTTTGAAACTTTGTGTCTGCATGCCCAAATCCGAACCCAAAGCTCGGGCGTTCTCCGTCTGACTCGGCCTCCTTTTTCCCGTTGCCGCTGACAGTGTACCCGGCGCGGTTCTCGCCGAACGGCAGCTTGCGCTTGAAGTAGTCGACCATGCTGCCGCCCTTGATGGTCTGCACGCCGTACTTCAGCTCTTCGGCCTCAGCTACATCATTTGCTTCTGCCTCCTTAGGGTCCTTGCGGAGCTTCTTGCGGCCGAACACGTTGGCCAGGTCCTTCTCGGAGTAGCGGCTCAGGTCTTTGCCCCGGGTGAACTTGCGGTAGTGCAGGCGCGCCTTGGACTCGGCCGACTTCTGCACCAGCGACGTCGGCTTGTCGGACTGCTTGGGCACGCTGAAGCCCTCGGTGTTCTGCAGGCCGCTCAGGAGCTTCGTGAACTCGTCCTCGTGCTCCGTCCACTGGGTATCGCTCTCCTTGAAGCCCATACCTGAAGTTAAACGCTTTAATGTACAAAGTTTATGGATGAAGCCTTTGCTATGCGATAGTTAATCATGTTATCGGGAATAGAAACACATTTTATTGCGTTTTATAACATAATTTCAAGTTTTTTTTTTAGTTTCAATAAACTATTTTGTGAAAAAAGGCTGATTAATAACCATCTCTCAAACAATCGAACGTGAAAAAAGGCTGATTAATAACCATCTCTCAAACAATCGAACATGATGCAACTTTTTTGATTGCAATTAGATTAATTATTGAATAAAATATGGAAAGCTTTAAGGCTGATTCATAGATTTCTTACACAATGCTATTACTATGGGCATTTTCAAGAACGTTCAATGCGTATTCAAAATGCCCATAGAGATAGCATTATCACAGTGTAGCGTAAGAAATCTATGAATCAGCCTTAAAGTTTTCCATATTTTATTTAATAATTAATCCAATTGCAATAAACAAAGTTGAATCAAAGTCGATTGTTCGAATTCTTATTATTAATTTCCATGTCATATGCAGAAGCCAAGCCATACTGCACGCCGTACGCCAAGCCATACTGCACAAATGTACCGAAGTTGTTGGGCATATTTACCTTTGCTGTCGTTCTTGTAGGACACCTTGACGTGCTCCTTGATGCCGTCCTGACGGGGGCCCAGCCCGCTGCCATTCTTCCAGCCGAGCTTCTCGAGCATCTTCTGTCCGAACTTGTTCTGGTCTGCAAAGTAATACACCGTTAAATCTCGATATGAGATGGTCTGCGGGGCAATTTTGTGCTTGTCGGGTCTACATTTTCGGGGCCTTGCAAAATGCACTGTGAATTTTTCGAGGGGCTGTTTGTTTAACAATTGAACTGTTTAACAATTAATTGGAAAAAACGACAATCTGTTGCCATGGCTGTGATTTTGTTTCAACAGATTTGGTGTTTACCCGAGCTCCATTGATTGCCTCTGGGGTTTAGGCACCATTTCTGCTTCACCTTCCTCTCTGCTAGCATGGACATCTCTGTGGGGCCCCCAGGTGAGTTAATTATAGGCCTACAGACGTTAATTGCGTTCCAGAAAGTTAAAATCAGTTCACTATTTCAAGCACATGCCTTAATAACCTGCAAAAGTTAGTGCTGTTTGCATGAGAACGTTGCGGAATGAAGCTCTGCCAACTGTAACTAAATTTCCCACAATTATTCAAAAATATGCACGAAACTTTTTCTCTGAGCTCAAATTGATTGAAGATTTATCAGCGTGAGGCTCAAATACTTGCAATGATGCAAAAAACTGCAAGGATTTGCAAAATTTTATGAATTTAATATATAAAAATTCAAAGTATTTAGGCAACTTATTGTGTAGAAGTGCAATGATTAGGCAAGCACTATTTTAAAACCATAGTACATAGTCAACTTGTTGTACATAAGTGCATTGATTAGGCAAGCATTATCCTGTGTTTTCTTATGAATTTGGCACAAATTTATTCTTAAAGCAGGTTTCTCATAGAAATAATAAATCCCAGTATTAAAATGTGTAATGATTTATTCATCTTATTAATAATATTTATATATTTACAACTATATTAGATAACAATAAGTTATATATATATACATATGCGTAGGCGTGCCATCCGAGCTCCCGACGCAGCTCAGGCGGTACCCGAATGACACCCCCACGCATACACACGAATAAACAATAGGCAATAATAAAATATAAAATATATCTGAGAAGCGGAGTTAAAAATAGTATTAATACATATCACCAGGCAATTTATAATAGTGAAAACTGTAACGATTGTGGGGGCGGAGGGGCCCCTAGTACGGCGTGCGCCCCGAAACAACTAAGGAGTAAACAAATTGCACACTACGCTACGCCCGGCCGGGCGCCCGATCACACGTTCAGTATGCGGAATATCAGCTCCAGCACGATCACGTTGTCCCCGAAGTTGTTGGATGTGATCCGGTGCAGCACCGGGACAAGCTCGTTGTCCAGGCTCTTCATGTAGATCGGCGGCAGCTTTATGCCGTTGCTGCCCGCACTGTAACTTACCTAAAAAAAAGTAGAAACTTGTAGTGAATTAAAGAAAAATAAAGTGAAAATAAAAATTTGTAATAAACACATATTCATAAGTAATATATTAACATCTTAATAATTTGTCACTTGAAAATGAGCGTAAAAGTTTAAACTGGTGGTGAATTTTAAAGAAAAATAAAGTGGTTAAAACATAGTAATATAATAATTAATTATGAATATTTGTAATAAATATATATTCATAATTAACATATGCTTAATAATTTGTCACTTAAAAATTACTGTAAAAAGTCGAAACTGGTAGTGAATTTTAAGGAAAAATAAAGTGGTTAAAACATAGTAATATAATTATGAATATTTGTAATAAATATATATTCATATTATGTATATATATTCATAATTAATATATTAACATCTTAATAATTTGTCACTTGAAAATGAGCATAAAAAGTCGAAATTAGTAGTGGATTTTAAAGAAAAATAAAGTGTTTAAACATAGTAATATAATAATTAATTATGAATATTTGTAATAAATTAAATATTCATAATTAATATATTAACATCTTAATAATTTGTCACTTGAAAATGACCGTAAAAAGTTGAAACTAGTAGTGAATTTTAAAGAAAAATAAAATGGTTAAAACTTAGTAATATAGTAATTAATTACGAATATTTGTAATAACTTAATTATTCATAATTAATATATTAACATATTAATAATTTGTCACTTGACCGTAAAAAATCGAAACTGGTAGTGAATTTTAAAGAATAAATAAAGTAAATGGTAAAATAATAATAAATTATGAATATTTGTAGGTTGTTTTTGTAGCGCCCAAATTCTACTAACGTTTTCCACATGCAGTGTCGTTCTAATTCCGATCTTGTAAAAGTTGTTGGTGGCGAGGAGGTCGAGGTACTTGACGAGGGCCTGGCTGGTGGCCTTGGATATGCTCTCCGCCACCTTGGATATGTCGACCGGGTCCTGCGTCCTCGCATTTTCCTCGCCGTTCTGCAAACGTAGAACCGATATTAAATTGCTCAAACGCAGAAAAGCGATGATTACCTGTAGCAGAAACACTTCCGTCCACCTAATCAGCCGATTGCCGCTGTTGCACACGTAATCCTTGCCGTTGTGCACGCGGATCGAAGGCACACCGCTCAACGGCTGCTCATCCACCGAAGACTTTACCCTGAAAACACACAATATATAATATTTAAAATTAAAATAGCCCACACAGAAAGGTAAAGGGCCTTTTGATAATAATAATAAAATAAAATAAAAATATAATTTATGTAATAAAAATATTTTAAGTAACAGTAAATTTTTCAAATTTCGAGTTAAGAAGACGTTTTTGTTGACACAAGACTTTGCCTTGAAAACACACAATATATAATATTTAAAATAAAAATAGCCCACACCGAAAAGTAAAGGGCCTTTTGATAATAATAATAAAATAAAATAAAAATATAATTTATATAATAAAAATATTTTAAGTAACAATAAATTTATCCAATTTTGATGTTAAGAAGACGTTTTTGTTGGCACAAAGTAAAAGTGTAGTTACTAAACCATATAAATATGATTTAGCAATATGATGAGCAATTATTTAGCTACTATGCCTGTTGCAAATCGTAACATAATAAAATAATAATAATATAATAATAATCCGTACTACTCCTCCACCTATGGCGTAATAAAAGCAAAAACCATCAATTATCAAAATTTGAGGTTAACAAGAAGTTTTTGTTGACATAAAGCAATTATTTAGCTGTCATGTCAAGGGTAAATCTGTGCTCTTTTATTTTTTTAGACTGACCCGACGTTGAAGTTGACGTCCGGGCCGCCCCAGATGACGTTGACGGTCTCGTCGGAGGTGGCGTTCACGCAGCCGCACTGGATCGTGTGGTTCTTCATGTTGCGCAGGCTCTCGCGCACCTGCACCATCTGGTCGGCGGGTATCTGGATCATCAGGCCGTCCTCGACGATGCTCGACTTGGCGGTCAGCCCGCTGGAAGATTTCAGGGCGCCGTTGAACACTATGAAGCTGGCGCCGGTCACTTGAAAGCAAAATCAGAACGGATTAGTTTAATCCATACGCTAATCAAGTTGTATAATTAATTGGAAGAGAATTTGAAACATCCTTTTGTAAATTGGCTGCCTTTGTTTTGTGTAAACACAACTGTCATTGTTTCATACATTGGCAACTGCTTTTGTTTTATATAGTGACAACTGTCATTGTTTCATACATTAACAGCTGGCATTATTTTATACATTAACAGCTTACTATGTTTTGTATAATAACAACCATTATTGATTCATTGCCAAGTGCTTTTGTTTTGTATAATAACAACTGTTATTGTTTCATACAATAACAGCTGGCATTGCTTTATACATTAACTTATGGCTATGTATAAATAATGGCTTAATATAATTTATACATTATATTGCTTTATACATTAACAGCTGGCTATGTTTTGTATAATAACAACTGTCATTGTTTGATTCACTGTCAAGTGTGTTTGTTTTGTATAATAACAACTGTTATTGTTTCATACATTAACAGCTGGCATTGCTTTATACATTAATAACTTGCTATGTTTTGTATAATAACAATTGTCATTGTTTGATTCATTGCCAAGTGCCTTTGTTTTGTATAATAACAACTTTTATTGTTTCATGCATTAACAGCTGGCACTGCTTTATACATTAACAGCTGGCTATCTATAAATAATGGCTTAATATAATTCATATATTATATTACTTTATACATTAACAGATGGCTATGTTTTGTATAATAACAACTGTTATTGTTTAATTCATTGCCAAGTGCCTTTATTTTGTATAATAACAACTGTTATTGTTTCATACATTAACAGCTGGCATTACTTTATACATTAACAACTTGCCATGTTTTGTATAATAACAATTGTCATTGTTTGATTCATTGCCAAGTGCCTTTGTTTTGTATAATAACAACTGTTATTGTTTCATGCATTAACAGCTGGCATTGCTTTATACATTAACAGCTGGCTATGTATAAATAATTGCTTAATATAATTCATATATTATATTGCTTTATACATTAACAGCTGGCTATGTTTTCTATAATAACAACTGTTATTGTTTGATTCATTGCCAAGTGCCCTTGTTTTGTATAATAACAACTGTTATTGTTTCATACATTAACAGCTGGCATTGCTTTATACATTAACAACTTGCCATGTTTTGTATAATAACAATTGTCATTGCTTGATTCATTGCCAAGTGCCTTTGTTTTGTATAATAACAACTGTTATTGTTTCATGCATTAACAGCTGGCACTGCTTTATACATTAACAGCTGGCTATGTATAAATAAAGGCTTAATATAATTCATATATTATATTGCTTTATACATTAACAGATGGCTATGTTTTCTATAATAACAACTGTTATTGTTTAATGCATTAACAGCTCACACTGCTTTATACATTAACAGCTGGCTATGTATAAATAATGGCTTCATATAATTCATATATTATATTACTTTATACATTAACAGATGGCTATGTTTTGTATAATAACAATTGTTATTGTTTAATGCATTAACAGTTGGCACTGCTTTATACATTAACAGCTGGCTATGTATAAATAATGGCTTAATATAATTCATATATTATATTGCTTCATACATTAACAGATGGCTATGTTTTGTATAATAACAATTGTTATTGTTTAATGCATTGCCAAGTGCCTTTGTTTTGTATAATAACAACTGTTATTATACAGTTGTATCATACATTGACAGCTGCCTTTGTTTTGTATAATGACAACTGTGACAACTTAATTGTAATTATTTTCTTTGTCCGCTCACCTTTTCTGGGCTTGTTTTGTATGTTGATGGCGTGCGTGGTGTAGTTGTTCTCGTTGTTCCCGTGCACGTCCTGTATGCAGACGAGGTGCGAGTCGGTGCCCATGCTGAAGTTGCCGCCGAAGGCGAGTATGTGGTCGCTGGAGTTACTGATGGACTTCATGACCTGGTCGTAGCGGTTGGCGGGTATGGTGACGGTGGTGTTCTTGCCCTCCATGTGGATGGTGAGGCCGCGGATGCTGGGCAGCGTGTAGGAGAAGTTTCTAAAGTCTGCGAGCAGGTTGATGATGGTGTGGCCGATCTCGACGAACACACTGTCCCGGTGGCGCGTCGAGATGACGGGGCTCGGGTAGTAGCGGTATTCGGCGCCCAGCCGCAGCACCAGCCGCAGCGGGAAGATCTTAGCCCATGGTGTTTCCCACCGGTGCACCAGGATGCCCACCAGGTACGGCTCCTTGGGGACGATCACATTCTTGAGGCACTGGAAGGTCGGCCGGATGTAGATGAAGCCCGCGTGGTTCTTTGAATCGAGGAAGTTCGTCGTTGGGTGCATACTCAGGCCCAACTCCGTCACAGTATTACCTAGAAACATATACTTACAGTAGACAGCAAGTTAAGTCTTTGAATTTTTCCCTTATTTATTACTGAAACTTTGTCAAATTTTCAGGAGAATTAGTTTCAGGTGTACTGTACACATACTGTAGACATATGTAGAATGACTACATATTCCTTGTATTTGGTGGCACATTTAAATTAATATTTACATTAGGAATAACATTAACCTAAAAACCTAACCTAAAATGTTAGGTTATAATAGCTATGTATTGCTCAGCACCACAGAATACTATTTAAAATCGGTCTCATTGTACAGATAAGTGAGCAGTTTTTGTGGTTACCTTTAACGGCGTCATTGTAAATATTGTTCAAGTGGTAGAAGACGTCCTTGGGGACGACCCTCTCATTGTCTATGTACTCCAGGAGGACGACGATCTCGTCCTGCCCGACGTGGATGAGCCCCTCCGTGGAGAAGCACCACGTCTGCTTGTTGATGCAGCACTCCATGGTGATGAGCCGCACGTGGACATGCAGGTTCCTCTGCAGGGCAAACGTCAGCGTCTCGTTCTTCAGCATCTCCACGACGTTTGCGTTGTTCGCACACTCCGTGTAGGTCGTATCTGTGGAACAATCGAGTTATTAATCATTATTATTTATTATAATAACGATTATTAATATTACTATAATTAGTTATTATAACGTACACAAACATAATATTAAAATAAGTACAGGGGAAACAATATTAAAGTTCAAACGTAGGAAAAAAAATCACAACTTGGCCTCGCGTGTAGCTCCGACTACGGCTCGAGAACGAATGGGGTGAGTTTAGGTTTCATCCCCCGCAAATTGGGTAGTGCATGACGTTTTTTTTTCCAACAGCGGGCGCCACCGTTACATTATTAATTAATTTGATAAAATACCTGATTTGAATGTGGTGACGGTGGGTGGCAGGCAGTTTTCGTTCTCCGGGATGAAGCTCTTGGTGCCTGGGTCGACGGACGGCACGTTCCTGTTGGCCTTGGGGGCGGCCGGTGGCTTCTTGGACGAGGAGGAGGACGACGAAGAGGTCGACCGTGTCTCGTTGTAGTTGAAATCATTGTCCAGGTTCGTCAGGTCGCTGCCCGGCCGGATCCCGTCGCAGAACATAACGCTCTTGTTGTGCTTAGCCTTGTTGGAACCTAAAACACGAGACAGGTAAAAGTCACTTCACCACGTACGCGTATAAAAAACAGTTAACAGTAACATGTACGTTCCTTGGCATCACATTTGCATTTATGACATTTTTGGTTCAAACTGCTGAGTCTCACCTTTGCGTTTGAGGACCCCGACGGGCACCATGACGGACGGGGGGTTGTCGCCGGGGCCGAGCGCCTGCTGCAGCGGCGGCACCACCGAGCAGTACTCCATCGGGTTGTTGGGGTTCGGCTGGCCGGGCTGCACGCTGGGCGAGTTGCCCGCGGCGGGGGGACACCTCGCTGCCGGAGCTGCTGTTGCCGCCGTCGCGGCTCAGGATCTCGTGGCACCGGGTGCACACCCGCGCCTCCATGTCCAGGTACTCCAGCCGGTGCTTCAGGCTGCAGCACTTCGAACAGAGCACCTAAAAAGGGGCAAAAAAAAATTAAATTGACGACAAAAGCCTTAGTTATTGTTAGTAATAAATATAAATAATATTGGGTGATCCATTTAGGGTGAGACTATTAGTTAGGTTAGGTTAGGCCACTTTGTGTTTGTAATTTTTGATTATTAATAATAACTGATTAATGATTATTAATAAAAACTGATTAATGATTATTAATAAAAACTGATTAATGATTATTAATAATAACCGATTAATTAATCAACAATAAATAATGTAACTAAACAAGTGTGTATTAAATAATTAACAATCAATAATGTAACTAAACAAGGGTTATAATTTAATTCAGAAAGTGTAGTAATACAATTATTATTATTAATAATACCTGATTAATGATTATTAATAATAACTGATTAATGATTATTAATAACAACTGATTAATGATTCTTAATAATAGCTGATTAATGATTATTATTAATAGCTGATTAATGATTATTAATAATAACCAATTAATTAATCAACAATAAATAATTTAACTAAACAAGTGTGTATTAAATAATTTACAATCAATAATGTAACTAAACAAGTGTTATAATTTAATTCAGAAATAGTAATAGTAATAAAAGTGGTTCTCACCAAACCGCAAGCTCGGCAATGATGTCTCCTCTTGATCACCGTGAATTTCATGTCGCAGTGCAGACAGTTCAGAGCGTCCGAGTCTGGGATCCACACGGGGGCCCTCTTTCCTAACCACACTTCTGCAGAAAAAAAAATTAAAGATATAAGAGACGAAACAAGAAAATTTTAGACGTTTCTAAAAGTGTGTGTTACGTGAAGTGGCACAAGAGAGTTTATCACATCAATATACAGGGTGCTTCTGTACACGAAATAGTTGATTACATCAATATACAGGGTGTTCCTGTAAACATTAACAGCTGCCATTGTTTCATATAAAGACAGCTGGATTTGTTTTACACATTGGCAGTTGACATTTCGTGAATTGGCAGTTGCAATTGTTTTGTATACTGACAACTGCCATTACTTTGCACATTGACAGCAATAATCACTTCGTTGCCATTCTTTCATAATTGACTTGCGACTGTTAAAGCAAAACCAACACTTATAATAAATTTTCCTAACCGCTTTCCGGTATTTCTGTGGCTCCTGCAATGTCCGCGCCCTCCTCAGAGCCCGCCTCGGCCTTGACGGTGTCCTCGGATGTCGTGTCCTCGGCCCCGCTGCCCCCGGCGGCGCTCCCGGCCTCCTCACCCACACCCCCTTCGGCACCGCCCTCCGCAGAACCACCGGGGGCCTCCTTGGCGGGTTCCCCTTCGGAGTCCGTCGAGTCGGTGGAGCGCACCGAGTCCGTCGAGGCCTCTGAGAATGTCGGGGACACGGAAGCCGATGACTCGGACTCATAGTGGCCGGCCTGCTTCGGCTTATCCGTCGGGATCTCCTTCGAGACGTACAGATTGTTGTACGGCGTCGAACCGGGATTCCCTGAAAAAGAAATAATGTATTATATAGAATACTCAAATATAATATATAAACAAAACAACGGAAAACAAATTACATGACAAAAAATTAAAATCAAAGCTTGATATAATGTCTTTCATTTAATATAGACTGTCATTGTTTTACACGTTGACAGCTATCATTGTTTGATATAATAACAGCTGCATTTGTTTTACACATTGACGGCTATCATTGTTTCATGTAATAACAGCTGCATTTGTTTTACACATTGACGGCTATCATTGATTCATATAATGACAGCTGCATTTGTTTTACACATTGACAGCTATCATTGATTCATATAATGACAGCTGCATTTGTTTTACACATTGACGGCTATCATTGATTCATATAATGACAGCTGCATTTGTTTTACACATTGACGGCTATCATTGAATCATGTAAGAACAGCTGCATTTGTTTTACACATTGACGGCTATCATTGTTTCATGTAATAACAGCTGCATTTGTTTTACACATTGACGGCTATCATTGATTCATATAATGACAGCTGCATTTGTTTTACACATTGACAGCTATCATTGATTCATATAATGACAGCTGCATTTGTTTTACACATGAGCTGACATTTCGTGAATTGACTTGAATCATTTTGTGAATTAACAGCTGACATTTCATGAATCGACAGTAGTTTCATAACTGACATCAAATAATCACATCAATATACAGGGTGTTTTCAGGGTGTAGCTCACCTATCAAATTAATCTCCCGCTTGCAGTCGCCTTGTGTGGCAATGTCGAGGCTGCTGGGCCTCTCGCTCTGGTTCAGGCTGACATCGGAGGCCTCGTCCCTGGAGGCGCGCCTCTCCGAGACGTTCTCGCTGCAACTCTCGTAGGTCTCCGCCTCACTGTTGCCGCTGCCGGCGTCGTCTTGATCCGCGTCGGCACAGATCTTCGGGGCTGCTGCCCCCGCAAAATCATACAGCTGCTGGGGGGCATTGTGAGACTCACTGGCTTTAATTCCGGTGGGTTGGTCCGATTTAAACTGAATCAGACGGTTTTGTGAGGTGGTGGGTTCGCGGACTTGCAGAGCGCCTTCATTTTGCCGGGATTTATTTGTCGACGATTCGTTTGCGTCTTCCTGGGGGTTATTATGACCCCGGGAGCCGAAGTCCCGAGGATTTTCGCAGTCTGGCGGAGGATCGCCGTAATCTTTGGTTGCGTTATTAAAGGATTTGTCGCTGCAATCGGACGACGAAGGCAGCGGCTTTCTGTTTTTTCCGGAATTATAATAGCTATCGGATGATTTAGACATGGCCAAATTGCTGACAGGCTTATTGTCATCTGTTAGCAAATTATTAACGGATTTCTTATCTCGCCTGGAATTGTAATAGCAATCGGATGACGACGGTGTGTCTTTCCTGGAATTATTATATGTTGTAGGAGCAGCCAAATTATTAATAGACTTGTTAATAATTTGTTTGAATATTAGCATATTGTTAATATTCTCATGGGAATTGTAGTAATCGGATGACTTGTTGAGAAACTCGTGAGATTTGGTTGAAGTGTTAACGGTTCTGACGTGCTCATGGGAGTTATAGGAATCCGGCGATTTATTGTCGATCTCGTAATTTTTCGCCGACTTCCGAGTGTCAGGTTTATCACTGTCTGAGGAATTGGTGTCTAAATCATCTTTGGAATCGTTTAAATCTAACTGGTCCGAAGGTTTTGATTGACCCCCGCCGGTATTCTCAGGTCCGCCCGGAAATTTGTGGCTTAAATTGTCCTCCGGTTTCTCATTACCCGCAGCTTTGGTGCTCGAATCGCCTGAAAGTTTATAATCGGTATTATCCAAAATTTGGGCGTTAGAATTATTTGTAACGTCTGAAGACTCATTTGATTCGGACTTTATATTGCCTGAAGGTGCAAAATTATCCACATATTTCGAATAATCCAAAAAGGTGTTATTAAAGTTATCACAAAATTTGGTATAGTCAAAACTTTTGTTAGAATTGTCAAAAACATTGTCATCGGTAAATAATTTGTTAGAATTGTCTGAGTATTTTGTGTTATCTGCATATTTGACGGTAGAATTATCCAAAAATTTTACTTCGTTTAAAAATTCGTTGCTAGAATTATCCAAAAAACATTCAGAATCATCCAAAGAGCTGTTAGAATTATCAGAAAATTTGATGGTAGAATAATCAGAACATTTTACTTTATTAGAAATATTGTCTCTAGAATTATCCAAAAATTTTGGATAATTCAAACATTTCTCTGAATCATCCAAAGAGTTGTTAGTATTATCAGAAAATTTTGCAGTAGAATTATCCAAAATTTTTGGATAATTCCAACATTTCTCTGAATCATCCAAAGAGTTGTTAGTATTATCAGAAAATTTTGCAGTAGAATTATCCAAAAATTTTGGATAATTCAAACATTTCTCAGAATCATCCAAAGAGTTGTTAGAATTATCAGAAAATTTTGCAGTAGAATTATCCAAAAAATCAATTTCATTCGAAAATTTGTTAAAAGAATTATTCAAAACAAATTCAGAATCATCCAAAGAGTTGTTAGAATTATCAGAAAATTTGTCAGTAGAATTATTCGAAAATTTGTCACTTGAATTATCCAAAAAAATTGTACAATTTAATTTTTTTTTATCAGAATCATTACAAATTTTGTTATTTTCGGAAGCTTTGTTAGGATTATTAGAAAATTTAGTGTTTTCTGCACATTTCACTTGAGAATTATCAGAAAATTGCAGATTATCTAAAAATTTAGTACGTTTTAAAGTTTTTTCATCAGAAAATTCAGTCGCGAGGAACGAATTCAAGGCGTCAACATCGAAATCGTCTGAAAACTGGCGCTTCAAATTGCACAAGCCAATTTTCTTGGGTCCTCTGCGAATCTCGTCGTAAGTATTTAAATAAATGCCATAAATCTTACCTGATTTTTCATCAATTCTACTAAATTCCTCGCAAACCTCATCAGATTTTAGGCCCGCCGTAATGGATTGACCGTCAGCATTATCAGAAATATCAGGTTTCAGGCTAATGGAAATTTCATCGGGTTGTTCACCAGTTTGATTCGACTGAATTTCAGATTTACTCACATCATCGGAATTTCTATGAACGTATTCATGCGAATTACTGGAAGTTACGTCAGATTTTTTGGAGGTTATAACAGATTCTATGCCAATATCACCAGAAGTTATAACAGAATCTTTACAAATTTCTGCAGATTTTTCATAGGTTTTAACAGATTCTTTATAAATCTCGGCAGATTTTTCATAGATTTTAACAGATTCTTTGCAAATCTCTGCAGATTTTTCAGTAATTTCATCAGTATCTGTTTTTGTATGAATCGCATCCTCAGATTTTCTGCGAATCTCATCAGATTCGGCATTAATTCGATCAAATTCGTTGTTAATCCGATCGAATTCATTATTAATAAGATCAAACTCCGCATAGATATCACTAGATTTGCCACTAACATCGCCACCAATCTCATGAGATTTGCCACTAACATCGCCACCAATCTCATGAGATTTGCCACTAACATCGCCACCAATCTCATGAGATTTGCCACTAATGTCCCCACCAATCTCACGAGATTTTCCGCAAGCATCACCGAACTTCTCGTCGATTCCTCCGCAAGATTTTACTTTGCACGCCTCATCGGAATCATCACTAGAACCCGCGGCGGACTTGTAAATTTGATCAGATTCCTCGTAAATTTGGTTGCCTTGCACACTGATTTGCTTAGATTCTTCGCGTCCCGCACTAACTCCACTATAATCTCTGTTTTCCGCGCCGTCTCGGTCAGGTTCCTCGCAACGCTTGGCGCCAGCCGGCTCCGGGGCCCCCTCGCCGCCGGCGACGTACGTGCACAGGCTCTCGCCGGGCTCGTTGGAGCCGGCGAAGATGCCGATCGTCTCCAGCTTGTTGCAGTCGTTGGCGAACACGCTGAAGTTGTCGGAGGAGTCGCTGCAGTACTTCGGGGGCCGCCGCTCACCCGGGGAGGGCTTGCTGAAGCCCGCCGGGCCGTCCACGGAGGGAGACGAGAATTTCGTCGGGACATCTGAAATGTACAACAAATTAATACGAACAATAGACATAGAACTTTTATAAGAAACAATTGAATTTTTGATAATAATAATATGAATATTAATAGAAACAAAATAATTCTTGGCAGAAACAAGAGAATTTTTGATAACAATAATATGAATATTAATAGAAACAAAATAATTCTTGGCAGAAACAATAACATATTTGATAGAAACAAGAGAATTTTTGATAACAATAATATGAATATTAATAGAAACAAAATAATTCTTGGCAGAAACAATAAGATATTTGATAGAAACAAGAGAATTTTTGATAATATGAATATTAATAGAAACAAAATAATTCTTGGCAGAAACAATAAGATATTTGATAGAAACAAGAGAATTTTCGATAACAATAATATGAATATTAATAGAAACAAAATCATTCTTGGCAGAAACAATAAAATATTCGATAGAAACAAGAGAAATTTTGATAACAATAATATGAATATTAATAGAAACAAAATAATTCTTGGCAGAAACAATAAGATATTTGATAGAAACAAGAGAATTGTTGATAACAATAATATGAATATTAATAGAAACAAAATAATTCTTGGCAGAAACAATAAGATATTTGATATTTGATACAAACAAGAGAATTTTTGATAACAATATGAATATTAATAGAAACAAAATAATTCTTGGCAGAAACAATAAGATATTTGATAGAAACAAGATAATTTTTGATAACAATAATATGAATATTAATAGAAACAAAATAATTCTTGGCAGAAACAATAAGAGATTTGATAGAAACAAGAGAATTTTTGACAAACAATAGAATTCTGATAGAAACCATAACAGAATTTACAGAAACAATATTATTTTGGACAGAAATAATAGAAACAGGACAATTATTGACACAAATAGGAGAATTTTTGAGAAAAAATACAAGTTTTGACAGAAGCTATAACATAATTAATAGAAACAGGACAATTATTAACAGAAACTTAACATAATTGACACAAACAGGAGAATTGTTGACACAAACAATCACATAACAGAAATTGTAACATAAGATAGTAACATAATTGATAGAAATAAGATAATTGTTGATAGTAACAATAACATAATTGACACAAATCGGAGAATTTTTGAGAAACAATAGAAGTTTTGACAGAAACAGAAGAATTTTTGATAGAAACAATAGAATGTTTGACAGAAACAGTAACAAGATTGACGAAAACAGGAGAATTTTTCACAAACAATATAATTCTTGACAGAAACAATAACATAATTGACACAAACCGGAGAATTTTTGACAAATTATAGAATTTTTTATAGAAACAATAATATAATTGACACCAGCAGGAGGAATTTTTGACAAATTATAGAGTTTTTGACACAAACAATAACATAATTGATAGAAATAAGATCATTTTTGAGAGAAACAAGATTATTTTTGTCAGAAGCAAGCGAGTTTTAGACAGAAATAAGGGGTAAGTATAGTACCGTCAGGGTAAGTTGGAAGTGAGTCGTCTCCAGGAGATTTCTGCGCAGGCATTCTTTGGTTTATGGAGCTGGACGTGGCGCCTTCATCGTCCGAGGCGAAGCTCTCCCGCTCCAGCTCGGACTCCAGGTCGTCCAGGTATCTGTTGAGCTCGTCGTCATCGACATCGATGGCGGACTCGAAGCCCACCGCCTTGGGCGCCTCGTCCGCCGCTTTGGCATCAGAGTCCTCTGAGAACGGCGTGTTAAGGACCACACTGGAATCGGCGGCGGATTGTTCGGCACTGTTTTTATTGGCGACTTTGTTGTCGATGACGAACTGCTCGTTTTTAATGGCGACTCTATTGTTGATGGTGAACGGCTCGTTTTTAATGGTGACTCTGTTGTCGATGGTGAACTGCTCATTTTTGATGGCGACTCTGTTGTCGATGGCGAACTGCTCGTTTTTGATGGCGTGCTGCTCGTTCTTGCTGAGGCGCCTGCCGTTGTTCAGCTGGGGCTCCTGGTAGTCGTCCCGGGGGAGCTTCACGTCCGGCTCGGTGGAGTCGCGGTCCTCGCACGCGTACGGGGCGATCTCCGTGCTGAGGTACTCGTTCAGGCTGCTGAACACGTTGTTGATGGAGTGCTTGACGGCGCCGTTCCTGCCCAGCGAGTCGGGGTGCGCCTGGGCCGCCGCCGGCTGCTGCTGCTCGGCGTGCTCCGTGAGCTCGCTGTACTCGAAGTCGTTGAGGACCTTGTCCAGGTCGACCGTGTACTTGTCCATCTGAAACGGAAGGAGTTTTACGTGTGGGGGGGCTTCGATTGGGATGGCAGATGAACAAATGAGCGTCGGTGACAGTCGGGCCCAACCTCGAAGCAGGGCGGATTTTGTGAGGTGTGCGTGTACGAAAGGTCCAGGGGGGCCCGCTACAGCGTCCGGGGGGCGCCGAGGCGCACTTGCAAGTCGCTTGACGGCGCGGGGGCCGAGGAGGGCGCCGTGGGGCTTACCGTGAGAGCTCAGGCCATGCCAGCGCGGGGGCCTCGTGATCCTTGGGGCTTGGGGCGCTCCAGAGTTGCTCTAGGGCTTCGCTTCTACACACCATCAGCCCACACCTGACAGCATGACAGCGCTATGGCTCAATGGAGCGACGTTGTCACGAGTCCTAGAAACTCCCAATTCTAAGGCAACATTTTGAGCAAAAATACGTAAAAAATACTTAAAAATCAATCATAGGAACACTAATTTTCTTGCTAAACTACAAACATATCTATAAATAGTTCTAGCAAATGAAATTGATTGACATAATTCGAATATACTTGTAATGGTTCTAACTTACTGTTAAAACCATGCAAGAGCCACGTTTAGGATTAACTTTACGTTAAACTTAAGTCTGAGCCTTATAAGAACCAATTTCATAACTAATTCTAATATTTTGTATTGCTATGTTATATTTCGTATGTAGAATATACTTGTAATGGCTCTAACTTACTGTTAAAACCATGCAAGAGCCACGTTTAGGATTAACTTTACGTTAAACTTAAAGTTAAGTCTGAGTCTTATAAGAACCAATTTCATAACTAATTCTAATATTGTGTATTGCTATGTTTTATTATTTTAAAGTCTGCTCTAAACTTAAAGTTACTGCTAAAACTATACTAGAGTCAGTTTTACTATCAACTGTTTCTATCAAAAAATCTATTGTTTATCAAAAATTCTTCTGTTTCAGTCAAAAATTCTATTGTTTCTGTTAATTATGTTATTGTTTCTGTCAATTATGCTATTGTTTGCGTTAAAAATTCTGTTGTTTGTGAAAAATTCTCATGTTTCTATCTAAAATTCTATTGTTTCTGTCAATTATGTTATGGTTTCTATTACAAAAACGTACTATTGTCAGTTTTACGGTCAAGTTTTGCTGTAAATTTCATTATAGGCTGTAATTTATAATTATTAGTGTTTGCTTTATGCATTTTTAAAACATAAATCATAGGACGAATATCGATTTATTTGTAATAAACCAAATCTAGGTGAATTGTATGCATAAAACGCTGTATTTTAAGGTTAAATCAAACACTTGGTTAAAGTTTCACTGTATTCAGTGAAAAATACAGTGAAACTTTAACAAAGTGTTTGATTTAACCTAATCATAATGTTTGACGAAGTAGTATCCACACATAGTTTCAATTTAGCTGTATTTTAAGCCTAACCTAACCTAACCTAACCTCAAAATGCAGCTGTCAAATATGACAGTTGCTGTTTTTTTTTTGTTTTAATCATTTTCGTCGCTTGTTTTTGGGCTTGCGGGGCCCTTGGCATGTAAGGTAAGTGGGGTTGGGTCATGTTAGGTGCCTTTTTGGCCGTTTTTTGGCGAAATTAAGGTTTATGATCTGCCAACGTCGCCCATTCCGCAGCTGCCTTCACGCCAGTCATGCGCGACCATCATGGCGGACCAAAATGACAACTACCCGATCCACCGAGCAGTCTTCGATAACGACCTGAAGACGCTCTCGAGGCTGCTGAGGCGCCACGACGTCGCCGAGAAGGACAGGCACGGTAAGTCGGCGGGGGGCGCGCTGGGGGCCCCCCGCCCGTTTCGAGGTTATGTGCGGTGAAGCTTGTTGTGCGCTTGTTTCGGGCGCCCCCGTGTCTGACCGGTCCGTCTTGTTGCAGGTAACACCGCGCTGCACCTGGCCGTCATGCTGGGCAGGAAAGGTAGGCATGCGAGCACTCCCCCGGGGGGCCACCGTCCTGCTAACGTTGTCTCTGTTTTCTTGTGTGTGTGCAGAGTGCGTGCAGCTGCTGCTCAAGCACGACGCCCCCGTCAAGGTGAAGAACGGGCTCGGATGGACGGTGCTCGCCGAGGCCATCAGCTACGGACACAGGCCCACAAGTACGACCCCCGATCATAAACGGCTTGTTTACCTCATTTACCGATAGAAATCAACATCATATTTATATGCCACGAAATCACAATGATATGCAACGAAATCTCAATGATTTGCCCAATGATATTTATCACAAAAGATAATATGTTCACAGTGATATGCACACAATGATTATCACAATGATATACACAATGATATTTATCACAAATGATATGCAACAAAAGAACATTTGGCTTCCGATTTAATATCAACTTTACTACCTTACGCTACAACTACTTTACCTGTAATAAGTATCTCTCATTATGTATCGGTCATAAAATCTGTAGAAAGGCTTTCATTATCAACATGTTTTAACAAACGTATTATTCTACAAGTGTGTCGACTTATTTTTGAAACGCCTTTAAAACTTTACCTGTAAAAAGTGTCTCTCATTTTGTATCGGTCCTAGAATCTGTAGAAAGTGTCTTTCATTATCAACAAATTTTAACAAACGTTTTATTCTACAAGTCTGTAGGCTTTTTGAAAGGCCTTTTGTAAAAAGTGTCTCTCATTATGTATCGGCGAAGTTAATGTTTCTGTTTCGTGACGTTTCCAGTCTCGTCTCTGGTCAGGAAGTTCAGGCAGCAGTCCAGGGAGCAGATGGAGGAGCGCAGGCCGAACCTCGTCGAAGCCTTAAATAGGATTAACGATTTTTATATGGAGCTTAAGTGGGATTTTCAATCATGGGGTAAGCCGCTGGATCGGAGAGTAGTTTGAGTTCCCGTTTCTGCAACGAGGAGAAATAACAAATTCACAATTTTAAATGATAATTACGAAAATAATAATAGTTTATATGTGTGACTGTGTGTTTTCTGTTCTCGTAGTGCCGCTGGTGTCCCGAATACTGCCGTCCGACATCTGCAAGATCTACAAGTCCGGGGCGAACATCCGGCTGGACACGACGCTGGTCGACTTCTCGGACATGCGGTGGGAGCGCGGCGACATATCGTTCATCTTCAACGGCAACGCGCCCCCCAACCAGAGCCTCACCGTCCTCGACAACGTGCAGAAGGTCTACCAGAACGTCAAGTACGAGGTACGGTCTCGCAAACAGCAAACAGCTGTCACATGGGAGTCAGTAGAAATATATTTCTCACGTTTCATAAATTTAGCGTAAAATGATTTGCTGCAAAAAAAAAAAAAACAGCTCATCCTTGTTGACGCACAAGACAATATATCCTCAAATTATTTAAATGTCGAATGTTGAATTATTTAAATGAAAATAAATATTTAAATGTTGCCTGTCAAGAAAAATTTGCATTAACGACAGTCAACTGTCAATTTTATTTCTGTCAATAAAATGCTGGGCGATTGTTTTCTGTCTGTCAAGAAACATTTGCATTAACAACAGTCAACTGTCAACTTTATTTCTGTCAATAAAATGCTAGGCGATTGTTTTCTTTCTGTCAAGAAAAAATTGCATTAACAACAGTCAACTGTCAACGTTATTTCTGTCAATAAAATGCTGGGCGATTGTTTTCTGTCTGTCAAGAAACATTTGCATTAACAACAGTCAACTGTCAACTTTATTTGTGTCAATAAAATGCTGGGCGATTGTTTTCTATGGGACGGTGAAATGTGCCAAATTTAATGGTGCAGTTTCATAATTGGCTGTAATACCTATCGACTGTTCACTTTTGTGATCACCAATTATCAGTGTTATTGGAGCAATAAAATGTGGCAATTTTTTTTTAGGAGAGCGAAATGGAGATTGAAGACGAAGTCGACCTTTTGATGTCGACCGATATTTTGGCAGCCCAGATCTCCACGAAAAGCATCTCTTTTGTGAGGGCGCAGAGTGGCTGGATTTTCAGGGAGGACAAAACGGTTCGTTGATGTTTTAATTATCAGCTGCCATAATTATCAACTGTTTATTGTTTTAATTATCAACTGTTAGCTGCCATAAGTATCTGCTGTTTTCTATTTTAATTATTAGCTGTCATAATTATCAACTGTTATTTTAATTATCAACTGTTAGCTGCCATAAGTATCTACTGTTTTCTATTTTAATTATTAGCTGTCATAATTATCAACTGTTGTTTTAATTATCAACTGTTAGCTGTCATTACTATCTGCTGTTTGCAGTTGTAATTATCAGTTGTCATATTTATGATATATCAGCAGTTTGCTGTTGTAATTATCAATTATCAGCTGTCATAATTATCAAGTATCAGCAGTTTGCTAATGTAATTGTTAATTATCAGTTGTAATAATTATCAAGTACCGGCACTTTGCTGTTGTAATTATCAGTTATCATAATTATCAAGTATCAGCAGTTTGCTATTTTAATTGTCAGTTGTTGTAATTATCAAGTATCAGTACTTTGATGTTGACATAATTAGCAAGTATCAGCAGTTTGCTGTTGTAATTATCAACTGTTTGCTGTTGCAATTATAAATTGTCTTAATTATCAACTGTCTTTATTATCAACTGTTCTTTAATTATCAACCGTCAGCTGCCATAACTTACTATGTGCTGTTTTCTGTTTTAATTATCTATTATCAGTTGTCATATTTATGAAATATCAGCAGTTTGCTGTTGTAATTATCAATTATCAGCTGTCATAATTATCAAGTATCAGCAGTTTGCTAATGTAATTGTTAATTATCAGTTGTAATAATTATCAAGTACCGGCACTTTGCTGTTGTAATTATCAGTTATCATAATTATCAAGTATCAGCAGTTTGCTATTTTAATTGTCAGTTGTTGTAATTATCAAGTATCAGTACTTTGATGTTGACATAATTAGCAAGTATCAGCAGTTTGCTGTTGTAATTATCAACTGTTTGCTGTTGCAATTATAAATTGTCTTAATTATCAACTGTCTTTATTATCAACTGTTTTTTAATTATCAACCGTCAGCTGCCATAACTTACTATCTGCTGTTTTCTGTTTTAATTGTCAGTTGTCATAATTATCAACTGATGTTTTAACTGTTAACTGTTAGTTAAGTGTCGCATTTTATATATATATATATATATATATATATATATATATATATATATATTTATCATTACACCTTCTACCAATTAGTGTAGGTGTCTGCATTTTATATTATTGTTATATTATATAATAATAATAATTGCACTCTCTCTCTTTCTGTCTGCAGGAAGTTGTTGCCGGATTGTACCCGAGCGAGCTTTATACCGTCCACGGGTTGCTGTTGGAGAGCCGGAAACGGAGGGAACACCTCTCTCTGGATGACCTGCAGAAGAACAAGGCGCTGCTGGAGAGCTTCACGAAGGGCGGGAACATTCAGAGCTTCGACCAGAACGGTGTTGTAAGTGTGGCCCCCTTATTCTAATTGTCTATATGATAAAATGAGGATAAGTTACTTAATGAAGTGGTCTACAGACGCTTTTTTTCTTATTATTATTACATTTAACACCCTTTTTGCTTAATTTTGTGGAGTGCTTATTCGTTTGTTTTCCGTTGCAGCCTGTGCGGAGGTCGAGCCTGAACCCCCCGCCGGACAAGAGCATCACATGGGAGCTGTACATGGCCGCGGACACCAACAGTTATCCTCGGCTGGGTCGCGATCTCGTCTACAAGGAGTCCACCAAGAGTTTCAAGGCCACCATAGCCATGGTGAGACTTTGGGTCTGCTCGTCCATTGGATATACAACAATAATATTGCGGAAAATTAAACAATCCGCTGACATATTAAACAATCCGTTGACATAAAATCTGTCAACATAAATTCAACTGTCATATAATCCAACTGTCTTCATAAATTCAATTGTCATATAATCCAACTGTCTTCATAAATTCAATTGTCATAATCCAACTGTCATCATAAATTCAATTGTCATAATCCAACTGTCATCATAAATTCAATTGTCATATAATCCAACTGTCTTCATAAATTCAATTGTCATAATCCAACTGTCGTCATTAATTCAATTGTCATATAATCCAACTGTCGTCATAAATTCAATTGTAATGTAATTCAACTGTCATCATAAATTCAATTGTCATATAATCCAACTGCCCTCATAAATTCAATTGTCATATAATGAAACTGTCCTCATAAATTCAATTGTAATGTAATTCAACTGTCATCATAAATTCAATTGTCATATAATACAACCGTCATTAGTCATTAAATTCAATTGTCATATAATCCAACTGTCATCATAAATTCAATTGTCATATAATCCAACTGTCTTCCTAAATTCAATTGTCATATAATCCAACTGTCTTCATAAATTCAATTGTAATATAATCCAACTGTCATCTTAAATTCAATTGTCATATAATCCAACCATCATTAGTCATTAAATTCAATTGTCATATAATCCAACTGTCATCATAAATTCAATTGTAATATAATTCAACTGTCATCTTAAATTTAATTGTCATATAATCCAACTGTCATTAGTCATTAAATTCAATTGTTAGTTATCCATCCAGTTATATTGTCGTATATCCAAGTATAGTCCAGTCATTAAATCCAACTGTCGGTAGTTATTAAATTCAATTGATGGTTATCATTAATTTCAATTGTTGGTTGTCAGTATATCCAAGTATCAGTTGTCATTACATTCAATAGTCAGTTGTCATTAAATTCAATTCTTGGTTGTCATTAAATTCAATTGTCTGTTGTCATTATATCAATTGTCGGTTGTCATTATATCAATTGTCGGTTGTCATTATATCAATTGTTATTTGTTGACAGCTAATTGACGGTCTAATTTTCTAAATCCACTAATGTACACGCCTGTAAATTTCAGAGTCCCGAGTTCCCGTTGTCCGTCAGCATGCTGCTGAACGTCCTGGAGGTGATAGCGCCGTTCAAGCACTTCTCGAAGCTGCGCGACTTCATCTCCTCCAAGCTGCCGGCCGGCTTCCCCGTCAAGGTGGAGATCCCGATCCTGCCGACGGTCACCGCCAAGATCACCTTCCAGGAGTTCGAGTTCCGCGACGACATCCCGCGGGACATGTTCGTGCGGCCGAAGGACTACGTGGAGGACCCCACACGGTGAGACGGCGGAGACCCGACGCCGAGTTTTGCACATTGGCGCACTGAAAATTGTACAAGTTATTTCAACAAACGGTTTCCATCATTCATGTGTTTTCATTTGTCTTATATTTATCATTGATAAATATCGCATGCAGGCAAAACGCAGGCAAAATAGTCGCGTGCAGGCGCAGATGGGCAATAATAATAATGCCCCTCTCCTCTCAACGCCCACATAACTGGTAATAGTTCAGGGGCCTACGGTAAAATAAAATGTAATGGGGTCAGAATTCTCTGTCAAAAATTATGACAGTAACCAATTACGCCATAGGTGGAGGAGTAGTACGGATTATTATTATTATTATTATCATTTTTATAAGCTACTGTGACGTTTGGTTTCTGTAATTTGTCATTTTTACATTGACATATTAAAAGTTGCAGAAACAATTTTGACATTTATTTTGACAATTGGGTCAGAATTCTCTGTCAAAAATTATGACAGTAACCAATTCGCCATAGGTGGAGGTGTAGTACGGATTATTATTATTATTATTATCATTTTTATAAGCTACTGTGACGTTTGGTTTCTGTAATTTGTCATTTTTACATTAACATATTAAAAGTTGCAGAAACAATTTTGACATTTAGTGTCTGGCGATTGTTATATATTTTGTAATTTTGATATTGACGTTATAAAAGTTGCACACTAAGCTATTTTGACATTTAGTTTCTATTGATTGTTATATATTCAGTCGTTACTCATAAATTTGTGATTTTGCCGATTAAATTTGATATTAAATGTGCCGCAACTTATCAATGTATAAAAAAGAGTTATGATCGGCAAACTGCTGCATGTGGTTTTCTGTCGTTAGTCATAAATTTGCCGATTAAATTTGAATTTAAATGTGCCGCAACTTATCAATGTATAAAAAAAGAGTACAGTTGTGGTCGGCAAACTGCTGCATGTTGTTTAAATAACAATTGAATCTTGATAAAAAAATGTGTTGTATGTTTGTCACGAATTATGCAGTTCATTGCAGTTCAGTTTTTCATCGTAAAATTTCAGTTTGAAATTTTTTGTTATCATGTTTTAGGTTTCCTGTAAAAAAATGTGTCGTTTGTCACAAATTACGCAGTTCATTTAATTGTTTTTATTTTGTTTTTCACTGTAAAGTTTCAGTTTTTGTAATTTTCTGTTTTCATGTTTTAATTTTCCTGTAAAAAATGTGTCATTGTTTGTCACAAATTATGCAGTTCATTTAATTGTTTTTTTGTTTTTTACTCAGTTTTGGTAATTTCATGTTTTTGTGTTTTAGATTTCCTGACTTATGACGCCCCGAACTACTGAACAGTTTCGAGATCGAGTACGTGCAGAAGCCGCGCTTTGTGATGGCGACGGACGCGATCAGCAGGCGGCGGCTGATGCACAGCGTCGGCGGCTCGCAGTCGGGGCCCACGGTGTGCGTGGAGCTGCCGATGCTCTTCACCCTAGGTAGCATTTACTCAACGAGCTGTCTCCTGTACATAGAGTAACTTAAAAAACAAAGATGCAAAGTCGATTACACGTTCATTTCCTGCTGTTATCTGTCCGCCGAAGCGGCGCTCTGACGTACAAACCGCGCCGCCTGGCGTCCCGTCCGTTCTTAGAGTACAAAGGCTTGCTTTTCCGGGTCCGGGCGGGGCGGGGCGCAGCGGCGCGGCCCAGACAATAGGTGTGCCCCCCCGAGCCGAAGTCGTCCCCCCGTGATTCAACATTCCCGCCGTGTGGTCCCCCTCGGGCAACGAGGGGGCAACAAACTGAAACATATCGATCACCACAGACCCACGTTCACCCCCACACAAACACACACACACACACACACAAAAACGAGAGAAACTGTAGGTGTGCGCACTTGTGATTTCTACCGTGAGAGAGAGAGTTGCATTTCGCATGCGAGTCGTCCGTTTTCCACTCATCCTTTTATATATGAAAACTGAGTACATGAAATAATATATGTTAATGTTACTACATTTTCAGTTGCTGTTAGGTACTAAGATTTGTGTTGATTGTACATTGTAATATAATTGAATTTGTTGTAAGTCCGGAGTTTCTTGATTCGAACCTCTCACTGTATACCTTACATGTTCGAACATGTTTAGCGCCCTGTTGCTTTTGTTTTTTGTAGCTGTCAGTGTCGATAGTTGGAGGTTAATGGGAAACACCGAATTTAAGCCATGGAAAGTGCTGTGGACGAAGTGAATCAACTCCCAATGAGGTAAATTTACCTGTAAAATACAATACTTCACAAATTGTGCCCCGTGTTGCTTTTGCGGAACATAACAGCAAGAAACAAATGCTACACATTGTTTTTTCTGGCTGTTGTGTTTGTAATTGAGGGTTATCACGTCAATGTGACTTTCTTGTGCTTGAATCGGCAGCCCTAGAAGAAGCACCTGAAAGGGCCGTGGACAAAGTGAACAAGTAAGATTTAAACTTTCTAAATTAAATAATTTCCGAGTGACTTATGCGTTCTTCTAACAACCTGATTAACGATACTTTATTAACTAACTGTAAATTACTGATTTATAGTAGTAATAATAATACAAATAATGGATTAAGACGTACAGTGCACAATAGGTTAGAATAACCATTTTCCGGAAAAAAATATTTCTGCATGACTCTTAGGCGCTCTAATTAATTCCTGATTACTTCTACATCAGTAATTAACTGTAAATTACTGATTTATAGTGATAATAATGATACAAATAATGGATTAAGACGTACAGTGCACAATAGGTTAGAATAACCTTTTTCCAGAGCAAATAATTTCTGCATGGCTCCTAAGCGCTCTAATTAATTCCTGATTACTCGTACATCAGTAATAAACTGTAAATTACTGATTTATAGTGGTAATAATGATACAAATCATGGATTAAAACGTACAGTGCACAATAGGTTAGAATAACCATCTTCCAGAAAACATAATTTCTGCATGACTCCTAAGCGCTCTAATTAAGTCCTGATTACTCGTACATCATTAATTAACAGTAAATTACTGATTTATGCCGGAATTAATGATAGATATCGTAATTTAGGACTTGTGTTGTGCCATGGGTTGCCTATACATGTTCGCGAATTTGCGCATATTTTATGATTATTTCCTTCTCTGATTTAATTAATAGTTAATATAAGCATAATTCTTGTACTAGGTTCCAATTACGTGCTAATTAGAGGAAAACCGCATCAATTTTCTGGGAAAATCGTTTTCGGCGCAGCGCCGAATTCAGTTGCGCAGTTGGCAACCATGGGGCGTCCTCGGCGATTTTTCAAGGCGGAAGGACGCTCGGTGTGTTTCCAAGTGCAATTTTGGTGGAAAATGGGCCCCCTCATGGTGGAAGCTGCCGGAAGCCCCTCGCCGGGACGCCAGCGCGCCGTTTGCAGCACCGTGCGGGCCCCCTTGGTGAGTATTTGCATCTTAATCTGTATCTTCCTGGTAACATTTGAACACGGCCGCCATCTTGCTGCTCTTTTCAACGCGTGCAATAATTGCGCTTTTTCATGGCCCCCTGGGGCTCCGCAAACCATCACGGGGGCTTCTTTACCCCCCCAGGCAATCATTTGTGGCCCCACATAGCGTGGGGCGCCTGCGGTTTTTCGCAAATCACGCGATGAAGTCGCTACGTGTACCCCGCTTGTGGTGGCACTATTGAGTCCGCTGCCTTCTTCTTGGAACTCGCTTTCGTGTAATTTTACTGATTTTGCGGGAAATGGGCCCCAAAACTCGGGCCCAGGCCTTCCCAAGCAGTTTGCGGTATCATGCGAGCCCCGCCGGTGGGTAATAACACCGTAATCTGTGCATGTTCCCACGGCTCGTTTGAATCCCCACTCCGCGCTGACTATGGGATTCAATTCGCGTTTAAGTGCCTGGGGCCCCACCTAGGGCTCCCCAGGCCATCATTGCGGCTGCATTTGCCCCCCCTAGGCGCCCCCATTAGCCCTGCAAGTTGTGCGGGGTGCGTAATTTCATGTAAAAAGCGTAAATACCACGTCCACGATAGCTTTACTTTTCCGCCGCATAGGTGGCGTGGCGCAGCAATCGTGGTGATAATTGCGCTATACAGGGTGTCCAAAAATACGGTACCAAGTGATCTTGGAAACCGTAAAACTTATAAGGGCGGTTAAATTATTAAAAAAGTTGCGCAATTTAGTGGTCAGTAATATTCTGTTATGTATATATATATATATATATATATATATATATATATATATATATATATATATATATATATATATATATATATATATATCTGTTATATGTAAATTTTATTATATGCAAATTTCATATTAGATTCGTGTACAGTACACCTGAAACTAATTCTCCTGAAAATTTGACAAAGTTTCAGTAATAAATAGGGGAAAAAATCAAAGGCTTGACTTTCTCAATTGACAAGTATAGATTAGCTATTCCTGAAATTTCTGAAAATTCATTATTTGCAAATTTGATATTAGATTCGTGTACAGTACACCTGACTCTAATTCTCCTAAAAAATTGACAAAGTTTCAGTAATAAATAAGGGAAAAAATCAAAGACTTAACTTGCTCATTGACAAGTATGGGTTAGCTATTCCTGAAATTTCTGAAACTTTAGTATTTGCAAATTTGATATTAGATTCGTGTAGAGTACATCTGAAACTTATTCTCCTGAAAATTTGACAAAGTTTCAGTAATTAATAAGGGGAAAATTCAAAGTCTTAACTTGCTGCATTGACAGGTATGGGTTAGCTATTCCTGAAATTTCTGAAAATTCAGTATTTGCAAATTTGATATTAGATTCGTGTACAGTACACTTGAAACTAATTCTCCTGAAAATTTGAAAAAGTTTCAGTAATAAATAAGGGAAAAATTCAAAGACTTAACTTGCTGCATTGACAGGTATGGGTTAGCTATTCCTGAAATTTCTGAAAATTCAATATTTGCAAATTTGATATTAGATTCGTGTACAATACACCTGAAACTAATTCTCCTGAAAATTTGATAAAGTTTCACTAATAAATAAGGGATAAATCAAAGACTTAACTTGCTGCATTGACAGGTATGGGTTAGGTATGCCTGAAATTTCTGAAAATTCAGTATTTGCAAATTTGATATTAGATTCGTGTACAGTACACCTGAAACTAATTCTCCTGAAAATTTGACAAAGTTTCAGTAATAAATAAGGGAAAAAATCAAAGACTTAACTTGCTGTCTTGACAAGTATGGGTTAGCTATTCCTGTAATTCCTGAAAATTCATTATTTGCAAATTTCATATTAGATTCGTGAACAGTACACCTGAAACTAATACTCCTAAAAAATTGACAAAGTTTCAGTAATAAATAAGGGAGAAAATCAAACATATAACTTTCTGCATTGACAAGTATTGGTCTGCTATTACTGAAATTTCTGAAAATTTATTATGTGTAAATTTCTTATTACATTCGTGTACAGTACACCTGAAACTAATTCCCCTAAAAATTTGACAAAGTTTCAGTAATAAATAGGGGAAAAATCAAAGACTTAACTTGCTGCATTGACAGATATGGGTTAGCTATTCCTGAAATTTCTGAAAATTCAATATTTGCAAATTTGATATTAGATTCGTGTACAGTACACCTGAAACTAATTCTCCTGAAAATTTGTCAAAGTTTCAGTAATAAATAAGGGAAAAATTCAAAGACTTAACTTGCTGCATTGACAGGTATGGGTTAGCGATTCCTGAAATTTCTGAAAATTCAGTATTTGCAAATTTGATATTAGATTCATGTACAGTACACCTGAAACTAATACTCCTGAAAATTTGAAAAACTTTCAGTAATTATTAAGGGAAAATTTCAAAGACTTAACTTGCTGCAATGAAAGGTATGGGTTTGCTATTCCTGAAATTCCTGAAAATTTAGTATTTGCAAATTTGATATTAGATTCATGTACAGTACACCTGAAACTAATTCTCCTGAAAATTTGAAAAACTTAAGGGAAAATTTCAAAGACTTAACTTGCTGCATTGACAGGTATGGGTTAGCTATTCCTGAAATTCCTGAAAATTTAGTATTTGCAAATTTGATATTAGATTCATGTACAGTACACCTGAAACTAATTCTCCTGAAAATTTGAAAAACTTAAGGGAAAATTTCAAAGACTTAACTTGCTGCATTGACAGGTATGGGTTAGCGATTCCTGAAATTTCTGAAAATTCAGTATTTGCAAATTTGATATTAGATTCATGTACAGTACACCTGAAACTAATACTCCTGAAAATTTGAAAAACTTTCAGTAATTATTAAGGGAAAATTTCAAAGACTTAACTTGCTGCAATGAAAGGTATGGGTTTGCTATTCCTGAAATTCCTGAAAATTTAGTATTTGCAAATTTTATATTAGATTCATGTACAGTACACCTGAAACTAATTCTCCTGAAAATTTGAAAAACTTAAGGGAAAATTTCAAAGACTTAACTTGCTGCAATGAAAGGTATGGGTTTGCTATTCCTGAAATTCCTGAAAATTTAGTATTTGCAAATTTGATATTAGATTCGTGTACAGTATACTTGAAACTAATTCTCCTAAAAATTTGAAAAACTTTCAGTAATTATTAAGGGAAAATTTCAAAGACTTAACTTGCTGCAATGAAAGGTATGGGTTTGCTATTCCTGAAATTCCTGAAAATTTAGTATTTGCAAATTTGATATTAGGTTCATGTACAGTACACCTGAAACTAATACTCCTGAAAATTTGAAAAACTTTCAATAATTATTAAGGGAAAATTTCAAAGACTTAACTTGCTGCAATGAAAGGTATGGGTTTGCTATTCCTGAAATTCCTGAAAATTTAGTATTTGCAAATTTGATATTAGATTCGTGTACAGTATACTTGAAACTAATTCTCCTAAAAATTTGAAAAACTTTCAGTAATTATTAAGGGAAAATTTCAAAGACTTAACTTGCTGCAATGAAAGGTATGGGTTTGCTATTCCTGAAATTCCTGAAAATTTAGTATTTGCAAATTTGATATTAGGTTCATGTACAGTACACCTGAAACTAATACTCCTGAAAATTTGAAAAACTTTCAATAATTATTAAGGGAAAATTTCAAAGACTTAACTTGCTGCAATGAAAGGTATGGGTTTGCTATTCCTGAAATTCCTGAAAATTTAGTATTTGCAAATTTGATATTAGATTCATGTACAGTACACCTGAAACTAATTCTCCTGAAAATTTGAAAAACTTAAGGGAAAATTTCAAAGACTTAACTTGCTGCAATGAAAGGTATGGGTTTGCTATTCCTGAAATATCTGAAAATTTAGTATTTGCAAATTTGATATTAGATTCATGTACAGTACACCTGAAACTAATACTCCTAAAAATTTGAAAAACTTTCAGTAATTATTAAGGGAAAATTTCAAAGACTTAACTTGCTGCAATGAAAGGTATGGGTTTGCTATTCCTGAAATTCCTGAAAATTTAGTATTTGCAAATTTGATATTAGGTTCATGTACAGTACACCTGAAACTAATACTCCTGAAAATTTGAAAAACTTTCAATAATTATTAAGGGAAAATTTCAAAGACTTAACTTGCTGCAATGAAAGGTATGGGTTTGCTATTCCTGAAATTCCTGAAAATTTAGTATTTGCAAATTTGATATTAGATTCATGTACAGTACACCTGAAACTAATTCTCCTGAAAATTTGAAAAACTTAAGGGAAAATTTCAAAGACTTAACTTGCTGCAATGAAAGGTATGGGTTTGCTATTCCTGAAATATCTGAAAATTTAGTATTTGCAAATTTGATATTAGATTCATGTACAGTACACCTGAAACTAATACTCCTAAAAATTTGAAAAACTTTCAGTAATTATTAAGGGAAAATTTCAAAGACTTAACTTGCTGCAATGAAAGGTATGGGTTTGCTATTCCTGAAATTCCTGAAAATTTAGTATTTGCAAATTTGATATTAGATTCATGTACAGTACACCTGAAACTAATTCTCCTGAAAATTTGAAAAACTTAAGGGAAAATTTCAAAGACTTAACTTGCTGCATTGACAGGTATGGGTTAGCTATTCCTGAAATATCTGAAAATTTAGTATTTGCAAATTTGATATTAGATTCATGTACAGTACACCTGAAACTAATACTCCTGAAAATTTGAAAAACTTTCAGTAATTATTAAGGGAAAATTTCAAAGACTTAACTTGCTGCAATGAAAGGTATGGGTTTGCTATTCCTGAAATTCCTGAAAATTCAGTATTTGCAAATTTGATATTAGATTCGTGTACAGTACACCTGAAACTAATTCTCCTGAAAATTTGACAAAGTTTCAGTAATAAATAAGGGGAAAATTCAAAGACTTGACTTGCTGCAATGACATGTATGGGTTAGTTATTCCTGAAATTTCTGAAAATTCAGTATTTGCAAATTTGATATTAGATTCGTGTACAGTACACCTGAAACTAATTCTCCTGAAATTTTGAAAAAGTTTCAGTAATAAATAAGGGGAAAATTCAAAGACTTAACTTGCTGCATTGACAGGTATGGGTTAGATATTCCTGAAATTTCTGAAAATTTATTATTTGCAAATTTGATATTAGATTCGTGTACAGTACATCAGAATGTAATTCTCCTGAAAATTTGACAATGGTTAAGTATTAAATAAGCGAGATAATCAAATAGTAAATAAATAGTAAATTGTAATTATTTTCGGGGAAACCCAGTATATGAATGCGGCGCGTCAATTGAAAATTACGAGGCACTCTGTATATTTTCAAATATTTCGTTTGTTCATCCCTGTACAATATTTGTATTCAAAAGGAAGTCTGAGTAAGACAGCAGCTTCAGAATGGTCTCTATTTCTGTAAACATTCTGTATATTGTTAGTCAATAATTTCAATCGAATTTAATTTTCGTTTAGTTGCTGATAATAATTAGTTATTTTAATTAACATAAATATTACTCATTTTTTGTAGTAGAGTTATTTTGGGACACTCTGTATACGTTGCATTGCGTGATTAGTTATTTTGCCACAATTAATCCTGCGTACAACTATGTATACATTTCTTGGCTGGTAATTATTTTCGGGAACACCCTGTATATGAATGCTTGCGTCAATTATAAATTACGAGGCACGCTGTATATTTTCATTTATTCGAAAGCAAGACTGAATAAGACAGCAGCTTCAGAATAGTATGTATTTCTTGAAACACCCTGTATATTGTCAGTCAATTAATTTCAAATTGATTAATTATTCGTTTTGACGCCAATAACAATTAATTATTCAAATTAACTTGAACATTGCTCACTATTTGTAGCTATTTATTTATTGGAGGGCACCCTGTATATGTTGCATCCCGTAATTTGTTAAGCCGTTAAGCGTGTCACCTGTAATTTACGAGACGCCCTGTACGTTTATAAATATTGCTTTAATACGCAACGTATGACTTCAAAGGTTACTTGGTGGTAATTTTCGTAACACCTTGTATATGAATACCATACGTCAACTGGTATTTACGAGCCACCCTGTATGTTTTTCAATATTTTCTTAATACTCTGCATTGAGTATTATTTTTGCATTGATTTATTGATTTATTTCGCCCCCCCCCCCCCCGTAATTTGTTGCATTTCGTAATTTTATCTGCTGACACCCTGTATATAAATGTAGTGTGTCGAATGTTCTTTACGAGAAGCTCTGTACTTTTATAATTATGCTTTAATACGCAATGTTTGCATTCAACATTAGCTTCGTTGGCATTTTCGGTTCACCCTGTACACGAATGTGGCACGTTAATTGTAATTTACGAGACACCCTGTGCGTTTATAAATATTTATTTAATACGCCCCTTGGCAACTTTTGCATTCAAAACTAACTTGGTGTTACTATTCGGGACACCCTGTATACGAACGTAGCTTGTCAATTGTCATGCCGCCATGTTTAATCGTATTAATCTATGGCTTCGATACTTTTCGTAACTGATCATCCTGTAGATAGATTTTTAGGTTCACGGTCCTCCCGGTGGGGGCGCAGTTGGTGCTTCGCTGTCACGACTGTCCCGTCAGATTTGAGTGCACCTTCGATACATTTAATTTTGCGAAAAATTCGAATGCCACGAGCCGATGACGAGTGGCTATCCTTCGAAATAGTGTTATCCGCGAGTTTTGTGCATATTGGCAAGGTTCGAAATCATCGCGCCGATTTGGAATCTTCTTCGGAACTTTTGCATTACTCTGGTTTTTGCATTGCAGAGTCCGCCATGACAATAATAAGACACGAGAGCCGACGAAGGTCGCCGAAGCCAAACACGAAGGAGACTTGCCCGCAAATTTGCATCAGAGGACTAAAACTTCGGATTTTTTCTTGGTTTTGGATGAATATGTAAGTGATAGATGTGTTATTAATTGATTAGCTTAAATTAATCATTATTTCAAAGAAGAAACTAGAAACAGAAGCTGAGAACGACAATATTTCACAGGAAATTGTGATGAATTTTACTATTTAAGTTTCTTTCCAGTTTCTACTGAAAGCATAATTAATTCGTATATATTCATAATTAATTATATTACTATGCTTTTGCCATTTTTATTAATTTTAATCTTTTATGATCACTTAATATAATCACTTAATTATAATTAATTCGAATTAATCACAATAAGTTTCAACTACGAAACAAATAAGTTTCAATATTTAGTTAGTAATTCATTTTTTTTTAATTCTCCACTAGTGCTGCTGCCAAATTCTGAAGCCCAGGAAATGATACATGTTAAATTATAAATAAACCCCCATTAGCTTTGTTAATATCACTTAATTTTTAATTTGTGGCGATTGTTTCGACAGTTTAGCCAGTCATTATCTAACAGCAAATACAAATATGTTGAGACACTTACTATTTGATATTAACAAAGATAATTGTATTTATTCATAGGCTTTTGAATATAGCCTGGTAAATTTTCGTATGCATTTTCGGTTTAAGTGAAGTCCCAGGTTAGAAATAAAAAGGTTTTCTTGAACCAGGTTCAGCTTCTAGTTTACGTAAACCTTTTTACTTCTAACATTTGCTATAATAAAAAACAGATTTTAAAATTTGAAACTGAGGACGGCTTACAAGCCGAAACTTGTTCACTGAAACCTTTTTGTTTTTAACCTTGGAAAGCACATAAACCCAAAATATACATTAATTTTATTTATAATTTAACAAGTAAGCCACCACCACTCAAAAAGGTAGGCATATTGTACCAGATTTTATTACACTTTTACATCATCCAAAATAATTCAGTGAGAGTGAGTGAGTGAGTGAGTGAATGAGTGAGTGAGTGAGTGGTGAGTGAGAGAATGAGTGAGAGAGGCAGAGAGAGAGAGAATAAAGAAAGGGAGAGAGAAAATAGAGAGAGAGTAGACATTCTTTATTAGGGTATTGGCCCTCCCCTTTTCTGACTAGAAGAAGTCAAATTAATAAATTGTTTACGTTTATTAGATATTACAGCTCACAAAGTTAAATTTAAATTGCAAGCCAGCAACACTTAATTAATAATTCTTATTCCTATATGAATATACAGCGTTTGCAGTTTTATGTAAACTGAATTTAAATTTCGTATTTAATTTTTCAGGGCAACTAGAACTGTCCAAGGTGAATCATGAGCCAAGATCTTACGACGTTACGTACAATTACTACCAAAAGAAAAGTGGGACAACACTTAAGGCTGATTCATAGATTTCTTACGCGACGCAACGTTACGCTGTGACAATGCTGCCGCTGTGGGCATTTTCGAATGCACTTTGAAACTGCCCATAGCGATAGCATTGCCATAGCGTAGCCTTGCGTCGCGTAAGGAAGCAATGAATCAGCCTTTATAACGAATTTTGCTTTAATTTAGTTGTTATTTATAATATAACAACTAATAACATTTATTTTTAATTTACAAAAAATAATAAGTTAAAGTAATTTTTATCCATGATACCAGTTCGAATTATATTATTTATTTATTTATTATTGTTGACTTTTAAAAATAGTTAATAGTACAAAACAAAAACTGTCCCATTTTTTTATGGTCGTAACTGTACCCATGTGGGGGCATTGTGGACGCCCCCACGTTTGCCCTTTACGGGCTCACTTGCTAATTTTATAACTTATCTTTCAGTAAGTGCCGCGTTTTCTCGAACACACTTTGGGATTACCTTCCCAAGTTGTTCGAATGCGTTTCGGGTTTAGGGTAATTATCATGAGTGTGCGTTCGGATTACCTTCCGACGTTAAATCTAGCTAAAGTAATTAAAGCGGCTACACATCCTTGTTTTGTTGACTTGGAAGTGGCCCAAACTAAATCACAAATATGCATAGTAGTGTTCGGGTTTGGTTGATTTGGATACCGTTTCGGGGGGTTGGTGCGCCCTGGCAAACCTCCCCCATCCTCGCCCAGGCAGCTCCGAAGAGGCACAGCAGATTTCTGGATCTTCGCCAATTCAACTTTAAAACGTAAATTTTGGGGTAGGTAGATTTTTTGAGAAGAGCTCCAAGACGCCCCACAGTGAGTACCGCTTTTCGATTTATCCTCACAGTTAGGGGTTTCCTTGCAAGGTTTTCTGAGAGCGCACAAACCTTGCAGCCGCCTGTTAGCTTTGCACCAAAATTGCGCCCTAGTATTAGTAAAAGTGCGTCTTTTCAGTGAGCAGGGTTTTTCTTACAGTTGCCCCTTTTGTGTATTTGTGTGTTGTCGGCGCCATTTCTCACAGCAAGAGACGCACTATAAACGTTTAGGGTTTGATCAGTCCTCTGTAATGCGCCCAATTATTGTCGTCGTGACTTCAAATCAGCGCCCGTGCATCCAGTTAGGGTTTTTTCTCCACATCTATAGTTTAATTTTGTTTGTAATGATGCACGTTAAACAGATAGGGTTTTTTTCTCCACGGATTTTCTATTAATCCGTACGCCAATACCAATAAAGTGCATACGCTGCACACCTAACCATTGTATACTACGTACACAGTACTTGTTTGTTGCAAGTAGTGTGTACTCAGTACTTGTGTGTTACAAGTACAAACAATAAAGGGTACCCAGTACTTGTTTGTTAAACGTCCCAGTATGTATGGGCCGTTTTACACGTACAAGTGCGCACAATAAATGATACGCAGTACTTGTTTATTTCAAGTACAAACTATAGAATGCGCACTTGTTTATTACAAGTGCAAACAATAGAATGTCCACAGTACTTGTTTGTTCAAGTACGAACTATAGAATATACACAGTACTTGTTTATTGCAAGTACAAACTATAATATATACCCAGTACTTGTTTATTGCAACTATAGAATTGTCCATTGGTTCCAATTTGCTGAAGTGAAGATTCGTTACTGAAGATTGCCGCATTGCGGCCCAAATGTACATTTAGATGAATAAAATATCACCCTGAAAAAGGTATCTTTTTTTCTTCCACCTCATCATTTAATAGAATATTTCTTTCAGGTACCGGGATTACATGAGTAAAATAGGGCTCCAGGCGAGATCTCTCATGTATAAAATAAAAAGATAACGGCATCGGTGAATCGACAGCTTTACTAATATTTGCAAGTACATTATTAAATTGAAATCTTTATAAGTTTTAATGCATTGTAAGCTTTCGATTCACGACAGGACCTGCGACTTGCAACACTTTCCAGAATGTTCTGGAGGTGATGGGAGTTGAGGTGATGTTGGAAATCTGTCACGTGAACATTTTAATAGGCAGGCACACACGTAGGGGATTTTCAAGCGATCTGTCCCGCCGTCCGCATCTGAAATCCTTGTCACGCAGATTTGAGACAGATTGGCGTAACAGGGATGACAGATGCGGACGGCAGGACAGATCGCTTGAAAATCCCCTACGTGTGTGCCTGCCTAATGAGAAGTGGAAGTTGTAATTCATTTTGATGCCAATGAATAATCGACCCATTGCTCATTAATGTATGATATGCCGGTATAGGGCAAGAGCCATATATCTGCGATGATTTTAAGTTCGTGCGAGTGTTTTTGTCTTTTCTTCTCGTCGTTCTTCTTAGTCTTTTCTTGTATAGGCAAATATTTGTGCTTTCGAGTGATGTGGGTGGTATACTCTATTGCCATAACGACCGTTATTTTTTTTATTTGAACAATTGAATTGTTTATTTTTAGCATTTGAACGGTTGTTTTTTTGTGAGCAAGAGTTTGTGCCAGAAAATCGCGCCTTTGGGTGTTCAGAAGGTGTTCCGGTGGTGGTTTTGGGCGTATTGGGATGCGCCGTCGCGCGCACAGATGTCGCCCCTCGGCGTCGCGCACCGTAATGTCTGCTCTGACGTCACCGATTCGGGGTCTACAATCGTTACCGCAAGGACACCGGCGATTCGCGCACCGCACCCAGTACGTAGAGCGGAGATTGAAAATCGCGTCGGGCACAGAGGGCGGACAGTGGGGCCCCCCTAAATACAAGTTGTAAGTTACGCGCGGACCTCCGAGGACTAGCGTGTGGAGAAGAACGTGAGCGGCCGTGCGAGAGCGAGGCGTGAACCGAGAGCGAGTGCCAGGCGAAGAGACGACGAAGAAGCTGCCGAGGGTGCACGTTGACGACGACGACGACGACGACCACGACGATAGAGGGCTGCCGAAAAGGGGGTTGTCGCGAAGTGAGGAGCAGCCGTCCCTGTGCGTGATTGTGCGTGTGTTGCCCCAGGAGCGAGGAGTAGGAAGAACGAGAGGGGTGCGCTTACGACTGCCACACTATTACACTCCAGTGCGTGCTGCTAGTCGTGGGGGACATTTGCTATCCGTGGCCCATAGGACGGGGTGTATGCAGAGCGGACCTACATGTTCTTAACCTGCGGACGAGTGTATTTGCATGTGTAATCGAATGTATTCGTGATTCCGTTAGGTAGTTAGGGGGTAGTTCGCGTAGTCTGGCGCAGGTGTTGGATTTAGTACTATCGCATAGAGAGAGGTGAGTAAACCGACGAGATGGGGGCGGCAGCCCCCTAGGGGTCGGGCAAGGGTCGTCGGAAGCACGAACCGCTCGAGCCGATCTCGGGTGCAGAGCCAACATGGCGGCGGGCGGCTGTCAATCCTGAGGGCCGTCCATCGGCGTGTGGACACCGCCAGCAGGCGGCCCCCGAGAGGCGGCGGCGGTGGCTCCTGTGCCTTCCGCGCTGAGCGGGCCCCCCCCGTTGACAGCCCAGCCCGGCCGTGTGGCGCCCCCCTCGGGCGCCACAGTGTGTGTTTACAGCGGCGCAGGGCGTTAGCGTAGGTGTGTCTCGGAAAACATGCAACTGTTTTCAGCGCGGGAGATTTGATTTCCAGACCCGCCGGGGGCGCGATCCGTCCCTGCGCCGCTGCCCCCCACATCTTGCCCCCACGGCCGCCCCCCATTTTTGGGGCTCGCGGCCTCTGCGACCAATCGCAAACTACCAGTTGCACACCACCACACATACACACACACATACACATGCATTGATTGGACAGGGCCGGGTCTCCTGTATCGGGGAGCGCGTCCCCCCCGCGGCTATCGATCGCAACCCCGTCCCAATAAGCCGCCAGACGAATTAACCTCACCTGGGGGGTTTGCCCCCCTGTCGAGCGGCACATCCGAAATTAGGGTGTGTACCCGGCCGGCGGTGAATAATCGCACCAGATAGCCTTTTTTATTTTCTTGGCCGCGCATCTGTTTATTTTGCATGCGGACTTATTAATAGCCCGCCTCTGTGTGCAATTCCCTGCCATTGGTGTACGTGCGCCGGGTACGGTCCTGGCGCTCCGAAATAGCCGCACGCCACTGTCTTCCGCATTATCTCTCTGGAAGTGTCCCCGGCGATGGCGAAACGTGCAAAGTGCAAACAATTGATCCGTCTGCCGCCCCCGCACCGCCCCCCACCTGCCCCCAAGCCGCCCAAGCCACGGCTGTCCCTACACGCCGGTCGTCACGTCGGCGGATTCAGTGTGTCTATCGCACGGACGAGCGCCCCGAACAAATATTGAACAATGCTCACTTGGTTGACACATATTTAAGTCTCTGACGCGATCACAGTTGTTTGAAGGCACTGCGATTTGTATTCAGACGTCCTACAACAGTTTGTCCGCAATTCATATTGGATTCCAGTTAGACTGCGATTTGCATTCTGCAACAGACTTCATCCAAAATTTGACTTACTTACGAACCGGAACGCCGAAGAAAATTTGAACCCAAACATCATAACGTCATTTTTCTTACGAAAATGAACCGTAATTTTACTAAAGTGAACAGCCATTTCACGAAATAGCGTTCCGGTACAATTCGAGCAAGCGATTCATGTTGAACAATACGTCTTTGACAGCTGTATCATAGTTGTATCCAGTTGTATCATCAAGGCCCAGTTGTACGAATGAAGATCTGTTTGATCATGGTACCTAGGATACAATTGTGTCAATAATAGTAACTCAACCATAGTCAAACTGATGTACGTTGTTCATACAACTGGACCTAATTGCATCTCAAGTATGTTTAACTCAGGTTCTAATCCTGGTCACGGCACCAAAGTAACGTAACTTATTCTCTATTATATTAACTCGGATCAAATCGTAGCCACTAATGTAATGTGCCCTATTGTAACTCAAGTAATTATCCTGGTCACGGCACCAAAGTAACGTAACTTATTCTGTATTATATTTCCTCGAGTCAAATCGTAGCAACTAATGTAATGTGCCCTATTGTAACTCAAGTAATTATCCTGGTCACGGCACCAAAGTAACGTAACTTATTCTGTATTATATTAACTTGGGTCAAATCGTAGCCACTAATGTAATGTGCCCTATTGTAACTCAAGTAATTATCCTGGTCACGGCACCAAAGTAACGTAACTTATTCTGTATTATATTAACTTGGGTCAAATCGTAGCCACTAATGTAATGTGCCCTATTGTAACTCAAGTAATTATCCTGGTCACGGCACCAAAGTAACGTAACTTATTCTGTATTATATTAACTTGGGTCAAATCGTAGCCACTAATGTGATGTGCCCTATTGCAACTAATGTGATGTGCCCTATTGCAACTCAAGTAATTATCCTGGTCACGGCACCAAAGTAACGTAACTTATTCTGTATTATATTAACTCCGGTCAAATCGTAGCCACTAATGTAATGTGCCCTATTGTAACTCAAGTAATTATCCTGGTCACGGCACCAAAGTAACGTAACTTATTCTGTATTATATTAACTCCCGTCAAAACATAGCCACTAATGTAATGTGCCCTATTGTAACTCAAGTAATTATCCTGGTCACGGCACCAAAGTAACGTAACTTATTCTGTATTATATTAACTCGGGTCAAATCGTAGCCACTAATGTAATGTGCCCTATTGTAACTCAAGTAATTATCCTGGTCACGGCACCAAAGTAACGTAACTTATTCTGTATTATATTAACTTGGGTCAAATCGTAGCCACTAATGTAATGTGCCCTATTGTAACTCAAGTAATTATCCTGGTCACGGCACCAAAGTAACGTAACTTATTCTGTATTATATTAACTTGGGTCAAATCGTAGCCACTAATGTAATGTGCCCTATTGTAACTCAAGTAATTATCCTGGTCACGGCACCAAAGTAACGTAACTTATTCTGTATTATATTAACTCGGGTCAAATCGTAGCCACTAATGTAATGTGCCCTATTGTAACTCAAGTAATTATCCTGGTCACGGCACCAAAGTAACGTAACTTATTCTGTATTATATTAACTTGGGTCAAATCGTAGCCACTAATGTAATGTGCCCTATTGTAACTAAAGTATTTATCCTGGTCACGGCACCAAAGTAACGTAACTTATTCTGTATTATATTACTCCCGTCAAATCATAGCCACTAATGTAATGTGCCTTAGGCCCAGTTGTACGAACGCAGATCATGGTTCAGGTACCTAGGATACAATTGTGTCAATAATGGTATCCTAGGTAACTGAACCATAGTCAAACTGATCTACGTTCGTACAACTGGACCTAATTGTGGATTAACTTTGATCCCGGTTCAGTTTCTATGGATACCATTGTATCCAAGGTGACTGAACCATGGTAAATCCAAGATTGTACAACTCAACCTAAGAGACGGCAGCTGGAGCCAACCGAGAACGATGCAAAGGACTCGGGAAAACAGAACTTGACCAGCCACACACCCGGCAACAACGTCGTTTATTCACAATCATTCTAATAAGTAACAAACGTTGCGTCTCAATTTAAGGTCCTTCGAACAAGGCACCGGTCTATAACGGAAGACTTAGTTAGCCAAGACTTACTAGTTTGCCAAGATCCAAACCCTACGAATTATATTCAATTGTTTTGCAACAATCAGTTATTTGACTGCCCGTAAGGTCCATAATGGAAGACTTAGTTAACCAAGACTTACTAGTTTGCCAAGATTCAAACCCCTACGAATTCTATTCAATTGTTTTGCAACAGTTAATTATTTGACTGCCCGTGTATCTAAACCATTTATTAAACAAAACGAAACACTTTTCTATGTTTATATCACACTGATGACCACTTAGTGGTTGAAATGTACATTTAGAGAAATAAATGTCGTTGTGAAAATGGATAATTTGTTATTTTTCTTTAAGTTATATAACTTAGAGGATATACTTATATAACCTTGTAAGAGGACCAAGTATTTACGCACTGTTTTCAGTGCGTAAAGTGACACCTTTCACTGTTTTCAGTGCGTAAAGTGATACCTTTCAGCACAAGTGCGTAAAAAAATCACCTGTTCGTTAAAGCAACAACTGTGCTTTAATAAGTTTTACACACAATTCACTCACTCACCAATTACGAAAAGAAAAGTATTTTGCATCAAATGTAAAGCTGTTTTTCATGCGCGGTCTTAAAAAATCTACTTTATGCCCTTGATATTTAAATAACTATTTTTGTACTCCCGGTAAAAAAAGTACCGTTTTCAGACTTCCTACTACCTACCTTTTTCGTCGTAGAAAAACCTTTATCTACGACAGTGCGTAAACCAAGTTTTTACGCACTCTGTGCGTAAAGTGATACTTTTTAGCACAGGTGCGTAAAATATCACCTGTGCGTAAAAATGAACTGTGCATAAAATAAGATTTACACGCAATTCATTCACTCAACAATTAAAAAAATATATTATTTTGCATCATTTAGCTATTTTTCATAATAGCTGTCGTAGAAAAAACTTTATTTCATACATTATCGTAAAGTAGTGCTTTATGAACCTCTATCATAAATAACTATATTGCTTTTAATGAAATTGTTTTCATGGGTTTAATTTATCTGCACAAAGTATATTTGGCATGGAAATGAAGTAAACACAACAATTTTCTGGTAGTGAAAGTTCGCTTTATGCCAGTTTTTGTGTCAGGAATGTGTAACTATTACTTTACCGGCCGTGGCCCTGAAATTAAATTTACTGTGTATTATTAGCTGTTTTTCTTAATAGCTCTCGTAGAAAAAACTTTGTTTGATACATTGTCGTAAAGTAGTGCTTTACGAACTTACATAAAATAGTATTTTGCATCGAATGTTTGCTGTTTTTCATAATAGCTGTCGTAGAAAAAACTTTATTAGATACATTATCGTAAAGTAGTGCTTTATGATGAACTTGTATCAAATTAAATTGGCTGTGTATTATTAGCTGTTTTTCTTAATAGCTGCCGTAGAAAAAACTTTGTTTGATACATTGTCGTAAAGTAGTGAAGGAAATGAAGTAAATTCAACAATTTTCTGCCTGTTTTGTGTACGCGAAATTTGATTTCGCGGCCTGTTCCCTAAATCAAACACCCTGATTCAATTGTTTTGCAACAGTCCGTTATTTGACTCCCTATTTGTCCAGAACATTAATCTATTCGGGAGGTATAAAGAAGCATCGACATTTTGAGAGTTTTATCCGGCTGATAAGTTTAGAAATTTGTAATCAATTTTAAAACAATGGCCCATTGTTTGTAATTAAAGTGTTATTGTGCTGAGTAATTTAACTTAACGATATTTAATTATGTGACTTCAATTGTTGTTGTGGGTTATTCCAATTCCACGTGAAACATCCACAATTAAATTCGTAACAGGTTTTGAGGATATTTGAATGTTTTACTTCAAATGTTCTAGCCTATGATTCGTATAGATTATTTGACGATATTTGATAGTCAAATATTGTTCTGTGTTATTATACATGATTCGTAACCATTTATTTGACAAATAATGAAGCATTCGTCTATTGTGATTGTTTATTTAACAGAGTTAAAGTCTGAGTTTGATTTTCACTGCTTGATTAATAAGTCAATTTCGTAGTCAATTTTGGTGTCTGATTACCTGCCTTCAATTGTTTATTGTGAAGTTAATATCGCGATTTCTAGTTGAAAAACAAACAACGTGTATTGTTGGGTAAAGTTAGTCACGTTTTTGTAGTCAAATGTTTGACTATTTTCGACGTTGGGACCCTAGTCAAATATTGTTCTATGTTATTCGACATGATTCGCAACCATTTATTTGACAATATTTAAGCATTCGTCTATTGTTATTGTTTATTTAACATAATTTGTCCGAGTTTGATTTTCACTGCTTGATTAATAAGTCAATTTCGTAGTCAATTTTTGTGTCTTTAATTATCTTATAAGTTAATATCGCGATTTGTAGCTGAAACAGCAACATAATAATTTTTCAGAAATTTCAGTAATAGCTAATCTATACTTGTCAATTGAGAAAGTTAAGTGTTTGATTTTCTCCCTTATTTAATCCTGAAACTTTGTCAAATTTTCAGGAGAATTAGTTTCAGGTGTACAGTACACGAATCTAATATCAAATTTGCAAAAAATAAATATTCAGAAATTTCAGTAATAGCTAATCTATACTTGTCAATTGAGAAAGTTAAGTGTTCGATTTTCTCCCTTATTTAATACTGAAACTTTGTCAAATTTTCAGGAGAATTAGTTTCAGGTGTACTGTACACGAATATAATATCAAATTTGCAAATTATGAATTTTCAGAAATTTCAGTAATAGCTAATCCATACTTGTCAATTCAGGAAGTTAAGTGTTTGATTGTCTCCCTTATTTAATCCTGAAACTTTGTCAAATTTTCAGGAGAGTTAGTTTCAGGTGTACTGTACACGAATCTAATATCAAATTTGCAAATAATGAATTTTCAGAAATTTCAGTAATGGCTAATCCATACTTGTCAATTGAGAAAGTTAAGTGTTTGATTTTCTCCCTTATTTAATCCTGAAACTTTTTCAAATTTTCAGGAGAATTAGTTTCAGGTGTACAGTACACGAATCTAATTTCAAATTTGCAAAAAATAAATTGTCAGAAATTTCAGTAATAGCTAATCTATACTTGTCAATTGAGAAAGTTAAGTGTTTGATTTTCTCCCTTATGTAATACTGAAACTTTGTCAAATTTTCAGGAGAATTAGTTTCAGGTGTATAGTACACGAATCTAATTTCAAATTTGCAAAAAATAAATTTTCAGAAATTTCAGTAATAGCTAACCTATATTTGTCAATGCAGAAAGTTAAATGTTTGATTTTCTTCCTTATTTAGTACTGAAACTTTGTCAAATTTTCAGGAGAATTAGTTTCAGGTGTACAGTACACGAATCTATTTTCAAATTTGCAAAAAATAAATTTTCAGAAATTTCAGTAATAGCTAACCCTTACTTGTCAATGTAGAAAGTTAAGGGTTTGATTTTCTCCCTTATTTAATACTGAAACTTTGTCAAATTTTCAGGAGAATTAGTTTCAGGTGTACTGTACACGAATTTAAAATCAAATTTGCGAATAATATATTTTCAGAAATTTCAGTAATACCTAACCCATACTTGTCAATTGAGAAAGTTAAGTGTTTGATTTTCTCCCTTATTTAATACTGAAAATCTGTCAAATTTTCAGGAGAATTAGTTTCCGGTGTACAGTACACGAATCTAATATCAAATTTGCAAAAACTAAATTTTCAGAAATTTCAGTAATAGCTAATCTATACTTGTCAATTGAGAAAGTTAAGTGTTTGATTTTCTCCCTTATTTAATACTGAAACTTTGTGAAATTTTCAGGAGAATTAGTTTCAGGTGTACTGTACACGAATCTAATATCAAATTTGCAAAAAAAAATATTTTCAGAAATTTCAGTAATAGCTAACCTATACTTGTCCATGCAGAAAGTTAAGTGTTTTATTTTCTCCCTTATTTAATACTGAAACTTAGTAAAATTTTCAGGAGAATTAGTTTCAGGTGTACTGTACACGAATCTAATATCAAATTTGCAAAAAATATTTTTTCAGTAATTTCAGTAATAGCTAATCCATACTTGTCAATTGAAGAAGTTAAGTGTTTGATTTTCTCCCTTATTTAATACTGAAACTTTGTAACATTTTCAGGAGAATTAGTTTCAAGTATACTGTACACGAATCTAATATCAAATTTGCAAATAATAAATTTTCATAAATTTCAGTAATAGCTAATCTATATTTGTCAATTGAGAAAGTTAAGTGTTTGATTTTCTCCCTTATGTAATACTGAAACTTTGTCAAATTTTCAGGAGAATTAGTTTCAGGTGTACTGTACACAAATCTAATATCAAATTTGCAAATAAGAAATTGTTCAAAATTTCAGTAATGGCTAACCCATACTTGTCAATGCAGAAAGTTAAGTGTTTGATTTTCTCGATTATTTAATACTGAAACTTTGTCAAATTTTCAGGAGTAATAGTTTCAGGTGTACTGTACACAAATCTAATATCAAATTTACAAAAAATAAATTTTCAGAAATTTCAGTAATAGCTAACCCATACTTGTCAATGCAGAAAGTTAAGTGTTTGATTTTCTCCCTTATTTAATACTGAAACTTTGTCAAATTTTCAGGAGAACTAGTTTCAGGTGTACTGTACACGAATCTAATATCAAATTTGCAAATAATAAATTTTCAGAAATTTCAGTAATAGCTAATCCATACTTGTCAATTGAGAAAGTTAAGTGTTTGATTTTCTCCCTTATTTAATCCTGAAACTTTGTCAAATTTTCAGGAGAACTAGTTTCAGGTGTACTGTACACGAATCTAATATCAAATTTGCAAATAATAAATTTTCAGAAATTTCAGTAATAGCTAATCTATACTTGTCAATTGAGGAAGTTAAGTGTTTGATATTCTCCCTTATTTAATCCTGAAACTTTGTCAAATTTTTAGGAGAATTAGTTTCAGGTGTACTGTATACAAATCTAATATCAAATTTGTAAATAATAAATTTTCAGAAATTTCAGTAATAGCTAATCTATACTTGTCAATTGAGAAAGTTAAGTGTTTGATTTTCTCCCTTATTTAATACTGAAACTTTGTCAAATTTTCAGGAGAACTAGTTTCAGGTGTACTGTACACGAATCTAATATCAAATTTGCAAATAATAAATTTTCAGAAATTTTAGTAATAGCTGACCCATACTTGTCAATGAAGAAAGTCAAGTGTTTGATTTTCTCCCTTATTTAATACTGAAACTTTGTCAAATTTTCACTAGAATTAGTTTCAGGTGTAGTGTACACGAATCTAAATGCAAATGTGCCTTGATTAATAATTATCAATTCATTATTATAATTAATCATTTAATTAAATCCTTGTTTTACGCTTTTAAACACTGCTTCTCTTCAGTTCTAATTAGTTATTTAATTGCAATTAATAAAATATGTTAACATAATTTGATGAGGAATGATGCGAGTGTTAATTTTAAGCGAAAAACTGGTGCGTCAGAGTAGCTCGTTGTTTGATAAAATTTTAATGTTGCGTTCGCGCCGGACCGCAGGATTTCCCCTGCGGTTTAGTCATCCGCGTCACTCGTCAAAATTGTGCTGATAATAATTGATAATTCAGTTCATAGTAAAGCAAACAATTGAATATGGATGTATGTGCCTCACACTGCTTAAAAATAGATAACGGGCAGCAATTGGACCTAGTGATGATGTAACCAATCCAGAAAAACAAATAGGTACTTTTAATAATAATAATAATAATAATAATAATATTTTTTGGTGTTATTATGCGTACAGCATTTATACAGGTCGTGTTAAAATAACAGTACATAATTTAGCTACGTCTGAGTACATACACACATACATACAAAAAAACATACAAACATACATACAAACATACAAACATGCATGCCCACCCCACTCTCCGACATCGAGAGCTAGTTGCCCTCGTTATTTATTCAAAAGGGAAAATATTTGTAACGATTTTATAACATTTTGAATTCATTATTCCATAAAATAATTGTTAGTTTTCGGTTTAATAAAGAAAGTGCTTTTCGCATATGGCTGCTTCCTTCTTGTACATGTGCAGCGACTTCGATGCTCGCAAACAATTAAGTCGTACAAAAACAGCTGCTCGAATTGTTGGCAGACTTTAATTTCCGGCAGCTGCTAGCCACACTTAAGAAGCGTTCCGCTCAAGAAAGACATGCGACAAAGGGCAAATATGTGAAACTTGCTCAATGCCAACGAACAAATACGATGTCCATTGCACGTTCATTAGTATATCATTATGCAACCACCCAAACAATTATTGGAGCGTTTTCAATACGAAAAGAGAAAGCAGATAAAAATATATACAAAAGGATTTATTAGTTTTGTACAGAGCGTTCAAGAAAGAGGTAACAACTTTTACAATTAGTTTCAACGAATAATGACATTTGATAAAATCTATACTCTATTTAATAACCAGGAGGAGTAAGTTCCTAAACCCAATTTACACTGTAGAAAGTTACCAAAAAAATCACCAGATACTTTCCGCGTTTCCATCATCATATGATTTAAAAATAAAGCACTAATTGGCCCTTTATACCAGCGTAAAAGTTGCCACCACTTTCTTGAGCGCTCTGTATTAATTAATGATAATCTAACTCTATGGGTTAAGGCTCCGACTAATCAATAATCAATATGGGTTCAATATTCCCCCAGGACATTATCATTGTTCCATTTCGCTCCAAATATGCATAGAGTCGGTGTCTTGTTCAGAGCCGTGCTTGTATAGTGTTTTCACTTGAAATTGAAAATGTACCTGCAATGGGGGTTTATTACGGTCAAGGGTTCTCCATTGTATGGCGTGCTGCGAAGAGGCTCTGGACTCTGTTCTCTTCCCATTACCCGTCATAAAATTCCGTTCGCACAATGGACCGCAATAAACACCCTTCGTAGGTATATTTTCATTTTCGGTCGAAAACTTCAAACTTTACAAAATTTGATGCTTTCTGTCGAAAACTTCAGACTTTCCAAAATTTGATGTATTTCTATGTGATGTATTCCCTGCCATTTCTATTCTGGCAGGGAATTTTGAGGTCACCTGTTGTATCTCGGCAGAAGCGATCGACGAAAGCTATTCGGCCATTGTTGCGTTAATCGGTGTGTCTGGCACTAATTGCGGCGCTCAGCTAATTGTGATTTGTGGACTCGACGTCGCGAAATGTGAGCGAAGTTTGTAGGTCATCAGACCATTATTTACAAGTCGTAAAATGTGTTATCGCAATCACACTTTCGAGCCGCGCCGTTGAAGGGGCACACTGGTGATCACCCGAATTCTTGCCAAGAGGGTCGAAACAGTCGTAACTGCAGGTATGCAACCAGAAGTTTGTTATTTGTGATAAGCTAGATCGAAGTTTCGCAAACGGATGAAATAGGCAATGGGGTCACGTGTTATTTGTGATAAGCTAGATCAAAGTTTTGGAAACGGATGAAATAGGCAGTGGGGTCACGTGTACGAAAAATCTTGTGATGTAGCATTAAATATTTATGTTGGTAGCCATTACGGGCCAGTGGTTCAATTTACATCACATGTGTGTTGTAAAACACAAGCAAATGCTCATATTTACCTAGAGCACTTGCACCATGCACACAGCATAGCTGAGCAAGCAGGTCTGTAAGGTTTACGTTTTTCGGGTAACCTGAGGATTTTTTTGTAGTATTGTAGTATAGTATGTACGAATCTCATGTCATTTGTCAATTGTGACCTTGGTCATTTGTCAATTCTGTGACCCTGTGTCATCTGTCAAGTGTGATTCTCTGTCATCTGTCAATTGTGAGCCTCTGTCATCTGTCAACTGCGACCGTCTCAACTGTAACCCTCTTGTCATGTCAACTGTGACCCTCTCATCTGTCCATTGTGACCCTCTGTTAACTGTGAATTGTGACCTTGGTAATCTGTCAATTGTGTCCCTGTCAACTGTGACCCTCTCCCATCTGTCAATTGTGGCCTTGGTCATCTGTTAATTCTGTGACCGTCTCAACTGTAACCCTCTTGTCATGTCAACTGTGACCCTTTCATCCGTCCATTGTGACCCTCTGTTAACTGTTCATCTGTGAATTGTGACCTTGGTGATATGTCAATTGTGTCCCTGTCAACTGTGACCCTCTGCGATCTGTCAGTTGTGACCCGCCGCATCTATCCATTGTGACTGTTACCATTCCACATCGATTCGATTGTTCTTCTAATTCTGGGGTCATCTGTGCCCCTCATCTATCAATTGTGACTCTCTGTCATCTGTCAACTGCAACCTTCTCACCTGTAACCCTCTGCCATGTGAACTGTGACCCTCTCATTTGTCCGTTGCGACCCTCTGTTAACTGTGATCCTCTGGCATCTGTCAACTGTGACCTCGGACAGCTGTCAATTGTGTCCCACTCCTCATCTGTAAGCCTCTGTTAACTGTGACCCTTTGTCATCTGTCAGTTGTGACCCTCTGCATCTATCCATTGTGACTGTTACCCTTCCACATCGATTCGATTGTTTTTCTAATTCTGGGGTTATCTATGTCCCGCATCTGTCAATTGTGACCCTCTGTCAATTATGACACCCTGTTCATCTGTCAATTGTGACCTTGGTCATCTGTCAATTGTGTCCCTGTCAACTATGACCCCCTTTCATCTGTCAATTGTGTCCTTGTCAACTGTGACCCTCTGCATCTATCCATTCTGACTGTCACTCTTCCACATCGTTTCGATTGTTCTTCTAATTCTGGGGTTATCTATGTCCCTCATTAGAGGGTCAATTGTGACCCTCTGTCAACTATGACACCCTGTTCATCTGTCAATTGTGACCTTGGCCATGTGTCAATTGTGTCCCTGTCAACTGTGACCCTCTGTCATCTGTCAATTGTGACCTTGGTCATCTGTCAATTGTTTCCCTGTCAACTGTGACCCTCTGCCATCTGTCAATTGTGACCTTGGTCATCTGTCAATTGTGTCCCTGTCAACTGTGACCCTCTGTTATCTATCATTTGTGACCCTCTGCATCTATCCATTGTGATTCGTATCGATGGTACATCGACAAACTCGAGAGTTGACGCAACAATGGGTATGTGCGTTACATTCGGCCATCCTCTGGACTGAGTTTTCTAACACAAGCCATTATAATCCCTTAATTGGTTATATCTCGTGCTTATTTTCGTGTATTATGTTATGAAATTTGAGTGTTTGTGCGACATCTGGTGCTTAGTAAAGTACATTGGGACGCGCCCAATCCGGCACAGTCACCAGGTTCGTGGTGATAAGAGCGACGTGCGCACGGCTCGCTCGGATCCATCCTTCCAATTTCCGCGGATTTCACGTGAAATGGGGCCCGTATCTCAGGAGGCAAACAGATAAGGCACCTCCTTATCAGATAACGACGCCCTCTTCGGGGGGCACCTGGCGTAGGGGGCGCCAGTTTCCCTCAAATAAGCGAGCGAGTCCCGCTGTTTTTCGGCTAAACACATCCGTGCAACATATTTTCGCGCCCGTATTTGGACGTTGGCCAGCCACTTGGAGATTTCCACCGAGGTACGTTATCCTCAAAAGTTTTTTCTGTGCACAAACACGTTGTTAGTGGGGTTTTTATCCAGCTGCACTGATCAAAAACACGTTGCCACGTTGCAGGTGGGCGTAGAATTATCCGCTACTCAAAACAATGAAAATGGCGGTGGTTTTTCGTTTAGCGAGAGCTGTTGCAATTGTTTCAATGGGGTTAGCTTTAGCTTAAATACCTTGTCATGCCTAATAAGTATCAAAAAAATATACGCCCTTTTTTCTTAACCGGAGAAGAATCGATACCGGAGCACCCGTGAGGGTTAAACTGCGTGGAGCCCTCTTATAACCCACCCCCTCGCCGACACGTTGCGAGCTAGCCCCCTCACAGACCCTCCGAAGGGACACCTTGGATTGTTCCACACTCTAAAACCGGAGGAGCCGTGAGGACTAAAATTGTGTGGAGCCCTTATATAACCCACCCCCTCAACAACATTCGCGAGCTAGCCCCCTCACAGCCCGTCCGAAGGGACACCTTGGATTGTTCCACACTCTAAACCAGAGGAGCCGTGAGGGCTAAAATTGTGTGGAGCCCTTATATAACCCACCCCCTCAACAACATTCGCGAGCTAGCCCCCTCACAGCCCGTCCGAAGGGACACCTTGGATTGTTCCACACTCTAAAACAGGAGGAGCCGTGAGGGTTAAACTTGTGTGGAGCCCTCTTATAACCCATCCCCTCGCCGACACGTTGCGAGATAGCTCCCTCACAGCCCCTCCGAAGGGATACCCTGAGCTCCACAACCTAAAACCCGTGAGTTGCCCATTGGGAGCGTCACATTATTTCATGGAAATTGGAAGTGTTCTTTATTTAAAATTTGATTTATAAGCATTAATATGACTTGGGGGATTACATTTTTGTGGCATAGTTTTTTTTTTGTTTGGCCTCCTGGCATTCACTTTGCTATTTGAGAAGCTTGGCGTCGACCTGCACACGGAATTGAGACCCTCACATTCCCGTTTGCGAACTCTCTGCCTTCAATGAGCGCCAATTAAGGCACTTAAGCGGCGGTTTGGCAACAGCGTTGGCCGCAATTGAACCGGCTTCGGCCCAGCTCCCAATTCCATCACCAGTTGATAACCAGGTTCGTCCACAGATGGGGTGACTGCGGCGAATTGGATCCGTTTGTTTTTACTCGCCGCGAATAGACGAAGATAAATAACATATGCAGCTTGTCAACCAACGTCTTCCGGATGCTGAAAATATACGGTGCCGAATTCAGGAATGCCACGTGCAGAAATTGCAGGGGAAAATAGTTGTTTTTAGTCCACGAATAGGTGGAAATAAATGTATATGCAGGTTGTCAACCAACGTCTTCCGGATGCGGAAAATATACGGTGCCGAATTCAGGAATGCCACGTGTAGAAATTTCTGGGGGAAATAGTTGTTATTACTCGCCACGAATAGGTGGAAATAAATGCATATGCAGCTTGTCAACTAACGTCTTCCGGATGCGGAAAATAAGGTTGCCGATTTCACTTAATACCTCGTGTACAACTTTTCGGGAAAGGTACTTACCACGAATAACCGGAAATAAATTACATATACAGCATGTCAACCAACGATTTCCGGATACGGAAAATAAACATTGCTGAATTCACGATTTGCGATTTCCGCCGGCCACGACCACCCTATCGCTTTTCATGCCCCACACACACACACACACATACACATACACACACATTGTCGTTGTTGTACCCAACAGCAGATGCAATTTAAATTCTTTGAAGTCACTTTGGAGTGACCTGTAGACGTAATTGAGATGTCTATAATGCATCAAACCATCTGGTAGTAGTCAGGTTTTCTTGGTTGCCCACTGTTTTTAAGTTTGCTCAGATTGTCATATGTTTTGGGCATCTCTATAGAGACATCCAGGACAAATGACAGATCAAAATTTTAACTGGTCCAAAAGAGTTTTTCTACGACTGATGTCGTCATTTATTAACCTGTTCATTGGTTATTAAGTACAGTACATTGTGAAAGGCGTCAGAATAGCTGCAACTTCACCCCGTGCACAATATGCATATTGTGCACAGGGTGAAGTTGCAGCTATACTGACGTCTTCACAATGTAATGCGTTTATTAAGCTGTTCATTGGTTATTGGGGTGAAGTTGCAACTATACTGACGTATTTCACGATGTATTGCATTTGTTAACCTGTTCATTGGTTATTAAATACAGTACTTTGTGAAAGACGTCAGTATAGCTGCAACTTCACCCCGTGCACAATATGCATTTTGTGCACAGGGTGAAGTTGCAGCTATACTGGAAGTCTTTCACGACTGTCTGCATGTATTAATCTGTTCATTGGTTATTAAATACAGTACATCTTGAAAGACGTCAGTATAGCTGCAACTTCACCCTGTGCACAATATGCATATTGTGCACAGGGTGAAGTTGCAGCTATACTTGAAGTCTTTCACGATGTACTGCATTTATTAATTTGTTCATTGGTTATTAAATGCAGTACATTGTGAAAGACGTATATCTGCAACTTCACCCCGTGCACAATATGCATATTGTGCACATGGTGAAGTAGCACTAACTTTGATACTCGTGGTCATTGTAGAATTTAAAAAAGGTAAAAATATTGGGCAACTGAAAATGCGTTGCAACATTCTGGACATCTCCATTACGGGCGTTTGCTTGAATTGGCCGGGCGGCCGCTGTCCATTCTTTTGTCATTCCCGCCGTTTATTGTGCGCCAATTGATGATTTCCACGTCTGTTTCTGTGTTTCAGATTGCATTTTAGTGCGCTGTGTGCAGTATGAACGAACTGGAGTCACTAAGACAAGAAGCGGAAACATTAAAAAATGCTATCAGAGTAAGTAGAAGCCGCTCCCGCACCACGTTTCCCCTTCCTGTTGCAGATAACGCCAGTGACGGTTCGTGGAACGAAGCGAAACCGTTGGTTATTGTGTCGGGTTCAGATATTGGTATCTTTTTAGACATAGCAGAAGAAATTGGCTTTCGTTGACAGTGAGAGAGCACTGTGTGTTACGAAATGTAATTGATAAATTGGGTTGAATATTATTTATTCCATAGACGGTTGAATTGGGTTGAATGGTATTTATTCTATAGACGGTGACAATATTATAATTACCAGGGCTCTGATAACTTCGAACGCCATATGCTGAAGGAGCATCCTCTTTTTACTTACCCTTGTTGAGGGTGGATCAGTGATTTGATTACTTCGAACACAATATGCTAAAGGAGCATCCTTTTTTTACTTACCTTTGTTGAGGTTATGGCGGTGATTAAACGGACGAATAAGGGCGTGGCTCCGTTGTCAGAAGAGTATTACGCCCAGGTTCATAGGAGTTCATGTATACGACCTTCCGCTTTAGTGCTAAACGTGGCGGAAGAGAAGAGCTGACAGTGTAGATGTAGGTGGTTGCAGTTATTACGGCGATGGTGTCCGCAGGTCATTCTAAAGTATGGCTACTTTTTTCCCCAAGCGTCCATAATTGCTTCCAATGCACAATTGTTGTATGAGACAGGAAATAATTGCAGGGAATGCTAGAATAGACCTTGAAGTAGTAACGGATTTCCGAAAACGATTCTTCGTCAGATGCTGCTTCAGTTCAAAAATTGTCCGAATATGTATTTTTTTTTACATATCCCAGAATAAATTTCAAAACAATAACCTGGTTCTAAATAGATACAAACATAAGCATGTGAGACGGATCAAGTGGGGGCAGCAAGTTATCAATTGTTTACGATCGAGCGGTCCAAATCACGCCGCTGCTGTACACTCGACACGAAAACAAAATCCGTTATCCGCACATGTTGACTCCCTGGCATCTGGCGCGACCCGCAAAGAGGGCAGCACAACCGCGAGGGGTCGGCGGGGGGCAGCCGACGGCCCCCCAGACGACCCCGCGGAAACAAACGCCAAACGGCGAGGGCTGGAATCGAAGTTTGTGGGGGTGGGCGATCAATCACACCCACCCACGCCAGAGACGGCGGTTCAGGTTTCGCGGCTGTCGCGAGATGCGGCGTAAAAATAGACGCTTTATCTCCGTCCTTATCGTCGGCGAAATGCTAATCTCGAATCGGCAACACAACAACAGGAGCGGAGACGAGATTTTTTCTAGCTGTGTACATCTCTTGATGCAAATTTGATTCCAAAATATAAAATTGTACAGTGTGGAACACCTTTGGTTAGTTGCCTTTGGAATTTTTCACTGTAAATTTTCTTGTGCCTCTTACCCTCTTAAACTTTTACCCCTGTGCAATTCTACCAGGGGGCTTAACTCCGAATCTCTTGATGCAAATTTGATTCCAAATTATAAACTTGTTCAGTGTGGACCACCTTTGGTTAGTTACCTTTGGAATTTTTTCACTGTACATTTTTTTGTGCCTTTTACCCACGTTACCTTGTGCAATTCTACCAGTGGGCTAACCCTGAAGTGCGAACAGTCTGGACCTAAATCCAAAGCTGCATCGTACTGTGGGGCGCCCACCTATAAAAGACGAATTTGTAGGGTGTCTAGTCTTTATATAAACTCTACCTCCCACCGTCGAGGTCTCATGACGACCTCAGTTTTATTAACTCCCCTACTCTTTATTAACCCCCCTACTCTTTATTAACCCCCCTACTCTCCGACATCGAGAGCCCGGCCCTCTTCGTTGCTTCAAAGGGAACGTTCAATTGCTCCGCGGCCTAACGCCTTGAAAGACCTCAGGCACGTCACAGAGTCATCAGGGTCAATCAAAAAGGGGCGCCTACAACATAGGTAGTGCCAGTGATAAACACTAGAGAGTGTTTCGTTATGTAGCTATGGGTAGGAGACAATAAAATTGCTTTTCCGAGGGGTTGAGTCTGCAACGTTTAGTTTGCAAAAATGGTCGAAAAAATTTGGTTGAACAACCAAACAGCGGCGCAAGGAAACAAATTCGTATCGATTGGTCGTTCGGTTTCCAAGGAGCTGTTATCGTGCCCCATTCTTTCGGGGCGAGATTGCGTGAGTCCGGCCCCGATTCGCCCCCCTTTCGGGCGACGCGGGCGCCACACGGCTCTCTCGGAATCCAGGGCAGGGGGTAACTGCACCCGGTGTCTCCGCGCGGAGGGCGGGGGCGGCGGCTGTCGGAGCGGCGCCGGCCGCATTACGGCGTCCGCCCAACCCCCTGGGCGGGCGCCGGGGGGCCGACCGTTCGCCCCGTAAGATGCAACAAATGTCCGCGGCGGCGGCGGTTGCGTGCCGCCGGGGGCGGCGGCGCCCGAGCTGCAGGGGCGGGCAGGGGCTGTCGTAGGCGCGCGGGGGTGGCGCCCAGCCCTGGATCAATAGGGAGTACATTTAGCTCTACACAGGGTGCGTGCGGACGTTGCGCTTTGCCGGCCCCGGCACGCACCCGCCGCGCCACCCCTGGCCGCTAGGAAAAAGAAGAGTCACGGTGAAAATTAGACTGTGACCGATATATCCGCAAATGTACAGAAATAGACATTTGTCAGCTAAGTCCAAACCATTTTGTACATACTTCCCGGTTCATACGAAAAACGGTTGGCAGGGTGCAGTCATAATGTCATATGACTAATAACACCCTACTACCATAGTGTGACTGCAAAAACTAAGGGTTCCTACAAACTAGGGCCTCAGTCAACTTTAGTCAAGACCAATTAGACCACTAAACCAAATATTCCCCTTTGGTGGGGGTTGGTAGTATGGGGTAGAGTCTAGAAGTCCCATCTCCTTAGGCCCTTATCGTCGCACACAAAACTGTTTCTGGGTAGAGCCTCCAATGGGCTTCCCAGAAACAGTTTTGTTCCAGCTAACAATCGAGCCATAAAACGATTTTGGAAATATTCCCTGTTATCTAGATTTATACTATAATGGAAATTGTTTCAAGAAAACTGAATTCTTTGTAGACAAAAGTAATAATGGGTCAATCTTAGGTTTAAAAACATGTATTCATTTAGGAATAGTATACACATGGCAGTTGTGTTGTTCAGTCGATTCCTAGATCCACTCCCAGATATATAACATTCGCCTTTGGTGGGGGTTGGTAGTATGGGGTGGAGTCTTGAAGTCCCAACTCCTTGGGTTCATGTCGTCGCACACAAAACTGTTTCTGGGAAGCCCGTTAGAGGCTGCTAACAATCTAGCCATATAACGATTTTGGAAATATTCCCCTTTGGTGGAGGTTGGTAGTATGGGGTGGAGTCTAAAAGTCCCATCTCCTTGTGGTCACGTCGTAGCACACAAAACTGTTTCTGGGAATCCCATTAGAGGCTGTTAACAATCTAGCCATAAAACCATTTTGGGCATCCCAGAATCCGTTACCCAAAAATCCTAAAATCCGTTAGATCTACTTTGTTTGTATTTTACGTAGTTACGTAAGTAACTAGTGGAGTAATTCACTTCTCGATAATAATTTTCTGGTGCAAGAAATGCACTATGTGCATGTCGTCAAAGTTTCTGATTCCAGTATTTGTATTTAATCCCGTCAAAGCTGGCTTTTGTCCGTCTCGCCCATGTTTGCACTGATTATCAGCAAGGTTGATAACTGATAGTTGTTATTTGCACGGCCGGCTATCCGCCGTGCAACGTACCCAACTCTACATTTATTGGAAATGCATTGCCTAGATACAGAAAATAATAATAGTAACCCAGTTTGGATGAACACCCAGTTCTTTATTATTATTATTATTATTATTATTATTATTATAATCTGTATTATCAATTGTTTTAAAGCTATCGAGAAAAAAAAACATCTTCGAGATAAATGATAGCTATGGAAGATAACTCTAGGATATCTTTTATAGCTATCATTTTTCTTGAAGATGTTTTGTAGATGTCAATTGTTTTAGAGCTGTTGGTTCGTTCTACATCTGCATTTTTGCAGATGTTAATTGTTTTAGAGCTGTTAGTACGTTCTAAGACTATTTTGTAGATATCAATTGTTTTAGAGCTGTTAGTTCGTTCAACGTACGAATTTTGTATGTTAATTGATTTAGAGCTGTTGGTTCGTTCTACAAATGCATTTTGCAGATGTTACGCTCAGGTTCATAGGAGTCAATTGTTCTAGAGCTGTTGGTTCGTTATACGTATGAATTTTGTAGATGTCAATTGATTTAGAGCTGTTAGTTCGTTCTACAAATGCATTTTGCCGATGTTATTTGTTTTGGAGCTGTTAGTTCGTTCTAAGACTGCCTTTTTGTAGACCTCAATTGTTTTAGAGCTGTTACTTCGTTCTACATCTGCATATTTGCAGATGTTAATTATTTTAGAGCTGTTGGTTCGTTCCAAGACTACATTTTGTAGACCTCAATTGTTTTATACCTGTAATTTCATTCTACGTATGTATGTTATAGGTACCAATTGTTTTAGAGCTGTTAGTTCGTTCTACGTATGCATTTTGTAGATGTCAATTTACTTAGAGCTGTTGGTTCGTTCTACATATGCATTTTACTGATGTTAGTTGTTTTAGAGCTGTTAGTTCGTTCTAAAACTTTATTTTGTAGACCTCAATTGTTGTAAAGCTGTTATTTCGTTCTACGTATGCATTTTGTAGATGTCAATTGATTTAGAGCTGTTGGCTTAGTCTGCATTTTGCAGATGTTAATTGTTTTAGAGCTGTTAGTTCGTTCTAAGACTGCATTTCATAGACTTTAATTGTGTTAGAGCTCTTATTTCGTTCTACGTATGCATTTTGTAGATCACAATTGTTTTAGAGCTGTTAGTACGTTCTACGTATGCATTTTTTTTATTTCAATTGTTTTAGAGCTGTTATTTTGTTCTACGTGTGCATATCATAGAGTTATCTTATATAGCTATCATTTATCTTGAGGCTGTTTCATTTTTTACATCTATAAATTTTCCGAGATATCTCTTTCGAGTGCACAAAAAAAACATAGAGTTATCTTTTATGTTTTACTTGTCTTTGAGAGTTGTCCCCAATTGTTATTTAAGTTTTCATTTATCTGGGAGTTATCTTTCATTTGTATCAATTGACTTAAATCAGTTTGGATTGCCAAATACTGCACTCTTTTGGAGCTGTTAGTTCGTTCTAAAGCTGCATTGTGTAGATGTTACTTGTTTTAGAGCTGTTGATGCGTTCTAAGACTCATTTTGTAGATATCAATTGTTTTAGAGCTGTTAGTTCGTTCTACGTGTGAATTTTGTAGATGTCAATTGATTTAGAGCTGTTAGTTCGTTCTACAAATGCATTTTGCAGATGTTACGCCCACGTTCATAAGAGTCAATTGTTTTAGAGCTGTTGGTTCGTTCTACGTATGAATTTTGTAGATGTCAATTGATTTAGAGCTGTTAGTTCGTTCTACAAATGCATTTTGTAGACCTCAATTGTTTTAGAGCTGTTACTTCGTTCTACGTATGCATTTTGTAAATGTCAATTGTTTTAGAGCTGTTAGTTCGTTCTACGTATGCATTTTATAAATGTCAATTGATTTAGAGCTGTTGGTGCGTTCTAAGACTCATTTTGTAGATCTCTATTGTTTTAGAGCTGTTAGTTCGTTCTATAAATGCATTCTGCAGATGTTATTTCTTATGATGTTATTGATGTTATGTTTTACTCGTATCAATTGACTTAAATCAGTCTGAATTGCCAAATACTGCACTCTTTTAGTGCTGTTAGTACGTTCTAAGGCTGCATTGTGTTTGTTTTAGAGCTGTTAGTTTGTTCTAAGACTGCATTTTGTAGTTCTGTAACTTCTGTTTTAGAGCATTTCTTTTTTTACTCTTTTACTTCGTTCTACGTATGCATTTTGTAAATGTCAATTGTTTTAGAGCTGTTAGTTCGGTCTACGTATGCATTTTGTATATCTCAATTGTTTTAGAGCTGTTAGTTCGGTCTACGTATGCATTTTGTATATCTCAATTGTTTTAGAGCTGTTAGTTCGTTCTAAGACTGCTTTTAGTATACTTCAATTGTTTTAGAGCTGTTCGTTCGTTCTACATATGCATTTTGCAGATGTTAATTGTTTTAGAGCTGTTCGTTCGTTCTACATATGCATTTTGCAGATGTTAATTGTTTTAGAGCTGTTAGTTCGTTCTAAGACTGCATTTTGTAGACTTCAATTGTTTTAGAGCTGATATTTCGTTCTACGTATGCATTTTGTAGATGACAATTGTTTTAGAGCTGTTAGTTCCTTCGTAGATGTCGATTATCTTCCGTAAATATAATTTGTTAGAGCTCTCACTTTTTGTAGCTGCAAATTATACGACAGTTATCTTATCAATTGTCTTAGAACTGCTAGTTTTTGTTTGTATATGCCAAGACGTGCCTAAGGCATCTATTATCTTGGACCTGAATTTTTTATGTCAATTATCTTAGATTTGTTTTTTTTTGTCTCTAGCAATTGTTTTGGATTCAGTCAATGTTTATTCAGAACTTATGTAGGTACAGTTTTAGAGCTGTTAATTAATCAAGAGTTGTCTTTTATAGCTATGAATTATGTTCTGGTGTTCAGCATACATGAAGCTAATTCTCCTGAATTTTTTTCAAAGTTTCAATATTAAATAATTGAGAAAGTCAAAAGTAAGTTAGGTTAGGTTAGTTAACACCAGAAATTCTGAGCGGGCAAACATTTGTTTTATAGTTATCAATTATCTTAGACCTGGCAGTTCATTTATAGTTGTCAATTATCTTGTGTCTTTAATAGATATCAATTGTTTTAGAGCTGCCAATCTTTTTTACACTTACCAATTATCTTAGACTTGAAACTTGATTTAAACTTGTCAATTATCTTGTGCCTTTAGTAGATATCAATTGTTTTAGAGCTGCCAACCTTTTTTTCACCTACCAATTGTCTTAGACCTGGCAGTTGATTTATAGTTGTCAATTATCTTGTGTATTTAGTAGATATCAATTGTTTTAGAGCTGCCAATCTTATTGTAGCTATCAATTATCTTAGACCTGGTAGTTGATTTATACTTGTCAATTTTCTTGTGACTTTAGTAGATATCAATTGTTTTAGAGCTGCCAATCTTTTTTATACCTACCAATATCTTAGACTTGGAACTTGATTTAAACTTGTCAATTATCTTGTGCCTTTAGTACTTATCAATTGTTTTAGAGCTGTCAATCTTATTATAGCTATCAATTATCTTAGACCTGGTAGTTGATTTATACTTGTCAATTATATTGTGACTTTAGTAAATATCGATTGTTTTAGAGCTGCCAATATTTTGTTTTAGATCTATCAACTATCTTAGACCTGGCAGTTGATTTATACTAGTCAATTATCTTATACCGTCAATTGTTTTAGAGCTGTCAGTTTCATACTTTTACAGTTATTATTTTAGAGCTGTGAGTTTCAACAGTTATTGTTTTAGAGCTGTCAGTTTCATGAGTTATTGTTTTATAGCTGCCTTTCGTAGTTATCATCTGTTCAAGTTTAGAGCTGTCAATCTTTTTTATACCTACCAATTATCTTAGACTTGGAAGTTTATTTATACTTGTCAATTTTCTTGTGACTTTAGTAGATATCGATTGTTTTAGAGCTGCCAATATTTGGTTTTAGATCTATCAACTATCTTAGACCTGGCAGTTGATTTATACTTGTCAATTATCTTGTACCATCAATTGTTTTAGAGCTGTCAGTTTCATACTTTTACAGTTATTATTTTAGAGCTGTCAGTTTCAACAGTTATTGTTTTAGAGCTGTCAGTTTCAACAGTTATTGTTTTAGAGCTGTCAGTTTCATACTTTTACAGTTATTGTTTTAGAGCTGTCAGTTTCAACAGTTATTGTTTTAGAGCTGTCAGTTTCATGAGTTATTGTTTTATAGCTGCCTTTCGTAGTTATCATATGTTTAAGTTTAGAGCTGTCAATCTTTTTTATACCTACCAATTATTTTAGACTTGGAAATTGATTTATACTTGTTAATTTTCTTGTGACTTTAGTAGATATCGATTGTTTTAGAGCTGCCAATATTTTGTTTTAGATCTGTCAACTATCTTAGACCTGGCAGTTGATTTATACTTGTCAATTATCTTGTACCGTCAATTGTTTTAGAGCTGTCAGTTTTATACTTTTACAGTTATTGTTTTAGAGCTGTCAGTTTCAACAGTTATTGTTTTAGAGCTGTTAGTTTCAACAGTTATTGTTTTTAGTTGCCTTTCGTGGTTATCTTATGTTTAAGATTAGAGCTGTCAATTGTAGGAGCCACTGTCATTAAACAAGAGTAGTATCTTTTGCAGCAAAGATTTTTTAACAGCTTATTTTCTACTTTTCAGTTATCCGAGAGCCTATCACTTATAGTTATCACTTTAACTTGTAGATAAAGTCTTGCAATAGTATAAAAAATACGGTTCTTGTTCAGTTTGTCTTATACTTGACAGGTTTCGACTTTCAAAAGTCATCTTATAGTTCAATAGTTTCAATATATCATACTGTGTGGCTTTTACTCATAGCTGTTGCTTTATCTTATAGATAACGTATAAATACATACAACTCTGTCGTTTATATTTTTTTGTATGCTTTAGTAATTACTCTGGAATAAATTGCGTAATAATTATCCGTACATTTGTTTAATTACTCGGTAGCCTTACGTGAGTAACTCTGAATTACAATGAGTAAGGCAGTAAAACCGCTAGCCTGTGTGTAATAAAAAGTCGTGCGAATCGCTAGGCACTCGCTGGCCGCGTGATTATCTGCACGATAAGCCGCAAATCAGCGAATTCTCCACCGATTGATAACGGGAATGGCAAACAGTTGACATTTAAGTGTGAATACACGTAAATGGTTGCGAAATATTAAAATGCACGGCCTTAAAACCATGCCATTTGATGGTCATGTTATGTAAGCAAGATTAGTCTGTCCAAAGTTGCAGATAAGTTATCTGGCGGACGGACATCTACAAGGAAGTTAAAAGTTTTGTAATACAGTGGTGGATATAAAAAAATGTTGCCACTATGCTGTTACTTTACTCGTCACTGCAATCGCTAAATAGTACTTTACAGGTTATTAAAGGAAACGCAAAAAAGACTTTTCAGAAGTAAAAGTACTTTACAGAATATTAATGGAAACGCAAAAAGAGAATTTTCCGGACTTCGTAAAAGCACTTTACAGAATATTAATGGAAACGCAAAAAGAGACTTTTCCGGACTTCGTAAAAGTACTTTACAGAATATTATTGGAAACGCAAAAAGAGGCTTTTCCGGACTTCGTAAAAGTACTTTACAGAATATTAATGGAAACTCAAAAAGGAACTTTTCCGGACTTCGTAAAAGTACTTTACAGAATATTAATGGAAACGTAAAGAGAGACTTTTCCGGACTTCGTAAAAGTACTTTACAGACTATTCGACATTTAATTATTCAATTATAGCCAAATTTTACTGCTATGTCTAAATTATGCATTAAATATTGGGTGCAGCTCAATTTAAAGCTGTTAATGCAGCAACTTTCTTTTTCGAATGTTGCTTGGTGGTTATGTAGTTGCTATTTAGTTATTTAATTGTTGCTATATTATTCCAAGTTAACTTGGGATTACTGAAATTTCTGAAAATTTATTAATTACATGTTTAGTACCAGATTTGTATTAAGTACAATTTTTTTTTTTAATTTGATATATTGAATACTAATTTTTTTTTTAATATATATAAACACTGATATAATTAGCTAGCTATCCTTAGGTATTCTACTAATGGTTTAAATGCTGTAATTAAGATGAGAATAAAGTCTATATTAATATTGTTGTATTTTTTTTTAATCTTGTAGATTATTGTTTTTTTAATTGTCTGGCGTTTGTTCTTCTAGGATGCCCGTAAGGCGGCATGCGACACATCCCTGGTGCAGGCAACGGCGAGCCTGGAGCCGATCGGCAGGGTGCAGATGCGCACGAGACGGACGCTGCGCGGCCACCTCGCCAAGATCTACGCCATGCACTGGGGTTCGGACTCGAGGAACCTAGTGTCGGCCTCGCAGGACGGCAAGCTCATCGTCTGGGACAGTCATACCACCAACAAGGTTCACGCGATCCCGCTGCGGTCATCGTGGGTGATGACCTGCGCGTACGCCCCCTCGGGCAGTTTCGTGGCGTGCGGCGGGCTCGACAACATCTGCTCGATATACAGTTTGAAGACTAGGGAGGGCAACGTGCGTGTATCACGTGAATTGCCCGGACACACGGGTTACCTGTCCTGCTGCAGATTCCTCGACGACAACCAAATAGTTACTAGTTCCGGAGACATGAGCTGGTCAGTAACTGTCATTTAATATCCACCCCACCAATATTGTTTTCAAGTTTATAAAATAGAGGGTTCACACTTCCTCTGACTTTGCAGTAGTTAGAAAGAGGGAGTTCTGCATTAAAATCTACTATTCACATGTGTTTCTATTAGTAATAAAATAGAGGTTCTGAAGGACATGAAATTCTACTGAATTCGTGCACCAGTCTGTTATTTCTAGTAGTTACAAAGAGGAGGTTTTGGAGCAAGTGAGAACTCATTGTGATCCAATAGTACCATCCCTTATGATCGAAGAATACCATCCCTTTTTAGTACAATCAAATTTGTTTGTTTGATTGTAATTGCGTGGTTGGTTTTCAGTGCGTTATGGGATATAGAGACAGGACAACAAACCACCTCGTTCCTGGGGCACACAGGGGACGTGATGAGCCTCTCGCTGTCGCCGGATATGCGCACATTCGTCTCTGGCGCCTGCGACGCCTCGGCGAAGCTGTGGGATATCAGAGAGGGCCTCTGCAAACAGACCTTCCCCGGACACGAGTCCGACATAAACGCTGTTACAGTAAGTCCCATCAGTGGTGCAGAGGCCTCTGTGCTGACGGGGTTTCTCTTTGCAGTTTTTCCCCAACGGGTACGCATTTGCAACGGGTAGCGACGATGCCACATGTAGACTATTCGATGTCCGTGCTGACCAAGAGCTGGCAATGTACAGCCACGACAACATAATCTGCGGCATCACCAGTGTGGCGTTCAGCAAGTCGGGCCGCCTGCTCCTTGCCGGCTACGACGATTTCAACTGCAACGTCTGGGACTCCATGAAGACCGAGAGAGCGGGTAAATTTTATGCACAACCCTTTGCCCTGGTCCTGATTAATTACAAGATCCTGTTGTTCATATTTTGTTGTTAAAAGGCCAGAATGTTGTTGTTAGTTTTGTTGTTTTGGTTCGCATTATAAATCCTCATCCTAGTCCAGAATCCTCTGCAATTATCTACTAACCTGCTCCAGAATCCTCTTGACTGATCTACTATCCAAGTTAGCATGGGCACAATTTTTGGTCTGTATACCAATTAATTGCATAGTCATTTGTGTCCGTTTTACTGATGCTTTCGTATGTTGCAGGTATACTAGCCGGTCATGACAATCGCGTCAGTTGCCTGGGGGTGACGGAGAACGGTATGGCCGTGGGCACAGGTTCGTGGGACAGTTTCTTGCGCATATGGAACTAGACGGTGTTGCTCTTAATTTTCCCGTTTTTTTTTTGTTATTTTAAAATTAATTTACGCGACCCTTTCGATGCTAAAAGCGGTGTGGTGTACATGAGATGCAGACGAACTATAAATTATTTGTCATTTTACTACTAAACCAAAAAAAAAAAAAAGAAGAAGAAGAAACATTATAAACGATAACACAGTTGTAATGCACAAGGAACCACAGAAACCGGTCGAGTATAAATTGTCTAGTTAAACATGCTAATAAGTACAAAGGAGACCAATTTTCCAATTTTAGTACAACGTACTATTTATTATATATTTATATATTTCTCGCCCCGTTTATTTTTATTGAGGGCCGTCGGGATAGGCGGGCGGCACCGGCCGGCCCGTTCAACCACAAAGCACACCGGCGACAAACAATTAGGTGCCGCTCAGATGCAAAGCCCCCGCACCCCTCCTCGACCTACCCCCGGGCACACGGACAGCGGAAGGAGCCAAGAGGTAGGCGCATGGGTTGCAGCGTAAAAAAACCGTTCAGATAGGAGAGACGCTGACGAGAAACTGCACCCCCCCAAGCCCCAGTCGCCCCGATGACGCAGTGTTCCATATTACGTTGTTTTATGTATGAGTGACTCTTCTAAGAGTCCTCTATTTTATAAGAGTCCTCTGTCGTTTTTTGTTCTGCTCTTTTCAAACTGCTTCAGTAATTTCATGTCCTTATAAATAATTACTTTTAAAATGCCCTGGCAATTTTTTTATTTTGTGTGTTTGCATCGGCAGAGACGAGCGATTCAATTATCGTGTTATTTATTAGTTTGTTCCGTAGGGGTTGGACAGGGGTTGAAACACCCCTTGTTTAACTACCAACCGGTTTAAACTGTTATCGTTTTTATTTACGCCATTTGGTTGCCATATGTTATTCGGTTACCGTTAATGTTTAGTCTGTGACTACTTTCCATGAACACTGTTTCCTGTAGTAGTTGGACATGGGTGTTCGGGAGCAATTGGCAAGTGGCGCAGGTGCTCCGGAGCCGCCCTTTTTTGTCCGCTATTTTCGAATAGTGATTCAAGTACTCTTACTATTTGAAAAGTGATTCAAATGCATCACAAACCCCCTAGTCTATCTACCATCTGAAGTGATTTCAAGTGGTGCAGAATCCCCCACTGTTTATCAACTATCTGAAGTATGATTCAATTGGTGCAGAACGCTCCCCTATTTATCTACTCTCCATGTTTGTGTTGTCAGTTACGCCTAATGAAATTGGCTGCCGTCGCCGTTGTTGGACAGTTGGCGATGATGGGCAGTCAGTGAATGCCGTTTATTTCCCTCATGTAACACGCAAATGCAATCTATTTAATATCTCGGCGAGCAAAACACTTCTCCGTCTCTCTTCCCGCGTTGATGATTATTTGCCGTTCTGTGTACATATAATTTTTCTGTTGTCGCTGCACAACATTGTTCTCCTAATTTCGATAATATGCATTTATAAGAGGTGTACGAGAAGTATGAGAATCATCACTTTTTTCATTAAAATAAAAAATGAAAATGGAAAAAACCTAGAGAATTTATGATATAATATAGCTTCGCTTTATCGGACGTGTGAAAGGAGCGTGTTTTTCCCAAAACAAATATCACTCTAAGAAAATAATACAAAAAAAAAACAAAATAAATAATAATACACAATATTTTATAATGCCAAACGTCACCAAGTGTTTCTTTTATAATTTCTATAACGTCATTCAGAGCACACATCATCAGGCGCATACTATTATAAGTAATAATAATTGATAATGATGAGACGGTGCCGCCACTCCACGCCGCGCCGCCACAACCGTCTTATAAGGGGCGGCGTGGGGTGGGCGGCAGGCCGGCCCCCCTCTAGTTCTTAATTTATTTATTACATTTAATATGAAGAAAACAAAAAAAACGTGACGTGCGTATGTGAGTGTGTGTGCGAATGTGTGTGTGTGTGGATGCGTGAGACTCGTGCAGAAGGGGATTTTTCAAAGTGCACACATGAGGGCGTGTGCGCCCGGCTCGGCGAGGCGCGCGCCCCCCGGCCCGGCTGCCTTATTCGTCCGTGAAAAAGTTACACATTTTTATTTCCGGGGGCTCAGCCCCCCAAAAATCTTTCTCAAAGGGCTCATAAGTTTTTCACGGCTCCATATGACGCGGCGCGCCACTCACCCCGGCGCGCCGAGCCGTGCCCCCTCGCGCGCCCCTCGCCCGGCGCACCGCCCCTCGGGAACCACACAAAAAAGGTGAACCCTCCCCCCCAGTACCCCAGAAATCCCAACAGCAACCCGTTTCAGATGTGTGTGAGTGTATGTTTTTTTATATAATAAAGAAAAACTATAATAATAATAAGTACTGTCACATGGTGAACTCTCGTAAAGTTACTTTTACATTTTCGGGCACAAAAATGGTACATAAAGAAACAAAAAACTGTCTAGTTACGTTTTCGTTGTTTTTTGATATGCTACTACTGTAATAATGTCTGTACGCGGTATATATTTCGTTTAAGTGAGTGTAAAAGATTTTACTACAATTTTTCGCAAAAACCAAAAATAAAAACACACACGAGGCGCACGAGGACCGCCCTACGTTTTCTGTACGCACACGGTTTCGGTTTCTCTCTGCCCAGCGGCCCCGCGACGCATTCCGTTCCTCTCTCTCTCTCTAACTCTCGAAAAACAAAAATGATAATATGAAAGTAAATCAAACCGGCGCACCAAATCAACAATGGAAAAATTCGAAAAAAAACCAGACCGCTCTCGGAAGCTACGTACAGCGCAGGAGAAAACCCACGGGCGGGCGGCCCTCCGCCCGCCCCCACGGGCCCTGCATAGAGGGCCCGTGGGGGAGGCGCGCCGGCGGGCCGGAACCACTCCGTTCGGAAGAAATACATTATTAATGAAGGTATAAACAAAAAAAAAACAAGATAACAAAATATTGTAGTCATAGATAATATCGTCATTTTTTTAACGTTTAAATGCGTTGTATGGTTGTATGAATTACTATAGCAAAAACATGTATGTTATATTGTAATGTATCTAATAAAAATAATAATAATAGCATTATGTTTCATTCATATATTTATATGTTCAACCACCTACACTTACGCCTATGGTAAGCCAAGGACTGTTATTTGTGTTTACCATTATTATTATTATTACCAAATCTCTCATTTGTTACTTTTTTTTGCACCTTATGCTTATAAATTATATCCTTTATACAATCCTTTAGATGACCTGCAAAGTTTATTACTTGATTTATTTTTCAGAATATAGATCTTTGTTGTTATTATTATCAACTCACTTATTGTTTGAATCAACTGAACTGTATATTATTACCCACTTACCAAGTTGTTACATTATTAATTCTACTATTCGATATTATCCATTTAATTTATACAAGTTATTCGTTCTTCATTATGATAGTAACTAATTATTATTACCAAATGGCATACTATAATTGCTTATTTATTGCTTGTTTATTATTAATGCTATTCAAACATTTATTATTATTACCAGGTGTCTGAATATTATTATTTTCTGTTCTTGTTCATTGTGTGCCAATACTTCCTGCATTTATTATCAAATCATTAAGATTGTTGTTATTACTGACTATCTTTATATATTATCACATTCTTGTTTATTGTCATTAATTATTTGGTTTATTATCACATCATGAAGTCATTATTAGTACCAAATCTTTGGATAATAATTATTATCCCTGGAAATAGTATTTGCAATTATTATTATAGTTGCCAATCTGCCATTTTTAGTTCAATCATTTATCAAATTATTACTTATTACCATCATTCCCTGCATTTATTATCATATGTTTAACGTGGTCATTATTATCAAATAATTTAATTATTATTAATAGCAATTATTTTGATAATTATTACATACTGGATAATGGTGTTATGTTTGATTTTTCAGAAATGCTAATATATTATAATTGCTTCATTTATTATCAAACATTATAATGTTTAATTTATTATGTTATTTTGTTTATTGTCATTAATTATCGGGTTTATTATCAAACCCTCAATTGATTACTAGTAGCAACATTTTTTAATAACATACTTTTGTCTTCAGAAAGTTACATACTCAATTTTCTCACTTATTTATTACTGAAACTTTATCAAATTTTCAGCAGAATTACTTTCGGAGTTACTGTACACGAATCTAATATCAAATTTGCAAATAATAAATTTTCAGAAATTTCAGTAACACCTAACCCATAGTTGTCAATGCAGAAAGATATGTCTTTGAATTTCTTCATTATTTAATACTGAAACTTTGTTAAATTTTCAGATGAATTAGTTTCAGGTGTACTGTACACGAATCTAATATCAAATTTGCAAATAATAAATTTTCAGAAATTTCAGTAATAGCTAACCCATACTTCTCAATGCAGAAAGTTAAGTCTTTGAATTTCGTCCTTATTCAATACTGAAACTTTGTCAAATTTTCAGGAGAATTAGTTTGAAGTGTACTGTACAAGAATCTAATATCAAATTTGCAAATAATAAATTTTCAGAAATTTCAGTAATAGCTAACCCATGCTAGCCAATTGAGAAAGTAAAGTGTTTTATTTCTCCCTTATTTAATACTGAAACTTTGTCAAATTTTCAGGAGGATTAGTTTCAGGTGTACTGTACACAAATCTAATATCAAATTTGCAAATAATAAGTTTTCAGAAATTTCAGTAATACCTAACCCATACTTGTCAATGCAGAAAGTTAAGTGTTTGATTTTCTTTCTTATTTAATACTGAAACTTTGTAAAATTTTCAGGAAAATTGGTTTCAGGTGTACTATACACGAATCTAATATCAAATTTGCAAATAATAAAATTTCAGAAATTTCAGTAATAGGTAACCCAAACTTATCAATGCAGAAAGTTATGTCTTTGAATTTCTTCCTTATTTACTACTGAAACTTTGTCAAATTTTCAGGAGAATTAGTTTCAGGTGTACTGTACACGAATCTAATATCAAAATTGCAAATAATAAATTTTCAGAAGTTTCAGTAATAGCTAATCCATACGTGTCAATTGAGGAAGTTAAGTGTTTGATTTTCTCCCTTATTTAATACTGAAACTTTGTCAAATTTTCAGGAGAATTAGTTTCAGGTGTACTGTACACGAATCTAATATCAAATTTGCAAATAATAAATTTTCAGGAATTTCAGTAATAGCTAACCCAAACTTATCAATGCAGAAAGTTATGTCTTTGAATTTCTTCCTTATTTACTACTGAAACTTTGTCAAATTTTCAGGAGAATTAGTTTCAGGTGTACTGTACACGAATCTAATATCAAATTTGCAAATAATAAATTTTCAGGAATTTCAGTAATAGCTAACCCAAACTTATCAATGCAGAAAGTTATGTCTTTGAATTTCTTCCTTATTTACTACTGAAACTTTGTCAAATTTTCAGGAGAATTAGTTTCAGGTGTACTGTACACGAATCTAATATCAAATTTGCAAATAATAAATTTTCAGGAATTTCAGTAATAGCTAACCCAAACTTATCAATGCAGAAAGTTATGTCTTTGAATTTCTTCCTTATTTACTACTGAAACTTTGTCAAATTTTCAGGAGAATTAGTTTCAGGTGTACTGTAGACGAATCTAATATCAAATTTGCAAATAATAAATTTTCAGAAATTTCAGTAATAGCTAATCCATACGTGTCAATTGAGGAAGTTAAGTGTTTGATTTTCTCCCTTATTTAGTACTGAAACTTTTTCAAATTTTCAGGAAAATTAGTTCCAGGTGTACTGTACACGAATCTAATATCAAAATTGCAAATAATAAATTTTCAGAAGTTTCAGTAATAGCTAATCTATACTTGTCAATTGAGGAAGTTAAGTGTTTGATTTTCTCCCTTATTTAAAACTGAAACTTTGTTAAATTTTCAGGAGAATTAGTTTCAGGTGTACTGTGCACAAATCTAATATCAAATTTGCAAATAATAAATTTTCAGAAATTTCAGTAATACATAATCCATACTTGTCAATTGAGGAAGTTAAGTGTTTGATTTTCTGTCTTATTTAATACTGAAACTTTGTCAAATTTTCAGGAGAATTAGTTTCAGGTGTACTGTACACAAATCTAATATCAAATTTGCAAATAATAAATTTTCAGAAATTTCAGTAATAGCTAATCCATACGTGTCAATTGAGGAAGTTAAGTGTTTGATTTTCTCCCTTATTTAGTACTGAAACTTTTTCAAATTTTCAGGAAAATTAGTTCCAGGTGTACTGTACACGAATCTAATATCAAAATTGCAAATAATAAATTTTCAGAAGTTTCAGTAATAGCTAATCTATACTTGTCAATTGAGGAAGTTAAGTGTTTGATTTTCTGTCTTATTTAATACTGAAACTTTGTCAAATTTTCAGGAGAATTAGTTTCAGGTGTACTGTACACAAATCTAATATCAAATTTGCAAATAATAAATTTTCAGAAATTTCAGTAATAGCTAATCCATACGTGTCAATTGAGGAAGTTAAGTGTTTGATTTTCTCCCTTATTTAGTACTGAAACTTTTTCAAATTTTCAGGAAAATTAGTTCCAGGTGTACTGTACACGAATCTAATATCAAAATTGCAAATAATAAATTTTCAGAAGTTTCAGTAATAGCTAATCTATACTTGTCAATTGAGGAAGTTAAGTGTTTGATTTTCTGTCTTATTTAATACTGAAACTTTGTCAAATTTTCAGGAGAATTAGTTTCAGGTGTACTGTACACAAATCTAATATCAAATTTGCAAATAATAAATTTTCAGAAATTTCAGTAATAGCTAATCCATACGTGTCAATTGAGGAAGTTAAGTGTTTGATTTTCTCCCTTATTTAGTACTGAAACTTTTTCAAATTTTCAGGAAAATTAGTTCCAGGTGTACTGTACACGAATCTAATATCAAAATTGCAAATAATAAATTTTCAGAAGTTTCAGTAATAGCTAATCTATACTTGTCAATTGAGGAAGTTAAGTGTTTGATTTTCTGTCTTATTTAATACTGAAACTTTGTCAAATTTTCAGGAGAATTAGTTTCAGGTGTACTGTACACGAATCTAATATCAAAATTGCAAATAATAAATTTTCAGAAATTTCAGTAATAGCTAATCCATACGTGTCAATTGAGGAAGTTAAGTGTTTGATTTTCTGTCTTATTTAATACTGAAACTTTGTCAAATTTTCAGGAGAATTAGTTTCAGGTGTACTGTACACAAATCTAATATCAAATTTGCAAATAATAAATTTTCAGAAATTTCAGTAATACATAATCCATACTTGTCAATTGAGGAAGTTAAGTGTTTGATTTTCTGTCTTATTTAATACTGAAACTTTGTCAAATTTTCAGGAGAATTAGTTTCAGGTGTACTGTACACAAATCTAATATCAAATTTGCAAATAATAAATTTTCAGAAATTTCAGTAATAGCTAATCCATACGTGTCAATTGAGGAAGTTAAGTGTTTGATTTTCTCCCTTATTTAGTACTGAAACTTTTTCAAATTTTCAGGAAAATTAGTTCCAGGTGTACTGTACACGAATCTAATATCAAAATTGCAAATAATAAATTTTCAGAAGTTTCAGTAATAGCTAATCTATACTTGTCAATTGAGGAAGTTAAGTGTTTGATTTTCTCCCTTATTTAAAACTGAAACTTTGTTAAATTTTCAGGAGAATTAGTTTCAGGTGTACTGTGCACAAATCTAATATCAAATTTGCAAATAATAAATTTTCAGAAATTTCAGTAATACATAATCCATACTTGTCAATTGAGGAAGTTAAGTGTTTGATTTTCTGTCTTATTTAATACTGAAACTTTGTCAAATTTTCAGGAGAATTAGTTTCAGGTGTACTGTACACAAATCTAATATCAAATTTGCAAATAATAAATTTTCAGAAATTTCAGTAATACCTAATCCATACTTGTCAATTGAGGAAGTTAAGTGTTTGATTTTCTCCCTTATTTAGTACTGAAACTTTTTCAAATTTTCAGGAAAATTAGTTTCAGGTGTACTGTACACGAATCTAATATCAAATTTGCAAATAATAAATTTTCAGAAATTTCAGTAATAGCTAATCCATGCGTGTCAATTGAGGAAGTTAAGTGTTTGATTTTCTCCCTTATTTAGAAGTGAAACTTTTTCAAATTTTCAGGAAAATTAGTTTCAGGTGTACTGTACACGAATCTAATATCAAAATTGCAAATAATAAATTTTCAGAAATTTCAGTAATAGCTAATCTATACTTGTCAATTGAGGAAGTTAAGTGTTTGATTTTCTGTCTTATTTAATACTGAAACTTTGTCAAATTTTCAGGAGAATTAGTTTCAGGTGTACTGTACACAAATCTAATATCAAATTTGCAAATAATAAATTTTCAGAAATTTCAGTAATAGCTAATCTATACTTGTCAATTGAGGAAGTTAAGTGTTTGATTTTCTGTCTTATTTAATACTGAAACTTTGTCAAATTTTCAGGAGAATTAGTTTCAGGTGTACTGTACACAAATCTAATATCAGATTTGCAAATAATAAATTTTCAGAAATTTCAGTAATGGCTAATCCATACTTGTCAATTAATGAAGTTAAGTGTTTGATTTTCCGTCTTATTTAATACTGAAACTTTGTCAAATTTTCAGGAGAATTAGTTTCAGGTGTACTGTACACGAATGTAATATCAAATTTGCGAATAATAAATTTTCAGAAATTTCAGTAACAGCTAATCTATACTTGTCAATGTAGAAAGCAATAGGTTTGATGTTCTCCCTTATTTAATCCTGAAACTTTCTCAAATTTTCAGGAGATTTAGTTTCAGGTGTTTTGTACACGAATCTTATATCAAATTTGCAAATAATAAATTTTCAGAAATTTCAGTAATACCTAACACATACTTGTCAATTGAGAAAGTTAAGTGTTTGATTTTCTCCCTTATGTAATACTGAAATTTTATCAAATTTTCAGGAGAAATAGTTTCAGGTGTACTGTACACGAATCTAGTATCAAAATTGCAAATAATAAATTTTCAGAAATTTCAGTAATAGCTAATCCATACTTGTCAATTCAGAAAGTTAAGTGTTTGATTTTCTCCCTTATTTAGTACTGAAACTTTATCCAAATTTTAGGAGGAGCATATGAAATGTTATATGAAGTTGTTTAGAAATATTTAATTAAGTAGGTAAATAAAAGATGATAACTTTGGTGCCGTGACCAGGATCTGTACCTTAAGATCATTTTGAAAATGAGACAAACATTAACTAAATTAAGGAAGTACAGAATTTTTCATTAGAAATAACACTGTATAAATCATAATGTCAACCAACAAGGTTTAGTAATTATATAAAAACATTCGTGGCTATTGCCTAAATGCGTCTTCCTCATATACAAATTTCATTCTTCTTCGGCCATCTGCATCTCGAGGCTGCGGATGACTCTGCGGCTGATGAAGTCTTCCACTTCGATCTTATGTAGCTCCAAGTTTGAGCATTTGGAGCTGTGTTCATGCGTTGTTGTTCCTATTTTGTTTTCCACATCTTCATTGCCCTTTGTAGTTACAGTTTTGTTTCCTATTTCGTCAGTGCTAGTGATAGTTGCAACTTTGTGTTCCACATTTTCAGTGGTACTCATAGTTGAAACTTTGTTTTCCATATATTCAGTGCTAGTTATAGTTGCTACTTTGTTTTCTAGGTTTTCGGCAAGTTTTGCCCTAAGCTCCGCCCGCTTTTTAATTTTTTCGTTCCTTATTTCACTCATAGGCTTAAGCTTCATCTTGGCTCGCATCTCATCAAGTATTGCCTTTTCTTCTTCGCTGCCTGAATCATTTTCGTCCGTGCTTACATCTTCCTGCTCCATGCTAGAGTCTCTGAAATTATGCGTCTGTTTGTTGTTATCTTCTGTACCATCATCATCATCTCCTCTACGATGATCATCATCATCTCTACGATGATCATCTCCTCTACGATCATCATCATCTACTCTACGATCATCATCATCTCCTCTACGATCATCATCATCTCTACGATCATCATCTCCTCTACGATCATCATTTTTATCATTTTCTTTCCTGGAACCATCATAACCTTTGCTTCTGTAGGTGATAGAGGTGATAGAGGTGATAATGTTATCACCTTTCACTCTTCCAAAGCTATCTTCTTCTCTACTACTAATACGATGATCTCCTTTCGCGTCGGTAACTGTATCTGTACTTCTGCTATCATCACCAACGTTTTTACTCTTGTTTCCATTTTTACCTCCATCACCATCATCTTTACACGTTCTACCGCAATGCTTCCTGCTGCAAAAACTATAACCGCAACCATTCTGGTTCCTCCTCTCTTCCTCCTGGGCGATTCTCTTGTAGTTCTCCTCGATGATGGTCGCCAGCTTCTTGCGATCATCATCGCCGACTGCCCCTCCCTTGTACTTGCTAAGGACCTCGGAGATCTCGGCCATCTTCCCGTTATCCTCCCAGTTCTTACTGTAGTCGTCCACCAGTTCGTCGTAGCGCCTCCTGTACCTGTCCTTGAAGCAGGCCAGCTCCTCCTGGAAGTCGCGGACGTCTCCGCGGATCCTCCCCAGCACCTCCTTCATGGCGTACGCGTTACTCGCCTTGCACTCATTTAGCTCCTCCTCGTGAAGTGAATCCATGTAGGACGCCAGGTCCTGGTGGGCATCCTTGGTGGACGAGGAACCTAGGTCCTTTGGGCATAGAAGTGTTCCATCGTCCTGATGCCTAGAAACTCAAAAGTCTTAATCAAAGTTAACGCAATTTTGCGAGTCTTACCTGTGGAATTTGCTGGAGTCGAAACCTGGATCATCCTGTGGCTCCTCCAGTTCCTCGTTGTTTCTTCCAAAGATCACATCGGAGATGAGGTCCTCCTTCGTTTTGCTGCTCCTCCTGCGTGGCTGCAGGAGCACCGGCCTCCTCTCGGGCATTCGCAGGTCCCATTTTAGGAGTTCCCTGAGGTCCACGGATTCCTGGTCTTCCTTCAAATCATCTATTTCTGGCATATCACCCATATTAAATGGGAACGGCAAATCATCGTCCATGTCTTCCATTTTTACTCCATTGCCTGCTTTTACATATTTTATGGCTTCTACTGGATCACCATCGTTCAAATCCTCAACATGGTTCTTCATCTCTAAACTTTGGCGGTCCTCAGAGTTTCCTCCAGATATCCCCCCACTACCACCAACACTTTTCCCATCTTCAAATTGTACCTGCCCATCTTCCGAATGCACCTTGGAAATAAGTTTGTAGTTTTGATCTTCGAATGACCTTTGGCCATCTTCAAATGGATCCTTACAGACGCTCCCTTTTCCACCAGCAACAGCAGACTTCTTCCCTTCAACATTTCTTGCAGACCTTTTATAGCCACCCCCTCTGCCATCGCCTTGACCACGGTCAGCCCTTGAGCGCTCGTACACTTCATCTGTGGCGTCTTCGTCGATCTGAGGTCGGCCCGCTTGCATCCCTTCATCCGCGTCCAGCTTCTCGTAGAAGAGCAAGACATCTTCAGGTTGCATCGGAACCTCCTGGCAGCTGTCCGCGTGGCAGATGTCTGTGGCAGTGACGCCGACGCTCTTCGATGCAGTGTTGACGTCTCTAACTCTATCGATGTCATCATTCCCATCAAAATCTTCATCCTGTAAAGCTTTGTGAATGCTTGCACCATTTTCTTCTTCAATTGCGTGATCTATAACTTCGACATTTTCAAAAACTTCTTGTTGCCTTTCAATTGCATCTGTTGCTTCCAAACTCATTACTTCCGAACACTCTTCATGTTTCTGGATGCCACTGTGTTCATTAGCATCACTTTCTTCTTTGTGTTTCTTGATGTCACTGTGTTCATTGGCACATTCTCTTCGTTTCTTGGTATCAGTGCAAATTTCTTCGAATTTGTCATTTGTTTTCTCGCTTTCTTTTTCATTGTTTTTCGTACGACCAATTTCCTCCACATCTACCGAAGTGTCTACGGAATCTTCTTCGTAGCGCTCCGTGTCATTGCCGGTTTCTGCGATCACCTCAATGGTTCTTAAAGTATCCAAGAATAGCTTAGAATCTTTGAAGGACGCCATCTCAAAGCTTCCTCCGTCACTGCGAAACTTGGCGTTCTTCTTCTCAGCTTCGTGCATTTCTTCCATGTACACCAGCTTGCGTTTGCCCAACCATTCCTTCCTGGTGTGCTCATCACTTGGCGATGGTTTTTGTACCACCCTTGGAATTTCTTCCCCTTCTTCCGGCATTTTGCTGTCGGAACGGGAAGACTTGACATCTTGCTCAGCTCTGGCAGTTCCCTTGTTGTAGTGAGAAGGAAGAATTTCTTTGGTTGGTTTACCTGTTGAGCTGCTTTCATGGGTAGGCCGTTGGACATTTTGGAAAGGTCCTAGATACGAATCGGTTCCACCACTTTCGGTACCTTCAAACTTTCCATGAAAACTTGGAGGTTGGGCCAGTTCATCAGGTATTGGTTTGTTGCCTAACTGGGAAGATTTAACATCTAACACGGTTACTGGGACTTCTGAAATACCCTCAGTTAATGGTTCATTCTCGGAATGGGAAGGTTTTACATCTAACTCCGTTATTGGAACTTTGATCTCCGATGCTGAAGGTCCTTCCTCAGTTATTGGTATTTTCTTGTCAGATTGGAAAGGTTTTATATCCAACTCGGTTACTGCGACATCAGAAGTACCTTCTTGAGTTAACGTTATTTGATCCTCAGAATGGGAAGGTTTCACGTCTAACTCCGTTATTGGAACTTTGATCTCCGATGCTGCAGGTCCTTCCCCAGTTATTGTTATTTTCTTGTCAGATTGGGAAGGATTGATATCCAACTCGGTTACTGCGACATCAGAAACTTCCTGAGTTAACGGTATTTTATCCTCAGAATGGGAAGGTTTTACGTCTAACTCCCTTATTGGAACTTTGATCTCCGATGCTGCAGGTCCTTCCCCAGTTACTATTATTTTCTTGTCAGATTGTGAAGGTTTGATATCCAACTTGGTTACTGTGACATCAGAAGTACCTTCAAGAGTAAATGGTATTTTATTCTGAGACTGGGAAGGTTTCACGTCTAACTCCGTTATTGGGACTTCGATCTCCGATTCTAAAGGTTTAATACTTTTATCAGTTAATGATAATTCCTTGACAGATTGGAAATGTTTACCATCTAACTGGGCTACTAAGACTTCGATATCGATATCAGAAATACCTTCCTCAGTTAATGGTATTTTATAGTCAGAATGCGAAGGTTTAACATCTAACGCCGTTATTGATACTTGTGTCTTCCATTCTGAAGGTTTAATACTTTCATCAGTTAATGGTATTTTCTTATTAGGTTGGGAAGGTTTGACGTCTAACTCAGTTATTGGGACTTCGCTCTCATATTCGCAAGATTTAATACCTACCCAAGAATGGGAAGGTTTTACGTCTAACGCCGTTATTGGAACTTGGATCTCCGATTCTGAAGGTTTAATACTTTCATCAGTTAATGATAATTCCTTGACAGATTGGAAATGTTTACCATCTAACTGGGCTACTAAGACTTCGATATCGATATCAGAAATACCTTCCTCAGTTAATGGTATTTTATAGTTAGAATGGGAAGGTTTAACATCTAACGCCGTCATTGATACTTGTATCTCCCATTCTGAAGGTTTAATACTTTCATCAGTTAATGGTATTTTCTTATTAGGTTGGGAAGGTTTGACGTCTAACTCAGTTATTGGGACTTCGTTCTCAGATTCGCAAGATTTAATACCTTCCGAAGTTATTGTTGTTTTGTTCTCAGATTGCGAAGGTGTATATTCTATCTCAGTTATTAATATTTTGTTGTGTGCATTAGTTATTTGCGTTTCGTTATCAGATTGAGAAGGTCTATCATCTACCTCAATTATCAATACATTGTTATCAGATTGAGAAGGTCTATCATCTACGCCAGTTATCAGTAATTTGTTATCAGATTGAGAAGGTGTATCACCTACCTCAGTTATCAATAATGTGTTATCAGATTGAGTTAGTTTATCATCTACCTCAGTTATCAGTAATTTGCTATTAGATTGAGGTCTATCATCTACCTCAATTATCAATACGTTGTTATCAGATTGAGAAGATCTATTATCTACCTCAGTTATCAGTAATTTGTTATCAGATTGAGATGGCTTATCATCTACTTCAGTAATCAGTAATGTGTTATCAGATTTTATCTGATAATCAGAATGGGGTTCAAGAAGATCGGTGCATTCAGATATTAAGCTGCCTATGCCTGTAGGTCTGTTATCATTTATGCCATCACAGTCTGAAGTTGTATGTGAGGCAGTTTTGCTCTCGGTGTTAAATTTACGTGTACTGATGGCTTCAAGGTGTGGTACGTCTTGTACGGATTTTGTTACTGTTTTCGCATTGTCGGAAGGTTTCGGCACACCTACAGGCTCCACTTCCTCCACGAGGCACCTGTTTTGTGCCTTCAGCTTCTTGGAGGGCGTGAAGTCGAAAATTCGTTCCCGGAAAGCACTGTAGTCCTCATCGGTCTGCCTGTCCCGCATAAAACCGTCGTCATCCTCGTCATCGGAAGACGACTCGGATGCAGATGATGATTCTGAGGTGCCGTAAGGGAATTGTGCATCTCCACGTGGTTTCTTCACGTGTATTCTGATGTTATCCATGGGACAAGTGCGTTTCTCCAGAATCACTGCTTCCTGTTGGGAATTACTGGTATCATCTTTATTAGTGCCTTCATTTTCTGTATTCTTGCTTTCATCTGCCAGATTACAGTGATGCCCTAGTTCATGCTGATGATCTGCGCCTTCCCTCTCCTTGTCTGTAATTATATGGCAAATGTCATCACAAATCAGGTATCGACGGATTGAATGATCAATTAGCTGAATCAGAAGTATCTGATCTGTGAGATCGGTGGCAAACTGGTTTAGACCCGAATAGCTTATACCGGTTTCAATCCCGATTACCAACAACTTCTAATGACACTGAGATGAACGAGTACCAAGCTGAACGACAAATGGGTTTCTACTTATACTTCGCGCAACAATAGTTTGTTTTTATGACATTTACTTGCAATCAAAATTATAAGGGTGGGATTGTTAAACCACTTCAAGTTAGGTATCATAAAAGTCCAGGTATCCAGTCCAGGCTGTGGCTTGAATGTTGATGCACCAAAGAGTTGCCAGTAACCCCTTTGTTACTGTTGCCAGTAACCCCTTTGTTACTGTTGACAGTAACCCCTTTGTTACTGTTGCCAGTAACCCCTTTGTTACTGTTGCCAGTAACCCCTTTGTTACTGACCAAAGAGTTGCCCCTTTGTTACTGGCAACTCTTTAGTGCATCAAGCATTCAACATTCAAGCCAAAGTCTGGACTGGATACCTGGACTTTTATGATACCTAACTTGAAGGGGTTTAACAATCCCCACCCTTATAACTTTTATTGCAAGTCAATGTCATAAAAACAAACTATCGTTGCGCGAAGTATACCTTCTTGGTCGCTGCCTTGGTTCTGCCTCTCGTTGATCTCATCCTCCATCCCCTCGTAGTAGGGACCCCTCAACTTGGGGGTCCTTCCCTCGCTGTTGACGCTCTCCGCCTCGCTGCCGGAGTCGTATACCGACGTCCCGAACCCTGAGTCGTTGTGCTGCGCCCTCCTCTCGTCCCGTAGGTTAATCAGAGCTGAGGACACCCCATAAGTCATTGGAGTTGATGATGTCGCCCCGTTTCCGAAACTTACCGTACACGCTGTCCATGATGTTCTGCTGCTCCCTCTGGATCCACCGCTGCCTTTCGGCAAACTCCTCTGCCGTGCCACCGCGCTGCCTTCAACAAGAATGCCAAAAGCTCAAGAACTACCGTCAGAAGGTCGGAATGGTACTCACCAGGCTTCCGCGCAGGCCCTGTCCCTGGGAAACACTGGCCTGTCGTCCAGGTAATGCAGGTTTTTCTAACACAAAATAAGATGGTTACGAATCTACAAGGTTTACTAAGGTCGTTATTGAGGAAGAGATACAAGATGCAGAAGACTAGACTAAAGAAGATGCTTGGAAAGTTTCTATATAGTTGTCCGCAAGGAAACCTTGGTATCCTGGGCAATTTTTTCTGGGCAACAAGGTTGCAAAACCTTGTTGCCCTTCGAAGAATCGATCTCTCGTTGGAAATTCCGTACAGAAGTGCTAGTCATTTTTCTTACCCTGCTTCTCATCTTCCTGATCATAGCATACCGTGCAAACCAGTTTTTCATGCACTAAACCTAAAAATTTCGGACAATCACTCACACAGGACAGTATCAGGGTCTTCCTGTACGAGGGCACCTTCCTGATCACCGGGTTGCCCATGAGGTTGAGCACTCGCAGGCCCTTCATGGACCCCACGACGGTCACGATGAGCGGGTCCTCGATGTGGTTGTTGGACAGGTCCAGCACGGACAGCTCGTCCAGGCCCGTCAGCTGCTCGAACTCGTCCAGGGTTTCTATGTAGTTGTTCGCCAGGTTCAGGGTATGCAGAACCTTGTTGCCCTCTGAAGAATTGCCCAAGAACCAACAGAAACACCATTCAACCGCATAAATAGGTATCAAACGTAGGTCAAGAGCAGAGTTTTCATAGGTACTGACAATGAATTTCATAAACAGGCCGCGTTTCATCACGGATGGACCTACCTTTGCAAACTGATCTTACGTAATGGAGGGTCAGCTTCACACGTTGGAAATTCTGTACAAAATTACGACTTTTCTACCCAAGTTCTCTTCCAACGTTTCTACCCAAGTTTCTCTTCTACCCATACTTTCTTACCCAAGTTTCTCTTCTACCCATACTTTCTTACCCAAGTTTCTCTTCTACCCATACTTTCTTACCCAAGTTTCTCTTCTACCCATACTTTCTTACCCAAGTTTCTCTTCTACCCATACTTTCTTACCCAAGTTTCTCTTCTACCCATACTTTCTTACCCAAGTTTCTGTTCTACCCATACTTTCTTACCCAAGTTCTCGATCTTCCTGACCATGTTGTGCGAGAGGTTGAGCGTGTCGAGCAGCTCCATGCAGGCGACGTTCTCGATCCTCTTGATGAGGTTGTAGTGGAGGAACAGGCTCCTCAGCTCCTTCTGGGCCTCCAGGCCGCTGATCATGTCGATGCCGTTGTTCTCCAGCCAGAGGCACTTGAGGCCCGTGTACTCCTCCAGGTTCTCGATCCTGGAGAAGCCCTTGAAGTGCAGGTAGAGGACGTCGTTGAGGTACGGCGTCGAGTACAGCTTCTGCTCCTTGCAGTGCTTCCTGATGAACTCCTTCGTCATCCTAGAAGGGACAATTGCCTGTGATGCGATCTTTTTGGGCCTGGTCGGCCTGCCGGTTAGCACCGGCGATCAAGTTTTTCTCGGATTAACCAGAGGGCTTGAGCGTTTGTTATCAACAGACCCAATAACATTCATGTTGATACAAAAAACAGTTATGACAGAAGATATTTTGTTGTAAGGTGTTTTGGTCTCCCTAAGTTTGCAGCAGAGGCATTTTACAAAGTCGAACTTTTCCATACAAGTTTCATTTTTTTGACGGATGATTTTGATACGTCAGTAGTTAGGCTGTGAGGGAAGTATTTACATAGGGGTCTAAATTCCGGCCGTCTGTTTGTAAAGCCGTTTGAGTTGTTTGTAAAACCGTTTGAGCTGCTTGTTAAGCCGTTTGAGCTGATTGTTAAGCCGTTTGAGCTGTTTAAAAACCGTTTGAGCTGTTTGTAAAGGCGTTTGAGGGGTTGCGGCTGAACTCTCATAGCCTAACTACTCACGTTTGAATTGTTACCCCTGATTTCTCACCTGGGTCCTTTCCACTTCGCTTTATCGCCCCCAATCCATTCCGTATTCTCCGCCACCAAGGCCATTCTGCTCACCTATTATCCTCTTATTATCTTACGAATTGTTTAGAGTTTTTACGCTTTTAGTGCGCGACGTCGACACGTTCGACCAAACAATCAAACAAATTGTCGCGCGTTGCTTAGCAACGGAAACGGAAATTGTTTGCAGCTGCCGTCGCTGAAAATTGAAACCAATATATTGGAAAAACTGCATTTGCTACGGTTTCTAACGTATTCCTGATGTATCAGGGATTTTCGCAGTTTTGAAGATTTGTGCTTTTGAATATTTCACCAAATTTCTGATTATATTAGTCAGCTGTCGTCTCTACGACTTCTGCTGTAAATATGAACTAATTCTTCCCAGAAGTTACTGATTAATTTATTCCTGATGTATCAGGAGTCATTTTCGCATTTTCAAAATTTTTGCTTTTGAATTGGAATTGGCGGGAATTTCAAGGCACCTCCGCCATAAAAATCGAACTTCACATTTATTTCCTAAAATTTCCATGAACATTTTTAATCATTTATAAAATCCTGGGTTAATGTGTACCTTTTGATTACAAATTAACTTGTTATTGGTAGCCATAGGGGCCTAAAATTACCATCAGCAACTGTTTAATTACCCATATCAACAACATAACCTCCAAGTATTTCATTTGTTTCACTTATTTCAGCCAGGTAAGTTTGTTTTAAAAATATGTAATTATTTAACTGAAGTTGATATTTTTCAGATACGTTCGGAGTTGTAATGGTAATAAGAGATAATACGATCTGATTTTATAGAGTAAGTATTATGACCTACTTCCATCCTTGCTAATTACAAGATAGTAAATTTTACATAAATATATGAATTTTTAGGTGTAGACATGTCTCTAAACAGAATGACCGAGGCGCTCTGGCAGTTCCGTGAGGGGCAATTAGAAGCCCTGAGGGAGTACCGCAGCAGGCACCCGGAGATCCACTGGAAGGACCTTCGGAACGAGGCGAGCGGTGATACGATCCTCCACGTGGCGTGCCGGCTTGGCCAGACTGACTTGGTCAAGTACCTTGTAGAGGAGTACCAGGCGGGCGCCATTGACTGCCGGAACGCCGACAACAAGACTGCCCTGCACGAGGCGGCCCGCCATGCGCGCTGCCAGTGTGCCTGCATCCTCCTGGACCACGGGGCGGACGTCAACGCCCTGAAGAAGGCCGACTGGACGCCTTTAATGCTGGCCTGCACAAAGATGAAACTGCCGGCGAGCTACGACACCGTCGAGCTCCTACTGGAGCGCGGGGCTTTGGTTAATTACGCGAACAAGGACGGGTGGACGGTTGCCCATCTGGTGGCACGCGAGGGTTGCACTAGCATTCTTCGGCTGGTGATCGAGAAGGGGGTTGACATGTGCGCGGCGAGCAAGAACGGGCGCACCCCGCTGCATGTGGCCGCCCTCCACGGGAACATGTCGGTGATTCAATTGCTGATTGCCAACGGGGTGGATATAAATGCCCAGGACAGGTGTGGGAATGGGCCGCTGCATGAGGCCGCACTCGGCGGGCACCTGGAGGTCTTCAAAGCAATGGTCAAGGCCGGGTGTAATGTCAGCGCCAGGAACCGCAACGGCTACACGATACTGCATCTGGCTGCCAGCGTCGGGGCCTTGGAAATTATTCGGGCCATCCTGCAGGAGTCGTTGGTGTGCATCGATTGCACTGCGACTGATGGCGTGACTCCACTGCACTGTGCGGCTAGGAAGCAGCAGCGGGAAGCCTTCAATTTGTTACTCGAGCTTGGGGCTAGAGAGCATTTACTGGATGCCCGTAATCGTACGACTCGAGATTATTTTGGCCTTGATATATGAACAGTTATTTACAGGAAAAATGATTTGTACTTTTGTTGTCTTTGATTTTGTACATTTATTTAAAAACCATATTGTCTTAAGTGTGTTTATTGAATATTTAACCCAACCTACAATGTCCTAAATTACCTTAAATGACCATAAATAACCTAAATGTCTCAAGTGTCTGTTCAAAAATACTCTAAAAATACTTATACTACTATTTAATACTGAAACTTTCTCAAATTTTCAGGAGAATTAGTTTCAGGTGTACTGTACACGAATCTGATATCAAATTTGCAAAAAATAAATTTTCAGAAATTTCAGTAATAGCTAACCCATACTTGTCAATTGAGAAAGTTAAGTATTTGATATCTCCCTTATTTAATACTGAAATTTTGTCAAATTTTCAGGAGAATTAGTTTCAGGTGTACTGTACACGAATCTAATATCAAATTTGCTAATAATAAATTTTCAGAAATTTCAGTAATAGCTAACACATACTTGTCAATGCAGAAAGTTAAGTGTTTGATTTTCTCCTTTATTTAATACTGAAACTTTGTCAAATTTTCAGCAGAATTAGTTTCAGGTGTACTATACACAAATCTAATATCAAATTTGAAAATAATAAATTTTCAGAAATTTCAGTAATAGCTAATTCATGCTTGTCAATTGAGAAAGTTAAGTGTTTGATTTTCTTCCTTATTTAATATTGAAACTTTGTCAAATTTTCAGGAGAATTAGTTTCAGGTGTACTGTACACGAATCTAACATCAAATTTGCAAATAATAAATTTTCAGAAATTTCAGAAATACCTAACACATACTTGGCAATGTAGAAAGTTAAGTGTTTGATTTCTCCCTTATTTAATACTGAAACTTTGTCAAATTTTCAGGAGAATTAGTTTCAGGTGTACAGTACACGAATCTAATATCAAATTTTCAATTAATAAATTTTCAGAAATTTCAGTAATAGCTAATCTATACTTGTCAATGCAGAAAGTTAAGTGTTTGATTTTCTCCCTTATTTAATACTGAAACTTTGTCAAATTTTCAGGAGAATTAGATTCAGATGTACTGTACATAAATCTAATATCAAATTTGCAAATAATAAATTTTCTGAAATTTCAGTAATAGCTAACCCATACTTGTCAATTGAGAAAGTTAAGTGTTTGATTTTCTCCCTTATTTAATGCTGAAACTTTGTCAAATTTTCAGGAGAATTATAGTTTCAGGTGTACTGTTTGATTTTCTCCCTTATTTAAAACTGAAATTTTGTCAAATTTTCAGGTGAATTAGTTTCAGCTGTTGACTATAATCATCCCCTAATGTATACCTAAAATAATGTAACGCCAGGAGGTGATCTGGACGCACATTCATGAATTTATCAAGGAAAACATTACATTAAGGATTACACTTATGCATTCTGCGATTTTGTTGAGGTAAATCTACATTCTACTGGAGATCTTGGCTGCTACTGAGTCCAAGCCTCGCCAAGGACGATGGTCTCATGCTTCTTCATGCAGTAGTTGGAGGTTGGACGTACTACAAAGTAGTAGACGATCTCTACAAAGCTGAGGATGCTGGCGCCTATGAAGAGCGCAGCTGTGCCTCCCATTGAAACTGAAACCCAAAGTTGATGAAGCCCATTGGAAGTCATGGTTGTAGTTGTCATCATTTTGATGATGACAACCATTTTATTTCATCCTTACCAACCAAATCTAGCTTTCCCTTGACCACGTTGCGCTTGAACCGCTCAGTTGGTAAACGTTCTAGGCTAATCTGCACGATGGCAAAATCGTCCTCAATCCTGCAAAGAAAATAGCTTTAAATATTCCTCTAAAATACAGAGTGATACAAAGACAAAACTTCTGCCGAAGAAGGTACAGTATCTTCTACCAAATAAGGTACCTACATCTTTGAGTCTTCTACCAAAGAAGGTACATCTTTGTATCTTCTTCCAAAGAAGTTACCTACATCTTTACCAAAGAAGGTATATCTTTGAATCTTCTACCAAAGAAGGTACATCTTTGTATCTTCTACCAAAGAAGTTACCTACATCTTTACCAAAGAAGTTACCTACATCTTTACCAAAGAAGGTACATCTTTGTATCTTCTACCAAAGAAGTTACCTACATCTTTACCAAAGAAGGTATATCTTTGAAACTTCTACCAAAGAAGGTATATCTTTGTATCTTCTACCAAATAAACTTTGGCAGATGCAAGGTGATGTAATTCAGAGAAAGATTTTCTTAATTGATGGTTTAAAGCACCCAATTAATCGATTTCAAGATCCTGTGAATCCTTTTTGGGACTGGCAATTCTGCGAACTCAAAATTTTTATGGTTTAACATCGTGCTTACCCCAACTTATCGTCTTTAACGGTGGTCATCTCGATTTCCGTGCAGCTGGGCACGCAGGAGCACACGAGACCGCTCCGTTTAGACCAGTAAGCTTTGAGCACCGCCAGGTCGCTGTAGTGATGATTGAGGCAGTCCAAGCCCATGATGTCACAGGCCTGTTTATATTCTGCACGAAAAAAAAAACACTTCAACACAAATTTAATTAACGCGCTTAAACGGTGAGCAAAACAATGTAACGCCAGGAGGTGATCTGAACGCACATTCCTGAATTTACGCTCAAGTCTATGGAGTGTTTAACATGAGGGGCAGAAAAAGTACATTACCAGTGTTTGGCATGAGATGGTGAGAACAGTTGCATTTGCTCTTCTGTGCGTCTTTCCTGCATTGGACCGTGCAAGCGGAATAGCTGTAGTACGTATAAACATCCAGATAAGACTCATCCATGAAGCGGCAGTTCCTCTGCACTATACCCACATCGCGCACCTACAAAGATGAAGATGTATCCTCCTCAGAGTTCAAACCTTTCAAGTCTTGGCTATTGTATTAACCTCTGGCTGGTTCTCAATTTCCGTGATTGCCAAGTAGCGGTGGTAATGTATGTGGGGGGTGACCTGGATGACGTCGGTCTGCAGGGTCGTCAGCGACGGTACGTCCTGCTCCCCAAGGATGTAAACCTGCAAACGTAAAAGGCCCAATAGATGTATCTAAATTATCTTAAAAACTCTTTTGCCGAAGAAGGTCCAGTATCTTCTACCAAATAAGGTACCTACATCTTTGAATCTTCTACCAAAGAAGGTACCTACATCTTTGAATATTCTACCAAAGAAGGTACATCTTTGTATCTTCTACCAAAGAAGATACCTACATCTTTACCAAAGAAGGTATATCTTTGAATCTTCTACCAAAGAAGGTACATCTTTGTATCTTCTACCAACGAAGATACCTACCTCTTTACCAAAGACGGTATATCTTTGAATCTTCTACCAAAGATGGCACATCTTTGTATCTTCTACCAAAGAAGATACCTACATCTTTACCAAAGAAGGTACATCTTCAAAAGAAGGTATACTCTTTGTATCGCCTACCAAAGAAGGTATATCTTTGTATCTTGCAAAGAAGGTACAATATTTGTATCTTCTACCAAATAAGGTATATCTTTGTATTATGTACCAATGAAGGTACAATCTTTCTATGTTTTTTCACCTTTACTTATCTTCCACTTACGTTGGCATTTCCGAAAACCTCGATGTAGAAAGTTCCAGGTCCGGTCTTCCTGTTGGAAATCATCTCCAGGAACGGCGCGCTCTTATTCCTGTACCAAAATAGATCTTTTGTAGATATCAAACCCTGTGCAATTTTTTGCAGCGCTCATAACCACCTGGTTTGGAAGGAGTTGATGCTGTAGCACGTGCCCAGCTCCGTGTCCATGTGGTTGAAGTACGTGCAGCAGTCGAACTCCACGCCGTTCCACATGCACCGCTGCAGCATCTGCTCGCAGGTGCTCCTGACCTACAAGAGAGCGAAGCTTAAGAGGTTCGCAGAAGATACCAAGGTGCGAAGGTCGAAGAAGGTGCAAAGGAGGTTCGAAGGTTTCGGCCACAGGTGCTTCTGACCTGCAAGACGTACGCGCGTGAGGTTTGCGAAAGGTGCTAAGGTCGAAGGTGGTGCAAAGGTGCGAAAGAGGGTCGAAGGTTTCGGTCACAGGTGCTTCTGACCTTCAAGACCTAAGTCTGTGAGGTTTGCAAAAGGTGCTAAGGTGCGAAGGTCGAAGGTTTCGGGGCTCCCACCAGCTTCGAGAAGATGGTGAAGTTGTCCATCTCGCAGGACGGGTTCTCCGGAGCATCCGGCCCGCAGATCTGCAGCGTGTAGAACGAGAGCCCCCTGAAGTAGACCAGCTCCTTCACAATTTCGTCCAGGTTGTAGTCGTGAGGGTCCCCGTACAATCTACAAGAGGGCGGACGTAAAGTAGAGACGTGGCGCCCAGTTCGTTGAGCTACCGGTTGGGGTTTTATGAGTCGACGAGATCGTCACTAGCAATTTCAATACTATGGCAAACGTGACGGTAAGTTCATTGAATTGCATAAGGCAGACATATACCAATGAGCGCTCGGCTCTTACTACCTACGGGACCTTAGGACTGACTGCGTTTACCATGTACCATGGTATGTACCACGATTTGTACAAATGGTACCTGGTACATACCATGTATCAGGTACTTGGGTACCTGGTACCATGTACCAGGTACATGGTAGCTAGTACATGGTACCTGGTACCATGTACCAGGTACATGGTAGCTGGTACTTACCATGTACCATAATACATACCATGTACCATAATCGTTTACCTATCTGTGATGTCGGCTATGTTGTCCTGGTTGTCCGTCTCGCAGATCGTCAACGATGGGAAGCTGGTATTCCAGTCTAGATAGCTCGTCTCCACGACGAACTGGATGGCGTTGTTCTGGTAGTCGTCCCAGTTGGCTGCCAGCAGCAGCCCAGTGCCTATCCAGCTTAGGATGCAGCACACCAGCCAGAAGAGCCTGCAGGGGATTCACATCATAATTTTACATATAATTCAATCTTATTTTTACTTCCGCTCGACTAAAAATATTGAAACAGATATTAGGAGCAAGATATTTAATATCAGTGCTATAGGGCACATGTGAGATCACCGAAATTAATGTTGAGGGGAATTACACAAAATCGCAGAGTGAGCGAAATTTTAATATAAATAGCATCGTTTTGCATGCGAAAAGTTTAGTTGCTTCCAGATTCGCGAGGCGACAGGCCGTTATTATCGTCATCGATAGTATACGCGAATGTTATTATTAAGAGTATTATCCGGTTGGTTTAAAAGTTACTGTGTTCAGGATGGTATTGATTATTTCGAAATTAAGTAGCAATAATCGGTACATTCCTACCAAGGTACCAAAAACAAATATCAAGTGAAGTATATATATATAATCTTTCCGGTTTCATATACATGGGTATTCGAAAGCTTTATTAATTTCTGGCATCTGCTTTGAGCGGTGTCGTGGATTTTAATAAGGTAATCTTTAAGGTTTCATTACATGGGTATACATGGGTATTCGAAAGCTTAATTAATTTCTGGCATGTGCTTTGAGCGGTGTCGTGGATTTTAATAAGGTAATCTTTAAGGTTTCATTACATGGGTATACATGGGTATTCGAGAGCTTTATTAATTTCTGGCATCTGCTTTGAGCGGTGTCGTGGATTTTAATAAGGTAATCTTTAAGGTTTCATTAGATGGGTATACATGGGTATTCGAAAGCTTTATTAATTTCTGGCATCTGCTTTGAGCGGTGTCGTGGATTTTAATAAGGTAATCTTTAAGGTTTCATTACATGGGTATACATGGGTATTCGAGAGCTTTATTAATTTCTGGCATCTGCTTTGAGCGGTGTCGTGGATTTTAATAAGGTAATCTTTAAGGTTTCATTACATGGGTATACATGGGTATTCGAAAGCTTTATTAATTTCTGGCATCTGCTTTGAGCGGTGTCGTGGATTTTAATAAGGTAATCTTTAAGGTTTCATTACATGGGTATACATGGGTATTCGAAAGCTTAATTAATTTCTGGCATGTGCTTTGAGCGGTGTCGTGGATTTTAATAAGGTAATCTTTAAGGTTTCATTACATGGGTATACATGGGTATTCGAGAGCTTTATTAATTTCTGGCATCTGCTTTGAGCGGTGTCGTGGATTTTAATAAGGTAATCTTTAAGGTTTCATTAGATGGGTATACATGGGTATTCGAAAGCTTTATTAATTTCTGGCATCTGCTTTGAGCGGTGTCGTGGATTTTAATAAGGTAATCTTTAAGGTTTCATTACATGGGTATACATGGGTATTCGAGAGCTTTATTAATTTCTGGCATCTGCTTTGAGCGGTGTCGTGGATTTTAATAAGGTAATCTTTAAGGTTTCATTACATGGGTATACATGGGTATTCGAGAGCTTTATTAATTTCTGGCATCTGCTTTGAGCGGTGTCGTAGATTTTAATAAAGTAATCTTTCCAGTTTCATATACGTGGGTATTCGAGAGCTTTATTAATTTCTGGCATCTGCTTTGAGCGGTGTCGTGGATTTTAATAGGGTAATCTTTTCGATTTCACTGGTTCAGACTGATAGGGAGGTGAAAATTGCCTTCCCGATTTCATACCTTATATCTGCGTGGGTACGTCTATCCGGCGGATAATTTTCTCCTAGCTTTGGGAGACCTACCTCTCTGTCCAGTGCCGTCCTCTCTGCGCCAGGAAGCGGAAGCCGTGGAAGGAGGTGTTGAGGATGTAAGCCCTTAACGTGGACTCCTCTTCCTCCATGGCGAAGCTCTCGACTGGAGCTCCAATACCACGGAGATGGTTATCTGGAGGATTGCTGCTGGTGGTATACAAAAGGACTCATCAATTTTTCACGGCATCGATTTCGGCATACAATCGGCTGGCACAATTGCAGCGGAATATTTAATCAACGGATCGATTGCTTTTGTAATCAGAATTGTTAATAATCCAAGAAATTATGAACGCACTAAATTTCACTGCATTTGGAGTTGTAATCATAAACTTATGGCAAGATATGTAAGATCAGTGGTGTAATAGGGTATTACAGCACTAATGCGGAGGACACAAAATTTGTATAATTATAGAATTCTTTTTGCATATCTCAGTACAAACGATTTAGAGACATCATTATAAACTTTGGAATCAAAATATTCAATACCAATAGTATAATGGTGTATTACAGCACTAGTGCAAAAAGGTTAAAATTAGTAAAATTATACGATTTTTTTTGCAAATCTAAGAACATATACGATTTACAGATGTGTTTATAAACTTTAGAATCAACACATTGAATATAAGTGGTGTAATAGTGTATTACATCTCTACTGCTGTAATGATTTTATTGCAAGATTTGTACAATTTTACGAAATTTGTAGCAAATCTCGCAATTTAGAATGTAATTATAAACTTAGGACCAATATATTAAATATCAGTGGTGTAATAGGTATTACAGCTCTAGTGCTGAAATGATTTTATTGCAAGATTTGTATAAGTTTACGAAATTTGTTGCAAATCTCCCAATTTAGAATGTAATTATAAACTTAGGACCAATATATTAAATATCAGTGGTGTAATAGGTATTACAGCTCTAGTGCTGAAAGGGCTTCATTGCAAAATAATTATATTTATACGATTTTTTTTTTGTAAATTTCGAATTTCAAATTTATATCTGTTATGAATATGAATTTTGTGAAAAAATGCAATAATTGTAATATAAATCAAGACAAATTTGTACATTTTTTAAATATTCTTTTTATTTATATAACATTAAAAGTGTATCACGTACATATAATTATTAATAGTTAAAATAATGTCTAGTAATTATCACATGCAACTATTTGTTGTTGTTCCCAAGTTTACAAAATACTTTACGAGCAATTTTGCCTTGGGTAGTAACTTGTAGTAAACATGTTTGCTCGGCATTTTCTATTTGTGCGTCATTGCTGAAAAAAAATGCGTGAAAAGTGCCGTGTGC